>OX103951.1:10558241-11758241 GCA_944470405.2 Schistosoma mattheei | reverse complement strand
AAATCACGAGGTTGGTGCCCCTTCTGACAACCAGAGCAACAATTAATTTAAATACATTGAATGCTCGTACAATGTGCGAGAGCAAGAGAGTCTTCCAAATTGCTTCAGTAATTTCTTTTTCTTTCTATTGAGATGATTACACTAAACAAGTATCGTCACCTTTTTTTTCTTTTAACGATGAAACAAATTCATCAACTATCCTCATTTTATCTAATGTTATCAAATAAGTTTACAATGTCAATGTTACTGTCAAATTTGAACTCTCTTTGACCGAACAAACTGATAATTATTACCAAAATGGATTTTTTTAATTAACATTAGTGCTTTCCAGTCATTATTAGTAGTATAATTAAAGTCTTATTTTCACTTCAAAAATGAGTAATTACTCAATAGTCAATTTTGAGATTCTGTGATGTAGTTGAATAAGATATCAGATTAGAAATGTTTAAATTACTTCATGGAACCCAGTTAGCATACATTAATTGAATAAATTTTATAGAAGAAAAAAAACTGGTTGAATGGACACATTAGTGACTTGAAACTGTATAAGTTATTTTAAATTCAATTAACAAGAATATGACAATTAAACAATCAATGAAGCTGTATATCAATCTATTATACCATTAGAAATACTGGTGAGACGATAATTAATGGATGACATTTGAGTGATGCTAGAGTGACTTTGAGATTGTCCACCTAATAACTAGGACTAAATGAGGGTTATAAACTAGTGTGAAGAATAAGAATTATGATTTACAATTGATGATTAGGGTTAGGAATTCGATTTAGGGTTTTCATCACGAACTGACATAAGCTATAATGTCAAAACTTTATTTGACCAAATGGATGAGTGAATTCTGTGCCAAAATCTGAGACCTGTTACCTAATACCTAATTATTTCTTCCGTAAATTATAGTCTCGTCAAAATATCACATTGTATTACAAAAGCCGGGTAATAAAATAAAAACTTTGCGCCAACAATTAAATGAGTTATATTCTAATGTAGCTTTAAAATAACAGACAAATATAAATTGTTTTACAAACAATTTCATTTGTAAGGTGACTATCAAACAAAATAGCAGAATATACATGAATAGATACTTAAAACAAACATTGATAATTAGTAATAGGGAAGTAAGTAAACTTCAGTCCTGTGTATAATTTCAAAGTCGAAATGTGAATACTTACTTCAAATACATTTAAGTGACCGTTCAAGTAATTTCTTTTATAAATAATAAGTAAATGTAACACCAAACTGTGATGAATCAAGTGACCACATTTTGCATTAGCATAACAAGAGAGAAACAGTTAATACATTCACACCATATATATACATATATCACCTAAAGTCTTGAACTATAAACAGTAAATACCTCATGAATCTCAACCAATTATTTGAAATATTTCAACATAGATTAGAAAAACAATCGACGATTTATTATTTAAATTCTACTATATCATTATTTAACCACTTCAATTACTATTCAGTTAATCTGTCAATACACTAATTGTCATTATGTTTATAAATAGGGAATAATTGTGTATAGAAAACAAAATTATTATTTACTTAAGATTAGGTAAAATTTCTTTAAAATTCTATATTATTTTACTTTGCACTCTAGGTGATTATTTTCTTGTACTTTTTGAGAATATATACTACTGGTAATGAAGTGCATTCTGGTGATCTTCTCGGTTGTTTACATTCCAAGTTTAGAAATTGAGATTATATATATATATATATATGGTTATTAAACAATTGTCAATCAAAATTTCAAGTAAGCTTAATTAAATATCTACCAAATTGTCAGTATACGTCATAACATTCACCCCTACCCCGCTCAATCAAGTTCCTTATTTCTATGATCATAAATATAATATATTAGAAGAGAAAATTAAGTCATGACATTTATACAACAATATAAAAATTAATAATCATGATAACAGTAATGACAGAAACAAAGAATGTCATACAACTAATCAATATTATGATTACGATCATATGCCTATGATCATCCTTTATTTTGGTGATAACTTTTACAGTGCTTTTGATTTGTTTTTTTTTTTTTTTACTAAATGGTGGCTAACAGAAGATGAAAATCTAAGATTAATTAAGAAGGAATGAATTGTTCTGTACTGCATTTCCATCCATAGATACACAGCTCATTCATGCACTGATGGGTTGTATACGTTTAACGAACAATATGAGAGGTTTAAGAAAAATCTAAATTTAAACGTTACTTTACAAGTGAATTAGTGTTTACTAATATAGTAGTAGGAATTTAACAGTTTATGTTGTTTATATCGTCTGATTGTACGGATATCTTGACACTATTTTTTTATTGTTAAACTATAAATTAATTATTACTCACTAGAATTCAAATAAAACAAATGTGATTTAATCCATTTCAAACTAGTGCGGTAGAGTATGCTAATCAAGTAAGGTCAGCTAAATACTCAAAAATTCATATGAATTAAGCCAAAAAGTCGTATGACAGAATGAAGGACGTAGGTTGTGTGTTTTATAACCTACTACCAAAAAGACTTCTTAGGTAATTTTTAAGTTATTCGAGAGTTAATTTAGATGAATAGGCACTTGGAAACTTGAAAGTCTTAATCTTAATTGTTGGTGTGACCATCAATGTCACCTTCTTGTAAATAATAAACTGAAGCCTTTAGGAGAACTTCACATGATTCATTCATTTAATCCGACAAATATGACGTTGATTACATATCTTAATTATACGAAAAATACAACGGAATATGAGAAAAGAAACACTTATGTATGAGAAACTTATATGAAGTAAGATAGTTTGCATAAAATACATTTAAAACCAGTAATTTTTAGCAAAAGAATGACTTTTTACCACCTCATTTTCGATAGTTCAATAACCAAGAGTAAATTTATACAGATAGATTTCAGGCAAACATTTCTTCAAAGACCTGGTCATACAACCTGAATGTTTAAGCTAAAGTAGATAGAACATGATTTCATGCTGATGCCTAAGGAGTAAAAATGTGGTGGTCACTGAACTGTACGAATTTAGAAGTTTATACATTAGAAAACCTAAAACTAGGCTTGCTGTTCCATTTTGTACATCAGTAACTGGTATATTTTATCAAAGCGAAGTCTGATAATAAATAGTTTTTAGTTGATTTGACGGTAAAAGAATGCCTTTCAAAATTACACACAGACTGAACATTTTTTACAATATGAAATACGCTATTGACATATTCTAATAAAATGTGGGATAAATATATTATGGATATCTTTAGGCCCTATGAAATCTTAGGCTTCAACTAATTATATGTAACGAAGATTTATTCATGTTTGGATGAGAGGTGAAATTTGTCGAGGCTATTGATTGTAAAGAGAGTTTGAATAATGTTGAAAATCAAAAAAAGCATTACAAAATTGTTCTGATCAAGTTTAGGACTCCTAAACAATATTCCTTCATGACTGATATCAGGAGAATTAATTCTCATGATGAATATGATACTTTTAAATCACTGAGACGGTATCGATTAGTCCTATAAAGTCTATCAACAATATACTAGTAACATTATGCAATTCAATCAGTAATACATTGAAAAGAATATTCGTCGTTCATATAATTTTGTTTTAATATAATGGGAATTTTTCAGCGATTATTACATTTGTCCCACTCTTCAAATAATTGATCTCTAGCGGTCATGGTTTCGAAATAAGAACTTCTAAAACTTTTTCCTAAAGTTAGTGACTATTGAGCTTACGATTTATTAATATTTTTACTTAATAGAGATTTTTTGAAAAGGACAAATAGCAACTGTAAAGACCTGGGAAGGATTACCTAGGACAGAGTTAGATGGAGAATGCTTGTGGGCGGCCCATGCTCATCCACGAGGAGTAACTGGCGCAAGCAGGTAAGTATGTAAAAGATTTTGTGAAATCTCTTCAGTTTAAAATTAATTTTAATTTTCCAAACTTTATTCATGATATGAGGTTTAAGATTAAGGAAGAAATTTTTCAAAAAAATAAATAAACTGAAATAATTAAAGGAGTCGAACTAATAAGAGCAATTTAGTGTGTGTGTGTGTATGTTTTATTTCCTGCACAAAATGTTACTTAAATCTTCTTAATAATCATTTAAAATCATTAGTTGAAATATGTTATATATATATATACTATGTACAGATCTTTGTAGATAATGATGAGAGATACTATAAAGCATGATCTATAAAAATAGAAGACAAGTATATGCAGTAAGCTTTTGGTCAACAGTGTTTTGGAAGCACTTGTAATGCATTGTAGAATGACCAAGCGAACAATGTTGAGATAGGGTGTCGAGTATGATTAAGTAAATATCGGTAATCAGTTGACGGGGATGTGATTATTCATAGACTGAGGTTGTTGAAACATGTACCACATATGACTAATCACCAGCTACCACCGTCTGATAAAGTACGAGTAAGTAGAACGAAAGCCGAAGACGGCCGAACAAGGAAGCGGCATCATTCTATGAATTTGTAGACTATTAATCTGAGCTATGTTGATAGATTTAGACTACTTAGTTTTGATCTTATATTCCTCCACATATACCTACCCATTTTATCTTCTCTAATCATAATCAAAATGTATCATCTTTCTCATCATCATTTTTATGACAATTATTTTGATTCTATTGTTATTCATTATGCAAATTTTATCTCATCATATAGGCGTGATATGTCAGCTAAGACTAATATACAATTTTCCCTAACTCTATATTGATCATAACTGACAAGCTGGATGAAAAAAAAAGAGAACCAAAACATTAAACAAATATCAATACCTACAACAATCTGATATTTGAAAATATCATTCTTCTAATTATTAAACTATTGTTTAACTCTCAATAATTCTTTACATCTTAGAAACAAAGAAAGAATTTCAGAGTTTTTTTTTCTCTTTTTTTTCTAGGATAAAGTTTTTCATCATGAAAAACACCGATCACATGACTAGAATTGAATGATATAAATGGTAATTATTTCATATTATCAGTTTCCAGGAATGACGTAAATTCATCAGTTTTTCATAAGAAGAATGGAGAAACAATATCAACATTTATTTGTAGACTAAATGAGCACATACGCCCGTGCGTGTGCGCACACACACACACATGTACAAACACATTGTATAGAGAGTAACAAAATTAGAATGTGTACTCAATGAACACAACAAGCCTAATCAAGGACGTAATGCTACTTATTAATTATTTAGCAATATCTTTTGTTTTCTCATTCAAATCTAACACAATAATTTAGAAATAAATTCTAATTATTATTATCATCATCATAATTATAATTTAATTAAAAGGTTTATTTAAAAATTATATTTTACAAGATGAATAAAACAAAAAAGTAGGGGAAGGTAGAGCAGGAAATCAATCTTAACATTTTAGTTTGTTTTTTTTCGTCTTAGAGACAAAATGAAATTCGTCTTTTTATAAAACAAAAAAATAATAATAATCCACATCTATGATGAGATTGTTTTCTTTTTCTCAATATGCTTAAGATGATTCACAAAGTATTTGAAATTCAGAAATTGTATTATATTTACCTGTGAAAAATTTAGTTTTATCAATGATAAATGTATTATATCATTGAGTTTATTTGTGTTATAAACGATTGTGATCATTTCCGAATTGATTTCTATGTCAAAATGTCATAAATATTACTTATGTATTATGCAATTCATTTACAAAATACATAATTAGATATTTAATAAGGTAATATTATCAGGCTGCCTAAATTGAATAAGCTAAAGCATATCATTCATAGACTGTAACAAAAAGATTGTATTTTATTTGGTAGACGAGATCAAAAACAGTTTCATTTGCAAAATACTTAAGTAAATAAAGCTTTTACAAGACATAAAATAGTGGTTAGAATTTTGAATTCAATCCTTATGAGTTATAATGTTACTGTAACTTTAATTTAAACTCATTAAACCAGGCAATTGCATTAAATCTATGTCAATTTGTTATAACCTACCCTATTAATCTTACAAATAGTTGTAGAATTCAAGTATGTTAGAAACTTGAATAGAGTAAAGAGATGAAAACTCAAGACTAGCGTGATAATACATTTACTTCATAGAGCTAAAACAGTTCTATCAGTCAGGAAATATTTCAAACTAAAGTTTTCACTAGGAATAATTGTGATTCCTGATTCAAATCATGCAAAATTTCTCATCACACCCAATACATACGTGTGTAAATAGAGGTATTTATTATCTGTGCTAGTGTTTACATTATTACAGTGACGTTATTTATATACACAGTAGACATTAAATAACATTGAAAAATTTAAACATTCAAAATGTTCGTTTAATGTATGGTATAGTACATATAATAATAATGATTCAGAATTAATATTCAGAGGCCTGATTAATGTGGAGTTATTTTAACAACTTACAACTACAAATTTTCAGCTTGAATGTAATATTTAAGTGATATATAAGTACGTGTATAAAGTGCGTACTGCTTCCCATGTATCGTTTAATAGATACTTTTACACATAAATATGAAACGATTGGATAAAGTAAAAATAGACACGTCACCATGGTCAAGATGAATGCATATTCTAAAAAAACCGACGCTATATATTATTCCAGAGTATGATTCGTGTTTGTTTACAACGTTTTTATTCATAAAATAAGTGGGATCTGGCATATATATGTGTACATTCACGTTTATACTTGTCCCACAGGTACAGCAAAAGTACTTTAAGAAGATGAATAACAAGGAAGCCGAAAAGATAACAATGGTGGTTGTGCAAAACGACATGGAAAACTGAGTTAAGGTTTCTTAGTAATTGATTAACTGATAGAATATCTCACTTTATCTTTAAAAATAAGTCCATGGGCCAGGGCAGAAGTTGTGAACTTAAAATTTTTTTATACAATTATTTAACCACCTCTAAAGTCCCCAAACCCTTTTTAGTTCAGAAAATCATTTTAATACTTATTATTCTGTGTTGTTTACACTTTCGTAGTAAGAGCTGATATTTTTTATACTGCTTGTACACGTTGTGCAATTTTAAATCCATTACCTTTAGAGTAGCCCTGATGAAGCTTTTTAATCTGAAATCGGTTATCAAAGGTTAGTTACAACGCTAATCATGACTGTAATCAAACGCATCAAAACACTTCAAACTCTTTGTGCCATTTAAAAATGTCAAACAACCAATTGTAGATTTGGTGCTTTTAAATAACACTAACTCCTTTGATACGTAAAAATAATAAGTTTATTCACAAACGTACGCAAGTGAGTTGTGTTTACACGCACTTCATAGTGAAGTTACGACTACTAATAAATATAACTTATTCTGAATCCTTTCAATCAACGACCTGTAAGCGTAATGTTTCTCAAGCAATTCTTGATATCAAATTCTAACCAATAACAGCAGATATTTTTGCTAATGCTTCTATGCTACTTTCAAAACTCCTCCCAGCCTCGAATTTGCCCCACAATATTGTTTTTAATATAATAAGTAAAGAATTTAGATGTGGCCAGTTCTTGTCTTAAGGTAATGTGATCAACATTCAGATATAGAACATGAAATGTTAGCTTCATATTATTCTAAAAAATCTAAAATATTCAATCATCATCAGCATAGAGTGACACATATTCTTTGACTGAGTTGCCACAGCACATTTGCACACGATGATCATAAAATGTATCATTAAGAGATTGGAATAATATGACATTATAGAAAAAGAACAGATCCAGAAATTCGCCCAAAAATTAGGGTGAAAAAGTATGAACAAATAAATTCGAGATCTGGAGGAATAGAGTGGGTTCATCTATCACATAGTGAACAGTTTCAAGGTGTTTTGTCAGCGATACAATTCCTAACTAATTCTCTTATTAAGTACTCCACTAAACGAATCAGTCCTCCATGCATGAATACTGAAAACGAATGCTAATTGTTTCATAAATGTTTGAAAATACAAGTATACAAGAAATCATTGAATATTTAAGTTTCAACGCGAAATCAATTGTAGACACTCGATTGACCACATTGTTACTACTATGTTCTGATGAACGGTTGTGTTTACGAAGATCATAGTTTCTTCAGTCTAAGACAAAATTCGACGTCATAAGAGAGTCACTAATATATGTAGTACTTCTGCGTGAAGGCACCCTATAGTTGGTAAATGAGTATTTTACTTTAGATTTTGCATATCGCTCGTATAGAATATGAACGTCGTGCTCAGGTTTTGTGTATCAAAAATCTTCAAGGAAACACAGTTCTTTCTTTGAACTTGAAAAGAATGATAAGTTATAGTATAAAAGTTTTCAAGAATCATTACATCAGTGAATAGCATACTTACAGGTAATATCTTCTTCACACTTCGTCGTACTCATTTGGCACAAATATTAACAAGATTGGAACATCCCAATAAGAACACAAACTAGAAACTGAAAGCCACCTTTTTATGACGGTTTAACAATCATTTTCAACTCAATTATTGCAGATTTAAAGACGAATGAAACATTTGTGCATTTTGTGACAATGTTCAGTTTCTCGAGTTTCAAACTGTTTTAAACATACATGCTTATTTCATCTGTTAAATCACTGTGATGTTCCCGGAAGTGGATGACCATAAATATGAAATATAGTGTTACTCAAAAAGTTAGATGTGGATCTGGGTAACACATGATTAAACTTAAGTGACGCGTAACCAAGTAAATAGTTCTTTCTTACGTGTACAAACAAACTCAAGGTCGAAAAGAAACCAAAGGTAAAGTATTATCCTGTCATATTTTCTGTCACAGTATATGTAAGATCCATCTATTTTCAGCAGCGAAAAATAAGGAAAGATGTCGTGAAACATATGGTCCAATGTTGGAGAAGGATAGTCTGGTGTGCAGTGGCCTATTTATAGAATTTGAGAAGTCTAATGTCTCAGCATCTTACCTATTAGTTAATAGTTTGAACCAAACTCTAAAACTTCCTTTCTCAGTCCTAACATTCGTTGAAAGTATTTTTCGCGTGAAAAATTATATATAGTCTTCAGGGATTACTATAGTAATTCAAGTGAGGCACGTCAATAGTTACTGTACGCAGTACTGAAAATCCCTATTTCTATTTATAAGTCAATAAAATGTGGAAAACCAGTTTACTACAACATTGGAATTAACATTAAAGCAGAAGATATAGGATGAATCGTTTCAGTCTATTTTTATGAGATAAATCATTTTGTACCGTCATTTTCACAGTCATTTGCTTCCTATTCTCTCTTCTCTGCGGGCCATTTAACCCTACTCCCGTCACTTTTTAGTCGAAACCATGTATATTCATGCCTTGTAAGTCGACATTACTGTAGAAAAACATATTGAATGTACACAAGCAATCTTAATCTAAAACTTAACTACATAATTCGTCGTATTGCCGTAAGAAATATGTTACTTGACCCTAGATAATAAGCTTTCCGCATCAGCTGTTTACGAAATGGCTACGTTATCTGAAGCTCCTAAACATTGGTTAAATTGGCGTTTGCCATTTTAACTAATGTTTACTATCCGCTTTGCATTTAAAGATGCCACAAGTATTCGGAGTTTGACAGCAACAAAATCAGTAACAACTTTTATTATCAAGATGTACCAACCCGGCCAAATCAAACATCGGAAACTATAAGGTTTGAAGATATATTTGATAAGCTATTGATGTATCAAGAAGTGATGAATCTAAGCTGGCTATATATTGTGGAGGATGTGAAGCACGGCATACCCATCCTTGAACAGTTGTGGATATGTAGCCAGGAGGTTTCAACTAGGTGAGTCTACAAAACTGACGAGGTCAACATCAAAATATCGATGACTTACCAAGCTATTGACTTTGGGTATTTATTTACGGCTGCACATTTAATGTGATCTGATACGGCAAACCATGACTCGACATCTCTATTACATGTAAGTCATCTTAATTCCATTTGCGGCTTATTAACTTGCATTTCGAGTTTGAGAAACATCGAAACGTCGTCTAAAATTCTTGACGAAACTAACTATAATCTTCGTATACGTCTGTATTTACCCATCCAACTCTTACATTACTATTACCCAAACAAACGTTCACATCAACTAGCAGTATAAATTATTTCGCTGTGACATTAGAGCACATCCGAACTTATGCATTTATTCCACTTCAACGTCGTACTTTCTGCGTTTTATGAAATGTCTTTTCCTCGTGGCTGTAACCTATCAAATCAGTCCAACACATAGATCAGATTTTCACATACTCGACGATATAATAACTGTCCTGTTCAACTGGCGGTCTGACGGCACAATCATTCGCACGAATCATCAGTTTATAAAGCCAAGCAAATATCTTGCAGACTGAAAACAACAGTGCTGTTTCTACACCACCACTAACAGCGTTTGCATCAATATTGTTGACATGAGTCTGGAGTGACAGTCCTGTTTTCTTATGTTCCCTTATGTTTCCTTGTGTTCTCCTTTACTTATTACAACGAAAATCATCAGCACTCAAAGCTCTGACGAAAAGTTGATCGATAACTTCATGCTTACACTTCTGCACTTCCAGTTAATCTGTCAAATATACACATTATTATGGTCTAGTTCGTTATTAGTAATGCAACAATAATAGAACTATCTCCAAAAGGGTGGATTTGTCATGATGTGACTGCCTAACCTATAAGATCTTACTCAGAAGTCACACCGACTCGTCCTACCGTGACAATCAGCAATATGACTTCTAGCATTTTCGAAGAGCACATATGTCCTGGTAATAGGGTAGTATATTGGATACAAAAAGAAAAACGTTATAAACATTGACCACGCCTGCATGGTCGAGCCATGCCGATTCGATTCCTTTCTCTCACGTTACCACTGTCGGTTTTCTCTTAGTGTTACATGTTAAGTGTAAAATCCTCAGTGATTATACACTCAGCTTTGATGATCGTGTGGTTGGGAATAAATGCCATTACACTGTAGCGTGAGGTCGAGTCCCAGCTGACTATGAACACCACTACAAAGGAACGCGTGCCGAATAAATCCAAAAAATCCCACGGAAGCCAAATATCAGAAGGCAGTTAATGGACCAAGTCGAATTATATTTGCTGGCGATCTCGTGGTATCGGATGGACACCGAGATAGTGCCAGGATACAAGCTTCATTACAGAACGTAACCGAATTCGCGCGAGGTCACAATCAAAGTGTATATAATGCATGTTTTTAACAGAGTTAAACAAAGAGCACATTGAAACGGTCACTGGTACAATTGGTTATAATGATAATTGTTTTCATTAAACCAATCGTGTTCTCGTGATATAGGTGAGTCACTACAACACTCCTCTCTCTCTCTCTCCAGATTGACGTAATTCTGGTTCGATACCAAATCAAGTGGGATTGCCGCTCTCTAGAGGTTACCGAAAGAATATTAGGAGTCCTCCAGGCATTGATAAACTGAGGAGTAAGTCAGTAGTAGGGCGGCTGCAATTTCAGAATGTGTGGTTTCATTGTTAATACACTTAGAATGAGAGGTAAACAAAGTGGGATTATAATGAAGAAGAATCGTTAAGTAAAGAGATATTTTACCAACGTACATCACCAGCGTAGATGATCTATGTCGAAAATGATTGGAGGCCTACTCGAGTTAGACGTAAATTATGTGACAAACTAGCTAATATCGAAGTCACACCTCGTGGTCGGTACCTTACGTGTACTACCCCGTTGACGTATCAAGATACCAAAAATGCTTTGAAGACTGTACAACACGGAGGACATCATTACAGAAATATATTAGTTAAAGTAGAAACAAGCGAAAGTAAGACCGCTGCTGCATGGGCAAGTCCATGGCATATGACTAACTGATGCGCGTTGGTCGTCCCCGACCTTGACGAGGATTGACGATTTGCTCGATATTCAATGACCCAAATGACAGATGATTTGGTTAGGGCTTAGTGACATTTTGCTGGCCCTACACCAAGTTACTTTAAACTGCATAGAAATAATCGTTATTTATTGGCTTAACATATGGGTAGTATGAGTACTTTGTGCTTAAAAATAGAAAAGTAATCAATGTTGTAGAGATTCTTATAATAGTATTATCTTTGGTTTAGACTAGAAAGTTGATTTTAATGTCGGCATCCTGTCCGTAGTTAATTATTTCCAATTTCATTTTTATTATTAGGCTAGATGAAGTAACAGGAGTATAACCATGAAGAGGAAAAATTCGATCTAGTGTCCTAGTTGGTTTGTTCACTTTAATTCGTTTATTTAGTTACGGGGAGATTTATCCAATTTTCATAAAGCCTGTGACAAGGTTCAGTAATAAAACTAATACATACGAATGATTATTCAAAATATTTTAAAACGTAAGAGGTGTTAATTATATGGATTTTGGTCAGACAGCTAACGGTAGTTCGTCAAACGCGAGTGCAACCGTGAGTAAAATACTCTGATTTGCAATAGACCAAGTATTCATATTCATACATACTTATTGATGGTGTATACAAGTCAGTTGCAAGTATCAAGATTGAGATAGCATAGAGATCTATGTCTATGAATGTGAGTACTTATAAGGCATTGAAATCAAATAAGCTTATGTGCCACAAATATATGTGACTTATTGTTGTACGACGCTTTCGGATGAATAAATCTTTACATGATAAAAATAGGTGCTGTCTATATGATTATGAGGGAGAAAATAAGTTGTAACATATGTATAGATATAATTCGACATTTCAACGATACAGACTAACTCTCTACTATAAATCAATGTTAATACAAACATCTGCACCAATTATTAACACACTTTTAGTACTATCAATATAGTATCTTCACACTTGCAGAGAAATGAAGGTTGCTTATCTGAGAAACTCAATCACTTAACAATGCAATTTATTTTAAAAAGGCTTGAGGGAACTTGAAAATACCATAGTTTTCTATTGTCATCGTTAACTGCCTAACATTAACCCAACCTGAAAGTCATACTTTTTAGCACATCAACAAATCTAACATTCCCAGATTTATCATTACTTGCTATTTCCTGACCAGTCGCTGCCGTCTTTTTTCCATCGGTCTTACATCTCAGCAATGGTCAGAGTATTCCTATCCATCGTTTGGCAACGTATGGAAAGCGACTGCCCCCGACGAGTATAGTGTTGATTCAAACGGCCGTCCAATTCAGTGACAGAGTATTGTAGAGCCAGTGAAATGTCTCTAGGCCCTAGCTAAATCAATCTGTAGACGGATCACTGAGTATCGAACAGTCCACCACTCAAGATCGAGGACAACCAAGGAGCATCAGTTAATTGCATACCATGGACTGACCCACGAGGTGATCGCACTTTGTTGCTTGTAGCTACCCTTAATATATTTATGCAATGACGTCATTCGTGTTGTACAGTCATCAAAGCAGCCACAGCGCCGGGATACGACGAAAGGATAATCTACGTCGGATACTAACGGCAAGGTGTGACTTCAGTGTTAGGTGGTTGGTAACACAACCGTCATCTAACTCGATTGGCCTCCAAACATTTGATACAGATCGTCTACATCAATGGTCTGCAAGACTAGCATTATGATTGCATCCTAAACTTATTCTTTTTCACTTCCATCGTTGCTTAAGTTTGTCAATTACTGATAACACTTATTGTCTTATCTCAATGTTGCGTAGTATTCGATTTCGACTAAGACGGTCGGCTGATCGAAATAACTATTCAACTACGATTATAAACGTATATCATTGTTATTTAACAAGCATTAGTAGCATGTTAGTGTCCCTGTATGATATATCTTTTAAAATACCAACTCTTAAGTATAGCTACAATGTGCTGCAAACCATGTCTGTAGCATATGTAGGCAAAAATCGATCGGCTGTCGAATATAATTTCATCGTCTGGCTTAATCAATCCATACACAGTTTAACGTCAGGAATTATCACCTAGAATGTTTCTTCGTTACTTGATCACTGCCAGCTTAATTTCCATTTGCAGATATCCATGGTCAAGTAGAAAACACAAATACCAGAAATTTACGGTGTTTAGACTATAAATTTACTGCAACTTTAGATTTTGCTTGGATTGTTCGTTCAGTCGATGCTACGTATCTACATAAGCTCTTTCTAGACCTATGCAAATCCAGTCTGCAACACTGCATTAGACTAAGAATTAGATCGATAATATTTCGTATATGATCCAAATTCTCTTAGATTCAAATCTTCAATATATAGGCGTGAGTGAGAAAATTAACAAACTCCATACACATTTTCAATTTGAAAATTCAATCGAACGGATAACAGGTTTTAAGTCTAGTCTCTTGTTAGCAATTCTTAAGGAAATGAAAAATGATCATGTCATCAACGAAGATATATACCAAGAGGATCAATAATACCACGAAGGCTTGCTCATAATACACAAGCCCAGCCTACTTTTCACGTTTTTGTTGGTCAAATTCATGTTCTAAAATTACATATTTAGCCTCAAATTTTAATGGGCCTATATGAACACCAGACGCCATAGAAAAAGCTATCGTTATACGACCGTTTAAACAGAAAAAGATGACAGCAATACACAGTTACTTTAATACTTTATTTGAATAAATACAATGTACTCGTTACAATAGCGATGGTAAACCAAAACGTCATTTCCTAAAACAGTAATATATATTTTGAAATTATGAAAACGTTACAAGATTCATTTATGTTCTATATATCATGAAACCTTGGGTGACTTAGCATAAAAATTATTTACATACAACTGGAGAACATAAATTTTTACGTTTAATGTAATCAAGAATGTAAACGAAGAAAAAGATCAGCTACAAACCATGCTGTATGACATTTGTATTCACAGTTAATTAACCTAAAAAACGAAACGAAATTAAAATCAAAGATAATGAATATATGGATTTGTTAATAAAAAAATAAAAACCAAGAGGTTTGCTAATGATTTCATTTCTTATTTGTGTAAAGATGAAGTGTAAATATTTCATATATATATATATGTAAACGTTATCAAATGTATCGCAGTAATATTGATCAGTGTCGCAGTTAACAGAATGAGACGAATCACCTACCAGTAAAACGACTTCTAGGCCATCCATATGAAGATATATTGTCTATAAATGTCCAACTTCAAACAAAACAGATTGATTAACTGGTCGATGAAAGTCAACTTAGGCTTATTCTTCGCGGTATTTTTACAGAAATATTACTGCAGCAGAATGACATCAAAAGTACAAGTACTTATAAACTATTGCCTATGCAAGATTGTCCAGAACAGAGTTGTATGCAGGATCCTGACGGGTGGCCTATACTCCTCTACGAAGCGTAACATGCGTAAGTGATTAATTAGAAATGAACTCAGCAACTGGCGATGCCACCCTTACAACCTAGAAAAAATGAGTATATCGCAGAATCATGCTTCCATAAATTAACAAAAGTATGTTTAATACTATTAAGACAAATCTGTATTTCAAAGAAGCATTAAAATATTATTCATAATGAACTAATCGAACGCAATAACAAACAATAAAACGCGCATAAAGAAATAAAACAAGGTGAGTTAAAACAAACTGAAAACAAACCATACAACAAAACACTCTAAAAGACATTATTGTGAAAAAAGTTGAAAACAGTTCTTACTTAGATAATTTGTCTGACAAAACTGTTAATTGATGCAGTTCAGCAGGTGTTATTGAAGATTTCAAAGATTCTATACTTTCTTTGTGTTGTGATTCAGACTCATTCGAATCATTTAGAGATGCACTAGACGACGATTCGTTGTATTCATTCAACTTAGCCTGATGTTTCAGGATAAGAGATTCAATACGGTAACGTTGTTCAATTAGACGACTGAAGAGGGAAAACATATATACAACTATCACAAGTACAAATATCTGACAATGATTTCAATTTATAGGATCATCAATTTGACAGACAAGTCATCGATATCAAGGTTTGAATAATAGAGATAACAATTTTTAAGAATTGTAAGTATAGGGTTGTGGAGATTGTTGAAGTTTCATTGAGACCATGAATCGATCAATGTTGGGCCACCAACAAAAGCCTGGAAGCACTGGATGACCGTTTTGTACTACTATGAGACTTCTCAGAAGTGCGTATTCACGACCATGCACACGGAATTCAAACCTAGGACCTCCGGTCTCGCGCACAAACACTTGACCTCTAGACCACTGAGTCGAGATCCAACGGTATTAACGTTTAAGGTCTATATATATATATAACTACAAGAACTTCAGATTCTTTTAGATGAAGATATTATCAATGACTGAAAATTAGATGTGACAACAATAAGTAATATCATATTACACGCTTTAAAAATCGACACAACAAAGCAAATTAAATAGCATACCTTTTCTGTGAAAATTCATAATCACGACGCAAAGAGATACGAAAAACCTCATGTTGTGAAAGTTCAATAACCAATCGAGCAACTTGCAACAAATTGATGGAATACAAACAAAAGATAGTGTCTGCTGTGTATTCCTTTGTTCGCGATAGTTCCTAATATATTTATAGATCAATAGAAGAGGAATATATATATAACCATTCAATTGCCTTTAAAAATGATTTCCTTCAAGAACAAAAACTAACTATTTAGCAAGTTACGCAGCTAAACAACTTCAAATCTCGAAGTGAGAACAATACGTCAAGGCCACGAAACTAGATTTTAATAATTTGTATTTATAAATTAAGCAACCTAATTGAAACTGAAGTTTCATAATATTTGAAGTTTATTTCCCTAAATTGACTAATTATGTAGCGACGGAATTAATGTTAACCAGTTTTTATCAGCTTTAGAGATTTTCTGTAACGAATTCGACTATCTCCCTAGTTTTATAATTTACTTCATGAACTAACCTTAGTCAGAAAACTATTGAAGACTGCGAAGCACTGGACAGTTTGTTTCGCTTTAGTATGGGACACAACAGGAATGATTACCAACTGCTGCAGCCTACATTTTATCATTGATTTTTCGCTATTCCAATACACAACACTTTTTTATCGTAATTCCAAAGACATTGTAAAGATATATATAATAATCGTTAGAGTAATCGACGTCTTGAAGGATCTGTAATAAAACTTATCCTAACGATTCGGCGATTAAAACAATATGGATGTTATCCAGACCAAATTACAACACATAAAAAAAACATTTTCAACTTCATTTTCAGCAATTATGAGAAGCCCTAAACAGGACAAAGCGATCACCTGTTCCGTCTACGTCTACATGAACATCAGCTAGTAGTTAAATGCCAAGAAATAACTTCTTTCAAACCAATACATATGAACAACCATGAACATGATTTCAATTGAGAAAATGTTAAGATACTGGACAGAAGGCACATAAAGAAAGCTAGTGAATTCTTAGAAGCATGACACTCTGGTAACAGATCGATCAATAGACATTGAAATTAACCTAATCCACCAACTAGTCAGGAAAAGGATAAACAACCCCAAGGTTATAGGTGAAAACAATCAAAACAACCATGTGGATAACGCACACGCACACGCATGGATAACAACCAAACAAATTCTTCTCGGTCAACAGAACAAGGAGATAGTCAATATTGTGGAGAAATTCTAACAATTCATTTCTTATTGACGTCTGTAGTGATGGTATTGTCGGCAAAGACAATGTAAACTTCATGATCAAACCATCCAGCTCACAGAATGAAACACCCTGGAAATCATTATCCTGAGCCATAAACATTTTCCACAATCTCAATATTAGTAAAACTATTGGTAATATTTATGCATAAGTCAATATGTAAATTACAACTTACAGTTGTTGTAATAAGTCCCATAGATACCATACGTGGTAGTATTCGTCGGAAATCACTTTGGGGAAGCAATACTTTTCGTTCAACCTATAGAGAACACAATGAAAATGATTTAACAAAAGGAAAAATGATAGCAAGAAAGGAAATTCAACACTTAATTGTATAATTAAGAAGTTAACTATAAAAGAACAAGCGATATGTAGAGATAATTTCTAGAAGTATAAAATAAAGATTAGGAAATGAAAATAAATCTAATAATAATAATAATAATAATAATAATAATAATAATAATAATAATAATAACGATAATATGATATCTGCTTATAATACTTGTGACTTAAAGGGATATTGAGTTAATCCGCATAGGATGCACATATACCTATAAGAGACTGGTCAGTTGTAGTTCTAAACATCAATGCGAAGATTCAAACAACCAATACAAAAATGAAATAATATGATTAATTCGGAAAGTAGATAACATTAAGTGAAAACACTTTACAAAACAAAATCTAAATGAAGCTTTATGCTAATTAATTGCAATGTGGTCGATGAATCAAGAAACTGTTCTCTTTCATACAACTGTGATAATGCTCATAGTAATTTGGCCATTTAGAAATGTGATGATCAAAACAGCGAAACTACTACTTTCCTTTCAACATCATGGCAGTCAATTTATACCAGAATGGAAATATCTCGTTTAAAATAGTCAATTATAAAAAAAAATAAACATAAATTAAATGATCGTTTGATAGTAATTAGTGTCATGTTAACGATACTTTAATGCTGATCGAAATTCATTGATCTAACAAAGCATATTCCATTTTCCAATAGTTGAAAAAGTTTAATAAAACGTAAATCCAGTTGAAATATTATTATTTCAGGGTGTTTCCGTTGTGTTACTGATAAAATGTACCTAGTAGTACGTAACTTTATTTAATTTAATGCATTTCGGTAATTATTTAGAAATTCAAGTACTCTACTTTAACAGAAGGGGTTTGTGGAGATTTGACTCATGATTTCTATCTGTGAAAATACTCTACTTTAAGCCATACAACAGTCTCCACAGAGACATTGTTCGAAAAAAGTGAATGTTATTTCGCTATGTGCTATTTAAACGAGAACAAACTCTAATAATGATATTTTGATGCTTCTATAAAAACAACATGACCATTATTACACTATGGATAAATTTATGTAAAAATTATTGTCCATAAAAGGGGTTTAACCAATAAACCGAACATTAGATATTTCAAAACGATAATAATCGACCACAATCCATCAATGTAAGCATAAACAAGATATTTTATGAATGTGTGATTATTTTATGAAAAAGGATCATCACCAAAATAAGGTACTTTATTACGAAGGAAAACAAAATGAAAATATGTACTCATATCGAAACTACTGAAAAGTTGAGCATCAAAACTAGTATTCATTTACCTCTTCTAAATTTGAAGGTCCAGAAAGCAGAAGAAATCGGAAAATACGTAACCCATTACTTTCAAAGCTAAGTTTCAAAATAAAAACGGAAAAAAATGTTAATTTATAGTAGGCCAATAGCCAGTTATAGATAACGTAAGACCTTTTATCATGAGTGATAGACAAGAATAAAATATACTGGATTGAGCACATATATGAACTCATCAGCCCTTGTGGTCTTGTGTGTGACGAAATCTCAGCACGGATACAGAAGGCTCGACTAGCTCTCTCCAACTTGCGTCATTTATGCGTAGGCGAAATATCCGTCTATCAACCAAAGGACGTGTTTACTGCGCAGCAATTCGTTCCGTCCTACTTTATGGCAGTGAAACATGACCGGTAAGAGTAGAGGATATCCGTAGGTTACTAGTATTTGATCATAGGTGTCTTAGAAACATTGCTCGTATATCCCGGGACCATCGAGTAAGTAACGCAGTTGTTAGGAAACGGGTACTAGGTAAGGATGGCAAATCGATTGATGAAGTGGGGAAACTTCATCAGTTGAGATTGCTGGGACACGTGTTACGTATGCCCAACGATCGACTGTCTCGACGTGCGATGTTCAGTGGTATAGGAGTAGGTTGGAAGAAAGCTAGAGGCGGCCAGACTAAAACATGGCACAAGTCCATGAAGTAACTGACAAGTGGACTGAGTCATGTTGGTAGGTGTAGACTACCTCGTTGGGGACCGCGAGATGATAGCAACCGATGGTTAGAGACCCTGAATTACATGGCTCAAAATCGTTTGCAATGGCGCAGGTGCATCCACTCTTTGTGTTCTCCCAAATTCTAATCTTCTGACTTCTTCATGTCCCTTTCTTTTTTCCTCTTTCCAAATTTATTTCACTGGATTATACTCTTTAAATAACATCTCCAAACACTAGTTTTCCTGATTACTGCTTATACTCTTATTACCTCTACCACTACGGGATTTGAATCGACCACTGCATCTCTGTGCTAATGTGGTATGGCAACACGAACTGATGTACGTACGTACGAAGTTCTACGTTGTTACTGACTGACTGCACATATATGAATCATGGTTATAATAACACAAATGATATATTCACTAGAGGCCTATAGACACGCTTCGCAAACCCAAGTGACTAAACAAAAATCAAGATTTGAAACTGATGGTGAGTAGGTTCAAAAAATTTCGAATTTGACAGAAAACTATGATTCAGTATTATTTCAATGTTCAGTGAGTAATAATTAAAAAGGATTGAAATTTAACAAAACTTAACATCAAAACTATACTAAGTTGATTATACATGTTAGAGTGTCATTCAAAGATGTAATTTAACGTTTTAAGTAACATATACCTAGACGTTATTATTATTATGAACTTCAGTAATAAATGTAATATTTTATATATTCGGTTTCCAAATACTTTCTGATAAGTTGATCTATACGATTTAGCTACTCACATTAAATCGTAAACAACAAATCAAAACTATATAGCTCAGTTGAAAAATGGACGTAGTGGTGCAGCAGTATTAGTTTATTATTATTATTTATTTAAACACATAAACATTGGTACAAGGAGGCACCAAGTAGATATGCGCCACATAAATCATTCGATTTGTGTGAGGGCTAGCATACTGCCTGCGTGCCCAGACCGAAACAGGTGGTTTTCTTAGGGGTCCACACTTGGAGCCTTTGACCTAAAAGTCTGACCCACAAGGCAGTAGGGTATCGTGAGGAGATGCAGTCCCGTGGTAGCCGGTGACCAACGATTGGTTCATACGCCATTTTTCCCCTCAGGATACTGAAGCCCATGTGCACCATTGGTTTGGAATCCGGTTAAAGCGCCGGACATTCGCTTTCCATCCTCTTAATTTCGTAAACAACAGTAATGCCACGAGAAGGCATTGAGTAGGACTTCCCTGGCAGAGTCTGTATACGCGTGGCTGTGTGAGAGCATTTCGAGAGGGAGAGCGGGCCCACCCCACTCTCGGTCATGCCAGGGCATTTGAGTGCAGCAGTGCTCACATTTCTTTAAATTTTGAGTCTAAGTATTATTTTATATATCCCTGATTTCTTGGTTTTATTCTTTCTTTTCAAAAGGTATTCTCTATGCTTGATTTTTCTACTATTACGGATTCTCTTGGCTTTCATTTTGTAAATTGCCTGTCACTGTGATAGTGCGAATTTGATATTCCTTCATCTCAGCTAAAGGCAAAGAACATTTTTGTGAGGGGAAGTGAGTATAATTATTATATCACATGTATATACTCATATTCCGTCTCAAATTAAAACGGCAGGTGATTTATTACAAAAATGGCGTGCTATTGAAGGAATTCGAAAAGGCAACTAGTGAAGTTTTCGACCAGAAAATTCGTGAATTGGTTGAAGTTAAACATTAATACCGTTGGATGCCGGCTCATTAGTTTGGAGTTTAGGCGTTTGCGCGCGAGAATGAAGGTCCTGGATTGGAATCCCGTGTGAGAGATCATGGATGGGCACTGCCAAGGAGTACCATATTAAAACGGAACGGCCGTCCACCGCTTATAGGTTCTCAATGGTGGTCTAACATCGATCGATTCATGATCCCAATCAAAAACCATAAAAGTATTGAAAAATAAAATAAGAAAACAACTTACAGGACTTGTATGATATACTCCACATTTTTGATAAATAGTTGTTTAATGACATATTTATAAGCTGATATTATTAAATGTTAAGGAAATTATTACAATAATATAAATGACAAAACTAAACATTTCACTGTATATTGAATGTGATAGATAATGCTTAAAATCTGTTATATTTTTACATCTTTGAGTGAATATTTCACTACTGACATTAGTACTATATTTTTATTATTTCTCTGAAATGAACATTTTTCACTGATTGGAAAAGATAACTGTAAACAAAACTTATGCACTAAAAATAACTATCCTTTCTATGTAGAGAAAACAAATGTATACTGAAAACATCAGAGCGATAAATTAATTTCTCAATCATGGATCAAGTAAGAATATTTAGCTGAAATGTTACTACTGATTAATTTGTAACAAGTTCGAAAAGTCATGACATCAAGGAATGAATTACACTTGACAACTAGAAAGGAGAGCTTAGAACAAAGTTGGTCGAAGAATCCTGGTTAAATACCTCAAGAGCGATAAGTAAAGTAATAAAAGTTTAAAAAAATTATCCAACATGAAGTACAAATAATGCTATTTCTACTTTCTCTAGTTGGAGACCACGTAATTAATATAACCAACAGTTGAAAATATTCTCGAAAATAGTTGCTAACTAGTGAATGCTTTCATCATTTGTCTTCCCTTCGATCATAAAGTTTAGGAAAATGATTTTATACGTTTTTATCTGACAAAAATGCATTCATTTTACTATTCCACTACTTTAGTAATAATCTTGATTATTTCACCTCAATGTAGATGACGTGGTTGTGAAACTCTAAAATGGTAAATATTCTCAATTGGTGTTGAAACATCAAAGACCAAAAAAAGGAATACGACATGTGTACATGTAACCAGCTAATCCAGGTTGCTGTAAAATGAATTTTACCTACAAAAAAAGGAAATCTTTAGAAATGAATAAATAAATAATAACTATGCAGTTATCAAAATATAAGGATAAGACATTGATTAAAACACTTCTTGATGATTAAATGAAACAATTTACTAGTTACAAGTTATTTATACTTTTTATCTAATTTACAACTTTTAAAGCAAGTGGATACATAAGTAAAAGTTATACTGAATTTTAGATGATTCTATCATATTGATTACTGACTGATCTCGTACTAATTGTTGAGCATATAAATCCTAAAGATGGAAAATATCAATCGATATGATGTTATTTATAAAGACAGTAAGAAATTTATGAATAAATCACTCTGTGGAGTCTTGGAGAGGTGGATATTTAACATTGGGTTCGGGCCTGTCATTGTCTGAGACTTATTTACTGAGTCCATTAGAGTGCGAGTAGATTACTTTACGATTCAGATATTTACACTGATTGCTAAAAATCAATAAACTCACTCATATGTAAAACTATTTTTTAGAGAGTCAACCATAGTTCGGACGATTAATTATTAATGTAGGTTTAAATCTTTAAAATACCAAAGAAAGCTCTAAGCTGACAGATATGTCTTAGTGATTAAGTCCCAAAGGCTCTCGACTATATTGGCAAAGACAGAAAACACTAAGAAAATTTTACGAGATAATACAAATCTCTCCATAGACGTTTAGGTCATGGGGCTTATACAGCACCATGAAGTAGCAAATTTTATACGTTCAAACAACGTGGAGGAAAAATAACCCTGAAGTATTCAAAGAAAATGCGAAAGGTAACGGTAGATATTTGAAAATTTTTGTGGATTGCGTGAAGAGTATAACAATTCACGTTTCACTGCATCCGAAAGCTAAATAATTGTGTTGATCATGGATTTTAATTTTGTGTACGATTAGCTTGAAGTACTATAAATTCACTTAAGCGTGCAAAAAACACTGATAATTAAAATGCTTACATTTAATACTAGCAAAAAAGCATACCATAATTACCTCATCATCTATGAGTAAGGATATATACGAGGATATATGATCCGGTACAATTCGCATACTTCGCAAAAGCTGTCGTAATAAATAAACAAATTACAGAAAAGTTAAAGAGAAGGGCAAATCATTATTTATGATGAACAAAACTACCGCATATTTTATCACGCTATGTTATCAAGGATAGGAGGATTATGTTGAAAAACGGATTATGTTGAACAGACCTCAAGACATGGTTTCAGTTCATAAATTTATTTGATTGTTGGTTTCAGTTATGTGAAGTGATGTCGTTTCTTAAAGATTATTTGATATATCCACATTAATTATATCTTAACTAACAGATTTTTCTTTACAGTTGTCTTCATCAGTCTTGTATTCAAATTTGATTAAATGATTAAGGAAAAACTAAAAAGCTTCCCTGAAGCCCAACGATTTCCAGTATATAACACCGGATGTTCCCTTAACCAATCACAAGTGGATAAATACTTTTCCAAAGTCAACTACAAATTTATTTATGAATTTAATTGTACTTGAAGCAGCAAGTGAGTAGGAAGGACTGACAGAAGCACATTTACAAGGTTTATGAACATATTCCTCGAAAGCTGTGTTTTAAACAAGTAAACTGTCTACAAGTACGATTACTAGGCATTTAGTGGACAGTAGATATAACGTACGTGCCCCTAATCCTAAGAAGCAGCAAACATCGCCTTTACTTTGCTTTCCAAAGGCCATTACTATTAAGCGCTTTCCATTTGACCATCGTATAAATAAAATATGCTAAACCTCTTGTTTCCATAGTAAAACAATTACATTGCTTCAACAGTTGTCAACTACATAATCTTATCTTATTTTGTTTTACCATATATTGTAGAAATTTCCATTGACATTTATGACTCGGTTTGATTATCATTTAGTTGTTAAAAAATGTCTTTTTTTATTATCTCATTATTTTGATGCCATCCACTTTCTTATATGACTAACTTTACTTTTAACATGTAAATACTGAACAATTTTAACTATTATATTACCCATGTTTTTGTTCTTCTTGTCTGTTTTCCTCTGTTTCGTTTTGAACTCAACTTCCCTGATTAATGTGTAGGTATAACTGTAACTATGGGTAGTTTGAAGCGAATGAGAAACCTTGAAATGAATCCATGTTATTCTGTGAACCTTCTCAGTTTGTTTAAATTTATTAAGCGATCAGTATCTGTGAAATTTTTCACTATGTTATCCTTTTCTTGAAATCATAAAATCTTCCTTACAGTGACCCATTTTAGTATTTTTTTTAAAGTAAGAATTGTGTCGTATTCTATATCATTGAGTGCTTTGAACATAAGATTCTTATCAAATATTACATATGGTAAATACTATTGTTAGACTAAAATGACATGGTAATCACTTTAACTGAAACAAAATATATACAAAATAGAATTTATTCATTTGGAAAATTTAAAATAAGGCAAGTAAAATAACACAAAGAAACCCCTTGCATGAAATCCTCAAGGCCAAAGGAAAAAAGGAAGACCAAAGAACACATTACACCGAGAAATGGAGACAAACAGACGTGAGAAGAATGAAAAACAATTGGATAGAACTAGAAAGAAAGGCCCAGGACAGAGTGGGTTGGAGAATGCTGGTCAACGGCCTATGCTCCATTGGAAGTAACAGGCGTAAGTAAATAAAATAATTGAATCATAATTATGAAAAAAAATTGTGATTTTGTTATGGTATTTGCTATTTCAATAAAGGATAAGATGAACCATAAATGGTGAAAAGTGAGTAAAATTTAATTATTCTCTTCAATACTTCAAATATTACTGTTTACACATGAAAGAATCAAATTCAGGAAACTGTATATACATATAAGAAACTATAGAATAAATTATATCATTTATTGTTAATGATCCATACTATGAAAAAAGTGAAATATGTAGACCAACCTCTGAACGTGAAACGGCTCCTGACTCTGGAGAGGTGATTCCTGTGCCCCTATTAGCAGCTGTAGCAATACATAATAAATGTGAAAGAATATCACCGCATATCTAAATCAGAAAAGAAAAGATGATCTATAAGTACTTTACCCCCCTCCCCAAAGAAAAGAGGGAAGATTCAACAGATGTACTAGCAGAATAAAATGAACAAGAAAGAGCTTACTTCACCAAGTTTTTCACTTGCCAACTGACATATCAATCGATCTCTCCACATTGTCTCTAATGTTTTAATATTTGGACAGACCACCAATTTAAGAGATTTCACTAACTGAAGTTAAGAAAATTAAAATAAGATATCATTTTATTTTTTAAAGATTAGCTAAAATGATTGATTAAAAGATAATAATTGGAAGGGTTTGTGGAGATCAATGCAATTTGCAGGTTGTATGTATGAGGAAAATTTATCTCGGTTGGGGGAAATTTTGAAAACCAGGAATTAATGGAAGGCTAGATGTTCTGGGTTAGATTCCTGGTGGCGTCACTAGTGCACGATGCTGAGTACTCACATACTAAGACGAAGCAATAGTTTATTGTCTCCTGGTTTCTAAAGGTGTTCTGATGGCGATAAATCTGTAATAAATACAACTTGCAAATAAAAACACTAACTAATATATGTAACAGGTTCATGGTCAATAAATAAATTTTTTTGCGAAATCCCCTAGCAGTCTTGTCCAATACCCAATTTCTGTTGTCGAAATTTTCACAAATATACTTTGTTTAATGCCTTCCATACAAATTCCCAATCTAAAATTATTTACAGAATCTTTTTATGAATAAATAAACCAATCAGGAAGAATATTACATGACAATGTTATTCATAAAGTCATTGTTCACTCATCAGGTATTAACCGATAACGATTAGTGATTTCCATCAGTTTTCCAGGTAACAGTATATTAGATTACCTTTTTCAAACAAGATTTCATCGTCCAAGTTCATTTTTTGTCGTAATCAACAGTCTAATCGCGACCAATGAGTGCTTAATTTACACCCTACTCTATCTACTTCGCTTTGAGAAACCGTGACTGTGAGCAGAGTGAATAAACCTTTACTCAAAGTATGGCCACAATTTACGAATCAATAATCAACTGATCGAATAAATATGAGCCAACTATTCAAAAGTGATTAGATGAAATAATTGGACGACCTATACTCATCACAAGTCGAGATGGCTAACTCACCAAGTACAGCATCCATATTCCAGCCAGGACTACCAATATTAACCAGCTGACAAAGCCTAAGTAGATGGATGGGGTTCAGACATGATACCTAGTGATTGAAGACTGAATACCATAACCATTACTCAGCTGGTGTACAAACAACTTATACTACTTACAACAATGAGTATCTAGGATTAATTTAAAGCATTTAGAGGATCATGTTGAAATCTTATGGAGAAATTAATAAAATCACCTCGGATGATTCATCATAACGTTTTACACGTTTACGCACTGGTTCATTATTTCTTTCATTTGCAATAGGCCAGTTAACAAATCCACTAGAAATGTAATTATGTAATGCTTCTAAATTAAAAATAAATAAATTTTATTTAACAACATTAGTAAGTTTATCACTCACTGTTTATTATTCATTTATTCAAACACGTAGACATTAGTATAAGAGGGCGCCAAAATATACATGTGCAATACAAAGTAGTTACCATTAAATTTGTGTGCGGCCTTGAATACTGCTCAGATACCCAAGCTGAAGTAGGTGCTTTTCTTGGAGAGTCACTCCCCGAGCCTTTGACCCAGAGGTCTAATCCACGAGACAAGGGAGCAACGTTAGAAACTCTTGATCAATGGTAGCCGGTGACCAACAATAGGTCCATACACAATTGGTTCCTTCAGGACTATGAAGCCTATGTGTACTATCGATTTGGAATCAGGTTTTTTCCACTCCCGTAGGTGAATCCTCAGTACCCACCAACCCGGTTTAAACGCCAGACATCTGAACAGTTAACAGCTGGGAAGTAAGAAAGCATCTCGATAGTCGATATTTAGAAAATATCTCAAGAATAAATAGTTCCATAGCCGAAATAACACGATTAATACTTGATGTAATGTAGGCTCGTAGTCATGGAAACAACCGTACATGGATTTACTTCCTACCATAAAATTTCGTGAACAGCATGCTGCCGAAACATCGAAAAGATATACTTAATTATTATACAATTGAAGAGACTTTGTATGAAATACATCTGGATTCTCAGACCTACTTTAATCTCAGATGAACAACAAATTGTTACTAAGCAAACCTCTTATGTCGATAATTGGTATTTGAAATTGCTTGTAAATACGATATAAAGACACAGAAAACGTTGGCCGGGAAACAGATATTTTGATTAGTTGGTAAAAATAAACTTTCGAAGATAAATCTCTGCATAATCAGCAATATTAAGAAACATCAGTGCATAGATACTAAGCCACGTACCCAGTAATGTGAATTAGGAAATAAGTAAGTAAAACGGAATTATTGATCTGTATAACAGCTCTTGTAAAAAGAAACGAGACGATGTGTAGACAAAAGTCAATTAATATTAGTTCTAGCATGGTAAATCGCGCAAGGAAGGCAGGAAGGAAGTGAATTAGGATAGTTCAGGCAACTAACCACATATATCGTCCTTTGGTATTTGCATTTCAGATTCCGAGACATTGACATGTACAGGTGCTTCAGCTGTTCGAGAAGGTACAGCCGATACATTAGTTTCCTTGTTAGATTCAACTGACCACAGCTTCGGATTTACAATTTGCAGGACATTGGTTTTAACAAGAGTAGTCACAGTGGTTCCTAAAGCTTCGACATAGCTGTGTTGTTCTTCTACAGGGACTTTATAATAGATTAAAAGTACTGAAGAATTGCCAAATTACGTTTACTATGAAGATGCTTTTTAACACAATACACTAACAGGTCACTTAAAGATCCACGCCCAAACATAGAGAAATAAATCATAGCCTGCTCAGCAACCTTGCCATAGTAATGAAACACGAGTTTGCAAAACAATGGAAGTCTAAATGAAGAACAATATCCAAGTCAGTAAATTATTAATATCATCATTACCTTGGCACAAAAAATATTCGTTCATAATTTAAACTGTATTTTAATATCGAATCTTTCTGTATAGTTAACATGGAATGTCTGATAAGTGAAATAAGGCATCTAAAATGCAGTTATTAATAATTATGAGGACAAGAAGACTAACTTGCAAACTCGACTTGAGTGTAACTTTTTGTGAGAATTCCTTAAAATTTCCGACAAACTTGATGAACCTTTAACACACAGAATATGTGTGCTTACTGTGGCAGCTTCACCAAAATACTTATTTAGAATATAACATGCATATTCAGATGCCGTGTCTGACATTTAAAAATTATTGGTCTGTCCCTAAAACAAAGAAAACTCGAGATCATGATGTATATAAAATATATTTGTGATGTATTTAAATATATAAAAAGTTAACCAGTTAGAAAATCTTGAGCTAAGAGACGCGTTATTATGGATTGTAATTAGCTGCACATATTGTTTACTTTTTACATGAATATATACAAACATATTATTCGACGATCGGACCGATTACCTCCAAAAATGATGCATGTCGAACCCTTGTGAACATTAAGGTTGAAGCATAAAATTATGAGTGACTTATACCTGAAAACCTATAAAAAAGTTGTGCAGAATGAAACACATAATTGAACCATCAAGACTAATTATAGCGTGACGATATGAGAGTACGTCTCATCCCCAATAATTCTTCGCCTTGTCAAAAATAACTAGTTGGCTAGATTTAATTAGTTGGTACACTATCCTGTAGATTCATAATGCTACACTCTAAATATAATAAAATCAAATGGAAACGTAATGGTATCGAGAGCTTAGGGTTAGAATAACATGTACAGCACGATTAAATGTGAATTCACATGTCCCCATGATCAAATGGCTAATGATTTATATTTAAACGGAGAGTTGATTAGCATTACTTAAGCACTGATCACGGATCTGGAAAATAAAACTAGTTTACTTATAAATAGCTACTTCGAGTAAATAGTCATCTTTGGGTTATCCAATGTAAATACTCGGATGGGTCAGGATGTTTATCATCGCATGTTTCAAGTCCCTGCATACGGTGATTGTAGCTCAGACTGGAATTTTCCCCTCCTAAACGTCAGCGTGGTGGTTATGAAAAATGGCTCCAACTTCTAAAGAATTAAACTTTACTAAGATGAAAAACATTAAGCTGCTATTTCCGACTCTACGATTCCAACTGTTTGCTGCAACTATAAAGTGAGTCACTAATTCTTGACTAGTACCTTTTACTAAGTATACAGAGGAACTGTTAGATGTGGTGGACGAAACGCTAACCAGGATTAGTGAGGAGCAGTACACAACAAACAATTTTTTTCAAACAGGAGCAATGATTTTGAGCAACGTTCGGCCACTTGTGGGAAAAAGATCGGTCTTCATAGCTCCCTTTAAATGGACACCAAGAAATTCATCTAGGCGTGCTTTACATAAAATATCTGGCAAGACACCTGTGGTATTTCAGTACACAAAAAAGGGAAAAGCAAGAAGCAAAAAAAATTGTTCACAACTGTCACGAATGATGGGTTTGAGACTTTGGGAGTTAGTAGAACGATGGCGAAAAAAACAGACCACTGACTCAGTCATGTTGGGCAACTTCAGTGATTCACATAATTTGTGATATAACTGAGAGGATCATTGTGACAATAGGAGTAGATATGCACTGAGTGCAGAAACAAACAACCGTAATCGCTACCCGATAAAAAGACTAAGATAATCAACCAATTCAATGAGATAAGCGTTCACTCTGGTATCCCACTACATTTTTACGAATTTGGTGATTACGTATTTTAGTACAATATTCTGTTATATTGTGGTAGCAACATTTGGAAGTTGGACCTAATCATATACCACAGGTCACTGCCATCGACTGTTCATGATTACGTAGTTGAAAATCCTGTTATAACTGATCATCCACCCCCACCAACGTAAGTTCCAAGATCATAGCTTCCTTAATTATTCCATCTCGAAAACAGCTAATCGAAACCAATCATATTTAGGACTGTTACATGAATTGAACGATCAAATCTTTGTTCTTCTTATCCTGACTTGTGAGGGAGCTATTTGCAATTTTCAGGTTATAATATAGACTTCGGACACCCAAACAACATAGTTTCCATCAGCGATGAGGCTGAGTGCCAATATTAGGAGTAAAGTAACAGGCAAATTTCGACTGATGAGATCGTAAACTATGATCGACTGAAGTACCATAGATGCATTGAGCATCATTTAATAGATTAAACGAATATTGATTGGAGAAGTACAATGAATTTACTTGCGTAATAAGCATAACTTACTGACGTCAGTAAGGCATAAGCTGACATAGTTAAAGTCAGGTAAATAAATCAGGTCTTTGAAGATCTGAAAACCAGCTTAACCTGTATGTCTACTTCTTTAACTTGCTGTTTTTGCAACCTGAAGTAGTGTCCGTCAAGACTGTCCACTTTCTCCATTTCCGTTTAACTTCATCACAGATCTACTGGTGGAAATAATGTTTTCGCCGACTGGATTCTCGGGTATTGATCTCCTTCCAGGAGGTCCACTTATCGACTTAGAATACGCAGATGACATAGTACTGTTTGTTGAAGACGCTGATAAAATGAAGTCTTTTGGTAACACTGAGCGATAATGCCAGAATGTTTGGAATGCGCTTCTCTCCCTCTAAATGCAAGTTTTTGCTCCAGGACTGGTCTGTATCAACACCTGGACTAAGGATAGGGAGTGAAGTAGTCGAACGCGTCGACGACTTCACTTATCTTGGAAGTCTGATCAGCCCTAACGGGTCGGTGTGTGGCGAAATCTCAGAATGGATTCGAAAAGCTCACTTAGATTTTACCAACTTACGTCACTTATGGCGAAGGCGAGATATCCGTCTATCAATAAAAGGACAAGTATACTGCTCAGCAGTTCGTTCTGTTTTAATTTACGGCTGCGAAACGTGGCCATCAAGAGTTGGAGATACTCGTAAGCTACTGGCATTTGACCACAGATGTCTTAAAAATATTGCTTGCCTCTGCTGGGATCACCGGGTAAGTAATAGTGAGGTTAGACGTGTAGGGTATTAGGGAATGATGGTAAATCAGTTGATGAGGTTGTAAATCATCATCGACTGAAGTGGTTGGGCCACTTGTTGCGTATGCCTGGACACCGATTACCGCAACGCACAATGCTAACCGGTGTTGGGAATGGCTGGAAGAACGTTAGGGGAGGCCAAACCAAAACGTAGCATCAGTGTTTGAAGTTAATAACTTCTGGTCTGAGCCATGTTAGTAGATGCAGACTACTCGGTTGGGGTCCGTGTGAATATCGTAACCAATGGTTGAAGACTCTGAGTGACATGGCTCAGAATAGATCACAAAGGCGTCGGTGTGTGCACTCTCTGTCTTCCCTTAAACTAAGAGATTAAAATCGCTTCATATCTTTCTTTCTACGAACTAATTCCTTTGTTCTGTACTATGTCCTTATATGCAATCTTTCTTTTATATATTACCACCACTGAATTAACTACTTCTATGAATCTGGTGTTCATCTTGTTGTACCGATGAGGTATGGCAGCTTGGGCCGATGCACATATGTACCTGATCCTACGTCGTAGTTGACTGATTGCCGTAAATTGCTAGTCCTCAATATCATACTGCTGTTCATAATACCACAAACAAAAACCTTTTGTTCCTTATCCTTATTTGTTTCTTACACGCTGAGATTTCAATTCCTTGAGCGTGACAATTAAAACCATCATGGGCTGCAAGTACAACTGAATAGAATATTCTATTCAGTTGTTACATATGTAACATATGTAACTCTTCCAAACCCTCCAAGAAGCAAAATCTAAGGAGATTTCGCTGAGGATAAATGTAGAACTTTCGTTAAAAAATAAAGTGTAAATAGTACATAGGCTATTCTTATATAAAAATCGATGCACTTATTAACATTATTGAAGAGATAACAACACCATTCTGGTCAGGATTCAGCTTGAGCAGTGAATGATAAAAACTCGGATTTCAAATGAGAAATAAAAAGGAAAAAGATAGCCTGTATTCTGCCAAGAACTTGAAACAAACCAACGCGAAAAAACACCGCAGCAATCTAAATCCACCGCAAATTCCAATGTTTTCTGTTAACAATTTTCGAAAGACGGGAGGGTGGACTCTTGATGTTCGTATTGGTTGCAGAATACCTCAGATATCCTTACATTCTTTTTATTGTACATACCGAATGAACTATTTCCATTAAATGACACAAAACGATCCGCTCATCGACGTTTTTTCTTCATTTGTTTTTCAGATGGATTCTGTTTTATCCTTTTCCACAGTAGGTTGTTACTGATGGTATCCGGTCAACGGACATTGAGTATCTTGCGTAGACAACTATTTATAAATACTTGTACCTTCTTTATGATGGTTGTATTAGTTCTGCAACTTTCGGCTCCGTACAGTTGGACTGTCTTTTCGTTCGTATTGAAGATTATGATTTCGATATTGGTCGAAAGTTGTTTCAAGTTCCGTATGCTATTCAAGTGTGAGAATTCTGCCCGTAACCACTGGGGCTCAATCTCTGTCGGTTAGAGACAGGTATCCACCTCAGACAATGGACGAATGGTTGCGCAGTCATTCATAGATCGATGGAAGTTAGACATTAACACCGCTGGATGCCGGCCCAGTGCTCTAGATGTTAAGTGAGGAGTCCCATACTAAGACGAAACACCCATCTATTGCTTCCAGGTTTCCAACGGCTGTCTAACATCCATCGATTCATGATCTCAGTCAGAAAATAGTAATTGTTGAAAGAGGGAATATCAATCGATTATCATGTATATGCCAATTTATCATGTTGTAAGTTACGAAATCTAATTGGAAAGCTTTTATGTTGATATTTGCATGAGTACTGCAAAACTACGAAGAAGTTTGGCATGTTGAGGCCTACTGTTGTAGAGTCTCCCACTACAGTGATTGTCTTCACCTGCATTTGCTCGTGTGAATGGAATGGTGGAAGAGCTAGGTGATTTGTGAAGTTCAGAATGTCTAGTTGATCATGAGCTGTCCATTGTATTCCATGTTCCTCCCCTCCCCCACAGATGTCGAGGTTTTCATAATCCAGTCGGCCACCACAAGAAATACAAATTGGTGAGAATAAATAGCCTTGTATGACTCCAGTCCTCACTTCGAATGAGTCTGTCTGCTGTCCTCCATGCACGACGTCGCAGCGTAATCTGTCATACGAATTCCGGATGATGTTGACGATTTTCTTAAGTAGTCCATAGTGTCGGACAAGGTTCCATAAAGTCCTCCTATCCACACTGTTAATTTCTTTCTTATAGTGAAAGACGTTGATGTATAGTAGCGAGTTCCATCCAATTGATTGTTCAACAATGATCCGTATTGTCGCGATTTGATCTGTACATGACCGAGCCTTACGGAATCCAACCTACCGATTTCGAAGCTGGACGCCTACTGATTCTTCCGGTTCGACAACACTCTTTTGAAAACCTTCCCAGGTACCGATAGTAGTTTTATTCCTCTGTAGTTCTCACATTTTCTCAGATCTCCTTTGATATTTTCATGAGCTATCCTTCTTTCCCGTCTGCCCGCATTAGTTCATCCTCCAAAGTCTTCTTGGGTTGAACGTGGAGCATCTTTGCAGTTACTTTTACGTCTAACTAGTGTGCTTTAGCTGGCAGATTGTCAGGTCCTGCTGGTTTACAACTCGTGGTTTGTTTGATGGTTATCCTGATTTCTTCGATCGTTGGTGCAGCGACAACCATAAGGTCTACAGGTTTTGCTTCGACTTCCGGTGGATTCAATAGAGCTGGCCTATTCAAGAATTCTTCAAAGTGCTTCACCCACCTGTTCCTTTGTTCTTGGATCGGCTTGCCTTCTTTGTCCCTGACCGGTCTTCCTTGTTTGTATATTTTCTTTCCAGATTCTTCGTCGCGCCACGTAGTTGTTTCATATTTCCTTCTCCTGCAGCCTTTTAAGCTGTCGTTGCTAGCTCTCCCATGTATTCCTGCCTGTCGGGTATAATGCTAATTTTCATTTGCTTGTTTGCTATTGTGTTTTTACATTAGGCCTTCCATCAGGTACTTAGGTCTTTTCCTGGCCACTTCCCTATGATCGATCGCAACCTCTCGTAGAACTGATCCTCACTGTCGTCTCTGATATCATTGATGGATGCATAACATAGGATAACCTCTGTGGAGATAGGCCTGACAACCTTATTTTGTAAATAGTTTTCAATGTTATTTGTATTTATTTTGTCAACCTTTTACTGTATGTATATTTAACATTAAATGACTGTAACTGTTGTTTTGGTAAATGACCTTGAACACACTTTCCGTTGTGATTCTAACATAGCGTGACATATTCTTGCTGGCTAACAAATACATTACTACTCACGCATCCCTCGTTCTATTTACGTTTTTGATTGAGTTAGCTGAAGTCTAAATCAAATATTATCATTATTTATAGACTAATTGGAATATATCACATTCTACGTGGGATTATATCACTAGAGAGTTCGCCAACCTGCTCAGAATCATCAAGCATTTATAATTGTGGATTAACATTACCGGACTATCAGAACACGCAACGCTTGGTCAATTTAAGTAACGTCCCTAATTTTTATTGTATTTGTAACAATTAACTGTATATATTAATATTACTATTGATCCTTAGTAACTTTGTTTATACTTTTCGCGTTCATATCTGTCTGGTCCACCACACCTCCATTGTGATTTTCTTTATCTTTGTTTTGAAGGGTGTTTTGATGATCCTGGATCTAATGAGTTCTTCTTTGGACAGCAGCACAACAATTTCATGAGTGTGTTGAGTATCTTTGTCTTCATGAACGAAGTACAATAGCATCTCTCCTGTATCTACCTTTTGCTGTGCAGTTTGATCCTAATGGGTTCCACTGATTCTTCGAAGCTTCATGTTGTATATCCTCATTTCTGTTGCTAGTTGATTCGTCCTCTCAGTCTCCCATATTTCTCGGACGTTCCACGTACCCATAAAAATTGTTTCCTTGGTTGTTATGAGGAGCATGAGCCTCGTGACTCCTGAAGAACCTCTGCTATCTTCATGATGCGTCACAATTTTTCTTTCAACTCCCATAGCAGAGCTTAAATGGTTTGATTCATTTTTTCTGGTTAGCGTTCCTTTTTAGTAGGGTCGTTTTGCACGGAACGGGGATGCTGACTGTTATATTCTTATGAAGATTACATTACGAGTTACGTCTGAAACCTATTAATGGACTAATATTATGTATAAATTCTTATGGTATACATGTTCAGTAGCTTAGTTATGTATATCTAAATTCACCTTGTTGTGAGCTTTATTTTCATCTATAAATTATTATTGTACGATTTACTGTTCTTAAGCTATGTTCAGTTTATTGACTACTGCCTCCCACGTTCACAGCCACGTTTTTGGCTTTATTGTGTATGAATCTTATTCCTTCTTTATGGTGCGTTGCGGTCTGTTTGTTTAGTATATAAACCCACTATGTCTGAAGTAGATGATTCTTATAGTGGAGGCTGTTGTTGGCATTCTGGACTCAGATGGTCGGGTTAGGCGAGCAACAGACCAGTAGGACTCTAGGCTAGTCAGACCGGTCGAACGTCAATGGTCTAGTACAGTATAACAGAATAATTCGTATTTTGATTGGCGAATAGATTACGTGATAGACAGTGGGCCCATAAAGACAACACTGACCTTATACCTAACCCTTCTCGTCTATCCAGGCTTGGTACTGGCTAGAAGCATATTTCTTTAATATTACGTAAAAGCTTAAAACTCCTGAATAAATATGTAGGCTATTAAAAAGTGTCTGAAGAGCCACATTTAAGCTTTAGATTTTGGAGCTGTCAAGTGACAAGAAACACTCCTAAAGAAGCTTATTATTCGTGCGATACAGAAGGGCTAGATATGATTTATTTATGGCTTTCAAAATATTTGTTGGTATACTACGAAGTCCATTCATGTTTTATCGGTCATTGGAACTCATTGCCTCAACAAACCGTTCTAGCCTCATCTATTGATGTATCAACTAGATAATTGGATTGTCCAAGAGACCCACCACCGGCTTTTACACAATCTATCAAAGACAATGTCCTTCTCAAACTAAATCAAAGAGACTAGACTTGACCCCCCCCCCAGATGAGTGTTGAATGTGAATTTTCTCAGTTATTCTGTGTTCAGCCTCAAAGATCATGTCGTTAGAACCAATATCACTACAGAATTATACTTCAGAGATAATAGAATGTCTTAACATAATAGCAGTCAATCTAGAGATAAGACATTTCTTGCTGAACTGATATATTCGTATCATAGCCCCAACGAGCAATGTTTACAACACTCACAACCCATCATAAATAGCTGTTTATATTATGTTCTGTATACCACATCCAGTGCTGAAGCTACTAAATTTAAATGTTAGTGACGCCTCTTGGATAAGAAAACAAACACAGACCCTTTCACACTTGTACCGAATTAAACCGTGTAATAGAATTCAAGTAGGTAATTCTGGCAACTCTATTAATATTCGAGTCTCCCTAGTGTAATTGGACAGTTGCACAAACGTCAGTTATGTGCCTCTAAACTTCACTAAGTTTGTTCCTTTACTAAGCAGTTAATCGATATACTGGATATCAATTTCAATCTACTATGAATAGAATGACATCTATGAACCGTGGTGGTCCTTGACATCACCTTAATGGCTGTCCTTAAATGTACAAGACTCACTAATCAACTGCGAACTCTTCGATTGTAATCGAAACTCTTAAAGGGTGATGATAGTCGAATACATGTATCTGGAAAGCTAAGAAAATTGTTTTTTGATGATTTTCTCTTTAAAGCATCCTGGTAAATTATAGTTCACTTAATACTTGTGTGGCTGCCGGCTACAGACGTGATATACATAGAAAAATTCTAACGTTCTATTGTGGACGGCCGGATGGCTACTCTAATTTCTACCGACTGACCAACTTCGGATATCTCAGTACGACCCCAATCTCCAATATATCAGAACACGAACAGTAGATAAAATTGTTTACGGGGTCAGGAGAAGAATAAGAATAGGAATAGGAATAATAATTTACAGACAAATTCATATTTATACAAATAGGACTACCATAAATATTGACCAATAGGAAAATGACACGTGAAATAAATATTGATCAGTAGGGGAACGACACGGAATAAATATTGACCAATAAGAAAATGACACCATTTCACGTTCGAGGACAGCATTAACTTAACAGGATAATTTTCGGGAAATTTTTCTCAATATCCCAACATATTCCTAGTTCAAAAGATACTGTAACTAGTGGGACATTTGCAAAAGCTGCCTCACAAGATTTCAACTGTAATTTTAAGCGATTTTGTCTTGCCAAGCAATATTTCACTTTACTGGTTAGCGTTTTTATCAATGTTGTTTTCTACTGGATTCGGTTGCTGACCTCATGACCAACGCTCCTCGTTGATCGGGGCATGGAACCAGCAGTAGCCTCGGAATAGCTACAAACGAAGTCTAAGCAGTGACATGAACGACTTGCAGCGAAATGCACACCTAATAATAATAGTAACTCATTTTCAAATAACCATATTTGACATAATTAAGCCTATATGTTGGCTTTTTTAACGCCCATATACTTAATGTGTCCAAGTGAGAAAGTAATGATAAAATTATACAAACAAGTATACGACTCTTATTATTTATCAGATCATTTTCCCGGGTTTTGTGCAAGCAATCTTAAGGGACCGTCATTTGATTTGAACTGGTTAGTGAATTAAAGGCAACTCACCGATGTCACCACTAAAGGGTATTTTGTGATGAGTAAACATTCTTTTGTTTTTCAACGACTCATTGGGTTATGAACAGTTTCTGTTCTTTGAAGGGACAATAGAATAACACTGAACCGCAACCAAATAATCTTTTGACGTGATTATACATTATCCTATGATATTTAAAACTGGGATTTGAATGGTTAGTGAAAGTAGGAGATAGAGGATGACTAACTCTGGTAGACCATACATACTGAAAGCAGGGATGGATTACTCCATTCATACTTTCATCTTTATATTGCGTATAAAAGAACCATTTTTGTTTTCCGTTGGACGAGTAGAAGAAGGATAACATGACATCACGGTAAGCTATGCCAGGATAGATAATTTGTTGACATCGACCGAGGATTACACAGCTTAAATGGTCTCATTATAAATAATTTAAACTATCAGTTTATTAAAACTAGTCAGTTTATCAGTAGTGATCGTAGTCTTAGATCCTACTACCTCATGTATTTTTCAAACGTCCTCATCGTGTGAGCAGAAGAACAGTTTTTTACTACCATCATTTGATGCTACTATTGGGTATCATATAGATAATAGAAACCATTACAAGAAAGGACTAGAATTGTATGACAAACCTCATGTGTCGTTACCAGTAAAGAGGACCAATTATAAATTATCGTAGACTCCAAATCTCCGAAACGGAGAATTTTAAGTTAGTAAGCATTGCTGATAAACAACACACAGTGGATTACCGTACATTTTAGAAAATTCAAACTGTAAAGTAATACCGATGTCTACTTCGAAAGTATATCATTATTTTAACTAGATCCACTCGCAAGAGTGAGAGACACATTGCACTTAAAGTTATGATGGAATTATGCATTTAGATAATTACTCGAACTCCGAAACATTCGTATCCACAACACAATAGGTATTCAGCTTCTAATATCACTACGCTCAGGCAAACTCAGTCGAAGAACGTATCGGAAATTAAACTTGACATTCAAGTTTCATCAGAATTATCTGTGCTTTCCTCATTATTTCTCAAGCTTATCAAAATAGTACTGCAGTAGTTGCGAAAGGACTTGTATTTAATTCAAAGAGAAAACAACAACCACACTCAGGATTACTATATTCTGTTACCCAAATCAGGCGAAGAAAAATTTACAATTCAACTGTTGTTACATTAAGATGTTGCATACCGTAGACTGGTTTGCTGGAATTCGAACACAACGCATCATATCTTTCACAACATTCCAATATCTAGGATACAGCAAAGCAGCGATATACCAGTAGTTGAATATCCCCCCACAAATTATCTGAAGAAAAACAAGGAAGAAAAAGATGATGGTTAAGATGATAGACATATTTCTTCGTATCCAAGGATAACGTCATAAAGTCACATGGGTTAGTAAGAGTAAAAACGTTCAAAAATAAATCAAAACGCGATTTATTGGTGATAACTAGCTAACCTTCTCCCACGAAAAATAAATGCTCAGTAAAATTATTGTAATTAAAACTAACTTTGAAGGCTTACAAAAATGTATATGTTAAGGATTTATTTATCTTCATAACTATATCTTTTGGTAATGAATCGCCGCTGTAAACCTACAGATGACAACCACAGAAAAAACTTTGTACAGATATAATCTATTTTGATATTATTGTATGAAATAATTGCTGATAACTGTTTAAAACTACCGAAGTTACTACATTTACATTTTTATGACCTTCAGCATTGTCCTAATACAACTGTGTACGTTACTTTGCTACCTAGGTTACACGCAATGGACAAGCCGCAAATGATAGCACATATAACTAAGTCTGTCGACTTCACGCTCTTCGATTGTAAATGGATTCCAGTTAGTGCCAAGTTTGTAGTTGTTGGTTCAAAGCCTAGAGGAACTGGCGCTATTCAAATATACGATGTCTCTGCGAAAGATATTCAACTGGTATCCGAAGTAAGACTTGGTCAAATTTCAAAGATATGTCATATATAAGCATGCTATACATCAGTTTCCGTTGATATCTATTATTGGGGCTTCTGTGAAGCCCTAATTGTAATTAGGCGGTTGTAACTGTAACCCGACTGTGTGTTTTCACGCAGACAAAATGGCCAAGCTATAAACAAATAGTTTGACATAGCTAAGAAAGTTTTTGTTTTTAGCATAGGAAATTAGGTGACTTGGTTGATCATGCTAACCTAAAGCATACAATTAATACACATCTTCAAAATGTAGACAGTCGATGATACCACATGATGAAATGACACTGAATTAAGTGTCAGGCTAAAGATATGTTTTACTTCTAAAATGGTACTTGGGTGCTGTCAAAACATTTTCTATGAAGCCTTTGTGTGCATATTTATGTCTAGTTCAGCTACAGTTTGTGGTAGTCTATAACCAAGCAATATATTACTATTATTGTTAAATAGCATCAAAAACACGCGGCCTACAAATTTCTTTTGGTTACAACGCCTTTTTTATGGCCAGGAAATTGATTCGAACCCGATCAATGTGCTCACCCCTCGGTAGGTAAAAATACATGTCGCCTACGTCATAAGTTATCAAATGTCATTCAGTGTTAGTCTAAGTTTGAAAAAACATCTTTGTACTCTAAGGAAAAACACAACTCTTTTATTAAAAGCTCAAATTATTCTCGAAATGACATGTCTTTTTTTCGTCCATGGTAAACTAACTTAATCCTTGTGGTTGTTTCATATTTTTTTAGAGTGAAAAAAGTAGCTCTTTCAAATGTTGTACATTTGGTGCATCCATGCTCCCCCAAAGACATTTAGCCACTGGAGCGTTTAACGGAAGACTAGCAATATGGGATATCAGTAGTGATGGACGCCTTGATAATCCAATTTACGGCGCTCAAGCGCATAAAGAGATAATAAATGCGATAGACGGTGTTGGAGGACTTGGAGTTGGTGAAGGGGCTCCAGAAATTGCCACAGGTAGTAGAGATGGTGTAGTCAAGGTGTGGGACCCAAGACAAGCTAAACTCCCAGTAGCAACTATGGAACCTGTTTCATCTGATGGTAGAGAAAACTCAGTTACTGAAAATAGACGAGATTGCTGGACTGTTGCATTTGGCCACGCATATAATAAGCACGATAGATGCCTTACTGCAGGTTATGATAATGGTGATATAAAGTTATTTGATTTACGAGCCATGAAGGTCCGTTGGGAGACGAACATAAAGAACGGTGTCTGTTGTCTACAGTTTGATAGGAAAGATATATCTATGAATAAACTGGTCGCGACTACATTAGAAGGAAAAATACATGTATGGGATATGCGAACACAACATCCGAAGAAAGGGTTTGCATCATTAGTCGAAAAAAATCAAGGTGCTACTATTTGGCAGGTAAGCCATCTACCGCAGCAACGTGATATATTTATGACTGCTGGTGGGAATGGATCCTTATGCTTATGGCAGTACCATTATCCCAGCAAACGTCAGAAGATAGTGAAGGAAGCAGATCCAGAGGGGAATGGCGATATCGAAGTCTCACAAGGTGTAATCGGTCACTTAACTCAGCTTCAGAATGTCACCTTGTCCACTCAACCAATATGCAGCATAGATTGGTGCCCAGACAAGCTAGGATTGGCAGTTTGTGTGGCATTCGACCAAGCAATCAGGATCCTAATTGTTACAAAACTAAATAAACTCTAGATAAACTGTTCTAAAGTTATAACGTAAGCTGTAAAATAGCATGTATATATTGAGGTTATATTATCGTGATTTGAAAAATACTCCACTTTTTTGTACTCTACCCTTACAATTAAATTAATTATTACAGGGATAAACTGAAGATGCCAAATGTTCCGTGAACTCATCCACCACGCTGAAGTTCGTGAAACAGGTTGCAATTAAATAGTATTTCCTAAAACTTAGTCACATCATTCAACTAGTCAAGTAAAATCACTTAGTAAGTTTCCATCTATTATCTGCTGGTAGAAGCATAAATCACAACACTTATCGCGCAATATAACTGGAATGCTTGACCATTAAAAAGACTATATTGGCTCCATGTAGTCCAAGAATTACTAACTTCTGATGCAAATAATCTAATTCATTCCTAACTCTCCAGCCGTATGAATGAAAAACTAATTCCTAACCAATAGGAAGCTGTACTTTTCATCTTGTGGTCGCCAGTTTTGTAGACCTGGAGTCTTCCAATAAGGGGTTTCCGAAACCGTATCGTTCCTGATAATGTATACTAGGGACTAAACTGAGAGGTTCCTTGACCACAATTACCGTAACTCAAACGACTTTATTAAGACAATGCTTGCATACTATAAACGCCACTCATTTTTGTATATGGGATATTTTATTGAAGCGTTAGTTTAGGAATGGTTTATATGCTTAAAAAATGATAATACTTTTTGACTCCCCAATGTTTATGACCTAGAATGTATTTTCAAACATTCATGCGCTTTGTAAACATGAAAATAAGAAACAGTGTGATCTTTGTAAGTGTTTAGGGCAGATAGTGAGTTTTTAAGTAGAAGTTTCGCCAGATGTTTTGGGAATGATAAATATCCCTAATCGTGACTTTCACATTGTCCACCGCATTAATGTAAATAAATATTATACAATGTTTATGAAAATCAAGTAAATACTAGAGATGATTTGTTGGGTACAGTATTAAATCAAATGATGGGAATTTCATTTGCCGGCCTTTTGAATATTTGTTAATAGGCGAGGTTAAGAGTCCGAATCGCACACTGCAAAGGCATTAAATTCCGAGTAATTTATTGTACAGAAGAAACGTAGGAGGTGGGATAAGAGAAAAGATATGTATATAGCTTATCACTATTACATATGACTTTATAAGTTTTATGAACACGTTTTCTCTGTGTCCTAATGGGAATGTCACTCGAGATCTGTTCTAGTTTGCAATTTAAAAGATAATCACTGGGTTGAAAAGCTTTATTTATGATTGCTATTTTCCCAAGTAAACAAACGAAAAACCTCACAGGTAACTGCAGACTGCATTTGAAAACAGGCAATTATTTAGTATCTATAGTGTCTGAAAGTTATACACCTCATTTGTTTACATCCTATCCAGCCCATATTTCAGCACTGATAAACCTGGTCTTACTAGATGCTACCACACCAAGTTATCAATATGGTATGTTATATTTGTTCACTGATCAACGGACTAGCTATATGAACATGTATTCCGGAATGCGGGTTATTAAATATATGAAGAGTTATTAAACATGAATTGTGTGGCTGTAAGTTACTTATGTGTTAAGTAATAAATCGACGACAAAAATAAAGATCACAAGATGACCGATCACTATTCACTATTGTCTATCATAGCATTAATAAAATGCTGACAAAAATAAAACATTTTATTACTGACATAAAGCCAACAAGAGAAAACTCAAAACAGTCACACTCTTGCAAACTATGTTTAATGTGAAATACGAAGTCTCTAGATCTTTCCAATTATATTCACGAAACAACAAGCATTAATGAAATTACCACCATATCAACACACAATAAATTAGTATGTCATATCCAATGAACGCATCAACTAATTTCTTCAGGAAAGATTCAATGTTATATTGTCCACTTTTCAGTCCTCATAGAAATCTTTTAATAAAGTATGACATATATTTGTTGCTCGAAATGATTATGATATGACGGTCAAAAACAATTGATAAGCTTCTTGTAAATTGAATACATTCAGTACCTAATGTAACATACTATTACACCATAATTAAGGATACCGAGGTAAACCATTTCATATATGGGGAGATGGCTTATTGGCTAACACATTTAACTGTATAGTGGCAGGTTCAGAAGACTTCAATTTAGTTTGCGTATAACCGGTATCACTAGTTCTCATACCTAAAATGTAATTAAAACAAAAAGGTCAGAAATTATGAATCACAACAAATTATAATGTATTGGTTATACACGTCCATTTTCTGGAGGTCAGTTTTTCCTACATACTTTAGTCTATCTTCACTTACTTATTTTCATCGAAATAAAATGAATTTTCATTAAAAAAAACCACTGAGTAATCAAGGAATTAACATTTGTATTGTTTCAGCTATAAATAAAAAATATGTAGTACTTTACAAATTTATGTGTACATATTTGGTGATGAAAGAAACAAAAGAACATATAAATAAAAAAATTAGTGTGTAACTTTTTACATGAAAATATTTAGGCTTATATATATATATATATATATATATATATATAACAGTATGGAAACTGACGAAGCTGTTTTGAATGTGTATAAAGCAAATAAGAGAAATGGTGATATTCCGCTCTAGATAAGTTCCATTATTTTCCCTTTCTAATTCTGAAATTTTAAGATTAATTATTTCGAGGTGTAACATTTAATTCACGTAATTGACGAATTATATCTTCGAGTTTTTTCTTTCGACCACGTTCCTCTTTACGCATTGCTTGTAGGAATCCAGTACGTTTTTTATCGGAATCACGTAAACGTTCTAATAGTTTAATTGCTACACTCGGTGGAACACGATCATAAGCACTGCCTATTAATGATTTGAAATAATTAAAAAAATACAATATTTGTGTTATAAGGATATTGAAATTAACTTGTAAATTGTATTTTAGTAAAACTTCACTTAGATAAACTAGAAAAGTACCTTAATATTTTTTACAATAACTCTTATCACTTTCAAGTCTAATATCAATTCGCTGTATAAATTGTTCCACCAAATGTTGCTTGGAAAACAATAGACAATATGAAAAGTTTATAATCCTAGAATGATTGTGTATATGAATTACATTATAGAAATAAGATTTGCGTTTATGTAGGATTGACTAAAATGTACCAAAAGTAGATTTTATATATTGTAGGAGGAAACTTAAATGAAAAATATCACTGTGTGGATATTAAAATATCGTCTGATAGTTTATAAATCTGCGCGATACATTTCATTACTAAAAAAATAATTTGAACAATAATTAGTTTCTTAAGAGTTATCTCATTAAACTTGCTCAGAAGAGATTAAAATGAACTCAATACAAAAGACAATAAAATCCTTTGATTTAATTATTTACAGCTTATTTGTATAGTAATTAGTAAAATATGTATTTGTCAACAAATTGTTAGTTTGCAATAAAGCAAGGGACTTAATGCTTATTCATAATAAAACAGTAGCTTAGTAGTTAAAAGATTTCAACCATTGCGTCGTATAGATTTGAACTCTACTTGTCGCATGGTACGGCCGAGTGTGGGGAAAGTCAGCTCTCCCTCTCGAAATGCTCTCACATGGCCACGTGTATACAGTCACTGCCAGGGAAATCCTACTCGCTGCCTTCTCGCGCCACGCGTGTTGTTTACGAAATTGAGAGGACGAAAAGCGAATGCCCAATGCTTTAACCGGGTTGGTGGATATGGATCATCCAGTTAGGGGAGTTGGAAAACCCTGATTCCAAACCAATGGTGCACAAGGGCTCCAGGATCCTAAGGAAACAAATGGCGTATGAATCAATCGTTGGTCAGCGGCTACAATGGAACTGCATCTCCCAACGTTCCTCCACTGTCTTGTGGATCAGACCTTCAGCTCGAAGACTCGGGATGTGGGCCCCCTAAGGAAACCACCTGCTTCGATCTAGGTACCCGGACAGTGTCACAGCCCACACATAAATCAAGTGACTTGTGTGGCCCACATGTGTTGAGTGCCCCTTTATATTAATACTTATGTGTTCAAGTAAATAAATGAAGTACACTTATCATAATACAATTTAGGAAGTCCACAGTAGTAATCATTAGTCAATACACAATTCAAAGTGTTAGTTAGAGCTGAGTACCAAAAATTGCAACTAATAAGTAAGTTATTATTATTTTCTAATATATTTATCTATGTAACCATTAGAAATGTTTTAATCAAGTATACAGATGTGTTGGGGTGATCCAGAAAACTTCTCGCAAAAGACAAGAAGGGTTCAGGAAACACTAAGAAGCATTTTCTCCAATCAGCGTTCAGTAGAAGTTTAGCCAAAAACATCAAGAAAGTGAAAAGTCACATTTAGAGTTTCTGATTGGCTGATTACTATACTGCTACTATGTTTAGTAGCATCCCAGAATTTTCGGGAAACCCAGGGACATCTAATAAACTATAAAAAGCCTATATTTTCTGTACTAAAACGAACCTTTGGAGTAAAGTGCTCTTCGCATATATTGCGCCTTTTATCTCGTGTTCAGGTCGCTGTGTTGTTCTAGTTTGGCGGTTACGAGAATAGCTTAGGAACCGAATATAACAAGACTTATCAAGATAAAATTTTTCCAACAAAAATACACTCATCTCTAGTATTTTTTTGTCAAAAAAGACAAAAATACCTATTCATTGAAAAAAAATGTACCACAACCCTTTTTTTAAAACTTACCATATTTTCCCGATCCTAAAGAAAATTTTTGTGGAAAAAAAGAATAGATAAGGATGATCTTTTTGGAATATGAAAAGTGGGATACGGTTAATTAAGTGAAAAACTGGTATAAAAAATAATATCATGTATTCTAAAATGTATAATAGACATAAGACATTCCAGCCTATGACTTATTATTTACAGAATCAAGTCAAACATATCAAAAGATGTATACCTGAAACTATACATTATGTTGAGAAAGTTTTAATTATCCATAATTCAAAATCCGTGTTGTGGATACAGAAACAAGTTGTTATTATTATTATTATTATTATTATTATTATTATTATTATTATTATTATTATTATTAGTGGCTTTATTCAATATTACATTTTGGTACAATATAGAATTCTCAGCACAGGGTATTTCAACAAGTTACTTACGCAAAAAAACTAACAAATACAAAAAAGGTTTTAAAAAAATCCGAAAACATGTACAACTTTTAAAATTAAAGACACGTTAAGAATGCAGGTTATTGACTAGGCTAACTCTAACAACCTGTTTGCCACAGAGTATATTTGCTAGGTAAGGTATTATAGAACTTTTATACTTTTGCTTGCATGCATGGATTTTAATGTAATTACGTCTCGTTCTACCAGAAGCTATACAAGGAGAAAGATAAGAGTGAAGGGGATGGTTAGTATCTGATAAAATAACACCTGCCAGGAGTTTGCATGACTTTAGATGTCTATCCACAACCATATTAATTATGACCTCGAAAGATTCACCACACATCTTGCTAACTACCTTCAGCACTCTCCGCAATACAGCAAAGTCTTTTCTCAAAAGCTCGGGAAAGAATAATGGAGAACAGTGGAGAATAATAGGTAATATGCAAGAATTGTTAGAACCATTCTTTAAACCATGGAATAAACTTCTTAACTGCCATTTACATATTTCTATTTCAAACTAATGAATATTCACAGTTATATTTTCAGCTTGTTGATCATAGTATTTCTTTTGTAGAATTTATTTGTTTAAATCTTATTTGATTAGTTTACTTGAATTTTGATCATGTGAATAACCTCGTCATTTTTTAAACACAAATATCTTATGAATAAATACGTAAGTAACATGTCGGTAAATACAATCACATTGAATTAAATTAAAATACAGCAAACCTATTTTCAGATTATTTGACAGCTTTATCTAGAATAAGAAAATGGTTTATCATCAATCGATTTTAAGTGAGAGACAAAACACTGTAAACGAGTCATGGGGAAAAAATATAGCCTTTCAATTATCATCAATATAAGGCCTGGTAGGAATATATATCAAGGCAAGTTACCACAATTCATGTCAACATAGCGAGATGGAAAATTAAAATGATGCGAAACAAAGAAAAGATTATATCGACTGCAATAAAAATCTAAACTTGAGAAAGGATAAAATAAGATTAAGGAATGATAATGTTACATATAGTGAAACATTTTGGGCTACGAAATTTTAACGTCTCCAACCGTTAGAGAATTCACGACAGTTTTGTAGGGCCTAACCGGGAAGTTTGAGCAGTTAATGGCTTTTAGGATCAATGTTATTCACGTCCTAATGTGCCTACACCAAACACATTTTTAACGTGCTATGTCGACTGACAATGGACGTTAAGGTAGGTAGTGGAGAATAAACACAAAATTGCTACATAAAGGGTAATTGTTAGGTTGTATGATGTCAATAAACAAGCTTCTTATTCGTGAGCCCAGATGGCTAGTTGAGTGAGGACGTTTTTGGTTGGCTCGCCAAAATGAGAAATTATATATACCCCCTCGAAACTTAAGCTATATTTATACACCGATGGTGTGTATCTCATGCTTTAGAAAAGGTAGACACATGAGAAATAAATTTAATTACAAAAAATGTGCGTGATTATTACTACTAATTTTTTAAAATCTGATACAAAGTATCTTGCAGATAAATCATGAACATAGGACTGGACATTATGATAGAAGTGACTAGTTTACAAGTTGAGGTTATCACTAGCGAACATTATCAGTATTCAGTGAATAATAACGGGGTCATCACTAACGAGAAAGCAGTAAAATTATTTGATTCCAGAGCACACCTCGCATCTTCAAAGAACAAACAAGAACAAAAACGTACCAACTGTTGTGATTTTCCTGGTTCTATCTTATTGTAATGAGTATCATGATAAGTTGTAGACCTTTTAAAAAACTGTGTTAATTCATTTTGCAATTTAAATATACAGATACTTTTCTGAAACAAATTTAAAGGGAGCTTTTTTGTAGTAGCTACGCAGTTTTAAAACCGGTGTTTAAGAGCTTGAACATGTAATATAATCCATTAAGTATCATTAACCTTCAATACCACATCAGTCGACAACAGATCAGTATGAAAACACTGGGTTAAGCTACTATTATAACTTTTGTTTATCGACCAACATTTGTATCTGTAATGCCGCATTCAAACCTTAGAAATAAAATAAGTAAGCATGAAATAATACAGTATGTACATTTCAAGCAACTTCACAGAACACATAAAAGAGATAACTACTAACCAGTAACATTTTTACGAAATGCAATGTATGAAGTCCAATCATCTTTGTGATATAAATCCAATAACTGTCTTAAATCAGCAAAAATCAACCAAAGAGTAGTACGATCTAGGCCTGGAACAGGTTGTGAACGTGCAAATGATTCACACAAAGATAAATCAATACTTAGTTGTTGAAGACCCGTTTCAGAAAGAGAACGCACCTAAAATATAAAGTAAATGCTGTAAGGAAATAAAAGGAAATCTTGTAATAAATTAAAACCAAAAAGATCTACACCATGAATTGAAAATTCCAGTAAAAAAATACAGAAGTCTTGAATTATACAACGTAATATCTATTGGTACTTTTATCAATAAGTGGTATATATAAGTCTGAAAAATTGAGATTTAGAGAAACTGATCATTTTTATGAAAATCTTTAGCAAACCAGCTTGACAAACAACTTAGAAACACTAAGAAACCTTATCTACACGGAGTAAACACAGATAACCTATTCCTGTTTGGTGAAGACTATGGCATACTGCAGAGCCGCCTGAGACCTTAAATATTACAGGTTTCAAACAGATAGCGACTAAACATCGAGTTATCAAATAGTATCCCATAGTTTTGAGAGAACAGTCAGTCAGTCAGTAACAACGTAGAACTTCGTACATACGTACATCAGTTCGAATTGCCACACCACCTTAGCACAGAGATGCAGTTGTCGATTCAAATCCCGTAGTGGTAGAGGTAGCAAGAGTATAAGCAGTAATCGGGAAGATTAGTATTTGGAGATGTTACTTAAAGAGTATAATACAGTGAAATAAATTTGGGAAGAGAAAAAAAGACAAGGAGGAATTAGATCAAAATTTGGGAGAACACAAAGAATGGATGCACCTGCGCCATTGCAAACGATTTTGAGCCATGTCATCCAGGGTCTCTAACCATCGGTTGCTATCATCTCGCGGTCCCCAACGAGGTAGTCTACACCTACCAACATGACTCAGTCCACTTGTCAGTTACTTCATGGACTTGTGCCATGTTTTGGTCTGGCCGCCTCTAGCTTTCTTCCAACCTACTCCTATACCACTGAACATCGCACGTCGAGACAGTCGATCGTTGGGCATACGTAACACGTGTCCCAGCAATCTCAACTGATGAAGTTTCCCCACTTCATCAATCGATTTGCCATCCTTACCTAGTACCCGTTTCCTAACAACTGCGTTACTTACTCGATGGTCCCACGATATACGAGCAATATTTCAAAGAAACCTATGATCAAATACTAGTAACCTACGAATATCCTCTACTCTTACCGGTCATGTTTCACTGCCATAAAGTAGGACGGAACGAATTGCTGCGCAGTAAACACGTCCTTTGGCTGATAGACGGATATTTCGCCTACGCCATAAATGACGCAAGTTGGAGAGAGCTAGTCGAGCCTCTCTTTTGAGAGAACATTGAAAAACTATTAATCGTAAGTCTAGATCATTAAACAATGAAACTGTTGCAACGTGTGGACTGCAGGTTAGATGCGCAGCGTTTTATTGATCGATTCAGTGACATGTAAACACATAATGAACGGCCTAGAGTCTCGTTTGGTCCCGCTTCCCTGTCTAGCCCAGCCAGTTGAGCCCAGAACGCAAGTCTTAGCCTCTGAGATATGAATCATTATATTTCAAACACACTCTGTTTATATACTAATCAAGCAGACCACATCGTACCATAAAATAGAAAATAACATTGTACAATATTGACCAGTAGGAAAATGACACGTGAAATAAACATGGACCAATGAGGAAATGACACCATCTCAAGTCCAAGGATAGCGTTAGACTTAACAGAATAACTTTTGGGATATTTTCCTGAATATACCAACAGAAACATTGATTACCAATACGGAATGACCGATGTGTTTTTAGCGTATATTCTAATCAAATTATTCAACTGAACATGTATAGAAAAAGTTTATCTGAGTTGAAACAGTGAAGTTGATTAAACTATACAAATATCAATTGATTATAACATAAAAAAATATTTTAATCTGTGTATGCAAAACAAACATTGGTGTACTTGAGATTTGTGCATAAATGTGAACAACTTCCAATACGGTTGATAAACGAAAGCAAAAAAATACCAATAGGGTCAAAAGTCCGAAACTCCAACGGAATATGATATAAATAATGAATATACATGATCGACCCTTTTTCTTATTCATTTCTGTATATTATATATATGCATCTGAATAGGTTTAGCCCAAATAGACTTCTTTCCTCACTCTTTGTCTCTCCTCTCGAGTGGCTAGGTTTGTAGGGAAGTTATTTACATATAACTGTCTGTCACTTAGGTAATTAAGCCTATCAGTGGTTAATGTCTCATCCTTTGGAACAATCAAGATATTTGTTAAGCCTATCACATCCACATGTCATTTGGAATTCTCTGAATGGTCCAATGTAGTAATACATATACGCTTTCTACAAAAATTTGCGTATTTTTAAGATAGATTTCACGGAAAGAGCACTTAGAAAGCAAACATCATTTGGTAGCTTCTGGCTGCATTCTACTTCTATAATATGGCTGAGGTTGTAGATAGGAACCAATGTATTTTGACTCAATATTTTAAAAGTACTTGTTGACCAAGCAGCCTGTATATCTCCGGTTCAATCTTGTGTGGGGGTTACGGTTTTGTATGGTTGCGTACAGAGTACTAGACTAAAAACGAAACTGGTTTCATGCTTTCTGCTTTTCAATATTTCTGCAGCTGGTTTTAGTTCACAACAGAAAAAAACTATGTTGAAAAATTAAAAAAATAGTTTATTGCCTACGATGAACAGCTGTCTTATATTTCACATGGTTGAACTCCATTGATCATGGTTTTGCTCTAATGCTGAGTGTAAGAAAATTATCTACAACAAGCGAAGGGAAATAGTCGCAAAATATTGTGGACCGGTTGACGTTAAACATACATACTATTGGATACCGATTCAGTGGTCTAAAGGTTATTCATCTGCGCACGAAACTGAGGGCGCCGAATAGCACTAGAGTTTATTGAACAATGTTCAGTCACTTTACCACTAAATCTTAATTATGTGTACTTAAATTATGGGACAACAACTGATGGCATAAAAAGTTTTCAATGCTTAATATTTGATAACCTTCACGTTTATTTTTACCAATTATAACGAAAAAGAAGGAATTACGAAGATGATTTAGTTAAATTGTCAACATATATAAACTTACTTGAGAACCAAATAAAACATCATACAATAAACGAGCAATATGTTTACAGACTGATATACAAGCAGTTTGAGCGATTTTTGGCGGAAGGTTTGAAAATGAATCGAACACTGATTTTAACCACGATGTTAAATGTACAATATTTTCAGTTGGTTTAATTTTTGTATTAGTTATATAACTTACACCATTACGTCCATCAACAGTTTGAGAATTATTTAATAATTGATCATTTTTATTGGTATTATTGTTAGTTTGACCACTATTATTATCATCAGTATCATCATAGTTACTTAAATTAATGAATTTCGCAACATTATCCTTTAAATGATTACAAATTTGATCTTCAACTAATACACGTATATCTTTAAGTAGTGATGCACCTTGTAATCGGCTACGTGGTGGATTAGCTCCAGAGTTTAGCGTAACTGATGCAGTCATATCTGAATCTTCACGTTGATTATCCTGAACAAAAAGATTTTACAACTAGAATTATTTTAAACGTTAAGTAAATCCAATAATTAATTTTTTAAAAATATTTGAAAACAGAATGGCATTGGAATTCAGGTCATGATGTTTGTGAGAGAAGTATATGTGAATGATAGGTAAAATTAAATATGAAAGAATTAGGGAGTATTGGATTAGTGGTTAAAACAATCGACGTTTAACCGGCGAATTGTGGTAGGAACCTGGCTATAACTTCTTCAGATTAAATAGTACGGCAGCATAATTATCTCCAAAACAATATCATGTGGTTTGCAATGAAGTACAGGAATTTAAACTTGATAAATAGGCAACATTAGGGAAAATTAAAACAATAGGTGATCTAAGACACGGTGATGTGGAACGATGAAGAAAGTCTTAAATAATCATAAATATCCCACTTTGTAACACTAGCTGGTTGAAGAGCTTTTTTTCTGAAACTTTAAACTCAGGTGCATATATACTGAAAATTTATCGTGAAAATAAAATACGCTGTAAACCGAATAGTCTTCGCTATTATGAAGTATCATACACTGACATCATGTGATCCTCAAGACGAGAATGTATAGTAATAGTACAGTCATACAGTAAACAATATGATACGAAAATTTCGTTAACTGAAATTCCTCATATTTGTACCACCTCATTAGCGAAACAAATAAATCCATAAAACAATCCGGTGGTTAACTAGATTTATTAATTATTAAATAGAGTTTATTAATTTATGTTATTAACCTAGAATACCATATTCTCCTAATTTCTCGATGCTTTTTGATCAACATACGTCTTTAAAAGCTATTTTCCATTTCTCATGTCAACAATTTGCATGAAGTAGGCGATGATAATGTCATCAAGAACAATAATGAAAGTTTTGTAATTAGACCATCTGTTTCAAACTACATATCACCAAAATAAACAGGTAAGTTTCGGTTATGCATAAACGACATAGAGTATGTAACAAACATGTATTAACATACTACACTGGTATAAAAACATATCAAAAAAGATAGAAATAATATAGTAGCAATGATCATAAGAAAGACTGAACATTGAGAAGATAGTTCGAAAAGACAGAATGAATGGTAGAAAATGAAGCGATACTAAAATTTGAGATCTGGGGGAGGATAAAGAGGGAAGACAGTGCTGCGTCACTATGACTTATAACAATTTTAATCGAGGTCTCAAATCACTGACTGAGGTTGTCGATCGGACAGGTATGTTTAATGTTAAGTGGTTGGAGATAATAGGTAGAAAGTTCTAGGTTTAGATCCACTGTGACTTGAATCTCCATTACAGACAGAAGCGTCGTCGCTGAGTTATTAAGGAACCATCTGATTTACTATTGTAGGACTAGGACATTTTATACTGATTTATTAATGATTAATTATCAATTTCAATATTTTACAAAGTGCTTAACCCTAATATAATTATACATGTCGATTTGCAATATATACAGCTATGCAAAGTAGCATGACACGGCAGGAATGAATGAGTTGACCAAAGTTCACGTTATCTGTTTGTTTTGTTTTGTTTTCTGTAGTTAAAATATCAACGCAATTCAATTGGCGTGCAATACTTTTCAAACAATTAACAGAATGAGCTAAAACCTTTGGAAGTATCACTTATGAATAGAGTATACAAAATCTGACATTTATAGTGAAACCATTCACTGATATTTTGATGTGTTTTTTATTTAAATATTCACTGTAATGTAAGGAATCTCGGTGTATTACTTTCTAACATTAACAAAATAATGCTCATGATGACGCTTATTCAACAAATAAAAAGCGAAATGCTAAGAACATTATTCCTAATTGCTCAGTAGTTACAAAACTATTAGCATAATCTAATCCTACGAGTATTTGGTTTTCAGTGTTATTAGGGATGATAAATACTACTGTCCTCATTGTTATTGCGTGGGGTATATGTATTTGGTACCCCCTTGTACCAATGTTTATATGTTCCAATAAATCAATGATAACTACTACTAAGGTTGTCGATTTGTTAACACCTTATTTTTGACGCCTTACCACTGAATATGGAGATCAGATAAGCGAGCTGAGATATGCTACATTCAAAGTTGATATTTCCTAATCCCCCATTTCGTTGTCAGAAGGAAGCATTGCTACAGAAACCGGTTGTTTGAGGGAAACACCTTAATGCTGACACACACTAGTACAGCTAGCAGGATGAATTTGTTCTCGGACCTGAAGTTGATGTCTCGAAACTTATCATTCTCCAACAGACAAGCCTGGGATGGTAAGATCTAAAGGAATAAGTGTTCCAACCAATATAACTCGACTAGGTCATTGTGATATCCAAGACCGAACACCACAGCAAGGTAGTAGCCCCAATCGGGGTCCTATAAGTGTAGTAACGATTTTTATTAAATGTTTTATAAATAACAGATTTGCTTGAAAAACATGGCTCATATTGATTCATAGTAATATGATGAATTAAGAGTTCAGTATATATGACAATAATATCAGAAAAAAAGGTAAATCAGTAAAAACTTATAACAGTCTTTTCTAAATGTAATATTTAAGACAGAAGATAGAGAAACTTACCCTAATCATTGCGAAATCTTTTAGACGGCCACTGGTTATACTTGAAGCCTCATCTAGCAAGGTGTATTGAAGATAGTTATCCAAATGCCCACAAACTGTTTCTAACTCATCCAAATTTATACAGAATTGCGTAAGTCGAGGTAATTGACGTAAAGATGAACGAACGCCCGAAGTTAAAACTGTATTTAAACATTGACTGAATAGGAAATTTGTAGCACGATTAATTGTATCCTCTAGTTCTGTGTATGCTAAATCCATATTTTCACAAAACCGATAACACAAATTAATGTATTCACGAACAGTTTGATAAATTTTAGGTACCATCCATGAAAAGCACAACTGTTTAGGAAATGGAAGTTCAGAAAACTCAACTGTATCGCCTGGTGGATACATTTCAAGGAATTCAGCTAACTGTTCCGAATTTGATATTTTAATTGTTTCATAGCTATCTTCAGCAATTATTGTTTCAAATCTACATGAAAATGTGTCAACACAGAAAATTTCTATTTGAAGAAGAATTGTAATTCAAAACAAATACAGTGATAAAGTCGTTTCAAAAAGGTTCAGACTTATTGAAACACTTATCTTCAATGAGACTGTATGGTGATCGCACTATAACTCGAATTGATTGAAGTTGGAATTATACCATTGGATGTCAGCTAATTATAGTGACTACATATTCACCGCTAGAACTAAATGCCCCGGGTTTGATCCTCGATGGCATTGTTCGCGGACACAGCTCAAAAGTTCAATACTGAGACAGAAAAGCTGTCCAGTGATCCCTAGTTTTTAAGAGTTCACCAAATAAAATTAATCTGCGACGAACGTTACCTACGAAAAAGAAGGTTTTTTCTATATAAATCTCTTTTGGGTTAACCATATGCCAAAAAAAACTACAAATATCGGTGACAATTTTGAATCAATATTTACTAATCAACTTGGATGAATTCAGCACGTCAGGATTATTGAAGCTGATTTGATTTAAATAACACTTGGCACTAAAGAACATAGCAAGTTTTAAGCAAAGATGTATGGTGGCTAGCAGTAAAATCCATTTGGGACTTGTCAGCTGGATGTACTTGCATCCCATAGTTGATATTCACTCCGGGACTCAACCCAGTACTTTTAACTTCAAACGCTATCGAGTTATACATTCAGTAGCAATAGTTCATTACCAACTTAAAAACGTACAGCTGTTATTTCAATTCGCGTTTCATATGAGCAGAAACGCAAGTACATGAGTCTGCTGAATCAGAGATGAAAAAACCTCATATTTAAAGCTATCCTATCTCTTTTGCGCTTAATAACTATATTGTACAAACATACTTGGAAGAAAAACAAAGTAGAGCTTTATAAGAGAATAATTTAGAGGTCAGGTCGAGACTAAATTCATTTTTCGCTAGGAGTTTATGATCACACATCTTATCATAATCATAATCTCAAAGCTAATACAACTATTTAGAATGCCATATCCGTAAGCATAACTAAGAAACTGGTTTACTTGATGAGACTAACTGTATTAGTGAATTTTATCTAATTGGAATTAGGGATTGATGCCGCATAGTAGAACCACACAGTAAGTAACGCTGGGGTTGGTCATAGGAGACCAGAATAATCAACAGATGAAACCTAAAAAATTCATCGATTAGTTTAGTCAAGAAATGTTATGGAATAACTAACCACTGTCTACCTCGATGTGTAATACAGACAATAAAAAATCAGGTTGGACAGAAGTTAGGGGGCTCAGGAAGATCAGGATATAGCATGGACCCATGAAGTCTGAGGTATATCAGTAGGAATAATTTGCGTACTTCACAATCGGAAACGTTAGACCAATGCAGAGTTTTACCATGTTCTATGTCGCCTATTACTGACTGAATGAAACTGAACTTTAACAATGAGATATTGATGATAACCATCTTAGCTTACATTGATGGTGAAGGTTGAAAAGTTTAGATTGTCAAAATTTATCTATATGACTTTATTCCTGTTTCATATAAAATAATTTTGACAAGTAAATATGTGATTAAATCACTCAAAAATTGTACCCGTTAGAAGACATGCAATATCTGTAAGTGACATTGGTTTTTGACAGTATAAATAGAAAATACATGATACATTAAGTATTTGTCTTTACAGTTTATCTGAAGTAGAATATTGTGGCATGTGTGTTTATTTTAGGTTAAAAATGGGATTCAATAATCATGAATAAAAACAGCAGATTACTTCTGAAAAGTTATCGAAAACAAAATGGAAGTGAAATGGTGAAGATCTACAGCTTAGGTGGGTGATTTTAGTGGAATTCGGATCCATCAACTGACAGAGCGAAGCTCCATCAAAATAAAGTGGAAATAAGGAATCTTGATACAATGGTCTATAAAGAGTTGATTAAAAAAAGATATTTCAGAAATTAAGTTGTTGTAAAATTATTTTTCAAGCCTTATAGCATAAATACAGTGTGCCTGGGAGTGGAATGCACGATGAGCACGTCTCGTTTAGTTTGAGACCCATCATGTGGATATATCTGTATCTTCACGTAGATCCTCAAACTGAGACTAGAGCTAAGTAACTTCCACTTCGAATGACATGTTTTTCCCTGGGTTACTGAGTTCAGATAACCACTAAATTATTCAACATATATCACAGTGCGTATTATTACGGTGAATTGATATATACTGCTGAATGATTTTAAAATTTTAACGCGTTTTAGTTAAGCAGAAAGCAACAAAAGTAAATGAATAATTTTAACAGAAAATGAAAGAATTTACTGAGAATATATTAGATTAAAATAAATGAGAGATCCTTCAAAGTGGATCATAGGGACTTGAAGTCTAGCACATAAAATATGGTGCCCTAACCTTAATTCTAACACTATAAATTTTGCAATTAGCATTAATTAAAATGGAACACAAATACATTTCGTAATTTTTGTAAATAAGTTTATCGTTACTTCACTTTCAGCATTCACGTATTGGTATTTTCCTGAATATTACAACGCTTTGTAAATATATTGTTATATTTACCTTGGTGAAATTTGTCATAATGCGATCCAACCGTTAAATTCACACTTATTGTTAACTAAACGACCCCCGTGACTACATAAGTACCATAACCTTGAAGTCAGTTACGTGTCCCTGATTGGTTTGGGAGTATTTTGTAGACAACTTATTATTGCTGGCAAAACTACTAATGATCTCGTTGTTGATATTCATGACTATTAATAAGGTCAAACCAAAATTTAGTTCTGAATATCAACAACTTAGTGATTCTTAAACTCACAATAACAGTAGTTTCTTGGATCTTTATAATTCCCTCCCAGTTTCAAATTTATTTATTTAAACACATAAATATTGGTACAAGGAGGCACAAAATAGATACGCGTCACAAAAATGATTCGGTTTGCCTGAGGGATGGTATACTGCCCGGTTGCCCAAACCGGAGCACGTGGTTTTCTTAAGGGACCACACTCGGAGCCTTCTACCTAATGGTCTAATCCACAAGGCAGTGGAGCAGTCCCGTGGTAGTTAATGATCAAAAATAGGTTCATATGCCATTCGTTCCATCGGTATACGGGAGCCCATGTGCACCATTGGTTTGGAATCAGGGTTTTCCAACTCCCCTGGGTAGACCCTTCGTGTCCCCAACCTGGTTCGCTTTTCTTTCTCTCAACTCCCTAAACAACACACCCACCGCGAGAAGACAGTGAGTAGGACTTCACTGGCAGTGGTTGCGTGCACATGGCCATGTGAGAGCACTTCGAGAGAGAGCTGACTCTCCCCATCCTCGGCCTTATCAATGATTTGAAATTTTTGAAAGTTAATATGCTCCCTTAAAAGAAAGTGTCTGCTTTTCATGAGCAGATAATACAATGGAGGAAAAATTAGTGACATATTTGTCAGGATTGACTGGAAACGAATTACCGACATGATTATTTTTATTGTAGGGTTTCTCAAGTTTTTTCCGATCTCTTTTTTTCTTTTTCCACATTACGGTGCTGCAAAAATCGGTTTAGGAATGTGTACGTGGGGTTACACATACATAGGTAGGAGAAATCGTGATTTGCAAGTAACGACAGTTGAGTGCGTACCTAAGTGGGCTACAGAAAGAAACTGTATGAGAACAAGTCAAACTAGATTTTAATAAATCTTGTTTTTCAAGCCACAAATCCCCTAAACCAACTGGATATGCATTTACTTCTAAGAAAACCTCAATAAAATGTCTCACATCTAATTCAACTGACTAAATCACAAATAGCTAATTATCAAAGAAAACTGATCAACTTCACTGAACTCTATGCTCAAGCATTATTTACATTAACAAAAATGTCTGTAGTTTGACGCTGTATCCGAAAGAAGATTAAAGTATGGGTAACTTTAGTGAACTATTTATGAACTGTTATTATATGTTCTTATTATTTAACTATTAAGTAACTTGATTACATATATTTATATTTCTTTTATTATAAGTTTTCATTTGAAGTATTAGCTAATATTATACGATTTACTATTCTCAAGGTATTTTCAATCTATTAGTTAAAGTCTCCCGCACTCACAGCGACTTTTGGCTTGATTCTTTATAATTATTATATTTCATTTCGTGGTATGATGCGATCTAATTTACTTGTATATAAACCACTTATGTCTGAAATATACGATCCATATGATGGAGACTGATATTTGTGTTTTGGAACCGAACGGGTTGTGTCAGGCGAGAAGCTATAACACAGAGGACCAATATGAATTCAGAGTTGACTGAGGGCTGCTCGTGCTGATTAACGTATCATTTTGTTTAACACAGTGACTAGGTCATGTAGGTCGGTGTTCTGACTGGCAAATTGTCACATGATATTTGTAGGGCTTAGGATATAATATTTGCCGTATTAAATTCATCAGTTTTTGCAGCATCATCACATCAAAAAAGAAAAAAGGATCAGAAAAAACTTGAAAAACCCTACAATAATAATCATGTCAGTAACTTGTTTCCACTCAATCTTGACAAATGTGTCACTAATTTTTCTGCTCGTGAAAAGCGGGCACTTTCTCTCGGGTTTTAATATTTCCGTCCCAATTATACAAATACCTGTATTGGCAATCAATACTCAGTTTGGAAATCTCTATGATCAACTGATTAAGTGTTGTGCTCCTTCATCTTTAGATAATCATAGTTGGTGTAGAGCCGAACTGTTGGATGTGGTGTGTCAAGTTCATATTCTTTAATCAAACTAGAGAAGCATATTAAATTTTAAGAATTTCAAATCACTGAAAAAATTACGAAATAACCTTGATATTATCTTGATCAATTAATTTTTTTTCAAAATGAAATAAGAAATTAAAGATATGAAATACAAATCTGGCGAGACTATATTTTATGGACGAAATCATATTTACGATGATAAGTCAAGGCGCAAAATCCATTTATCCGTTTGGCCAAATAGAGTTTTGGCATTTTAGCTGATGTCAGATTGTGATGAAATCCCTAAATTTATATCCTAACCCTAACCATCAACTGTAAATCTTAATTCTAATTTCTACACTGGTTTATAACCATCATTTAGTCCTAATTAGTAGATGGACATTCTAAAGGTCATTTTAACATAGCTCAAAGGTCATTTATAATTTATAGTCTCACTATAAATTACGAGTTTATGTAAACGCTTGTTTCCTCTCTCGAAATTGCAGATAGACGTTTCATTTCTATTTGCTATTACAGGTTTAAAGCACATAATTCCACACAACTTTACCCATAATTCATATTCTTCAAAAGGAGAGTGAAAAAAGTATAACTATTAAGAAGACTTAGAAACACGTAGTTTTTCTTTCTTTCTGCTGAAAACATCAGGTATGACATGTAAGGAAACTCGCAGTAATTTTTTGTATTTATATTTTCTCACTGATCTCTGATGGTATCTGATTGGTTATTTTGCATTTAGTTTACCAAACATCTCAAGGTAATATTTGATGCTATATCTACAAAGTTGTTTGATAATTTTAAGTTTGTTGGAAATATAAAAGCTCTTCTGAAATTCTCATTCTCTCCCTCTCGTATTTGTGCATGCATTATTAATATTGAAGTGTTATAGTGTATGGTGATCCGACTTATCTAGTTCATGTAGATTATGATTCATATTAGAAGGATATCCCAATCGTTTATAACTCGTAACTACGATATTTTGTTGTAAAATAGGACAATAAAAAACCACTATATTTGGACGTTTAAATAACAGACTAGCAACATAATATGTTTCATAGAAAGAATTTTTCAAATTAATTTCACTTACTTAGATTTCCATTGACTAGCTAATAGTCTATGATAGTACCGCTGAACAATACCAATTGTTTCAGTTAGACCAGTTATTGGGAAGCCTAAATTTTGCATAGTTCTTTCAAAAATAATTAAATAATCTTTTAATTTAATTAAATCATTCGGTGAATCACATGATTTTGCATTAACATGCACAAAATCTATTAAACGATTCACTGTATGTACCCATAATTCATCTAAATATGTTTGATAAAATACTGATGAACCAGATAATGTATGACGAATAAAATCATCAACTACAAAAAATCCACAAATTCCACTGAAAAATTCACCATAATTACGCATTTCGACCTGAGGACAAGAAAGAGAGGATAAAATTGAATTATGAGAAATAAACGGATGTTAGACAAGTTTCTTAGAGTAGATGTACGGTGACTGGCAGTGTAATCTAGAAGGTGTGTTTCATTCTATTTGCGATGAACCTATTTCTCAGTAACTGAATGGATATATATATATATATATATATATATATATATATCTTCCTTACAGTCTGTTTTCGGTCTAGCGAGCTCTGTTACTTTACTGGTCCACCGTCAGTTCTTTTTCTGAAAAGTTCCTGGATTTACCAAATTGAAATTAATTGCTAATATATATCTCTTTAATTTAGAAAAATTATTACTACCAATCGAAGTGATTATAATTTGTCTGATACTTGAATCGCATATTAATACACGTAAATCGAATTCAATATAAAAAATGTTTATGATAACATATATTATACGAGATGGTTATTTACGATGTACTGGAAGACTAGACAGGCAGATAGATGATAGACAGATGGTGCATGGCGCAAATGTGTTTTGATCTAAGTAACCATATTTTACATACACTACACAATGGCACAATGAGAGGAAAAACTAAAAATAACACAAGAAACGAAAAAGTGAAGGAGGAGTGAAAAAGACGAGAAAAAAAGTAGTGACCGAACAAAGCGAAGGAAGTAAAATTACTACTGTATTTAAGATTTGAAGCAGAATAACAAAATAGCTAGTTAATAAGTCTAATCATCAATGATAGATCATCTTGATGTATCCATAAAAAATAAGCTTCCGCGTCTGGTCGCCTCTATGTGCATCTACAAGTTCACGTGCTCTTGTGGAGCAAGGTACATTGGCCGTAGCCAGCGCTCGCTTTCAACTCGGATACGGGAACATATTCCAGCTTGGTTCTATAAAGATTATTTGTTTGAAATATATATATCCCAAACCAATCAAAACAAAAAGTAAACAATGACAGGTTTAAGGTCAACAATAACCAATCTAGATCGACGTCTACACGACAAACTGCGAGTCACATGTGGAGAAATTTGAACACTTCACTTCTACTTGAAGTTTGTGCTAATGATGTCGTTCAGAATAACGATGAAAGTTCCACGACAAAACCATCCAGCTCAAAGAACAAAACTCTATCAAAATCATCCACCTGAGCTACAAATCTTCTCCACCATCTCTTAGGATAGCAAACATAACACGTATTCACAAACCGAATTACAGTAAATTGTAATTATTTTAGAAAGCAAATTATATTGCAGATTTGTAGGTAACCGGCAAGAAAATTTATACCTATATTATATGTTAGCTAATTTCTATCACAATAAGGTGTATCACCATTTTCAAGAAATCAGAATTAATTCACGAGATTGAAGCTTGAATCTTCAAAATACTTTGGTAAAGACTTTAATACTGAACAACTTAAGTCACATAGCAAACTTGGATTTAAGCATTATTCCATCAGTACTACGAATTTGTTATATCTTGTGGCCTTGTGTCCTATTAATATATAACGTAATGATACCGTCAATTAGAGAATAGTGATTTATCGACAGAACAAATGATGTATAAAACCCATACGAGCAGTCTAGATTCCTTATCGATCCTACTTCCCACCTAGCACTGCCTGAAAGAGTTCAGAACACCAATATCAAACTCCACGATATCAATCATTTATTTCAAACATACTGGGTTTATATACAAAGCAAACAGACCACATCATACCATAAAATAGAAAATAACATTTGTACAAGATTTAACCAAAAGTGGCTGTGAATGTGGGAGGTAGTAACTGATAGACCAGGTATAACTCAAGAATGGTAAATCGTATAATAATAGTCTATGGGTCAAAATAAAGCCTATGATAATAAGAACATGCATAGTTTAGCGACTTAATGAATATACAATAAAAATATATGTATCGTATTGGTTCATAAATAGTTCTCAAGTGTTACCATTCATAATTCTCGTCGGGATATGACAATTAAATAACATAATGTTAACATTTAACTATTTATTAATACATTCTAGTAACAATGATTATTAATAATATTGACAAATGAATTACAATAACCAAATTCATTTTATTTATGAATTGTTATGAAATATATCACAATTCATACCTAAACTATAAGACTTTCACTTCAAATGACGAAAAGGTAACTAAGAGATTTTATTAAAGAAATATAGAACCATTTAACTATTTTTTATATACATAGTTTAATAAAATATGTTATTATAACCATAAACATTGAATAATGAAAATTAAATTAAAAGATAAATAAAGAATTTATACTTAAAAGTTTTATTATAATTCAGTTTAACTAAACTCTAAATAATAAACAAACAAGCAAACAATCAATCAACTTGTAAATAAACGTAAAAATAAACAATCTCTTCAGTCAGATTCTGATAACATTTTAATGATAATTCTTATAAGCCGGGCGGGGGGGGGGTAAGGTTACTTGTTTGACAACTGAGGCTTTTAAACTGGATGTTAGCATTGAGTTCATTTCAATATTAGTTGATGTAGTACAGAGTTAAGAATTTGAAAACGTTAGAAAAAATATACATTCAAGTAATTCTAGTATAATATTATAGACTATTCAGCGACAAACACTATTACTTGATCTTAAATTTTGTAATATGCGAACTAAAATTAATGATCATTATTTAGTGTTTTCAATAATATTGACTTAAATTAGACTGTATAATATCAGAATGATAATGAGTATTTCCAGCTTGAAAATCATCAATTCATGTGATGACAAACAGTCCTCATTTAGAGTGTACATATATATACATATGTGTTATGTCCTACAACCGACCAATAAGAGTAGACGACCTTAAGCAATTAATACAAAACAAGGACAAGGCGATCGATAGTCGATACTGATGCTTGACCCGACACCAACTAGATCCGAACGAAGAGGAAGAATGGAAAACTAATGATCATCAGTCAAAGATCATTATTATATTTCAGACATACAAGACCAGAGGGCACAGTAGACCAACTGAGTAACAGCATTAACACCGAATAACAAAATGAATGATGGGAAAAAACGGAAAACTGGGTACGAAAATAATCGGTTTTAGTTTATCAGTGGAAAATGCCATAACAACAATGTACGGTTCAAATAGATACTTGTTGTTACGGTAATATGAAAATAATAAACCTAAAATATTTATTAAGCATTCAATCAATATATACATAAATAAAATTGTACAAAAGTAGCATCGAAAGTTTTCGTCTCATCTCATACAACAAAAAGCATGAAAATATCACAACGTGTTTTGATGATTGAGAGAATTCAGATAATAAGTTTTGGTGTAAGAAAAAAAGGTGAAGCGAGAAAAGCATTTCAGTAGTAGCTTTTTAAAAAAAAGACCAATACATGATAAAATCAACTAATAGCTTGGATTTTAAAGAGTAACCAAGACCATTACTTCAAAGGAAGACAAGCTAAGAGAAAGTGAGAATATAACAAACATCTTATGGTTTAATAATTTTCTCCAGAATATTATTAAAACCATTGTAAAACAAAACTTTTTTTCTGTAAATAACAATCCTAAAGAAGGATCTTGGATTGATACTGCGGTTTTACCTTACCGCCAAGATACGACAGAAGAATCAAAAGGGATATTGAAAATTTACAACATTAAAACCTTCTACTAGATAACTAACACTCTAAGAAACGCTTTAGTTAGAATAAAAGATCCCATTCACTTCTACACAAAATTGTGTTTACAGGTTAGATTGTGTCAACTGTGATGCCAACTTGTTCCAAGGAACACTCAAGTTACACAAAAAGACCTAATAATACTATAGAATTGGGGAATTTACAAAATAAGTCAACAATACCAGTAATAATCGACAAACATATTAAAAAAATCAAAATAATTCAGAAAGGTTTTCCCAACTATAATGAGAGGCGAGTAGACGAACCGTTTCATATAATGCTAAATTATTCTGCCTGAACAGGAAGTCTGAATATTCATTCAATGTGGACTGTTTATACAAGCAACCACATTAGACCATATTTATTTCCACACAATAAATATATATATACATCTACTCCCAGCCTCACTACTTAATACTACAAATGTATACACTTTTTATACCCACCTTTTGACGTACAAATTAATAGTGACAGGTCATACAAATTCAGCTTGCCAAAAATAATTTAGCACTGATATGTTCAGACTGATTATGAATTTCATTACACTAAGAATATTCTGCATTGTTTCCTTTGTACTACATAAACTTGTGTTAATTTTATTTCAGTTATTTATTTACTCTGAAGAAGTGGACTAAATGGAATCACGAAGTGTCGGAAATATAATTTATGGACCAATATTATAAGTATATTTCTATCATATAATTGTTAAGTAACTAAACTATTCATATCCGTGTTCCTCTTATTATGAGCTTTATTTTGACCCATAGACTATTATTATACGATTTACCATTCTTGAGTTATACCTGGTCTATCAGTTACTACCTCCCACATTCACAGCCACTTTTGGTTAAATCTTGTACAAATGTTATTTTCTATTTTATGGTATGATGTGGTCTGTTTGCTTTGTATATAAACCCAGTATGTTTGAAATAAATGATTGATATCGTGGAGTTTGATATTGGTGTTCTGAACTCTTTCAGGCAGTGCTAGGTGGGAAGTAGGATCGATAAGGAATCTAGACTGCTCGTATGGGTTTTATACATCATTTGTTCTGTCGATAAATCACTGTTTTCTAATTCGCGGTGTCATTACGTTATATAGTAATAGGACGCAAGGCCACAAGTTTAAACAACCAGTTAAGATGATGGTGAGAATTTATAGCAGGATTTTAGAATGCGTCAACCATTAAAAAATCCATTCTATAAGGATACATAAATGATCAGCTGTAATGCGTTGTAAATTGGTTCTGTATAACACTAGTATGTCTTATTTATCAAGAGCGTGTTTATTTATTCGACCTTGAAGTGTACATATTGTAAAGGACAGTAATATTATTCGATGTCTTAAAGCGAAGTGCATAGAGTATGGTTTGAATAACCGACGGTCGAATCTTTTTCCTGTATTATCTCAATAGTTTATACATTTTGTTACTTTCCTCTATATACGTCAATGTGTTTTTGTATGTGCTGGGTGATGAGAAGTAACGACAATGTAATCCATGCATTGCTTTTAGTACAAAACAGCATTAAATAACTTCCCTTAAGAGAAATAAATAGTCAATAGAGAAGATTAATTTACTGTATATATATATATATATATATATATATATACATGGTTTCCGACTGTTAGTGTGGTTCATGCTACTGATGTCGACAGATATAAGTAGTATGTATCACCAATCAAAATGCCTGGAGGCAAAGGTTAGAAAGATCGAAGAGAAGAGAACGAGAACAGAGAGTGATCGGTGTGGAAGCGAAAGAACAGTCAAGTCTGAGACTATTGATTGACGTTTTGCAAATGAAGTATTTACTGTATAGTTCAAGTAAATTTGACTGTCCCCTACCAGTGTTCTCGTTCACTACATTAGTATACATGTATATTGCACAAAACGGGGTAATAAATATCCAGAAGTGTTCACTTATATTCATGCAAAAGTTTCCAAATTGAAATGTGATCAATGAATTAAAAAACTCAATATCTTGATAGTTTAAACATGAAGTATATATTTTATGTACCCTATTTATTATATAGCACAATAATTTACATAAACAATGTTTGTTTAAATGTTGTATAGAATGAGTGACCTGAAACTGAATTTTAAGTATTAACAGACCAATAAATTAACTCACAAAAAACGGTGTATAATATTATTGTATTAATTATTATCTATCTGTAGTGAGTATTGTTAAAACCATTAGATTATAGTTAAAAGACTATTTTAAAATAGTATTCAGTGTATTGTTTAATAGTCAGTAAATAGAGAAAACAAAGTGATATAAGTTGGAGAAACATTGGAGACTAGAAAGAAGTTGCATTTCGATATATTGTATTTTTTCATTAAGCAATTTGATGAAACCTAAATCAACATGGGTTTTGGATTTTCCAGTGTTTCTAACATAATATTCCATCTTGAAATTGAAAAACGGGTTTTTTTGAGTGAAAATAAGTTTCTCTTTACATATTTTATGGGGTTATTAATAATCCTGTAGACAATTATAACACATAGTTTCACCATTTTTATGCGCGAAATTGCTGGTACGATACACACAACATAAAACTTGACATGTGCATCGATTCTATTTGCCACACCGCATCAGCACAGTAAAATAAAATTATTTCACGACAAATCTCAAAGTAGTAGGAGTGGTAGCCGAATCAGTATTAGTCGAAAAGAATAGGTGCGGAAAAATAAGGTGTAAGATTTCGGGATTCAGTTTCTAAACAAAAACAGAGTGGATGCACCTGCACTATTGCAGATGATGTCGAGCGATGTCACCCACAGTCTCTAACAAGTAGTTACAATAAACCTGTGGAGCCCAATTAGGTAGTCGATAGCTATTCACATGACTCAGTACAATTGTCAATCACTTCACAGACTGGTACCATATCTTGATTTGGCCGCCACTAGCTTTCTTTCAGCCTACTAGTGCAACAGACAACATTACCTAGTGAGGTAGGCAGTAATTGGATATACGTTACACAAGTGAATTATTGCTAATAATATAAGCTGTTTGAGAGTAAAATTTTAGCAAGCGAAAAAGAAGTCAACACACAATATGCACTTGAACAAGTAAGCAGTTTACAGACCTTTGCATTTATACATTATATAAATCTTTAATGATACAGTAAACTCTTCCTTATAAAACCTAAACTTCTAAAAACCACAAATAAGTTTCGCTTTCATCGATATATAAACAGGGATCAGTCCATTTCAAATGAAACCAATAAATTAATCTCAATAAATTCTATTCAATGGAACTATAATAGTCAGCTCACTAATAACTTGCTTCAATATATTTCTAAAAATTTGGTGAGATGTCGTTACCTGAAAATTTCAGACACATCGAAAGTGAAACAGTTGTCATCACTAGGATCGAGTGACCGCTGCTCTATACAAAAAAATGAGTAAAGTTGAAATTGTACCAGCAGACACCGACTCAGTGGTTTTAATGGTTAAGTGTTTGCTGAGAGATCTGAAATTTCTGCTTACAATCCCTAATGAGTGCGTACTGATAAATAGTTCCAAAAAGTTGTCTAGCGCTCAGCTTTACCATCTTTACTTTCCAGTAGAATTTCGATATCTGGTGCTCAGATTTTAATGGAATCCATAAGTTATTCATCAACTATATATCTTAACAAGATAGACTGATGCTACTCTGAAATGTGAAAATTAATGTACAATACACTAGATAGCTGATAGTCATCATCATCGTCACACACCTACCTATATGTTAGGGGGGAAAACAAACCATTTTCACGAAAAAATTCTTTATTAACAAGCAACTGAATTATAAAACGTAATACACTTCTTTTTGAGAGAAAAAACTACTTACAAGTAAACAAACTCACCATTGAGACTAATATTCATAATCAAGCATACGAATCGGCTTATTTTTGTATAAACTAATTTCACTTTCATAAGTGCAGTGTGGTTATTATTATTATTATTATTATACATGTGATGCATTCTAAATTATTCATTACAAAACACAATGCACTATAAGATACCAATGAAATATGATTTACACGTTAGTTCTTATTAGTGTTTTAATGTAAGATAACCATTGAACTGAGTACACACAAACGCATAGTACCAATAAATGACCTTCAGTTGATTAATTCTCAGTAAATTATTGAGTTGTGAGCTTGTTAGAAAGAAATTTTTTATCACATTTTAACTAAAAGTAATTATAATTGCAAGATAAAATATGAGATTATATTTATATCTAGAAAGTGATAATGACAATAACTATAGATAGAATCAATGATGAATGTTTCTTTCTATGTAGTTTTCCGCTAAATGAATTATACATATCTTAAAAAGTTTTAGTTTTCTCATTTAAACTGAAATACAGAGCGCTCAACGATTCAATATTTATAGAATCATGAATACCACTACTGTTCAAAATGAAGATATTGATAAAAGAAAGGATAAAGATGATCAAACAATGAACTATAAAACAACAGTATCTCTAAGATATCAAAGAAAATAAAGCAATAATACAACTGGGATCTAGACATTTTTTTTCATTTTTGATAAAGCTTACAAGAAAACAACTACACAAAACTAATTATAATTTTTCTTATGATAATCAAAAGTGAACTTAATATAGGGGATTTGTGAAGATTTAAAATTGTAAAAAATGAACTAATCCAATAGAATAAACGAATATGTGATCCCGCCATTTTCCCCTCTACACAAAGCTACATGAATCATTTGGTCAGTCAATCAATCATAAACAACGTAGATCATGACACAAATATTTGTTAGCCATGCTTATCATATCACATTAGCAAGACGATATGGAATCAACAAATCGAATAACAAAAGACAGAAATAATTTATTCACTATGATAAGGGTAAATTTCGAGAATATGGTTGTAAAAGACAGAATGAGAAGGTACGTATAAGGGCATGCTAAAACTTAAGATATAGAACGATATAAGTAAGGAATGCATCTGTGGTATTGTAATCTATTATGAGCCATGTCACACGATGTCTCCGAACAATGATTGTAATTATTATGTGGACTAAAGTCGGATAATCTTCATTTATCGACGTAGACCAGACCAACAGTTAATAATTCCATGGACCAGTATTACGTTTTCGTTGGTCGGTCCCATAAGCTTTCTTTGAACCTATTTCCATACCAGTTAACTAACACTGTCCATCGAAGTAAATAATGGTTGCTTAGGCATACGTAATATATATTCCAATCCCCTTAGTTGATAAACAGTCACAAACTCAACGAGTTTTCCACTTAGAGTGAAATCGACAGCCTTGTGTTCATGGAAAGTTTAGAATATGATAAAATTCATAAAATTGTAACACAATTTGTCAAGAGAAATTTCACGAATATTGGAACATTTATTGGATTCATCCACTCACTCCGTCAAATCTCCCGTACAATTCCGAGACAAGATTAAGGACATTCAAATTAACAACGACGAACTGATTATATCCTCTAACGTAACAGCCTTATTCACTACAACTGGACCAAGCTTAGCAAAAGAAACTCTATCCCTGCTTCTGATCAACGACACAAATCCCCCAAAGTACACGAAGCTTCAAAGTCAAGGTCTACTAGAACTCATCGATTTATACTTAACAATATATTTTCAATTCAACAACAAAATCTACGAACGAACGAAAAGAACACCGATGGGACTTATTGCAGAAGCAGTGATGAAGAGACTGGAAGCCTCGACCTGACCAGTGATCAAGCCAAAACTTTGGATTGGTTATGTGAACGACACATTCGTTATTGTCAAAGAGGATGGGCTGGAAAACAACTACAACCTGATCAACAACGTCTTTGATGATATCAAGCTCACAATGGAACAAGAGTCAAGCAGCAAACTACCATTCTTGGATAATTAATCACCAGAACCAACACAGGAAAACTGGAAACTCAAGTATATCGGAAACCGACCCACATAGACCAAATTCTCAATTACAATAGCAACAACCCAAGAGCTTACAAAATCAATTGCGTACAAACTTTGTCCAAGAGGGTGAGGACACACTGCAACACACTAGCAGAGCGGAAAATTATATAAAGACTATCTTTTAAAAGAACGGCTACTCAACCAACTTCGTCAAAAAATACCAACCGAACGCATCAGCGGAAACAAAATCAGGTACAAAAACCAACAAACAGATCATCGAACCATATGTAAAAAGCATATCAGAAATTACGAGATTGTTGAAGCCTTTTGGAACAGGTGTAGCACACAAACCAACAAAACCACTTCAATCAATCCTATGCAAACCAAAGGACGAAGTGAAAAAATAGGAAAAACCGAACATCATCTACAAAGTGAATTGTTCCACGTATGAAAAACATTACATTGGACAAAGTGGACGCACAATTCATCTTTGCCTGCATGAACATCAATTAGCAGTCAAACGCCATGACATATCCTCACTTATATCAATGCATGTGGACAACTGTGGACAAACATTCGACTGGAAGAATGTTGAGATCTCGGGTAAAGGGAATTCTAAAAACACCAGAGAAGTTTTAGAAGCTTAGCACTCAGGTCAATCACCAACCAACAAATACATTGAAATCGATTCAATTTATCAACCAATCAGAAAAATTATGGACAAATATAGGACCAAGAATCAAATCAATGGGAGATACAATCAAAATAAAACAAACAATGACAGTTTAAAGGTCAACAATAGCCAATCAACATCAAAATCTACAGGACAAACTGTGAGCCACATGTGGAGAAATTTGAACACTTCACTCTAACTGAAGTTTGTGCTAAAGATGTCTTTCAGAATAACGATGAAAGCTCCGCGACCAGACCATCCAGCTCAGAGAACAAAACTCCATCAAAATCATTCACCTGAGCTACAAATCTTCTCCATCATCTCAAAGAATTCTAGCTTAAACAATCTTTATAATTTTGCAATTTAAAAAGTAGTAAATTTCTGAAAATCTTCAAATGAATTTAAAATTATATCGATGGGTAGATTTGTGTCGAAATATCCGGGATCTATTAAAAATTTCGGAATAGAAGACACAAGTGATCCCTTATATTTTACTTTACTAACTATATTTAGGATCGTAATTTGAAATAAATAAACACGAGTGTACATCTTCAAAAATGAACTTGTTGAAGAGTGTTCCCTTCATTTAACTGACTGTCCTTTGTATTAATTGATTTGCATATAAAATAACATAATAATATAAATAATTATAATATTATCAATATCAATAATAAGTGTACACAATATAAGCAACGACTTACTTGTTGATTTGGTGATAAACTCAAAATTAATTGACACTGTTTCCGTCGTTGAGTACAATAATGTCGTTCAAATTCCGCTCGTTCATTCAATACAGAATGAATATGCAAACATCGATACACTGGTCCGAAATCGACTAAATCCTCCACTTTTGAATATGTTCGATTACAACAATTATCATCATTATTAACATTCATTTGAGTTTTTATTGTCATTTCTGTTTCACCATGATCATCATTGGTAATCCATGGGTGATTTTTATTTGTAACAATTTGAGTTAACATTTCTAATTCATTATCTAAACTATCAGTATTCGTATTAACTGAATAAGGAAACAGTGATAAAGAGAGATTGGGTGAATGAGTCAGTGAGCAAGGAGCATATATAGGTGTGACAATACATCAGTGGGCAACATATAACACAAGAAAAACGATAAGCTGTACAATAAATTACTTATGCAAATACAAACATTTAATGCGATAGAATTAAACGTCATTATGTGCGAGTCCGAATATTGATATGAATTGGTGTGAATCAGTCACTAAGTGCGAGCTTGTCAATTTAGTTTTGAGATACAATTCAGGAAATAGGGATATTTAATGTCTATTAAAAATATTTGGCCTGGATTCAAAGAAATTGGAAGCCCAACCCCGCAACATTTCTCATTCAAATAGTGACTGACCGAGCATTCTATAAAATTAAGACTAATTTACAGTTGTGTGTGATGTACGTAAATTTTGTTGTATTCATTTAAATCCCTCATCTGAGTTCTACAATAACTGGCTGGTAACTAGGATATAAAAACTGGTGGTAACTGACAGTCGACTACTGATTTGTGCGTATGTACATATATATTTGTATAAGTATGTATATAAATTTTGTAACGCTCTAGATTCTTTTAATGACATGATGTGGTATATGAAGTATGAGGATGAAAACAGCTCTTTAATTAGAACTAAATTCTGATAATATTCTTTTATGAAACAAAATTCTAAGCAATTAAAGTTCTACAGTCCTGGGTTCGATACATAATTGGGTAGTGCCTACTCAATAAAAAGGTGTGGTACTAATCTAGGTTATCATAACTATTTAGTGACCCCTTGCTTTAAAAATGTATCAGCTGATATTATTCCATGACGAAAATGAATCTCAGAATTGGCCTAACTTTGACAAATAATCAAGTGAAATAGTAACTATTTCAGCAAACGACTGATTATATATATGAAAACCTAACCAGAAAAATGTATACAAAAAGTTTAATTCATCAAGATATCAAGTAATTGCTGGAATATTCGAAGATGTTACACAATGTGTAAATGGTAAATATTATCAGTATGGAGTTGTGGAGATTGTTAAATTTTTTGATTGAGATCATGAAAACCTGGAAGCACTGAACAGCCGTTTCGTTCTAATATGAAACTCCTCGGCAGTGTGTATCCATGACATCGCACGAGGGATCTGAACACAGGACCTTCGGTCTCACTAGTGACTAACTTCAAGATGATTTTCTGGAGTTCTAGTGAAAAGCCATAACCAGTGGAGTTCCATCTGTGTCGGATAGAGACAGGTATCTACCTCAGTCAATGGACGAATGGTTGCGCAGTCCTTCATAAATCGATGGAATTTAGACATTAACACCGCTGGATGCCAGCTCAGTGCTCTAGAGGTTAAGTGTTCGCGCGCGAAACACCCATCTATTGCTTCCAAGTTTCCAACGGCTGTCTAACATTCATCGATTCATGATCTCGATCAAAAAATTAGTAATTGTTGAAAAAAAGGAATATCAATCGATTATCATGTATATGCCCACATATCATGTCGTAAGTTATGAAATCTAATTGGACAGTTTTTATATTGATATTTGCATGAGTACTGCAAAACTACGAAGAAGTTTGGTACAAAATAAATGACTTTTTGTTAAAAAGTTTACTCCACAATGAAGTCAAGCTATTTCAGTTGTTTCATACAATACATCTCATTTATAAATTTGACTAAAGCAAAAACAATTAACGTGGCAAAATAACATTACATCACTATATTTTATAGTTTCTAGTTATCTGCTTACAACTTAAACATAATAACATTAATAATCAAAAATCACCTTACATATATTATATCATAATACCGGAAAATTCCTCATCAGTGAAGACTAATGAAAAAAGCATTGATTATAAAAGAACTAGAAGAAATGTTTATAAGCCAAATAATGTGAGTATTTACAGGTTTAATATTTTAATATTGTAGAATACAAAACTAAGAGAGTAGAAACAGAATTATTTAGGAACAAGACATTATTGTTATAGTTATGCAACCCGTAAAACAAAATTAACTAAGTAAAAATAAGGCAAGAAATGGGGATCAATAATTAGTGTCATGAGAAGATCATTGCGTAACAAACATTTATGAATGAGATGACTAATGTGTTTCTGTTAAAGGAGTGTTCTCCAGGTCGGGAAATTTTATTGCAAACATTTGACCATCGTTCTGGACCAACATCACCAGAACTTATTCTACGATAAATTATAATAAACGTAGACAAAAAACGCCTAAAAAAGTTACTAACCGGATGCTTTGTGAACTAACGATTTCAAAATCACTTGTTGTTGTGATTCGTTATTTGGTTTTTTGCTTACATCCTGTGCTTCTTTGTATCCATTAACTGCCAAGGTATCGCAAAGTGCTTCACTATCTATTCCAGATACTTGTGCTGCTTCTCGCATAGCAAATGCACCAAGAACTATTGAATTTTTCCGTATGTATTCAAGAAAATCAGTTAATTCATCAAGACTTGCATTCTAGCGAAATAAAGAATTAAGAACTATTACTAATGTTTTAATTTAAAAAGGTTTTCTCAACAAAAAAGAGATAATTATTCGTCATTTTCGGCAGTGTTTCACTCTCACAGCTAAATGATCCAGTTATGAAATTTTCAACATTCCTCGAGACAGAATCATCACAGTGCAAAATTGAAACTTTTTTCTATATATGTACTGGTAATGTTATTTGGGAAGACATAACGAAATCTTCACGAATACAGCCTGCAACTCAAATAATACAACATAATACCAAGATTGTTCTTTTGAACTACAATTCATTATCAATGTCTCAATAAAAGTTTCATGTATGGATAAAAAGAAGCATTTAAAAATCTTCAACACACTGCTTAAACTTAGTTTATAAGGATGAATTTTAAAAATTAATACTTTTCCTTCCTCTGAGTTAAATGAATTAGCTGCGAGCTTCCCATTATATTCTTAGCACTTTTCTTTACTTTTACTTACACCTGTTTCCCCTCTTGGAGGAGCATTGGTTACCCACCAGCATTCTACATACAACTCTGTCCTGGACAATGCTTTCCAGTTGCTAGTAATTATTCTCATGTCTGCTTCCGATTCCCAACACATTGTGTTCTTTGGTCTTTCTATTTTCCGTTTCCATTCAGGATTTCAAGTTAGCGCTAGCCTCGCGATGCAGTTTGATGATTTCCTCAATGTATGTCCTATCCACCTCCAGAGCCTTTTCTCACTTCTCTTCAGTTGGAAGCTGGTTTGTCCTCTCCCACAGTAGGCTGTTGCTGATGGTATCCGGTCAACGGACATTGAGTATCTTGCGTAGACAGCTATTTATAAATACTTGCACCTTTTTGATGATGGTTGTAGTAGTTCTCCAACTTTCAGCTCTGTAGAGTAGAACTGCCTCGTCGTTCGTATTGAAGATCATGATTTCGACATTGGTCGGCAGTTGTTTCCAGTCCCGTATGTTATTCAACTGTAGGAATTCTGTCCTTGCTTTGCTAATTCTTACCTTTGCGTCTGCACCTGATCCTTCTCGTTTATCGATGGTGCTGTCCAGGTGCGTGAAACTGTTCACCTCTTCCAGAGTTTCTCTATCAATTGTGATTGGGTTGGTGTTCACCGTGTTGCATTTGAGGATCTTACATTTTTGCCTTGTGTATGTTGAGGCCTACTGTCGCAGAGTCTCCCACTACAGTGATTGTCTTCACCTGCATTTGCTCGTGTGAATGGAGTGGTGGAAGAGCTAGGTGATTTGTGAAGTTCAGAATGTCTAGTTGATCATGAGCTGTCCATTGTATTCCATGTTCCTCCCCCCCCCACAGATGTCGAGGTTTTCATAATCCAGTCAACCACCACAAGAAATACAAATTGGTGAGAGTAAATAGCCTTGTATGACTCCAGTCCTCACTTCGAATGAGTCTGTCTGCTGTCCTCCATGCACGACGTCGCAGTGTAATCTGTCATACGAATTCCGGATGATGTTGACGATTTTCTTAAGTAGTCCATAGTGTCGGACAAGGTTCCATAAAGTCCTCCTATCCACACTGTTAATTTCTTTCTTATAGTGAAAGACGTTGATGTATAGTGGCGAGTTCCATCCAATTGATTGTTCAACAATGATCCGTATTGTCGCGATTTGATCTGTACATGACTGAGCCTTACGGAATCCAACCTACCGATTTCGAAGCTGGACGCCTACTGATTCTTTCGGTTCGACAACACTCTTTTGAAAACCTTTCCAGGTACCGATAGTAGTTTTATTCCTCTGTAGTTCTCACATTTTCTCAGATCTCCTTCCTTTGATATTTTCATGAGGTATCCTTCTTTCCAGTCTGTCGACATGTTCCTCCTCCCAAATCTTGAGTAGAATGCGGAGCATGTTTGCAGTTACCCTTATATCTGACTTCGGTGCTTTAGCTGGTATGCTGTCAGGTCCTTCTGCTTTCCTACTCCTGGCATGTCGGATGACCATCTTGACGTTTTCGATCGTTGGTGGAGTGACCGGTATAAGAATGTCCGTGTGTGCTGCTTCGATGTCCGGTGGATTCAATGGAGCTAGTCTATTCAACAGTTCCTTGAAGTACTCTACCCATCTGTTCCGCTGTTTTTGAATCTCCGTGATCGTCTTTCCGGTCTCCCTGGTTTAATTTATCTCCCTGCTAATTTCTTCTTTGTATCATATGTTTGTTTCATATTTTTTTCTCTTGCAGCTTTTTTGGCCGTCGTTGTTAGCTCTTCCATGTGTTTTTTCCAATCAGCTCTAATGCTACTCTTCACTTGCTTGTTTGCTTCTGTGTATCCAGCTTGTGCCTCGTCTTTCTCTGTTCTTGTTCGGCTATTGTTAGTTGTTGTCTTCTTGTCCTACTCTTCTTGAATCTTATACAGAGTTTCGATAGAGACTCGTTCTTTATTATTACACTTCTTGCGACACAGAACCTCCTGACAAGAATTTAATGCTTCTTTGATCCCTCTCAAGTTATTTTTTATAGCAATTTCTTCTTTCAGTAGATTTTGTAAGGCTAGGAACCTGTCGATGAGTTATCTCGAATTCGTTGAGTTGATCTATCTGGTTCTCTGTGGCGTGGTCCGGTGAGACCCACGTAGTTTTGTGGGGTCCGAAGGGTTTCACTGATTCCGGGCACCGTCAAATTGTATCTCCTCAATTCCATAGCTATCTGATTTGTTCTCCCGGTTTTCCACATTGTCCGAACATTCCACGTACCAAAGTTAATTGTCGCCCGGGTCGTTAGAAGAGGCATCAGTTTCGTAACTTATGAAGAATCTCGGCTTTCATCGTGGGGCGTCATAATTCTTTCTTCAACTTGGAGGGCAGAGTTTAAGCGGTTTAATTTGTTTATTCTAGTTAGCGTTCTGTTTTAGCAAACTTGTTTTGTACAGAAAGCTGTTGCTAGCTCCACGCCCAATCTTCCTCTTTTACTTGGGATTGGGACCGGTAGTAGCCCTAGAAGAGCTACGGGCGGAGTTATATATATATATTCTTATTGATTTGATAAACACCGTCCAAACAAATGTATTTGAATAGGCCTTAAAACTGTAGATGAATGTTTTCACCAGTGAATAAGCCCGGTGAATTGAAGTGTTTCTGCTTCGACAAATAACATACACACAGTTCATTTTAATTTTTACTCGACTTTTGTTGTTGACGGCTATAGTTTTTTCGTTCGTTTTTACTCTTTTCCAACTATTATTTAACTGAACGTTTAAATGTGAATGTTTTTAAATAAATTTTTAGAAAAGCTAATGTTCTTTTTGTCTCACTAGAAGTGCTACCGAAGAGTAGGTTTTCAGTGCTATTCAACAGATGATTATGACAAGCATTTTTATATGACTTATATTTTGTAGATTTACTAATAGTAAAGAAAACATATTTACGATGAATTACGGCACAGTGGTTTCCATGGATGAATTTTCACATTGAATTAACGAACTATGATATTTATCAAACCAAGAGATTATATAAACATTTGTCCTGATATTCAAATATATAAACCTCAAAAGATATAGCTAAGCACCTTATTTTGAAGTCCATGATAATGATACCAAGACTTCTGAAATTATACTATGTAGCTTAGATGTAAAATGAACTACCACTGTGAAATTCTACTACCAATGAATTCCCACTCCATGCTAAATCAAAATGTGATCATATGATATCAACTAGTGATATCTGGAGAAGAAAAATTAAAAGCAAACAAATATTTACTAAATAATAAAACATATCAGGGTGGAAAGTAAACGTATACAACATTGAGCGTCTCTACAATAAAGAAAAAATAAAGTTCCGGATAATGACATGATTCAATACAGTTCCCTATAAATCCAAAAGATGTTTTCGTTCACGTTACTTTTTCGCTTTATTTCAGGAACTCATTGACTGCCTTCAACGCAATAAGTTGATAGCGACATTGTATTCACTGTTCATACAACCCTCTTTTTCGCATTTTCATAGCTTAATCATATACATTATCACAATTATTATCGTCACTATTATCATTATTATTAAAACACTTACAAACGCTTTGAGAAATTTATTCAACATCCATCCTTATTAACTAATTCGTACTTAATTCATATAATTCTATATATTACATGATTTCTGATTTGTAATTACATTATAATCCCTTTCCCCCTGTGTGAAACATATTTATTCTGATCACTTATCTCAAGATTTCATTTAAATTAAAAACTTATTCAGGGTAACACCTCATGATAGTCATCCAAACATTAACGATTTTCATGTACTTTAATATTCTAAATTCACATACTACAATTTTTAAACGATATATTTTTCCTTAAACCTGGCCACTGATTGGATTATTATTTTTTATATATAATTGCAAAGTACCTGAAGAGAATTCACTGAAGGGAATATTCTTCCTTTATATATATGTGTTACAAAACAAAGTCAATGTACATTTTTTATAAAATGCTTTGTCATCAATAATAACAAGAATTAACAAGGGTTTTAAAGCAAAACGCTAAAATCAATATACTGGCCAGACAAACCTTGATTCTCGTTCTTGTTTTCGGTATGCGATGAATGATGATTTCAGAAAAGGCGAACGGGCGAATTAGATCCAGTTGAGAATGCTCTAGGTCTTCAAGATTTTTCAAGGCATGATAGTACCTTCCGTCAGCAATACTTTGCTCAATGCGAGAGTATTGTTCTAATATCGGAAGACTGATTTGAATTGCCTCAATGCATTGATTAACATGATCCAAAGTGAGTTTACAGGCGGCTAATTTGTCACACGATTCACTAAACTAAAAATAAAAAACCACCGAATTTCCGCAGATAAACAACATACCGCATAGCAAGTTTATAAATTTTATCATAAAGTGTCATATGAATTGTTATAATGGATAAAATACAGAAGTTGGATTATTGCTTTAAACGAGCTTGAAGTATAAAATTCATCTGATATTTTCAGAATCCCTAACAACTTGGTAATCTGGCCATGTGACTCCATCACAATAGGATGCCCAATAACAGATTAGTTTCCCTTTTATTTAAAACTGACCTTGTATTTTGAAAAAAACCAAAAGAACTTTCCGTAACTTAGGAAGGTGTAAATTTAACGTCATTTTCACCTAGCCTAGAAAACATTCATAATTTTGGTTAGACGCATTTCATCGATATTTCTTAAAATAAACCTTAATACATTATAGTTTTTATTTCGTTAAAAAATTTTCTCAACAAAACATAGATCAGCGTACGAACCTAGAATGGGAGATTAGTTCATTCAAAGTCACACTGCATCAATAGACGTCAAGATAAACCGAAACAGAGGTTAAAGAATGCAAGCGTATCAATTTCAATAATGATACTATAGGGCATATAATAAGAAAATCGAAAGAAAAAATGAAAACAGTAAAAAAAAGTAGGTAATTTGGGAAATAAATAGATATCATGAATGACAATAAAAACTTTAGTTATATTTTGTAACCCGCAACAAAATCTAGGATGCATCTAAAATCACCAAATGAGTTTACTGATAATCATTTTTGATCTTCTTACTGAGGCTTGAACTTGAGACCTGTCACTTCGAAATATCCTGCCACTCACTCCGATTATAGGTAAAAAACCGATTTCTTTGACGAATACTAAATTGCAGTTTCCCATAGTTTACTTACAGGACCAGATATCCCATAGATATTTAGCTTTATTTACAATCGCCGTTTATGTGAACCATCAATGACAATATATATGAAATATATGGCTACATTCCGTCATAAAGGTGCATTTGAAGGGATTACATCTTTAAAAAATTACGTGCTAATAAACTACACTTCGAAAAGGAAGGACAACCCTATCGTAACCATAAATCGCTAACTTTTGTTATGAGAACTAATTACTTCCAATTAGTGAGATCTGTTTCAAGCTTGACATCTAGTGGATTGTTTTTTATACGTTCCTAAAATTTTATTGGCTAAGACTTGTATTTGACGACATCGAAATTAGGAGCTTTTTGGAAACCTATGAAGCATATTTTACAACAAGAAAACAATCATTTAATAAAGCAAGGAAAGTTCAAGGTATGAGGAACTGTGTCAAGTTCATAAACGTCAGGTAATCAAATCTATTATAAAGGATTACGATCTAAATGAGTCGATCGTGAACAACCTAGGACCTGATACAAATGTGTAACTACACTCCCTAATGTTTAGCTTTTCTCACTATTATTAGCGATACATCTATTTCAAATAGCCTCCTATATGTCCCTGATATTAAAAATCAGGACGGAGGCACATTTGTGCCAGACTCTACGGCTAATGGATGTACACTGGTAAGTGTTACCATTATTTCCATCAACAATGTAAAATGAAACAAACAGAAAAAACAAAAGGGAATTAGAATTGACATGAATAAGTCAATAAACGAAGTCCGAAAGAGTGAAATCGATGAATGAAAAGTGTTAAGTAATAAAATCCTTGACATAATTCACAAAATATTAATAAATACAAAACACAAATGTGAGTCAGTCCAGTTTGTCACATAGTTCATTAGTAAAATAAGAGAATGATAAGAATAGTAAAGAGGACCTAAACATTAATCACGTCTGTGATGATAGAAAATGAATATTAAGCATGCATTTTAAAAATAACACATAAAAGTGCGGAGTAAAGTGTGTGGATAAAAGCACAATGTTTGGAGGGAGATAAGTAATAGTTGTGTCTACCCCAGTGCGACCGAAATTAAGCCATTTTTAAGATATTTAATCATTATTAATGAATACCGCACGGACCTCAACTGAGGAACTTATTCCTCTCGATAAAGTTAAGCACATTATGGATTCGTGTGAAATTTTCCCAACTTTTTTCCGTGTTCTCCAGCACAGAAAACTGGGTAGGATGTAGAATCACATCTTCATTGACGATTCTGTATATCCATCTACTACCCCACTTTTAACTTCAGCAATATTCACTTGGTTATTCAACTATTTACGAGCAATACTTCGAAGATACTAATGACTAAATACTAAATACTCCACATCCACGAAGGAAAATAAAGACCTTTGATACAAATAGACAACTCAACTGAGGTATATTTAGTCAGCCAGCAACTCAACAAGTCTGATAAGACTCTCAAGGTAAATGGACTGGTTAATGTACTCGACTACATCACTGCACACGGTCAAAACGGACATTGATGCGGAGACATGAATACAGAGAATGAATTGATGTATTTGGACGACATTGACAGATTTAGATTTGCATCACTTAAATTTGCTAACCACATATTATGGCTATTCTGTGAAATACCACACACTTTAACTACCAGTAATTATAATCGGCACAAAAAACCACGAAAAAATCTATTTCAGTTGGACCGAAATAGATCGAGACTGATTACTTATCTAGTTGACTGCATACTATTAAAAATTGAAGAAGACAACCTAAAAAAACACAAATTATTAGGTTCTCTGACACCAGCCACTGTTTTGAATGTTTTAAATAAACATTAAAGGCTTTTTCATGAATCCTTAAAATTAATCAATCAAAAATAGAGTTGTGAGAACTAAGTGGTGAGAACAACTATACGTAAATAGATGCGTTACTTTCTTATAGATTTACGGTTAAGGACCGACTATTATTACTTAACGAGAGGAGAGTATAATTCAGATGAACTTGATTGTATATCACCCTCCTACATCTTATTAATTTCATACACAACAGCTGTACGATCAAGAGTTCCTGAAATATCTCACAACAATTCCTGCAACAGTGTGACTGATATTATTTACAAAAAGCCATTCACTGATATTCCTCGTTATAATTATACGATAAAAATAATAATGGTTTCCCTCAAATCAAGCAATATATCTTCAATGTGGATTTGAATCCATAAAAATTCAGCTTCCCTGACAGTAAATAAAGTGGGGGCCACGACACCACAGTGACAACTTTTTGATATCGTAGGATATTTTATTTATTTGAACACATAAATATTGGTACAAGGAGGCACCAAACATATGCGCTGAATACATCATTCGATTTATGTGAGGGCTGAGATACTGCCTGGGCGTCCGGGTTCATACGCCTTTTGTTCCTTCAGGATCCTGTAGCCCATGTCCACCATTGGTTTGGGATCGGAGTTTTACAACTCCCCTAGGAGGACTCTCCGTGTCCACCAACCCGGTTAGGGCACCGGGCATTTGCTTTTCGTCTTCTCAACTTTGTGAGCAGCCCCGCCAGATTTCTAAGTTTTTAAAACTACAGCTAGAAGCATGATCTAAATTTTTTATCTTTAAAATAAACACTTAGATGCTGCCATATGTGATTTGCTACACTCCCCTGACCGACTCTGTTACATAACATCCTTAGATTTTATTATACGGATAAGAGACAACATTTTGACCTACTTGGAGTCACCAAAGCACTCGCTGAAGTTTAGTCCCAACAAAATAGATGAGGAATATCCACAAACTGGCATGTGTGTATAACCGATTGTATTGTGTACAATATTTAAATTCATGAAAAACTCTTCTCATAAGGACATTTATTTAGCTCCAGATTTTCTTGGACTTTCACGTCAATTTTTTCCCTTTGGCTCAGACATTGTCTTTACGTACTTAAGTCATTAGCTGAAAACATTGGTAGCCTTTACTCTTGGACATCAAAAGTTGGTCTAGTGAAAAATCTGACGATCTAGAGATTTAAGGATTTAAGAAATACCTCACAGAAATATCTTGCTTATAAGTCTCCAGCTCAATAAACCAGGTCATATATATATATATATATATATATATATATATATATCGATGCTACGATATATTATGTCGATCTTATGTGCATAGCTAAAAATCACAAAATTCCCTCAGAGTTTAGGCAAAATTCGGACATGAATTATTGGAATGGCCAAGTAATTTTTAAAAAATGAGTCTAACCTTATTAACTGTAACTTCCAGCTCCACATTTAGTGCTTGTAAATCGTTTTCAAGCTTTTCTGCATTTTGCTGGATTTCAAGCAATTCACGTGTGGAATCAACAAAACTTTGGTAGTGATAGCTGCAGGTCTTTTCTATTTCTGCATTATGCTCTGATGCGCGCAGATCAAGAGATGCTATGAAACTAGCTAGTAGTTCACCTGTTGGACCTCCTATGCGAGCTTTGAAAGCTGCCAACTCACTCTCTCGTAGCTTGCGAATAACATTTGCTAACGAACCACTGCTACCCGATTCAATCTCATCAAGTAGTAAGTTGAAATTTAGATTGTTGATATTTGTTGAGGACATGTTGACGTCCTATTGGCCCATGGTCAGGGAACCTTAAAAGTTGCACATATTTGACAAGGTCGTCTGAGTGACTTTGATAGTGTACTTAAAACGTCTGTCCTTGAAATTCAATCCTATTCAGTGAGAATAAAAGAGTGTAAAGTTTCTGTTGATCTTTGAGACGAAATTCTCTTGGTTATTTCATTATTCTTTCGGAAGCACCCAGTCCATATATCCACTGACCACCACTAGAAACTTAGTTATTTTCAATTCACACTGGTGATTTTTTTCTCATAAACCATGAAATTTCGGAGAACGTCGTGAACTTACTTCATATTTAAGTAATATTTTCATCCAGTAAAATCATAAAATCATCGCGAAAAACACTGACTTGGCTTGCTCTGCTTTATAATGTTGTAGGGCCAGTGAAATGTCACTGAGCCCTAGCCAAACCATCTGGCAGTTGGATCACTGAATGTCGAACAGATCGTCGCTCCCTGCAAGGTCATGTACAACCAACGCGCATTAGTTAATCGTATGCCATGGACTGGCCCATGCGGCAGTGGTCTTACTTTCGCTTGTATTTACTTTAACTAATATATTTCTGTAACGACGTCCCCTGTGTTGTACAGTCTTCAAATCATCTATGGTACCTTGATACGTTAATGGGGTAGTCCACGTAAGGTGCTGACCATGAGGTGTGACTTCGACACTAGCTAGTTTGTCACACCATTCACGTCTAACTCGAGTAGGCCTCCAATCATTTTCGACATAGATCGTCTAGGTTGCTGATCTACACTGGTGAGCCCGACGTGATCTGGTACACCTTATTGCAACTGTGAGTCTGTTCCTTTTTGGGATTTTTATATATCATTGCCTTATTTTTTATTTTTTTTAAACATCGTGATTTTTTTTCGTATTTTTTCTTGGATATATATATATTTTTCCCCTCGTTCATTATTGTACTTCATATTCCATCATGACTGAACAGACACCTAAAGTACTCAAGCTTAAGACCTTGTCCCCACCTTCGTTTCAACTGATGCCTTTCTGGCCCGACAACATCGAAGCCTGGTTTTGCTACGCAGAAGCCGACTTCTCCGAGCACTGCGTGATCGACACACGTGCACAATTCCTCGCAGTAGTCAAGGCACTACCGCGCGAATTCAACAGGTACGTAACACCTAGTATGTTTACTAGTGATGTTTCCGAACCTTACGAAATCTTAAAACGCTCGATTCTTAAACGAGGAGACCTAACCGATCGACAAAGGTTAGATCAACTCTTCAATAACATCGACCTGCAACACGGTTCTGCGACAGACATGTTGCAAGGGATGAAAGAGGTTATAGGCCCAAGAACTTTCGACGAAGGTCTATTCGAACAACTCTTCTTGTCAAAACTTCCCCAACAGGTGCAAGCAGTTCTGGTCTCGTTCCAGAACAACGCCTTAGACGAGCTAGCTGCATCTGCCGACCGCATTCTAGAAATTACGAAACCTTCTACTACCGAGGTATTTTCAGTCAAAGAAAAGCCTCACACGACTCAGAATGACATAACCGACTTATGTCACACACTCACGCGTTATCTTAGTCTTCGTACCGACCGTATGAGATCGCGCACACCACGTAGACGCATTTCTCGTAAGCGATCTGTCTCTAGACCACGAGAGACAGATAACCCCGACTGGTGCTGGTATCATAACCAGTATGGAAAGTTTTCCAGAAATTGCAGAAAACCCTGCAATTTTCCCAACACGAAACCGACTGATTCGGGAAACTTCCAAGCCGGCACGCGTTAACGGCAACCGTAGCCGGCGAACAAAGCCGTCTGTTATTCGTCACAGATGTGACAACGAGAGTTCGCTACCTCGTCGACACTGGCGCAGAAGTTAGCGTTCTCCCAGCAAATCCTAACGACCGACTTCACGAATCGACTCTAAACTTACAGGCGGCAAACGGAAAACCGATCGCTACGTATGGCAAAAGGTACGTTTACCTTAACGTGGGTTTACGCAAACCCATCCACTGGATCTTCGTTGTTGCGGATGTATCTATGCCAATCATTGGTATGGACCTTCTACAACACGACAATCTGATCATCGACACTCGCAAACGGAGACTAGTAGACGGAAACACTAATTTGTCCGTTTGCGTAACTTCTTTTACTGGTTGTAGAGTATCTCCAGTCACAGTTAAGCATATGATAGACCCACTCTATCAGCCACTACTCGATAAGTACCCTGGGATACAACAAACTCAACCGAAACTACCGTGTGTAACCAGCAACGTTACACATCACATCACGACTACAGGACCACCTGTATTTTCTAAAGCACGCCGACTAGCTCCTGAAAAGCTGAGGTTAGCGAAAAACGAATTCGATCACATGATGGACTTAGGAATCATACGACCGTCAAGTAGCCCATAGGCATCTCCGTTGCACATGGTCCCTAAAAAGGACAGCAACGATTGGCGTCCAACTGGTGACTATCGGCGATTGAACGCGAAAACCATTCCCGATCGTTACCCGTTGCCTCACATTCACGATTTGACAGCTACCTTGAAAGGTACAACTGTCTTTTCGAAAATCGACTTGGTTAAAGCGTATAACCAAATCCCTATGGCTACTGACGACATACCGAAAACAGCTATCATAACTCCCTTCGGACTCTATGAATTTTTGCGAATGCCTTTCGGTCTAAGGAATGCTGCTCAAACATTCCAAAGATTCATAGACGACGTTTTTCGAGGTCTCAACTTCGTATGTTGACGACTGTCTAATCGCAAGTTCGGACAGAGAAACACATCTCAAGCATCTGGACCTTGTTTTCGAACGATTACAAAAACATGGCATTACTGTAAACGTTCAGAAATGCCAATTTGGAACCGACTCATTAGACTTTCTGGGACACACTATCGATGCTCAAGGTATCCGACCCCTTAGAACCAAAGTGGCTGCCATTCTGGATTACCCAGAACCGACCACCATCAAGCAATTACGCACGTTTAATGGCCTGATAAGTTTCTATAGACGTTTCATACCCAAATGCGCATTACTTATGAAACCTCTGACCGACCAACTTCGTGGAAATGCGAAATCCATTAATTTGGACGACACCGCACGAAAAGCATTCTCCACAGTTAAGGACTTACTTACTTACTTACGCCTGTTACTCCTCGTGAAGGAGCATAGGCCACTCACCAGCATTCTCCATCCAACCCTGTCCTGGGCAATCCTTTCCAGCTCCGTCCAGTTGTAATTCATCCTTTTCATATCTGCTTCTATTATCCGACGCAATGTGTTCTTTGGCCTTCCTCTTTTTCGCTTCCCTTCAGGATTCCAAGTTAGGGCTTGCCTCGTGATGCAGTTTGACGATTTGCGTAATGTATGTCCTATCCATTTCCATCGTCTTTTCCTAATTTCTTCTTCAGCTGGAAGTTGGTTTGTTCTCTCCCACAGAAGGCTATTGCTGATGGTATCCGGCCAATGGATGTTGAGTATCTTGCGTAGACAGCTATTTATAAATACTTGTACTTTCTTGATGGTGGTTGTTGTAGTTCTCCAAGTTTCAGCTCCATACAGTAGAACTGCCTTGACGTTCGTATTGAAGATTCTCACTTTGATATTGGTTGAAAGTTGTTTTGAGTTCCATATGTTCTTCAATTGTAGGAATGCGACCCTTGCTTTGCCGATCCTCGCCTTTACGTCTGCATCTGAACCTCCTTGTTCATCGATGATGCTTCCTAGGTATGTGAAGGACTCTACATCTTCCAGAGTTTCGCCATCAAGAGTGATTGGATTGCTGTTCTCCGCTTGAATTTGAGGACCTTGGTTTTCCCTTTGTGTATGCTGAGGCCTACTGATGCAGAGACTGCTGCTACACTGGCTGTCTTCATCTGCATCTGTTCGTGTGTACGTGATAGGAGGGCTAGGTCGTCTGCGAAGTCCAAATCGTCTAATTGATTCTGAGCTGTCCATTGTATTCCGTGTTTTCCTTCAGATGTCGAGGTCTTCATAATCCAGTCGACCACCAGAAGAAAGAGGAAGGGAGAGAGTAAACAGCCTTGTCTGACTCCAGTCCTTACTTGGAATGCATCTGTCAGCTGTCCTCCATGCACTACTTTGCACTGTAGTCCGTCGTATGAGTTCCGGATAATGTTGACAATCTTCTCAGGAACTCCGTAGTGTCGAAGAAGTTTCCATAATGTCCTCCTATCTACACTGTCGAATGCCTTTTCATAATCAATGAAGTTGATGTATAGTGATGAGTTCCACTCAACTGATTGTTCGACGATGATCCGTAGTGTTGCAATTTGGTCTGTGCACGACCGATCCTTACGGAATCCAGCTTGTTGATCTCGAAGTTGGGCGTCTACTGCATCCTTCATCCGGTTCAGCAACACTCTGTTGAAGACTTTCCCTGGTATTGACAGTAGTGTAATGCCTCTGTAGTTTTCACATTTGCTCAGATCTCCTTTCTTTGGAATCTTGACGAGGTGTCCTTCTTTCCAGTCCATTGGCACTTGTTCCTCCTCCCAAATCTTTTTGAATAGAAGGTACAGCATGCTTGTGGTTGCTTCGATGTCTGATTTCAGTGCTTCAGCTGGTATGTTGTCGGGTCCTGCTGCTTTCCCGTTCTTGATTTGTCTGACGGCCATTCTAATTTCTTCCGTCGTTGGTGGGTTGACATCTATAGGAAGATCTATGTGTGCTGCTTCGATGTCCGGTGGATTCATTGGAGCCGGCCTATTCAGGAGTTCCTCGAAGTATTCTACCCATCTGTTACGCTGTTGTTGAATTTCGGTGATTGGCTTGCCTTCTTTGTCTTTGACCGGCCTCTCTGGTTTACTGTATTTCCCTGCTAGTTTCTTCGTTGTATCGTGAAGCTGTTTCATATTTCCTTCTCTAGCAGCTTTTTCTGCCGTCGTTGCTAGTTCTTCCACGTATTTCTTCTTGTCGGCTCTAATGCTCCTCTTCACTTGTTTGTTTGCTTCTATGTATTCAGCTTGTGCTTGGACTTTCTCTGCTCGTGTTCGGCTGTTGTTAATTGCTGCCTTCTTGTTCTTCCTTTCTTTGATCTTGTCCAGTGTTTCTATAGAGATCCATTCCTTATGATGGTGTTTCTTTAGGCCCAGAACCTCTTGACACGTTGAAGTTAATGCTTCCTTGATGCCTTTCCAGTTGTCCTCCATAGTAGTTTCTTCTTCTTCAGTAGATCTTGTAAGGCTTGGAACCTGTTGTTGAGAGCTATCTTGAATTCATTGAGTTTGTCAGTATCTCGAAGGAAGGCTGTATTGAACCTTTGTAGTGCTGTTTGTCCACTTGTCCAGTTCTTTTTCAGCTTCAGTTTTAAATTGGCTACAACTAGGTGGTGATCTGAAGCTACGTCAGCACCTCTCCTGGTTCTCACATCTTCCATTGTCCTTCGGAATTTTTTGTTGATGCAAATATGATCTATTTGGTTCTCTGTAGTGTGGTCCGGTGAGATCCATGTAGCCTTGTGTATACGCTTGTGTGGAAATATTGTGCCTCCTATGACTAATTTGTTGAATGCACACAAATTTGCAAATCTTTCTCCATTTTCGTTTCTTTCTCCCAGTCCATGTCGTCCCATGATATCTTCATATCCGGTGTTGTCTATTCCGACTTTGGCATTTAGATCTCCCATCAGAATAGTTAGGTCCTTTCTTCGGCATTTCTCAATGATTGACTGCAGCCGCTCGTAGAACTGATTGCTAAAGCAACAATGCTCGCACATCAGGACACCCGAGCACCCATTAACATCGCAGTAGACGCATCCGACTCGGCAATCGGAGGAGTCTTACAACAATGGGTTAACAACTCCTGGCAACCCTTGGCATTTTTCTCCAGAAGGTTGCTAGACACCGAATCGAGGTACAGCGCATTCGGTAGGGAACTCCTAGCTATGTATTGTGCTGTACGGCATTTCCAACACTATATCGAAGGCCGTGAATTCACTCTTTTCACGGACCATAAACCGCTCACTTTCTCGTTAAGCTCTCCATCTGACAAGTACTCTCCCCGTGAGTCTCGACAACTGGACTACATTTCGCAGTTTACTTCAGACATTCAACACATCTCTGGAGCAAACAATGTAGTTGCAGACGCCTTATCTCGCATAACTTCCTTGAACAGTTTCCAAGGAATCGACCTTCTTAAACTCGCCGAGCTTCAAAAAGAAGACACTAATCTTCAGCACGAGTTATCGTCCACAACACTTAAACTACGCATCAAACAGATGGGAACAGGTAAGGAAACCTTACCTTGTGACACATCTACAGGTAGGGATCGCCCAATCGTGCCGAAACATTATCGACGCAATGTCTTCAACACATTGCACAAACTTTCGCATCCAGGTGTTCGTGCAACCATCAAGCTTATAGCAGGACGGTTTTGCTGGCCTGGAATGAATAAAGACCTGAGGGAGTGGGCACGCTCCTGTGTAAGCTGCCAAAAATCTAAGGTTATCAGACACAATAAGTGTCCCTTACGCTCATTTAAAACTCCCGATGATCGTTTCGACCATGTTCATCTGGATTTGGTAGGACCTTTACCAGATTCAAATGGATACGCTTACCTCTTAACCTGCGTAGACCGTACCTTCGTCGAACGATGGGTAGCAAACTTCGGTTGCCCTTCAACCATCACTACAGATCGCGGACGTCAGTTTGAATCTGATCTTTTCCATCGTCTGACCACGCTTTTCGGAATCACTCGCTTCCGAACGTTTTCACCGACAACTAAAATATTCACTATCAGCTGCAAACGTTTCACAGTGGACCGACGCTCTTCCACTCGTCTTACTAGGTATCCGCAATGCAGTGAAAGCTGACATTGGATACACTGCGGCTCAACTCGTTTATGGAACAACACTTCGACTTCCAGGAGAATTCGTGGATCCTTCGTGCTCTTCGATGAACATGGATCTAACCTCCTACACGAACAGGCTTACAAACGCAATGCGTTCAGTTAAACCTGCTTCCACTCGACCTCAATCAACTGATGTTTTCGTTCAACCTGACTTACGATATAGTACACACGTTTTCGTTCGTCGAGACTCGCATCGACGACCATTCGAATTAGCATACGAAGGACCCTTCAAAGTTCTTCAACGTGAATCTAAGTACTGTATAGTCGATAAGAACGGAACCAACGATAGCATCAGCATCGATCGCTTAAAAGCAGCGTATTTAGAAGGAAATACTATCTACGTCGATTTTCCTTCGGTACAATCGAACGGCACGACTCCGACACTTATAATACTTCATCCGACAACCAACACACACGATGATACTTCGACAGTATCCGAAAATAAACTTAAAACGACGCGTTCTGGAAGAAGGGTGAGATTTCCAGAACATTTAAACGACTATTGCACGTAAGGCACTTTTCGACATTTTATATTATTTTTAAAAAAAAAACAATTTTAATATGCTTATATATTTTTACTTCTATTTAAAAAAAACCAAACAAAAAAACAATTTTTTTAACGCTATTACGTGTTCATGAGTTTATTTTCCATTTTTTTCCGCCGACATTGTGTTTTTACGCACATACGAGTGCATTTTCGACATGCACTTACATTTCCTTTTTTCTTTTCCAGGACGGCTGGAAAAGAACGATGACGTTTATGAGGTGAGCAAGACTTCGAATAACGCAACCTGTCACTTTAATCTTTATTATTGCATTATATACTTATTCTTTTTCATTTTTATCATCGCCTATGTTAATCTATCACTGTGAACTTTCGTTGCTTCATGTCAATGTTGATTAGTATTTAAACTTAAATACTTAGTTCAATCGACAGAACTAACCAATCAACTACGATTATAATCGGCTATCGTGGTTCTTTAACAAGCATTAGCAGCATGTAAATGCTCCTGTGTAATATGTCTGTTAGAATATCAACCACTCGTGAGTATAGCCACAAGGCAACACGAACGCATATCTGTTTGTAACTTATCCACTGGTATAAATAAGACAAGATTAACTATCGACTATAAATTCATCTTTCTGCTTAACCACTATCCACTAGAATGTTTTGCTTTTTTTACCACTGCCTGCCTAATTTCCAATCGCTGAGTTCCATGGCCAAACAGAGGATACGAATGCTAGAAATTTACGGTGAGTTTGAACTATAAATTTCCTGCGATCTTAGATCTCGTTTAGACTGTTCGTCAGGTAATGCTATGTATTCGGCTTACATTAATTCTGGACTTATACAAATTCAATCTACAACGCTGTGTTAATCGAAAAATTTAATCAACAGTACCTCGTACATAATCCAGATTCAAACTACTGCCTACTTCATTACTTAAAGGCAAGAGTAACCCAGGCGAGTTTCATAATTTCATTAGATTATTTCGTACTATATTTATGATGCGTGATAACATTTCGTAGTTGCTTTCACGTAAAGTAGTCATATATTCTGTCACTGCCGTCAAGTTTTAGTCGAAATCATGTGCATTTATGACTCGTTAGTCGACATTACTGTGGCAAAACATATTGTATGTACATGAGCACGCTTAGTCCATGTCCCAAGTACACACGTTGTCGTACTTAATATGTCACTTAACTCTAGGCAATAAGCTCTTTCTATCAGCCTTTTACGAAATGGCCACGTTACCTGGACCCTCTAAACCTTAGTTACATTGGTGTTTACCATTTTAATTAATGTTTATTATACCCCTTGTATTTGCCATTATTTCACACGGTAAATCATGGCTCGATTTCCTTATTACACGACAGTCATTTCAATTCTATTTTCGGTTTATTTACATGCCATACGGGTTTGGAAAATATCTAAACGTCCTCAAAAATTCTCCACGAACCCAACCACAGTTTTCGTGTATGTTTTTATTCACACCTCCAACTGTTACGCTTATAATACCTAAACGACCATTCAGTGCAAGAACGATGTTATTTAGATTTGACTTTATAACACATCCGAACTATTGTAGTTATTCTACTTCGATGTCGTACTTTATTTTATGAAGTATTGTCTCCTCGTGGCTGTTATCTAACAGATGATTTCGGTATATCAATCGGCTGTTCAACTACTCGACGATTTAAAACCTGTCCAGTTCAATTGGTGGTTTGATGACATTATCATTCGCGCGATTCATCAGTTTATGCAGTCGAGCGAATCTCCTGCAAACTGAAAACGACATTGTCGTCTCTATCCCAACACTGACAGCGTTTTTCACTGGTATCATTGACATGAGTCCAGAGTGACACTCTTGGTTTCTTATGTTCTTTTCGATATTTTTCTGTTCACTAACCGAACAAACACGCAGCACTCACCGCTTATCATCTTTTAGAGACTTCATCGTGCCACCTTTGCTGTCGATTTGTAGCCTTCGACCCTTACTGACTGTAACTGCAGTCATCGACTTTTCAAACTCTGACTACAAGTTGATTAATAGCTTAGCACAACGAAATCACGACCACTCTTCACGGTTATACTTCTGTACTTACGGTTAGTCTGTTAGATATAGATATAACTAGAATTCGACACTAATTAACAGCTGTCAACGACACTGTCCGACTTACAACTTTAAACTAATGACAGTACAAATATGGACATCGATTGATAATACAATTATTCTACTATCGCTATAGCATCATTACTCTTGCGGCAGACTTAACGTTTGTCATCGGAGGAACTGAATTACTTGTCAAGGCTATATATTTCAGCGCGACTTGATAGAACAATAAAACGTTTTGTTCTTTTCATTATTTCTATGGTTAATCAATTTAAGTTTAAGCAACGTCCTACTAACACATTATGACTCGCTGTTTCCCGACCAGTTTCTGCCGCCTCCTTTCCATTTGTTTTACAGATAAGCAATACCTGAAGAATTTATAATATTCGTTTGGCACTCTCCGGCGCGCGACTGCTCCCAACATGTTTGGTACCGATTCAAACGGCCGTTGAATCTGGTGGGGGAGTATTGTAGGGCCAGTGAAATGTCACTGAGCCCTAGCCAAACCATCTGGCAGTTGGATCACTGAATGTCGAACAGATCGTCGCTCCCTGCCAAGGTCATGTACAACCAACGCGCATTAGTTAATCGTATGCCATGGACTGGCCCATGCGGCAGTGGTCTTACTTTCGCTTGTATTTACTTTAACTAATATATTTCTGTAACGACGTCCCCTGTGTTGTACAGTCTTCAAATCATCTATGGTACCTTGATACGTTAATGGGGTAGTCCACGTAAGGTGCTGACCATGAGGTGTGACTTCGACACTAGCTAGTTTGTCACACCATTCACGTCTAACTCGAGTAGGCCTCCAATCATTTTCGACATAGATCGTCTAGGTTGCTGATCTACAATGTACACGTCGGCGTAAATGATGCTTTTTAACTTGATGTGGGATACCATTTACTCGACTAAACATCCCAGTCTTCTTTGAAAGTTAATAAGATCCAGAAAACAGAGTATCAGGAATAACCTAACAGTTCTAATCAGGCGAAGTTTGTTTTAATTGCTGTTTTATGCAAGGATGTAGTACTTTCTCCAGTTAGTAAATTATTAATTAATTAATTATGCAGTGCTGTTCGTGGTGATTCACTTTCTAGAAACATTTTAGTTGATATACGCGAGGCGTTTTAACGTGAAGTATTGAACGCTTGTTTTGGGAGCTGAACTGAATTGGAGTGTGCTAAATGTACTTTTAAAATTAGGAAACAAAAATTTTATCCCTTCTCAGATTACTCATACTTATTACGTTCATGTCTAATGCAAATTGCCGAAAGACATGGTGTTTAAATACATGTTTGTGATGTTTCAGTGTACATTTTATCGTAAGCGTAAATCACAAGGTCTAATAGTGAATCGAAAACCATGAGGATTTCAATTAACATGTGACGCTAAAGTTCTAAGTTTCTGAACTGCCAGTCAGTGCTCCATGTAACTCTGGACGGTGAAGAATGTCACTAAGTTATTCAAGATGCTTCACAATCATCATAGTAGTAGCTCATAGGTGATTTTTCATCTGTAGGCCAGAAGATTGTCCTCAGAAGATGAAAAGCACTTGAATCCGGTGATTCTGCAATAACCATCAATAGGTGAAATGGTAGAAAGTATTCAGGACAAAACTGGTAAGTAGGTCACTGCTGCTGATGTGGATACTAAGAAAGCTTAGCTCACCACAGCTAAGTGCACCTACAAGTTTACTTCAGTTCTTTCTATAATAACACCACAATTTCATTCCCCAGGCGAAGCAAACAGCACGGGCGAATTAAACGAAGCCAAAAAAGTGCACAGACAACAGAATGAATAAATATGGTGGTCGCTTAGCAATCCTAGTGGAGAGAAAAGTAGACAATATTTACTTGAGAATCATCAATAACTAAATAAGAATCCGGTTTTTTAACCTGTATATTTTTGTAGTTTTCTTTTAGATAAAAACATGGCTTGGAATATAAATATGTACGTGACAGGAATTATTAACCATAAGAACTTCTTCATGATTGTATTTTCGACTTAACTCTTCATGCAAATTGTTGAGTTATTTTTCTGTATCAAATGTTATTCTTCCTCTACCGGTAGCAATGTGCAACAGCAAACCTTTGCCGAATTTTATTTTCGTGTTCGCCATAGTTTCATGTGAAGGTATACCGATGATCTTAAGTTGTAACTGTTCGTAAAAATTAGAATTAAGTAGGTGCCCGCATTGTAATTTCCCGTTCCGTTGTGAGAACCTGTAAATACAACAGTAGTTTAGTAGTTTCGCTAAAACTTTGAGTCGTATATATAAATTTCTTTCCTGTGATATGTTCAGATGAATACTAGTAAAATTTATAGTCCAAAAGAATACGAACGTTTGTAGAATTATGGTCTATTTCGTTAGTAGTACAGCTATAATACTAGACTTAATCCAAAAATTGTGGATATGTCATGATGTGACTACATAATCTTGAAAATCTTATGTAAAAGTCACATCACTGTCCATTGTGACTCGTTATATCGAAGTAATCAGCGATTTAATGTTTAGCGTTTCTAAAGAACACAGGTTGAAGTTAGAACAATATATTTAATATGAATAAAGAAGATAAGTTGCACAAGGATGACTAAGTCTGTAAGGCTGAGCCATGCTATTCAATTCAATTCGATTAATTGTTCCCGCCTTCTCCGTTGTTGACTTTCTCTTCGAGTTAATTGTTGAATATGAACTTTCCGTTTATCTCATGTTCAGCTTTGAGGATTGTGTGGTTAGAATCGATACCACTACACTTTTACCAAGCCGTTATGGGAAGTGAAACGCTGCGATACTTTTGCTTGAAGTACGTTTTCGCGAAAAAAATTTAACTACTGAGTACAGTTGTTATATTTATACTTGAATATTCATTAAAGGAATATATGTGACAGTAGTCAGTATTAAACGTATATATCGTTGAGCCATAAGTCAATTGTTCATATTATTTTCCACATCCAGAAATTCTTTAAGTCATTCTCCTGTACAAACTTCACTATTAAGAAGGTTTAACCTGAAAATGACGCAAGTATTCAGTGCTTGACGACGCTTTTGCCAGCAACACCTTTTAATATAATTTGTACCCACCGAGAGAAATCAAAAGACAGAGTCGAGGAGATCAGAAGAGTGTATTTGGCGATTACCAATATATCGGAATTCTCTGATTTAATCTGGCTAGCGATTGCGATAGATCTTGAGCACAGCTGTACCACACGTGATCTGGTGCGGATGCCTGACCGAGCGCCTTCACCTAGATGAGTCCACTAAAACATGTGGTCAGCATCCAATGTCGAAAACTTACGGAGCTATTTATTTTAAGGATTTATTTACCGCTACAAAGCCTTTCGATTAGTTGACAGAAGCCATAAATTGCAAAACACAAAGCGTGTGGATAGGTTCCCAGCTTAATTAATGCAAATCTGAAGAACAAAAACCAATCATGAAACAAATGGTTTAATTTCTTTAATGGTATCTAATTCAATACGTAGATAGGATAGCAGTTAACAGACATTAACTGTGCCTTGCTTGTTGTTAATAATGCCGTTTTTACTCCAGTCTTTCTAGTTTTACCTAGTCGTTTAATATTTGCAAAAAAGTTTCAGTTTCAGTTTGGGAAGGACAGGAGGCTCAATGGCCTATGTTAGTCCTGGCAATGGTGGTCTCTCAGTTGATCCAACTTTCTTTTGAAAGAGTCGACGGATGGAGCCTCAACCACGTGCTGAGTTAGTGAATTCCACTCGTTGATGATTCGATGGGAAAGTCGATAGTCAGCTGACAAGTAATTTGTTCTGGGCTTGTGAACATTTTTGGAGTGTCCTGTTTTGGAAGACAAGAAAAATGAGGGCATATCAGGTACAAATTTATGACTATGCAATTTGAAAACTGCAATCAAGTCGCCTCTAGTTCTGCGATAAGACAACGGGAAAAGGTTCAGCTTGGCCAGTCGAGATTCATACGGAAGCTTCGCTATTCCGGGAATCAGCTTAGTCGCCGCTCTCTGAACTTTTTCCAGAAGCTCACTGTCTTTTTCTAAGCAGGGGCTAGCCACTTGTATGCAGTACTCAAGTTTAGGACGTACGAACACTGTTTGCGAAATCAAAAACGTTTTAGCGTTGACATAAGTAAAAGCCCTACGTATTGACCATAACGTTCTAAAACCTTTGGCGGCTATTGCACGGCAGTGTGCATTAGGCTTTAAGTCTTGGCTAACTATAACTCCTAAGTCATTATGTGTCTGGACGACAGGTAGCTCAGTGTTATTTATCGAGTATGTACCTGTGCCTTGATGACCTATATGGATCACAACACACTTGGAAGTATTTGTCGGCAACTGCCATGTTTGAGACCATTCAGATAATTTTTTCAGGTTATTTTAGAGTTTTAAGCTACCATCCTTACATCGTGTCGTTATCCATATTTTGACATCGTCAGCAAATAGCAAGACTGATAATGATAGAAGACGAGGAAGGTCATTTACATACAAGAGAAATAGCACTGGCCCCAAAACTGTACCCTGGGGCACTCCATTAAGCACAGCTTCCCAGCTAGATAACTTTCAGTTCACCCGAACTCTTTGTTGACGCCCAACTAAGAAGTGTTTTATCCACATCAATAAATTGCCTCCAATCCCGACTTTTCTTAACTTATATAACAGCCGGTTGTGCGGAACGTTGTCGAAAGCTTTACTGAAACCAATGTTGGCTACGTCTACATGTAACTTTTGGTCTTTAAGACGTTCCAGCTTTCACTAGCGACTAATAAGTTAGTGAGACGGGAATAACCCATTCTGAAACCGTGCTGCTTCTCCGAAAGGATCAGGCTTTCACTGAGGTACTTAAACAGCTCCTTCCGAATAATCTTTTCTAAGATTTTAACAACCATACTAGTTAGGCTAACGGGTCGGTAATTCTCAATTTTATGTTTCGTACCTGTTTGAAGACAGGACTTACTATGGCGTTCTTCCTGTCTTTTGGTAAACGACCTTGCGTTACGGATAGATTGAAGCATATATTTTTAAGGACTAACGACAGTATCTCATTGCCATTTACTAACTTTCATTCTGTTTACTTTTTTACCGTTAATATACATAGGTTCCAGCCTGGAGGCATCGGTGATGCACTGTTACTAGATATTGAGGGCCGTTAAGCATTTGAGTAGTTTGACTACACCTCTACGTAAGCTACAGCTCTGTTGTCCGACTTATTCAAAGAATTTAGAATCCGCAGTGGAATTCTAACCATTAGAACTGGTCCAGTTCTTCATATCCTTTAACATACCTCTTTTGTTAACGAATATTTTGTTAATTTATGCACTTCAAAAAATTGAAGCGGAAGTCCTATTTTCATTACCTACGAATAGTACACCACAAACACGTACAGAACAGTAACTTGTAGGTCGCTCTTTCTGAAAGTAAAGTTCGATGTGTTTGTTTAAACATCTGTAACTGCTTGTGACTTTCAGAGAGGATTGCGCGTGCCTTCAAATTTTCCTCAACAGTGCGTCTGACCTTGGGTGGGTGTTCACTATTATGTATCTAACTTATATCATTCTGATTACTGGATACGAAAATTTTTTTTAAACTCTCGACCTTTATGCGAAGAAAATACTGTCTCTTGTGGACAACCGAAAGTTTACAGTTGTCATGAAAATTCAGCATGCATTAATTGTCATTAAATCTTACTTTTTCGTTCAGTTGTCAGAATTTCGTGACATCTATCAACATACATCGATCAGTTCCACATGCATCATTCCCCATATGTAGTAAGGTGTGTTTATTCAAACTCTATTATCAGATAAGTGGTTAGCCGTCGTAAACTGAACTTTCTGGTCCACTAGGTAGTTTGTGCATCACTTTTGTATCATGAGCACAGCGCATACTTTTAACGTTTGCTACCACTGTAGGCAGCCTTTACATCAGAGTAGCTCAGCAATGCCTGTTACGATTTACCATGCAAATTTGAATATGCATATTGATGCGTTTTCCGGGTTTAGGCTCATAGTAGTTTTCTTGTATTTTTTTTCTTACAGACTTGTAACTCACGAGAGTAGCCACCATCACTCGCCAATCGATTATTTAATTTAAATAAATTTAATACAATATGCATGGGAGAGTTAAAATTATACAGACAGCTGAACAAGAACGAGCGAAAAAGCTAAAAAGGACCAAATAAGTAAAGAATTCTCAGAAGAATGTGAAAAGCTCTGGTTGTGTCGTGAAAAAGATGACTTCAATGAAGTGCATTTGGAAGAAATTGGTTCCCTTATTGAGACGTCTCCAGACACAGCAACCCTGTGGAATTATAGACGCGAAATAATAATGCATCTCATTCGGAAGTTTTCTGAGGATCAAGAAAAGGTTTCAAAGTTATTTGAATCTGAATTGAACCTTACAACTCGCTGTTTATTTTGCTCGCCGAAATCTTATACTGTTTGGTATCACCGATCTTGGGTTATGAACAATCACACTTCTCCGAATTGGGAATCTGAATTGAAGCTTTGTAACCAAGCCCTAACACAGGATGAAAGAAATTTCCACTGTTGGGATTACCGCCGCTTTGTCGTTTCCAAGGGTAGTATTTCAACGGAGTTAGAGCTGGAGTTTACAGACTCTGCCATAGAAAAAAATATGAGTAATTATTCAGCTTGGCACTATCGTGGTGAACTTTTAGCTTCTGCGTCTAACGCTTCTGTATCATCGTCCGAAAGTCTTAATCCTCAGACTCATTTGAATAAAAAACAAAGCCAATCTCGGTTTGATTTTTCATTACCGAATGGCGAACTGGATCTTGTTCACAATGCAATATTCACAGATCCCGCTGATCAGAGTCCTTGGTTTTATTATTGGTGGTTATTGGGTCGCGGAGAAAGAAAGGTTTATTTAAGGGAACTGTATATTTCACGGAAGCTGGGAAGATTTGTTCTTGTTTTCAGCTCTGTGAAATTGATGCAAAGTTTAAAAGATTTGCAGGTTTCCATAAAAGTGTTTCCATGTGACGGTACAATTTCTAATTCTATAACTTTAACACCTGAGCTTCTTGGGGGATGGAACTCTGTCCTAGATGAGCAGTTATCAGCTGTTTGGTGGTTGCGCTTAACCAAGATTTAGTATCTCGTTACGCTCCTGATAATGATAGGCACCTGTATCAGTGTCAACCTTGGAATGTTGTAGCCCAAGTCTGGATTAGAAAAGCTAATGGCGATGGAAACCAGGAAATCTGTGTTAATATGCCTGAAGATTCTGCAAACTACTTGTCCCTTCAGTGTTGTATGGATTCTCATCAAAATGAATCACTGACACGCGTCACTCTAGACCCTCTAAGATTGTTAAATCCTATGATTTTGCCTTCACATGATCCAAAAGATTTGGTTGGGGAACTGAATATTGTTCGTGACCTGCTGTCATTTGAACCGAAAAACAAATGGGCTTTGCTGACGCTTGTCAGCCTTCTTCGCTTTATTCGACCGCATAATTTTCATGAAGAGGTAGAAGAAGCGTTAAACGTGTTAGTGTCAGTTGATCCTCAGCGTTCTTTTTATTATGAGCACTTGCGATCTTTGTATGCAGCTCTAGATGTTCTGGCTCATGCATATGAAGATCAGTCCAGGGAAGTGGTGTTACATAATCTGGATATGAGTTGCTTTCGTAATCTTGATTGGTATGCGTTGATGACCAAAATCGATTTTTCTAATAACTCAATCGTACGAATCCCGGATACTTTCTCTTATTTAATCTCCGTTTTAGAACTGAATTTAGATGATAACCAGTTAATAACTCTTTGTGGGATTTCCCGTCTTCCGTCTCTAACCAACCTTTCTGTCCAACGCAATCGACTGTGTACTTTCGAATCGATTGAAGACTTAGTTTATTGCCCTAGTTTGCGCGTAGTGTACATAAATGGAAACGAAGTAATCAAGTTACCCCAGTTGAGTAATTTGATATCAAAACATCCAGGGTTTCAAAGACAGGGAGATTCATTTTCTTTGGTGTACGATAAAACATTTCACCATTAACATCACAATTTTGTACAAAATATTTAGATTTACTAGCATAATTTTGATATTTTTAACTCATGATATTCTACAGTTTTTCATATGTAAATTTCCATATTTCTGCATTAAATATATACAACACTTTAATACCAAGAACCAAGTATGAAGTATATTTGTTTATTTCATTTAGATGGAGGTAAAATTATGTTTTTGGGTTCTGTGGGTTAGATTTTGCATCTTGCTTAGAAATTAGCATGTCTTTTAACATAGGTAACCACTCGTTAGTTATTAAATCCCCTTTTTCAGCTATGAAGGAAAGTGGTCTAGTTAGTATTAACTGAACACTTATATTCCAACGTCTAAAACATTTGTTCTCGAACAGCCCGACCATATGCTCTTGCCTCGTTGCTCACCAGTCCCAGATTTGGAGCACAAAGTGGTCCACTCAATTACATAAGAATTACTCACTAACCGTCTGTACTCATCAAGTAACTGGATAGTTTCACAGAATCCGCTTGAATAAAAGGTAGCTTAACTGGGTATGAGTCTCACTAAGTGTGAGGGCTGATGATGCTACTTGGTTGCCCAAACTGAAGTGGATTGAGTGAGTTTCGAACCTGTAACTTATTGGCTGAAAGTTGAACGCTTTCACTGCTAAGCCACCTCAATATATAATGACTACCTACTTTGGGCACTTTTGTCAGAACCTAATACTTCTATTTCGGCATTATGTTGACGAAATTAGTCCTCTTAACGTCTGGTTCTGCTTTTCTAGTAGGATAGTATCTTGTTTAAAGGACCATAATCTCTCAATCACTATTTTCTGCTTGTCGTTTCCGATTTACTTTAATTCCTACAGATAAGGAGAATTCAAACACTTGTCACAGTCAGACATTTTGCTTTTGCGTATAATGGTTGACATTAAACTTTGGGTTATCATACCAAAAATGGTCAGCCAAATCATCATCTCAAGACGATTTCCCTTTTATACGTAAATGGTTATTAAGAGTTAAACATGGTTGTGTTCCCTTTTTCCCATTCATATGAGAGCAGTTCCCCCAATTGAGTTTTGACTCGTTCAAAAAGTCGAAAATCTGGAATAGCCATGACCCACTTCCTTCACTTAAGTGATATAACCTAGGGTGGTTTTTCAGCGATTTACTTGTGTTCAAATGTATAGACTGGATTAGTGAGCTTTTTGGGATCATTTTTGGAATAAAACGTGAAAATCAAAGCTCTTTTAGTCTGTCATCGATTTCCGCGATTGATTTTGAGCGAAGTGTTAACGAGGTTTTTAAATATTCATTGGTTATACACGGGATTCTTTTAGAAAAATCAGTTGTAATGCTATTGGGCTAAACAGTTTCTTCTTTAGTATTTGAGTGTTTTATGAAGTTATTTTCCATATATTATTAACTACTATACTATTTACTTCATAAGGATCACAAGCCAATTTAAAACGCTTTTTGATAATGTGTGCCAGTTTATTTGGCACTTTGTAATTGTAAAGAAAATAAAGAAATAAATCCGATGAATACATTTTAGTGTTTTTAATACTGATGCATATCTCTCATGATCTCCAACAACTGTTTTTTGTTCCGGCTGATAGTAACTTAATCGACTTGTGAAGTGTATTAATGTGGTCATCTTTGTATTATTACAAACTACAACCAGCCTCGCATTAAGGTGGGTGGCGTGACCTTTCCCAACCATCTTATTGGGCGCTAGTAAGGAATCTCGACTAACAACCCTTTTGTGTCTGAAATTCGTTATGCAGCCTCATAGTTGCATGCCTGGTGGTTTAACTGCATTTAAAGTAGTTTGTAGGGATGGAATCCCTTAGTTTACAATATTTTAACAACTGCTGAGGGTCATTTACGGACAACGTACAGAAAGTTATGTAAACTAACTACCCAGATTCTGGCCAGCATCCATAAATGTGGTATGTGCCTTCCAACATTGAAGTGAAATTTACCACAATAAGTGCAAAGCTACGTGCTTGCACCCATCCTTGGTCTTGAATCATTGGAAATAGTGAATTCCATGCTGCTGTGTATTTTTATAAATATTAGTGTGTAAGACGGGTTCAGCCTGCCTGTAGTTGATAGAGGTTATTGTGATCTAGGCCACCTCCAGTGCTACCGATTATTCTAGCCAGAAATTTCGTTGTAGAATGCTGTGGTGATTGCAGTTAAAAACGACTAACATCTCATCGTTTCACGACTTGCCAGTGTGGATGCTGAAGATCATTAAAATTAATGCTGCAAGGTTTTATTAGTTTTAGTTCACACTTAAAACCAGCGGTGATCTTGGTCTAGTTCTTCATAAACAGTTTGATGTCTCTCTGCTGAATGGGAGTCTACCTTGGTTTTGTCATTACTTAGACTATTTTTTGACTTCCCTTTTTTAATATTTTTAACAAATAGTTTCTATTTCTTTACACTGTAGTCACTTGGTTTTGTGTGGCATGTTTATTAGTATCTTATTTTACTGAGTATTGTCTGGCAGCGCGATCCAAAAATAAGGAAAAAAATTTCTGCGGAGTACAAAGTGTAAGGTGCATTTCTCTGGAACCGGTTATTCTTAGCATTTTAAAATAAGGTAATTAGGAATATCCCCATCTCTTGCTTTTACAACCTAACGCATAACATTGAAATGTCTACACCTTAGAATGACATGAGGTATGAATATATCTGAGCTATATTACCGAAGTTTTGTAATTATCAATATGTTTCTTTTACATATCACTCGTAAGAAATATACATTGCTTTGACAAACAGGCGATGGATAAAATGATTAGTTAACAGTGTAAAATGGAAGAGTTAAAGCTTTGACATTCAAGTTAGGAAATTATTATGCCACAGTGTAGTGACAGTGATTAGAGTAATTAAATATCAACCGGCAATTCACAGTTTCGAACCCCGCTATCTTTGTGTAGGTTGCATACTTAACCTTCACACAGTATGGCTTTAAGTACGGAAACTTGTACGTGGCAAATGAGATACAAACTACAATTTCTCAATTATCTTTCATATCATTATCGAAAAAATGAGTAAATTTTTTTATTTACCAACTATTTAGTTACCGAGATGAAAACATATGGTATCTCTGGTTGCTGGTTTTTCTTCATTTATGTATATATATTAGACAGGGTTTTCCCTTTTAATATGTATCGGTTCAGGTTGTCACACCTTAGCACGTCATTAGGAAAGATTATTATAATATAATATAAATGACACAAATGAGGACAGAACAAAGGTTGAACGAGATTATACAATTAAGGGGCAATTTTGATCTATGTCGCTTAATATGTTCAACCAAAGAATAGGATATATATACCGTATTTTTCAAATATTCGTTTCGGCGTTGAAGTAGGAAACAGTTTAAAATTGGATTGGCTCGAAATATATAAGTCCTATATTGTTTCGTATGTTTTATAAAGGAATAGAGAATAATATAATTATCACAATCATGAAAAATAAACGTATTTTATATCTATAATCTAAATCTGTTAAGTCCATCTTTCGCAAACAAGACGTAATGTTGTGTGTTAAAGGAAGCTAGAAAATATTAAGAGTTCGGTCTGAGTTACAAATTAATGTGATGCATATTTGTAGAGTAAGTAGGAAAAAGCCTAAATATATTAAACGAAAACAATGAAGTAATCCTGTGTCAATAATTATTCAGTCTAAATTAATTCAGAATTCTGATCGCTAGCTATTCTTGTTAGGTTCTACACGACGACCGGTTCTAATCTGCCTATTTCATCCACAGAGCGTTTTGTAAACTGAACGGAGTTATGAACTATGCACCATACGGGAGTATATACGAGAAAATATTTTTCCGTCTCCTGGGGTGTTTGATCCGTCGGTGTTTTACAATCCGAAGTTAGGTCTGACCTATAATAATATTATGACATCGCAAATAACAGTAATTACTCCTATCAAACCTTGGTTACTGTTTTTTATGAAAGTATTTTTACATGCTTTCATTATCATTAAAGGAAAACCTATATATATATATATATATATATATATATATATATATATATATATATATATATATATATATATATATATGGAACGTTTTAATTACCCACATGATTATTAATTTACTGTATTCTAGGTTCATCTAAAATGAGTGGTGATCTGGAAGGTTGTTGTAGATATAGTACGAGCAAAGCTGGTATGGAAGGTTTAGATAAAGCCACAATTATGAATATTATATTGGAGAATTCCAAAGGTGAATTTTGTAGAAATATATATATATATATATATAACTGTTCACTTGACAATTTGCCAAAAGTTTTCAGCTTTCATTAAATGAAATTAAATTCTTGTAGATCGTTAACCATGTACAGTTTTATGTACATGTTTTGAAGTTGCTTTTTGACGTGATGGTTAATTATACAACCTGACAGTCCCTAGTCAGAGTGTGAGATTTGAACCTGTTGGTTGAAGGTTGAATGCTTTCATCACTAAGCTGTTTTTTCATCTGAATAAAATATTTATGAAAATACTCGTTGACATATTTAGTGATCTGCTGATTCATGAAACAAATGATGTATAGATATTCTGCAGTTATTGTAAGATGAAATAGACGTACGAAATAGTGTTGAAATCCGACGTTATATAACAAATTCATCCGTAAAAAAGCGTTGTTGATGTTAAAATTATGTCGTTTTTTAATTGCCTGATTTTATTTTATTTAGTAATTAATCCATAGTTTACATAAATGCACTATTTGCTTGTAAGTATTCATTCTAGTATTATGATATCAATAATAACGAACTGAATATTTGGCATATTCAGTTCCTTAATTTTTTGGATTTCTTGTCTTATTCCACTTTAAAATTATTATTTGTATACGTGTGACCAAATCATACATATAAGTAACAAGTTTAAAATAAGAGGAAATGAACATACTTCATCTTTAAGATACTCCAAAATACCATCAACATAATATTGATACGTAATATCATATTATTCATAAAAAAGTCCATAGGATGTCAAAGGATGTCTAATTCGGCTATATAGATCAATGAATAATTAAGCTAAAGTTCCCTGTAAATGTACTTATGAGTTCGTTCTTTTGTATTTAATGTAATTCAGTATATTTATAGCCTAGCTAACGAAAGTACTGATGACTCAGTGAGAGGTCACTTACAACCTTATGTCATTTCAAGCTGTCCTCTCAAATGTAGATTCATTTCACCTGGTGAATTTACATAGTAATATCTTGCGAACTACAGTGTAAAGGGTTGGATTCTTGATATGATTGGTGTCTGCGATTAGTGACGTCATTAATTGGGTTTTGATTTGTTGTGTAACGTGATCTATTAAGTCAAGAAGTAAGCTTCCATTCATTAGAATAGGGGTTCAAACGTCACTCTACCTATCGTGGGAAATAATAGGGTTATTTTTTTTTAACGCAAGTCTCTGTAACCATAGTTAATTCAGTATCATAATACTATTAGTTAGGTCGCTCTTGTCAATAACCTTTTCATTACTAAATGGTCCCATTGAACCAAAATAATGCTTCAGTCAGTTAGCAACAACGTAGAACTTCATACATACGTGCATCAGTTCAAGTTGCCATACTACATTAGCACAAAGATACAATTGTTAATTCAAATCCCATAGTGGTAGAGGTAGTAAAAGTATAAGCAGTAATCGGAAAGATTAGGGTTTCAAAAAGTTATTCAAGGAGTATAATCGAGTGAAATAAATTCGGGAAGAGAAGAAAAGGGAAATGAAGAATTCAGAAGATTAGAATTTGGGAGAACACAAAGAGTGGATGCGCCTGCGCCATCGCAAGAGATTTTGAGCCATGTCATTCAGGGTCTCTAACCATCGGTCTCTATCGTCTCGCGGATCCCAACCAGGTGGTCTACACCTACCAACATGGCTCAGTCCAGCTGTCAGTGACTTCATGGATTTGCTCCATGTTTTGGTCTTCCAACCTACTCCTACACCATAAAACATAGCTTGTCGGGGCAGTCGGTGGTTGGGCATATGTAACACATGTCCCAGCCATCTCATCTGGCGAAGTAGTGAGACCTCATCAGTTGATTTGTCATCCTTACCTAATACTCGTTTCCTAACATCTATATTACTTACTCGATGGTCCCAGGATATACGAGCAATGCTCCGAAGACACCTATAATGCTTAAAAACTTTAGTAACCGTTATCTGTATTTTTAATATGTCTTTCCCATTCAAAAGATGTTTTGTTACTCTATTACAGCACAGGAAGTAGTCTTGTACCATATACTTAGCTTATAATACAGATCTGGGTATATTTTAGGTATCATGGTTAGATCAAGCTTTCGAATAACTGTAAGGAACTTTATTTTTGAACTCACGTTCATTAATACAAAGGAATTAGTTTTACTAACAAATTTTCAATTATTTAAGGGTCAAAGTTTTATGAAAATGAACTGAGGCGGGAAAAAGCTCTTCGTCAACAAACTGAACAGAAGCTTAAAGTTATAAAATCACTTACACCGGCGATGTTAAAAAGTGGTGAATTAGAAGTGAGTACATTTTCTCCTCTCTTTCTCATCATCTCTTATTGTCAATTAATTATTTCATATGAAATTTAAAATTTGGTTACGAAGTTAATTTAGTCAGGTTGTAAAGATACCCGAGTTCGGTAGTTGGAGATACAGGTGCGATGCATTTTAAATTATTTGAAGTTGACACTTCCTTATCCAATATTTTCCAGTACTTTCCTCTTGTTAATCACTAACACTTCTTTCCATTGCTTCCTTCTTTCATTACAGAGCTTTTATCTTGTCTACATAGTTAAATAATCTACTTATTCTGTACGACCTGGAACAAGATTTCTTCTCACGTAGTATAGCGTTTTGTTCAAGTTCTCAAATTAACTAAGTATATGTTCATCTGTATGAAAAACGTTTTGTTATTAATACTTTTACCCGGCATCTTGGTCCTTATTTTAAAGTTAAATGATAATAGTATTATTTTATTAGTTTTTTTTTTATTAGCTTAAGTTGAATTATGATCTCAACTCTTAAAATTATTCAATATTATATGTTTAGCATAATATGGAATTCTCAGCGCACAAGTCTCTTGGATATGTATAACATATTCATTAGAAAAAGAGACTCAATTGTACTGATCATTCATCTTTTATAATCAGTGAAGGGTTTTGTGGAGATTGTAGTAATTTAATAATTGAATTCATGAGTCACTTGAAGGTAGACCACCATAGAAAACCTGGAAGCACTAGACGGACGTTTCATCCTAGTTTGGGGCTCGTTAGCAGTGCGCATCCACGATCCCGCCCCGCTTTTGTAATGTTGAGAAACTTACTCAAATCAAAAGCTTTTTTTTCAATACTTTACTGGCGTTTTGATTAACAGTCAGAAATTAACATATATCTTCATGTATTCATAAATTTCTAAAATGTTTCATGCTTAAGAAAAAGCTTTGAAATTGCGTGGATATAATAATTGATTATTGTTTATTTCACTTTCGAATGATTTACATTGTGTTCCTGATTGTACGATTTCCTAACAGTTATATCAGTGAGACTACAATTTGTGGACGACGTTTGAGCGACGATTAAGTGACTTTCAGAATGTGACCTACTAACTAGGACCAAATGAGGGTTGTAAACCAGTGTGAGGAATTAGAATTATGATTTAACGTTGATGGGTAGGGTTAGGATTTAGATTTAATGTTTTCATCACGAACTGACATCAGCAAACATGCCAAAACGCTATTTAGCCAAACGGTTGGATGAATTTCGCTCCGAAATCCAAGACTTGTTATCCTAAATCTGATTGATTCGTCCATAAATTATAGTCTCGCCGTTATACCATGTAAAATTTTAGATGTTCCCCACTGATTCAGCTTTTAATCTAATTTGTTTTACTTTGCAAATTATCTATTCATATTAAATTTGGTTGTTCCATCAACTAATTTTTCTCGCATTCTAGGCAGATCACATACTGAAAGATTTAGGGCAGAAACGACGTTTTTCTCGAATCATTGTGCATGTGGATATGGATGCATTTTATGCAGCTGTTGAAATACGTGATCAACCCGAACTTAGACACCATCCAGTTGCTGTCGGTAGTAACAGTATGCTAGTACGTTTTAGAAAAGATTATTTATCTTATACTGTATGGTAAACTGGACAAATACCTAGTTTATCAGTAATAAAAGTAATAAAGAATTTACTATTTTATTCATTTATTTATTTAAACACATAAACATTGGTACAAGGAGGCACCAAAAAGATATGCGCTACATAAATAATTCGATTTATGTGAGGGCTGTGATACTACCCGGGTGCCCAAACCGAAGCATGTGGTTTTATTGGGGGCCACACTCCGAGCCTTTGATCTAGAGGTGTGATCCACAAGGCAGTGGAGCAACGTAAGGAGATGCGGTTCCATAGTAACCGGTGACCAACAATAGGTTCATACGCCATTTGTTCCCTCAGGATCCTGGAGCTCATGTCCACCATTGATTTGGAATCAGGGTTTCCCAACTCCTCTAGGTGGACTCTCCGTATCCACCAACCTAGTTAAAGCGCCGGACATTCGCTTTTCGTCCTCTCAATTTCATAGGCAACACTCCTGCCACGAGAAGGCAGTGAATAGGACTTACCTGACAGAGGCTATATACGCGTGATCATGTGAGAGCATATATATATATATATATATATATATATATATATATATATATATATATATATATATATATATATATATATATATATATATATATATATAATATTCAATACTTGATTACATTATGCAATACCACTTCATTTTCACTGAATTTCACAATTGGCCGATCACTGGATAGTGACCAACGTCATGTATAACAACTCTTTCTTAGTGCTAATCGAATCCTATCAATTAATTTGCAATGTGGCTTATGCCACAGCCCGAATAGATCAGTGATAACGTTTTGGATTGTGAAACTGTGTTCTATGGGAGCAGTAGTACACCTTGCTGACGAGTTTCAAATAGCATGAAACGTGGGTCCAGGTTTTCTTGTCAACTATCTCCATCAATATTTTATATCTCATTGACTTTCACTTGAATAAGTTGGTCTTTGATAACTTTGTAAAAGTCCTCTGTTCCACCGTAAACTGCTGAATATAAAAGTCGCCGATAAATATGATTGTACAACTTCGGAAAATGATATCGTCAAGAAGAAACTTTTCTTCTTTGAAACGTCCTAATTATTTTCAAGTGATATAGAGTAAGTGTACAGTAAAGATTACTTCTCATTATGTTTTGCTTTAGTCTACAAGCAATTATATCGCTCGACGATTTGGCGTACGTGCTGGTCTACCTGGATTCTTAGGCAAAAAACTTTGTCCGCAATTGAAAATTATACCGTGTGATTTTGTAAAGTATACTGCAGCTAGTCGTGTAGTACGATCTATTTTAATGGAATACAGTGTTTCTGCTGGGAGTGCACGAAGTTCCTGTGAATCAGATAATATTCCATTTTCGGCGGTCAGTTTAGATGAAGCGTATCTAGATATAACAGATCATTTGGTAGACCGTTCTGATTTTCCTGTTGAACGACGTACATTTTGGCCTAGACCAGCACCTGGAGCACCTATGTTGGTTTGTCGGTAATTTTTTAAAATTCAGTGTTTACAATTTTACATATCGTATGTATTTATTTATAAATATTTGTATTGGTCATTATGTCCATCTGGTAACATTGTTAGCAACCAGATAGACAGAGAGATCTAAAAAATATTAGGCGGTTAGGTTTAGCCTGATAGAAAACTGTGGACCTAGCACATATTTATGTCTGCTCAAGCGATTACTCTTCACGAATAAAAAGTGAATACATCTACGCCATTGTGCCCAATTATGAGCTATCTCGTTCAAAATCTCCACTAATGTTTGTTTTTGATTACAGTTATAATATTCCCGATATTAGATATTAAATAAATTCAAAGTATTAAATACTTCACAAATATTAAGAATATGAACAAAGACGGAGGGTGGCTAGCAGCGGAATCCAGTATGTGCGTTTCATCTTATGTGGGGCTCGTCAGCCGGACGTACCTGCATTTCGGCATTGATGTTGACCTCGGGACTCGGACCCAGTACCTTTTGCTTCAAACGCCATCACGTTAAGAGAGTGATCAATTGCAGTCCCAAACATCCATGGAAGATTCACTTAGCTACTCATTCCTGATAGTCACAAGCTTGTGCAATAGGGTGAAGCGTAAGTTCATTTGGTATTGTTTGTTTGAATCTTCCATTGGTGTTTGTGACTGCAATTGATCACTCTCTTAACGCGATGGCGTTTGAAGCAAAAGGTACTTGGCTCGAGTCCCGAACTGAACATCAATTCCAGGATGGAGGTACATCCATCTGACGAGTCCCACATAAGATGAAATGCACGTTCTGATTTTGATTGTTGATCATATTATCAAGTATAATATAGGAGAGGAGTTGAATAAATTTTCGATTGTCATTAATATCTTCAATCGAGCAATAGATCAGTTAAGTTACTCATTCATATATATTTTAACGCATCCTTAATTCCAGTTTCATTTTCACCTTTGATATATTTTTCTTCACACTTACTTTCCGTCATGAATGATATGTTTGTTTGATATAAATCAACCTTATTTTAAAAAAATTCCTTTTATGGTCATTGGGTAGTTTATTCACCTTTTGTTACGGTTGACAATTATCACTTAGTAATTAGTTAACTGAATCTTTTTTTTCATATTCCTTTTGGGAATTTTAAACTAGAAAGATACGGAAAAATTTGTAAAATATGGTGAATTAGTGCTTATATAGGGTTTTTCATTGGGTATAAATGGCTTTAAATCACAATGAGTTATATAATTGTACATAAAAAAAACTAATGTGGTTGTTTTAGCTGAAGCAAAACAAATCAGATGAACAATATACAAAGTCTGAGATAGATGTTTTGCTAATTATTCTAACATTTCTCAATTTTAATCAAGTCATAATGTATCAGTCTTGAAAATGCAAGTTTTTTCTTAGTCAATAGTATTAACCTTTATTATTTGCTGAATTTGTGGGGTTCTAATTAAAAGTTTAGATTTCCCACCGATTACTTCTAATTTTCAAACGTTAATCCACTTATCGAGAAGTAGAATAGTGGCTCAGTGTTTAAATCGTTTAACTTTCAGTCACCCTATCTACTTCGGTTTGAGCTACGGGGAATTACCAAAACTCTCACATTTAAAGTGTGTCCCTAAGTCAATTAAATTATTCTGTACCTGCTGTATGAATTAATAAAAAACGGCGTGTAAATAACAAGGTGGTATCATTTCCTTTATAGTGTAATTTAATACATAAATCTATGCTTAGTTGCAGAATAGAAGTGTGTGTTGTGTTGTTGACTCACTATCTGGTCGATAAAGAATAGACTTTAGGCTGTAGAATCGCTCTGTAAATGTAATGAAAAAAGAACTATACAGATATTTATTGTCATTGATTAAAATTATACCAAATTTCAACTGCCTTTTCTGTTTTTAGTCGAGAATACACGAATCATTATAACTTGTACCATGTTCTTGTGTTTAAAACCACTATTCAAGCTGATGTCATTCAACTTAAAAGTAGTCCCACTTACAAATTCTTGTGATGCATCGCGTAACATAATGTCTACGTAATTATCGAGAGTGACCTATTGTGTAATTAAGTAAGAAGTCAAGACAGTTCGACGAAGAAAATTTTCATTTTTACGATATCATTCACAAAGTCTGCAATCGTATTTTCAGTGACTTAGTAGATTTAGTAGTATATTAAAAATTGAAAGTAGTTACTTCGTATTTTACGGAAATTTCAATTGTTATAAACTAGTTGCATAACCGTCTAGTGGTTAAATGAAAACAATGAACTGATAATCGTCCACCTAAACAGAAAAGGAATGGGTTAAGACATCATGGTGATAATAAAATGACAAGGGCATCGGAAAAAAATATTAACAACAAGTTTTCATAATTTGAAAAATTAAAAGCTGTAGATCTGTGGTAGAATACAAATTCGAACGTGCTGTGTTTTTATACAAAGTTCTAGTTGCAATCAAGTCCAATCGTTTGACTGTCTAGATGATTTTGTAGGATATTCTTGATAACAATATGATCAGAATTCACGAGCGTTTCCAATATACTGAGCCATTGAATTCTTTGCATTTTGTTGATAGTCATGCATAATAGTGCTCGGAAATGTATTTATAAGGTGCTCTGTTTTTACGGCTGATTCAACCCGATTCACGAAAGTAAATAAACTTATATATGCACATTAATGTGGTCCGAAGCAGAAAATTATCCTGTGCACATCAACGAAAGATAATATGAGGTTAGGTCGAACAAAACTTAACACTAGATCACGAATATGACAGGTTTTTAAATTGTTCCTTCTTACGTCAAGTCATTTTGTTATGTGTTTTACTTTGTAAATTATTCAGATTTCATTCCATCTGTTAAAAATTTACCAACTGAATATAATGAATAAAACGATCTCTTCTTACTGTCTTGTTTTAAAAAATATTTTTTATGAAATAAATTTCAATAAATTTTGTTATAAATCTATGGCCTAACTGTTGAAACACTCAATTTTCAAAAGGTTAGACGATTGAACTCTGATTTATTCACTCCATACATCCTGCTTCTTTGATAAATTTAAATGAAGCGGGAGGATTGTGAATTATTACAAATCTTATTCTTCTCGATCCATTTAATTCAATTTTTCAATCCATATCAAGTCACTAGCTTTTAAAATCAAACACATGAAACTTGCAGTAAAATAAGTAAACCACATTAAAGTGATTTTTATAATAAAAGCAATTGAATAATATTAATAGTTGGATTCATGAGTCGATTTAAGCTAGATCACCACTGAAAATGTGGAAGAACTGCACTGACGTTTTGTCCTTGAATGGGACTGCTCACCAGTGCTCATCCATGATCCCTCACGCAAACGCTTAGCCTCTAGACCAATGAGCCGGCATGCGACGATGTTAATGTCTAACTCCAATCAATTCTGAATTTCTAGTGAGGAGCCCTGACCAGTGGAGCTCAACTGTGTCTGTTGTGAGACAGTTACTCACTGGAGACGGTGAACGGTCGCACAATATCGTGGTCTAAGGGTTAAACGTTTACGCACACGACCGAAGGCTCCGGGTTCGATTCCCGCGTGCGGGATCGTGGATGAGCACTGGTGAGTAGTCCCATACTAGGTCGAAACGGTCGTCCAGTTCTTCCACGTTTTCAATGGTGGTCTGGCTCAAATCGACTCATGATTTCAACTATTAAAATTACTACAATCTCCACAAACCCCCATTCTAAATAACATTATACAATACTGAATATCGTCGTTTATGATGAACTTTTGTTACTCTGTAGGCAATGAAATCGTAATAACTTCTTTATATCTGTTATAATAATGAATTATATGCTTGTTCAATTATAAAATTATTCGATTCAATTTAACTAATAGTAGACTTTCAGAATTGACGTTACATTCTTCCTCTACATTTTTTCTTACTATTAATATTGTACGAAAGAGTGTTATAATGTGGTTTTTCTTTTCCACTTACTACACAATAGTCATTGTGAATAATTAATATGGAAATTTTCTAAGGCGATCAGAGAATAATTATGTTAGAATGAATAAAATTAGGAAATTTTAAGATGGAATATATTCGAATACGATAAATCAAGTAAGGTTTAGATGAACACTTTTAAGGAGTCTCGTACTAGGAAGGAAATAATGACCGGTGTTTACTGGTCTTTATTTTGGTGGAGTTTTGTTCTTTGTGTTGAATGGTTTAATCATAGAGCTTATCATGTTATTCTGAACGACATCAGCAGCGGAATAACGATGAAAGCTCCGCGAACAAACCATCCAGCTCAGAAAACGAAACTCCACAAAAATTATCCACCTGAGCTACAAATCTTCTCCATTTAGGTAAGTATAGAGCTCCTAATTAACTTCATTTGTCGCTTACCCAACCAGGTGGATTTATTATTATCGTTATTATGACCATTGTTATTGTATTATCACAAACATTCCTTTTAGTAGACTATTTATATCAAATATTCCTCGTTACTTTTATGATATACCATTCAAAACTATCGTTAACTATGGATTATTCCCCATTTTCTTCTATTCACTTTAGTTGTCGGTCACGTTCTAAACATCCACAATCTCATTTGAGTAGTAGTTGCACTGATGATCAATCCGAAATTCTTATAGATGATAATTCTGAGAGTAATTCTAATTCTTGTCAAGAAACAGATAAATCATCTGATAAGCTATCTGTACGTATAATAAAACCGAAATACTCTGATCCTGAACTAGATGTATGCATTGAATGTGGATTACTTTGTAAATCTGGTCGTCGAATATTTGGTTTATCAGCTTGGGAAGCTGTTCGAGAAATGCGATTTCGTGTTTTTTGTGCTACACGTCTTACTTGTAGTGCTGGTGAGTTAATATTCTTATTTACTAGTTCTTTATGTAGTTCAGTCTTTATTGTTAGTTATTTGATTAGATAAATCTTCAGCGAATATGGTTCAATTTGATCACACCCGACTATGAATGATCATGTAATCTTATTTTGGAATCATAGTCGCATGATTTTATTTATGTTTTAAAAATAAAACTAACCATCTGTACTTAATAACATTGGATATAACTAATCTTATCATATTATTAATTAAGGTCTTGGTCCGAATACATTGATTGCAAAAATCGCCTCCGATTGGATAAAACCATGTGGGCAACATGAAATCGCTAATACATTAGAAGCTGTCGATAAATTTATGCAAACTATGCCTGTGAGAAAAGTAAGTCTCGTTGCATCGATTTGTTTTTCATTTCGATTTGTACACACCTCACTTCACTTCAGCTGACTCCTAGCTTTTGTATACAATGTTGAATTACTTTTACCAATTAAAATATAGCTTCCAAACTTTAAAAAAGTGGCGGTGAGTATCAAAAAACATTTTAAAAAATCATAATGATAACGATAATAATAGTAATATTAGAGTTGTGATTTGTGAAGTTCGTAGAATATTCATTGTTTAGATCACACAATGGCTAGAATAACACTGAGAACCTGATAGCACAGGACAGCAGTTTCGTCGTAGTATGGGACTCCTTAGAAATGGGAATCCACGAGTGAGACGGTTATCCACCACAGACAATAGATAAGGGTTAAGCAATATCATGGACTGGCTGAAGCTAGATGTTGATACCGATGGATGGTGGCTCAGTGGTCTGGAGGTCAAGCGTTTGTGCACGAGACTTACGGTCCTGGGTTCGGTTCCTGGATGCCTGATCATGGATCCACACTGATAGAGAGTCCCATACTGGAACGAAATGGTCGTCCAGTGATTCTAGATTTGCAATGGTGGTCTGTTTAAAATTATTTCGTCGTTCTAACTTTGTGAACAATAATTATGATAATAATAGTAATAATAATAATAGAATATGAAATGAGAAAATGTATTAACTATAATGGTTAGATTGATGAGAAGTTCAGTTTTAAAATGACAGAACTAGTTTTAACAACAATAAAACTTGACTAAAAATGAATGGTTAAAGTGTAATTGTGTTTAAATTAAAGTTTGTAGGCTATATGAAGAATGCTTGTAAAGGTTAGGCGTCAATAAGGAAAACTTTGAATATCTGGAAAAAGGAGAGAGCGAGGATGAAGGGCAAGATGGATGGCAATGAATAAGTCATTATGCCAGTGGCAGGCGAATCAAGAGTTAATTTTGTATACCTAGATTTTGATCGAAAGAAATCGAACCACATATGCAGTCTTTAAGTATCAGTTACTTGTCCACTTTACCAAACATTAACTAATCGAGTCACTCTTTTAGACTGCTTGTTTGAAAAACTACATTTTGTAAATTTGATATTTAATACCACTTTTCTACCGTTATAGGTTCCAGGAATTGGACATGTTACAGAACGTCGACTAGATGCTTTTGGAATTAAAACATGTGCTGATTTAATTGATAAACGTGGTTTACTCTGGCATGTAAGCACTAAAATATCAATGGTTTACTACATGCGTATCGCATTAGGACATTCTGATGATCGTTGGTTAATTAATGTAAAAAATCATTTTGATGAGAAGTCAAATAAACCTTTTGGATTTATTGATAATGATTCAGAAAATATCGTTCCTTCTGCACAAGGTCAAGTAGAATTGAATAGAAAGAGTATGAGTGTAGAAAGGTTAGTTTGGATAGTAAGTTCTTTATAGAACGTTTGTTAGCTTGTAGTTTATCTGCTTACACTTCTTTGCAAATATAAATAGTTTGATTAGATTATGCAAATATTCATCTCTCATTCTCACATATCATTAGTTTTAATAATTAATATTACAAGACTTGTAACATTCATTGGTTTATTAATCTAAACTAATCGTTTCTATGATTTGTTAGTGTGAAGTTATGCTTGAAGCGTATTATCAGTTGACTTACAATTAATAAATCGTAAGTTTGAACACTCTTATATCTTTGTCATTTTTGGAACCTGATTTATATAACCTAAGATAGCCATTTTAAATAAAACTAAAAAGTCTACTACCTAATTCGTATTTAGTCAATAAGTTAAATCGTTTGTATTTAGAGCAACTATTTTCCTGGAAGTGTTTATGAGGAATATGTGAACCTATTGATTTATTAGTATATTCGGTTTAATCAATGCACTTCTATTCTAATACGAAGTTGTTTGTAAGCTTTGGTGAATATGATTACGCATAATATAATAACAATAATAAATAAATAAAATCTATTCAACCAGAGTGGATCAGTGAGCAAAGTATGTATGAACCGTGCTGTGTATAATAATCATTTTCTTTTCCAGTTAAAAATAAGATTTCTAGCCTTGTTAGCTGACTCCATTTGATGATGATATTGATGAAGTATTTCTCCATAATAGTACAGTATTATTCTGCACTATTCTTGGAATGCCTAAGCTATTCCATAGCAACAGTAGTATTATTTGTTTTAAGCTTAGTCGTTAATTTAAAATTTCCTTGTTTATCCTCTGATTGTCAAAGTATTTCCTAGTTTATTCTTTTTGTTGTTTTAACTCTGAGTTGTATTCTTATTGACAAGATTTTACTACTGATATAGTTTCTCTTCATCAATTACCCATAACATTCCACTTGAAAACAATCATGGTAATATGGTGAATTATGTTTGTTTTTTTAACTTCCAATATCATAAATTGTGTTTATCACTCACATTATAGTTGTTATTTACTATTATTATTGTTGTTTACGTTTCTAGAACATTTTCAGATACATCTGATGAAAATGAATTAATGCATCGTTGTGAACAACTTGCTCAAATGTTATCAACTGATTTAAAAGAGGAACATGTCAAAGTAAGAAAATGTGTAATAATGAAGTTACATTTTACGTAGTATTACTGTTAGAAAAATTACTTAATATTGTATTTGTGTAACAAAAACTTTATGATTCGTATATTCAATGTGAATATTGAACTAAGTCATTTGACATCATCGCGGATTGGACAATGTGAATTCGAATAAAATTTCATTATAGAACTGTTACTGACACTTTGAATACCTCACTAATACATATAGGTCTATGGATATCCAAGTTTAGAAGCTCCCTTTGTAAAGATAATATTGATAGATTTTTTTCCTCTTCATTTAGATGTAGATTCAGTTATCTTTTATATTTGTTTATAATCGGGAACGTGATGTGTACTTATGGAATCGCCTTTTTTGGTTACCTCCTTCAAACGAAATTAGACATTTTGTGAGACAGATCAATGGCGTATAGATTTATCAAAATCATATTATGAAGACTACATTGCAGGGTGATATAATTATCTTAGTATGTCTTGGTTACTGCATGAAATCTGAAATTATATCAAATTAATGCAGTATGTCATTTTATAATACTTTTGACGTTGTCAAGGCTAAGTACAGGTGACGCATAAAAGCCTCAGTACTCAAGTCGACGTGTGTTTCAAATGAAATTTATTAATCCAGCTCATATATTGCAAAGAGTTACAAAGACGCGGTACAATAAATACACACATATATTATAACAATGACGACTATTTATGGGACTTTCAAGAAATTTTACTCAATATACAACAATGGTTCAAAATAGCCTAGAATCACTAACGAGCGCTAATCAGTAATTAAGACAAGCAATTAAAGCAAGATATTAACAGTATATCTAGATGATATACGCTACCAAGTGGCTTAAATCTCATTTCCTTGACATATACGCTCATAAAGAAGTAGAGCATTCATTCATAAACAAGTCTCAAATATACAGTTGGAGAGGTAAGAATAAAATGCGAAATTGATGAATTATTAAGGTAAAAGGACGAATCAAATATATAAATAGGAAAGGGAAGTGATAATGCAGTATCACAGGATTTTAACCATGTATGATTAGTCGGTCGGAATTATATCCTGTCTTCTTCTACATTCGGAAACTGTTTGTTGTATGTTGTTTCAGGGTATTATTCACCTAAAATTGACGCTTACAATTATTTTAATGTAGTTAACAGTTTATAGATTTTGAGACTGAACAATGTGACTCCTTTTGGATTACCCGGATCAGTTTACTGTGATTGATTTGCACATCATACAAAATAATTAGACAAGAAGAGAAAGATTTTGAACTAAGTATTAATTAAGGAATTAGATGTTATCCTTTTTAAATTATATATTGAACATATTCTGACAGCTAAATAATTACACAATTGTGAAATGCTTTGAGCCATTTTAAATAACTATCTGCAATCGCTCATCTGTTAACCTTCAACAAACGCTCTGTAGAAAACATGGTCTCCTTCACAGGTCTTTGGCTTCATAAATTGATATTTTCTTTGTCTGGTTACTCTTTTCGGAATTTGTTCTTATTCTAACCCTAGACTTTTCACCAATCAAGTGTTGCATAAAACATACATTGGCTTGGTTGATTGTTCTGAACTATCTACCTTCTAGCTTTGCAAATTTTACTGAAATCGTTCCTGTTTCCGATTTTTTAAATCTGATTATCTATGTCAACCGTTTGATATTCTTAAGTGCTCTTATAAAAAGTCTAAAACCTATCTTGAAGATATTCACTATTACATTGAAACTGAACATTCACGGTAATCAGACTTTTTGTCCTCGTATACTTTTTGAAAAAGCGAGTAGTGGTATTTTACCAAAGACGTGTATATTATGGGTTAAAAAAATGTCAGAAGGGTCGATTAATAACAAAATTGTCAGAACGAACTGATATAATACTTGTAGAATAACTAAAATACTCACTTTTGCATACAGTAAGCATTGATGATATTATGAAGTGATAATGAAATCTCTAGCTATATAGCTCAGAGAACAATCCAAAGTATTCATTTGAGCTGCAAATTTTCCTCATCATTGTGTAAATTAATCTGTTAAACTATTTGAGTTGAAACATTTAACTGTTTTGAGTATTGAAATGCACATTACACACTCTTTATTTGTCTCTAACTAGTTAAGATTTACAAATTATTGTATTTATAATCGAAGAAAAATTAATATTCTCTTTGTAAACTAATTGTAATTATTTGTGATAGATTCAATTTCTTTGGTTAACAGGTAAATTAAAATAGAAACAACTTTATCTCTAGTTGCTTACAACTCGGGTTAATATTGAAATTTTTAAATACACATATCAAAATACTTTTGTAGAAAATTTAGATGAAAATGTATTGGTTTAGTGATTGTTAACAATCAAACAAGGTTAGCAAGATATATATGACATAGAACAGTTTGATTTCTTAATAAAATTGAAGATTCTGATGCATCAGTAAGGATACTACTATTACTAGTAGTAGTAAACGACCGTCGGATTTAGAAATAAGCAATTATGTATTTAAGTAAATGAATCGAAATTTATGATTTGTAGGAACTAGCGTCAAATCCAATTAGTTCAAATTAAAATTATGGTTAAAAAGAAACATAGAAGAGATAGTTCATTTGTATTCGTTGTTTTAATCCTCTTGACGATGTTTAGGGCTACAATAGACCATTCATCTCTGCTTATAATGATTGTAACTTGATGGCAATATCAAGACAATCCACACAGTATGCACATAGGCGAAAAAGTGACTTATCATTTTCAGTGCTAAACATCAATGGGAAGATTCAAACAACCAATATAAATAAATTAAACTTCATTGCATTGCACAAGGTAGTAGCTATCTGAACTCAGTAGCTAAGTGAATAACGCCATGACGTTTGAAATGACTAGTGCTGGGTTCGAGTCATGGAGTTTACATCTACTCCGGTATTCAGGCACATCTAGTCTACAAGTCCCAAATAGAATAGATATGATATAACATTTCTTATTTGTATGTCTCTGCATAATAATTTAATCTTTGTTTATTTAAATATTAATAAAATGTACAGATGAGAATCTTAATAGTGACATGATTACAGGTAGTCATCTATTGTTCAGTTAATTGTATATATATATATATATATATATATATATATATATATATATATATATATATATATATATATATATATATATATATATATATATATATATTACGTAATAAAAATATGCTTGAATGAAATTAATTTTAAACGATTTTTGTAATTAGTTGATAAATTCTTTCGAAATGGATCAGCATGATTTCGAAATTTATATAGAATTGTAGAATATCGAATAACCGTCTCGTTAAAACTTGAGAGTCCTCAAAAATGATTTCATTCGTGGCTTCCTATAATGTCACGTTTAGTGCCTTTATATGTTTCAACAATCACTACGTGTTTAGATCGTTAAATCTGAATCCAGTGTTGAAAAGTGTCAATCTAAACCTTTTTTCTTTGTATGAAAAAAAATGCCTTAGGACTAAAAAAATATAAAATATATTTGTTTTATAGAACAGATATACTATGTCTAGCAGTCGTATCCAGGACACCTGTTTTGTCCTGCCTGGGACTCATCATCTGGATACACTTATAGTTTAATGTTGATGTTAATATCGGTATTTAAACTCAGTGTATTTCGCCTTAAACACCAAGACATTATCTATTGAGACACTAAGTTCAATCAAAGCTAGTGGAATGTTTGGTTTGTGTATTTTGGGTCTGCCGTAGAATCGAGGGAGTACTGAGCACTGAGTTCAAACAATCACCAACATATTCAATAGATATGGTGTTATGTATTATTATTATCGTTTTATTCCACTCTCATACACTAATTCCTGTTCATTACTATTCTTTTTTATTATACACACTTTATATTCTCTGCCTCTTCACAACCTCATTGTTATTTTTTGGCGTATATGGTGCCCCCTTATACCAACGTTTATGTGTTCAAATATATATAAATAATTCTTTGATTGTAAATTTGGTACAAACTAACAAATTAGTAAAATAATTTTATGCAGTTAACTATAAATTATCTTTAATTATGTCGTTCAAATTATGATGGAAACGAAGTAGTTTTGATAATTGTAATTTTCATAATAATTTAAATTACTTCCGTTCAAAGTTCTTCTGGATGTTTTCATTGGTGAATTGATTCAATTCAATAATTTTAATTAGAATTCTTTATTCTAACAAATTTCTTTTATACATTTTCTAAAGCAAAACTAACGAAGATTTTGAACATATTAGTTAGATCATTCTGTTTGTTGCTAACAAAAGAGATGGTCTCGCAACGTATATTTGACGATAAGTCGTAATAGATAGATATTATTGAGTTTTTAGTTGGAGATGCGACTATTTAACTTCCATCTTTCAATAGCAACGATTTTTAACAGCAAGTATAATGTAGGGGAAAAATCGATCACTTTTTCTCTTGATTGACTAAATGATAGTTTAAATGTATGTTAGATATTCTTAGGAAATGATGAAGTTGATAACTCACTCAACATGACAGTGTTAGAATAAAGCAATTAAAAGATCACAGAATAGTAACAAAAGGAAAGCATACATAATTCGAGTTTGTTCAAACCATGTTGTAAGATGATTGGAACAGTGAATAGAAATTTAATTTCTAAGTAGAGTTGTTGGTAAATCCAGAACAATGAATTTTTAAACTACTAATAGCAATGCTGTCAAGGATGAAACGGACTCGTGGTGGACTCATTAAAGAACCTAACGCTATACAGTCTGTCTAGAGATATTGCTCATCATTGCAGCTGAATTGTTTATCTATAGTGCATTTCAGTATAAGTCGTTTTAAGTAAACATTGAGCATCCTCTATCAGGGGATGCCTAATGATGATATCCCATTAGTATCGATATAGTTCCAATTAAAACCTATTGTCTCTTATTAACGGTACATTCGTAAATAACCATCTCATAAAGTTTTCATCTTATTGAAAACGTCTACATTACTTACAAACTTGTCTAAGAATTGACTCACTTTTGTGAGTTATCCACTTTTCAATCGAGTAGTACGGTGATCCAGACACATCTCGAATAGGATGATTAGCTAATCTATTCTTATACACTTTAGATAAGTTGTATAGTCTAGATATTCTAGAAGCTGATAATTTTAGACTTTTTTTTAATTTAGTGAATATTCCCATTTTGCCATTTGTCAAATAAAGAAGGAACGAATTGAGCGAAGAAATTTCTTTTCAATTAGTTTTTCATCATGGCTCTGCACTAATATATATACGTTTTACAATAATAATATAATACTCATCGAGTGGATATGTTACGTAATAATTACATAATGACATTTAAATTAACATTGATTAATTGGAAGAAAGAGGATTATTAATATTCAAAGTGATCAAGAAGTTGCTAAGTTGCGTAATGTAAGAAACAAAGAAGGAACAGAATTTTAGCGGATGGTCAATAGGATGGTAGTTACGTAAGAATCAAGAGATGAATGTTGAGAAGTTATCAAGTTCAGAAGCAACAGAAACAAAATTACAAAAGTTTTTTAAAAAAAAAAGGAAGAAGTATGAAAAATAGTTCTTTTGAAGGAAATCTTAAACTGATGGCCAGGGCAGGGAAAGTGGTTGTACGAATTTCTTTTGAATGCAAAGGTCAGGTTTGTGAACATGGATTGCGATGCCACATGGTTTACGAGTGCGCCTCTTGCACATTGCGGAAGCCATCGCAATCCATGTTCACAAACCTGACCTTTGCATTCAAAAGAAATTCGTACAACCACTTTCCCTGCCCTGGCCATCAGTTTAAGATTTCCTTCAAAAGAACTATTTTTCATACTTCTTCCTTTTTTTTTTAAAAAACTTTTGTAATTTTGTTTCTGTTGCTTCTGAACTTGATAACTTCTCAACATTCATCTCTTGATTCTTACGTAACTACCATCCTATTGACCATCCGCTAAAATTCTGTTCCTTCTTTGTTTCTTACATTACGCAACTTAGCAACTTCTTGATCACTTTGAATATTAATAATCCTCTTTCTTCCAATTAATCAATGTTAATTTAAATGTCATTATGTAATTATTACGTAACATATCCACTCGATGAGTATTATATTATTATTGTAAAACGTATATATATTAGTGTAGAGCCATGATGAAAAACTAATTGAAAAGAAATTTCTTCGCTCAATTCGTTCCTTCTTTTTTTTTAATTACTCAGATTTTATTGCAAATTACTTTTTAATCTATTAAGTATTTTTTCTCTATTGCTTTCTTTATTAGACTGTGGAAAAGTACTAACATCCTGTAATGTATCCTTTATTTTATCTATATAGTTTTAGTAATCAAATACTAATAATCCTGTTCATTTATCTGGACAAGTTATTTAAATGTTTGATTCTCTCTATTAAGTTTTAGTTATTGAATGTTTTTTAGATAAATCAGTCTTACTTTCATAAACTGATAAGTGTATTTGAACACTGTTGATTTTAAGTATTTTAGTTCGAATTATAGAATTTGAACTCCGAGATAGAGTTGTTATTAACATTCTTAAAATGACCGGTAATAAAATCTTTTTGTATAGATATGTTGATGACACAACCATAATGTGCAATAAAACCTTCGGTATTTATGACACTCTTACATAGTGTTTGATTGATTTAGCGATACCCCTTCATTTGGCCTCAGTTTAAGTTATGTTACTATGACATATTATTAGTATCAGCCTTTATTTAAAGAATATTCACCCATTTTATTTTTTCCGCACATAAAAATCGATATTTATAAATATTATGTCTTTGGCAGATACATATATATTGTACTCATGAAAAATTGTTTTTTTTTCGTTTATTTAAGGGTCAGTTAATCACACTTAAAATGAAATTAGATACATTTGAAATTCGAACAAGATCACAACTCCTACCAGATTACACTAATCATACAGAGATTATCAATTCATTCGGTCGTGAATTATTGCGTGAAGAAATGGTAGCGTTTAAATTGAATACAGCTGTGAATAAACCACTTACTTTACGTCTTATGGGTAAGAAGTTTACGGTTCTTTTTTTCATAAGATTGACCTGAATTTATTTTTTTTAAACCTTATTTCCACAATAAATGACTAGGGAAATGTGTTTGGATTTCATAGGTTTCTGTAGTGCTTGTTTTCCTTTGCTGCATTTCAATCAGGTACACTTGGATGTTTCGTACCACACACATACTGATGAGAACTGCTAATACCATGTGAATGAAGTAGGTTAAACCGAGTTCGAACATGTAATTTAGTAATTGAATGGATAATTTACTAATCTCATTTTCCCCAATTGCTTAAACTCTAAGATCAAAGTCCATTAAGCGTAGATTAATCTAGTGAAATTATCATAGATTAAAACATCCATAGTTTCATGGCGCACAAAACAAGCTATTTTAAAATATTATTCAAACTAGTTATCACATCACTGAAAGAAAAATAATGTACGTGCAACATCTCAATATGACAAATATTTTAATTGAGTTCATGAACCGATCGATGCTAGGCCACCATTGAAAGCCTGGAATCACTGGACACCCGTTTCGTCCCAGTATGGGACACCTCAGCAGTGCACATCCACTATCCTTCACACGGGATTCGAACCCAAGACCTTCGATCTCGCGCGCGAACGCTTAACCTCTAAACTTCCAATTTTATCAAGAAATTTCCATTAAAACATTGATCTTCAGTGTTGGGATATTCAGGAAAATATCCCAAAAATTATTCTATTAAGTCTAATGCTATTCTTGGACTTGGAAATGGTATTATTTTCTTATTGGTCAGTACTTATTTCACGTGTCACTTTCCTACTGGTCAATATTGCACAATGTTATTTTCTATTTTATGGTACGATGTGGTCTGCTTGATTAGTATATAAACAGAGTATGTTTGAAATATGAAGATTCATATCTCCGAGGCTGAGACTTGCGTTCTGGACTCAACTGGCTTGGCTAGACAGGGGAGCGGGACCAATCAGAACCCTAGGCCGTTCTAAGTGTTTGCGCGTCTTTGGTCCGATCAATAATTCACTGCCCTCTAATCTGCAGCATCACAGTTATAGCATAATAATAATAAATAAATGAGATCACAGAAATATTAAGCTTAAAAAGTAGGAGACGGTAAAACGCGAATGTTCTGATTGTGAGGGATTATCGAGATTAGTTTAGTTTATTGAAGGTTCTCTATGTGGGATTTACATCAATTAGGGTACTACTGAAACCCAGGTTCATTGTACATACATATTTCGTTCTAGTATTTCGAACTTCACCAATGTATACTCATAGCTCCATCAAGAACGGAAACCCGGACCTTTTTTGGGCGATGTTTACTTATGTAGGAGTAATTTGAAATGAAGCTAGAAGCGGCTATACTCAAACATGGCATCAGTCAATAAAATCATTGATCGTCGTTTGAGCTGTATAGGTATGTGCAGACTATTTGCTTTCTCTAACTTGATGATCAGATGAACAGTTAATGCTTTCATAGTTTTTGAAAGTTAGTAAACAAGAACAGTTAAAATAAATGGATGGAGAGACGTTTTTCTGTGTCGATTTGGTAATAAAAAAATGTTGAAAATAAGAAAAAAGCTCATTAATTTGTACTTCCTTTTGTTACCATTGTTCTAGGCTTACGCATGTCCAATTTATTACCAGTGGAAATGTGTCCACAAATTCGTCAACGTAGTGTTGAAGAAGCTTTTATGTTTGCAATAACAAGCAATAATACTAGTCCTGAAAAAAATCCCAGTACAATCTCTAAAACTCCGTTACACACTGAAACATCTATTAAATCGCATAACATGATATCTTCACCTAAATCAGTTGAATCAACAAAAAATAGACTGAAAAAGTTAACAAAATCTAGTCAGAAAAATGATCGAAAGAAAATGGTCGGTTGTAATTCTTCTTCATTGGTAAGTTTATTAATGAAAATCTTTAGAATAAAACACAACTTGTGTTATAACCTGCTTATTAAGTAATAGTCTGATAATCTTCCATAGTAATTACTTCATGTGTCAAACATTGTATGAACTACAAAAGTTGGACTGGGCTGATTATTATATTTTCTTTAGAGTGGTGACATTTATTAAATGGTCAACTCCTATTTGAAATCGAACCAAAATTAGTAGTATTAATAATTTTCGTTTTATTCTTTACCGTCTGTTTACCAACTTGCATCACAGGGGGTGTCTTTCTACCAAAAAGAGAGCGAGTATGGTACTCAGGAGTCCATTCTATTATTACCTTATTACTGTGAAACACGAACTTAAACATAGAAAATGCGTATAGGCTTCAGGTTCTTGATCCTATATGTGTTCTAAGTATTTCTTGCGTTTCGTGAACAGTGTTGAAGTTAAGCATAGTGTTGGTTAATGAGATTGTAAACCTTCATAGACTGAAATGATTAGAACTTATGTTACGTTTAGTTTAACCACTGCCTACCTTGACGTAGGTTACTTGCTGGTGTAGGTGTGGTTCGCCATGGCCAAACCAAGACAGCATCAATCCATTAAGTTATTTGTTAGTTTGAGCTGTGTTGGTAGATGCAGATTATCTGGTGAGGTATTGCATTTCAGAATCGTTGCTGAAGAATAGATTCATGATTGGTTTTATATTGCCCACTGATTGAGGTAATATTTTCACATTGTTTATTCAATTATACAGACCAGATTTTACTCATTTCAGTATAAAATATGTTAGTGGTGCACTTGGGTTATAATTTAGTTTATCAATCTGCTAATTGTTGATTTATCTTCCCATTTTTAACTTCATCCTGTTTCATCTATTACAGTACTTATAACTCATCACTCACTTTATTGCAATGTATATACGTAATAATTTGCGAAACTTCCTTCTCCTGGGTTCCCATTTAGAACTTTGGAATATAAGACGATTAATTAGAAGTATTTTATGATTTCTATTCAAAATTCATACAATTATACAAATGAAACTACTATGTACCATCTCATTAGTTATATGATAGATTCTTTATATAAAATTTCACACGGAGTTCAAGCAAACGTATTTTAATCTCTGAACATATCAAAGTGCCCAGTTTCAAAGAAATATAACCATCTTGTTTATCTTTTTGACTTTTTTTTTCTTCTAAATTATCAATAAATCATTCAGTGTTGTTCATTAACTATCATAGATACTTTCAAATTTTTTATCGCTCAAATTATTCAGATTACACAATGGACTAAACCTTCTCCATTAACTAGAGATAATGAAGTTAATTCACCATCTTCATCCATCTCATTAAATTTATCGCTTGAACCGTCATTATCATTGTTAGCATCAGCTTCATCTTCTAATAACAATACTGGTTACTTTTTTACATGTCCTGTCTGTGATAGAGATTTTCAATTTTCTTCCGAAGATAAGGTTAGTCAGTTTAAGTTTATTTTAATTTAAGCAAATATATTTAAAGAATTTGTTTATTTGTTTGGTTGTTTTTGTCAAAGAAACAAAATATCCTTTACTTCTAATAGATTTGTTTAAATCAAGGTCATACATTATGATTTTGATAAATTATTTAAATAACTGTGCCAATAATAGAAAACTTTTAAATTGTTCTACGTATTACGATTAACAAGTTTCTGTCGTGTTATTCCTTCTTATAACCCGTTAGAGTTTAATGCATAAATTGATCATTAAACAACTTAGTTTACATTCCAGTCTTTCTATGAAATTTAGAATAATATATTGGCAAATATTCAACTTATTTAATCAATTACAATAATAATGTGATCTAACTATAATCATCATAAGTAACAAAGCGATGAAGTAGAAAAAAATGTTTATCATTTGTTTAATTTTAAGGTTAGGTTTTTATGAATACTATCATTTATCTCGCATACTTACTTACTTATGCCTGTTACTCCTAATGGAGCATAGGCCGCTGACCAGCATTCTCCAGCCCACTCTGTCCTGAGCCTTCCTTTCTAGTTCGATTCAATTGTTGTTCATTCTTACGTCTGTCTGTCTGTCTCCATGTGTTCTTTGGTCTTCCTCTTCTCCTTTGGCCTTCAGGATTCCATGTGAGGGTTTTTCTCGTGACGCAGTTGGGTGCTTTCCTCAATGTGTGTCCTATCCACTTCCAGCTCTTCCTGATTTCTTACTCCACTGGGATCTGGTTTGTTCTCTCCCACAGTAGGTCGTTGCTAATAGTGTCTGGCCAACGGATCTGAAGTATTTTGCGTGGACAACTGTTTATAAACACCTGTATCTTCTGGATGATGACTTTCGTAGTTCTCCTAGTTTCCGCCCCATACAGTAGAACTGTCTTGACATTTGTATTGAAAATCCTGACCTTGGTGTTGGTTGACAGTTGTTTTGAGTTCCAGATGTTCTTCAGTTGTAGAAATGCTGCTCTTGCTTTGCCGATCCGCGCCTTCACATCTGCATCAGACCCACCGTGTTCATCAATGATGCTGCCCGAATATGTAAAGGTTTTACATCTTCCAAATCTTCTCCGTCAATTGTGACTAGATTGGTAGATGCTTTATATTGTATGTACATTCCTTTATTGTTTGTTTTTGTAGTGCTATTTATAATGAATTATTAAAGCTAGTTTAAGTAATCGTGCTAAGGTGGTCGCATGAATAGTCAAATTTTATTAGAAAAACTAAAATCTCTTCAGGAACGATCACCACTTTCACACCTTCGAATTCAGTTTTTCTCACGACCTTTGTCCTTTGATTAGTTGTTATAATCTTTTCGGTTCGCTAAATTGGACCTATTTTGTTTGAGTTGTTTGTCTTAACACAAATATCATGTTACCTGCAATTCGTCTTCCTGTGTTAGCAGTCGAGGTTTGATGTGTTGAGTATAATTGACTGTTGTCAGTTCCGAATAGAATCAATCATATTACAATAGTCCAGTCGTTTCACGTTCTTAGATCCGTAACGTCTTAGGCCATATTGAACCCCAAGAACAAGACACAACAATTTGTGAATTACAATTCATGGTCTGATGTCAAATTTGTCCTCATCTTTCTTTTGTAGCTATCGTTTGAATCGTAGTACCGCGTGACATTTTGCTGAATTTCCACTCAATTTTAAGAAAATGTCCTTGTCATATAAACTAATGACCATTAGTTCTTTTAATAAATCTGAGTAAACAAAGATTACTGGACTTTTATAATTATTGAAAGAAATTTCACCTAAATTTGAATAAATATTTTCACAGTGGTTTTATAGTTTAATTCATTAGTTAGTTGAAGCTAAATAACCATTGTAAACCTGGAAGTACTAGATGCCCGTCTCGTCCTAGTATGAGACTCCTCAGCAGTGCGCATCCACGATCCCGCCCCGCGATATTTGAACCTAGGACCTATCAGTCTCCCGCGCGAACGCTTAACATTAGGAAGTAAAATCATATTCATAAAAATTTAAGTGATTAAATAAATTTATTGAAGAGCCAGTCAGAAGTAATTTAGTTAGAAAGTCAACCGATGACAATCAGAAGTGATCTAACGGTCAAGTGCTTCTCATTGGGGTCAATGGGTCAATTCCCTAAGGATAGAATGGTATGTATATATTAGTATTTGTGCATTTCATTCGGCAATCCAATACACTTTCTCACTCTTGTGTTCTCGCTCAAGTAGTCAGTTGGGAGTGGGTTTGGCAGGTAGCATACTATGTATCAGTATTAGATTTTGGACATCGTCCATCACAACATCCAACATTTCACTCGGAAATCTATTTCAACTTTGTTTCTTACAGAAAATATAATCAAATACCACAATTATTCGATAAAATTTCGCTAAGAAATAGAATAATTTATTTGTAAATACTTCAGTATTTAATTAATGTTCTAAATCGTTTCTCATTAGTTTTTAATTGTATAATAGTAATTACATTTAGTTTTATCACTCAGTCAGTCAGTAACAACGTAGAACTTCGTACGTACGTACATCAGTTCGAGTTGTCATACCACATTAGCACAGAGATGCAGTTGTCGATTCAAACCCGTAGTGGTAGAGGTAGTAACAGTATAAGCAGTAATCGGAAACATTCAGTTTTATATTTCGACATGAATATAGTGTATCTATCATTATATATTAATTTTGCCGGTTTTCAGTTCATATCTATTTTAAAATTGTTTCCATTCATAGTTCAATTATCATTTGGATGAGTGTTTAAATAGATCGACTATTTTAGAAGTAGTCAAAGAGACTTTGACAAATCATCAATTAACCGATAGAGATTATTGTTCAACTACTATATCACAGTCTAATCACTTGAATTCATCATCACATGATATTGGTATTCGGTAAGATAATTTGTTGAATTTAATTAAATATATTCCTCATTTAACAGTTCAGTGACTAGTCATGTTTCAATGATAATTTATATTAAGGATATTATGTTTCCTAATCGAATTTAACTTTGTCGTTTATTATTTAATTATTCTCTTTGAGTACTTTTAATCATTACACTAATTGATAAAGTGTAAATGTCAACTGTTTCATATGAAGTTTATGTAAGTTGTATCGTTTAATTATGAAATAAAAATACATAGTGATTAAAATGATTTATATGAAGAAAAAAAAATGGAAATGAAAGAAACTGAGTGATTTGAGTTATGTAACTTCCGAGAAGTAGATAAATCATGAAATATAAATAAAAGTAATTAACTCATTCATTAGTTACTTGGGTATGAGCCATTTCTGAATCAAGCTATCATATTCTAAAGCTAGTATGGAAAGCGACATAGATACATTAAAGACATATTATGAAATAACAGTTATCCAGATAATTTCGTCAGAATAATCCTAGTAGAAAGTAACGAAATAAAAAGAAGAAACTGTAACTCAGCTATATATATATATATATATATATATGAGTCGATTCGACTCTGAGTTCGCCTCATGTGACGACGGACCACGGGTGAACTCGAGGAAGCTGTAGAGGCTCAGAAGGAGCCGAAGATATTCCATACAATCATTTCAGAAGAATATTCTAGAATTAAACGTATAGCCTCCTGATTAGTCAATGCTAATAACCTCATGAACGCGGGTTGGTGGACTGTAATGATGATTTCGTTCTTACTAAAAACTATAAATACCTGACAATTTTGTACTATAATGAACACTGTTGGAATAATATTTCTTTCGTTAGTCTTCTGTTTTCTTGCGCTACATGTTGCCTTCTGAATTTGTGTACCGTTAGGATTTATTTAATGATGTTTATCCGGATGATTGATGGACGAAGCCTAAAGAATTATCTCTAAGACAAGCCTTTATACTGTCCATTCATTTCAGTTCAAGCTGAAAAAGCGTACACATTTTTTTTACTTCATATTATTCATACCCACTTATTGAGATCAACTTCTTGAATCAATGTTGTGGTTTGCTTTATTATCTTTATTAAGGCAAATTACTTTTTTCCTCTAGTAAATTCCTATCATTTTTCTCTTTTTCCTTTTTTTCTATGATATATTGTTTGAAGAAAGGCGAAATCGCAAAAACTTGAAGTTAAACAATCCAAAAACAGTAACATATCAACAACGAAGACCATGACGACAACAGCAACTTCTCATGGACCTCTTGATAAATTTATATTTAATTCATCTACTGTACATTTTGATTAAAATTATATATGGAATTCCTAAAATAGAAAACCAATTACTACTTATTCATTGTAATTATGATTATTTGAATAGTTTCAATCGTTGAAATATTTTACAAACTCTATATTACATTTCTTATTGTCGTCTTCCATGAACTAGGCGTTAAACCAACTATGAAATAGTTCGTTTAAATTTTGAAGTTAAGATTAAGATAAACACTGAGTTTCTTTTATTTATCATCCTGCATTTACAGTATTTTTTGATGTTTGATTTTATTCATATTTTTGTTCATGATGAACTATAGTCTTTGTTTTGTTCCTTTTTTGTTACTAAGGCGATAGGAAGTCATCAATAATTTCTACTGATTACATTTCTATTTTTATATTATTACCAACGATATTTATGTATATAACATTTGCAACTAAATTCCCCTGCTGATCTGGTTCATATTTATACATATACTGATAGTCAGTTAGTCAGCTACAACGTAGGACCAGGCACATATATGCATCGGTCCAAGTTCCCATACCATATTAGCACAGCAAGATGAACACCGGATTCATAGGAGTAGTTAAGTCAATGGTGGTAATATATAAAAGAAAGATTGTGTATAGAGATATAGTACAGAAGGAAAGATTTAGTACGTAGAAAGAAAGATATGAAGCGATTTTAATCTCATAGTTTAAGGAAAGACAGAGAGTGTATACACCGACGCCATTGTGATCGACTCTGAGTCATGTCACCAAGAGTTTCCAACCATTAGTTACGATAGTCACGCGGACCCTAACCAAGTAGTTTTCATCTACCAACATGGCTCAGACCAGAAGTTAGTAACTTCGAGCACTGATGCCATGTTTTGGTTTGGCCTCCCCTAACTTTCTTCCAACCATCCCCAACACCGGTTAACATTCCACCTCGTAGTAATCGGTGTTCAGGCCTACTCAACGCGTGGCCCAACCATCTCAGGCGATGAAGATTCACATTACACTGATCGAGTCTTTGTTTTATCGATTGTAATGTACAATAATACCTTAGATTGTTTTGGTAATCATAAAGCCATATCACTATCCTATTAGAATCAACACGAAGTTGGTTGAATTCCAAACCAATTTAGCTTATCGTACACCAGAGGTTATCAAGAGATCAATAAGAAGCTTCCGAGCACAGATAAACTGAAAGATCATTCAAAAAGAAGGCAACCAGAAATACATGTGATAATTTTAAGGTGTTTGGTTTTATTTTCACCAAGTTCAAAATAAAAAGTTGCGTAAAAATTGTTTAAGTATTTTGCAGATTGGTATTATAAAAATGAAGAATGATTTAGTACAGAGATGTTTCTAAAAATCAAATCAAAATTCATAGCATTAATAAGTGGGCGAGTCTATAATTTTTGAACGAACCAATCAGAGATAAGATAACAGGACTTGGATTTTGGCATGAAATTCATTTGTCCATTTGGCTAAATAGTGTCTTGGCATTCAGTTGATGTCATCTCGTGATAAAAACATTAAATCAAATTCTTAACCCTAACCATCAAATGTAAATCATAATTCTAATTCCCCACACTAATTTCCAACCCTCATTTGGTCCTAGTTAGCAGGTTAACATTCTCAGATTCACTCAAACGTCGTCCATAAATTATAGTCTCAACAACCAGTGTTCAACAGTTTATCGTATGAATAGTAATGAGTCAGTCATTGTTTATGCTGTTCGTATATGCTGATTTTTGACTTTATCTGTATTAGTAGGTTAACTGAAGGAATTGAAGTATAACCATGGAGAAGAAGAATTCCAGTTAGTGTTCTAGTTAGTTTGATACAGTTTGCTTAAATTTGGCTCATTTAGTTGCGGGGAGATTTGCTCTGCCTGATTACTGATAGTGTTTTTGTTTTAGCTATTATAATTTACAGGAATGACTTAGATTGTTCAATGATTATAACTAGGGAGACAAGATGTTTACATTCCATTCTGATGATAAATAGCTAGAACATTAAGTTGATTGATCTTCATTTATTTAATGCTATATATTTAGTTGTGCTTTACCTAACAATATATAAACTGATCTGTAATAGAGATATATTGTACACGGTTTATACACAAAATATTGGCCTACTCCTCTTGCGTTTATCAAGTAATCTATTCGCTGTTTAAATCTTTATGCAGTAGGTAGTATTTGTGTTCATTACATCTGTCTTGAACTGATTGCTATCATTCAGGAAGACTTACTTTCATCCTTATTAAATCTATATAGTTATCTAGCTGACCAACAGTTTCCTCTCTATAAGCAAAGATGGATGGTTTATCTCTATTTGTAAGCTGATTATCGTGGAGATCTTTAAGGTTGTTTCACAGATATCGTGATCTTTAGTTTGATGTGTATTAAATATTACAGTTTTATTTTTGAATTCGAAATAAGATCAAGTCTGGCTAGGAAGTTTCAGCTGGTGTGAACAAATCACAATTTTGGATTGTCAAAATCAATTACCTACTAAAATAAAGCACTTTAACCATTATTATCTTATAATGATTATACAAAAACGTCATAATTCGCTGAATGTTAGTCTGACGCGTAATTTTATTTTACTTACTTATGTCTATTACTCATCATGGAGGAGCATAAACCGCTCACGAGCAAATTGTATTTTAGGGTTTCCTTAATTGTATCTATCATATAGCTTTCAATCAGTTTATTGTTTATAAGTACATTTGTCATAACTGATAATAACAACATAAGGTTATTCAAATAATAGTAATATGAATCAGGTGAGTTCATTATGATTGGCATTAACGGATATATAGAAAAAATGACAGATTAGCAACGAATGATCCATGTTCAAGAACTTCAGTCTTGATATCTTATTTCTTTTAATTTAACACGAACTGTAAACCTAATGACTGTCTAGATATGGACTTGAATATAATAAAAACGGCAATATAAAACTTAAATATGAAGAAACGGAGAACTATTCGCCAATATTTAGTTATCTGTAAATTTTATTTAATATGAAGTTCATACGTTTTATATTTCATTAGTTAGTTAGTGGGTAATAGACATTATTAAACCATTTCTAACATGTGATCATGACTGACAATTCATTTAGTAAAACTAGACATAATGTTCTAACGTTTAGCATGAAAATCAGATGTTAATAATAATAGTATAATAATAAGACAGTGTTTAATTCATTTTTGTGTTGGTTGTTTGAATCTTCCGATTTACGTTTAGGATTGTAATTGTTCAGTTTCTTATTGAAATATGTGATTCATGGCATCGAGTGCCTGAGTGAACATCAACCCTGGGATACAGGTACACTCAACTGACGAGTCCTAAATAGAACGAAACCAGCGTCTTGGATCCCATTACTAGCTATTTCTGCCTAAAATGACATTTATAAATAGTAATTTTATAGACATAATCATCCGATATGTATTTATCATTATAATACAATTTGTTATTTTCACTTTATTATTCAAATGATTTAAAATTTTTATAAGGAATTTTACCTTTATTATTTACTGTTTAGTTTAACTATTCTGTCAATTGACTTTATAATGGTTATTTGGTCTGATTTAATTCAAATAGTGTAAATAACTTTGTGAGTGTAAATAATGACTGATTATTGGCTAGACAAAATAAAGTAAATAAGTTTTATACGCATGCTAACTGCTTTGTGTTTTTTTGACAGTACTTCAGTTTGGCGCACAGGAAAAAGAAAAACGACCAGCAAGCTAAACGTCTCATACAACTATGACCGAGATATGTTATTTTAATTCATGGTACCAATAAGATTTGGACTGCAGCAACATTAATCTCTATGATATTTGACTGCCATATTATAGCTGTGATTTGGTAATATGCAGTATTGGGAATATATTAGTCTCAGTAAAGCATTCTATTTGAGATATGAAAACAGTTTTACGAGCTAATTTTTGAAATATTGTTTGTGAAAATTGATGATCTATGGTTACCATTAAATTTGACACTGTTCGATATTCAGTTGCATGTCTGTATGCAACTAATTTTTCTAAATCAATCCGTTTAGGAAGACAAGTCTGTAAATAATTATAAAACAAGGTGTGTTTGGTATACCATGAAATATTGGACTGAACCATGTTTATCGATGTACAGTATCTGGTTGGTGTTCTTATAATTATCTTAACAAGTGAATAGAGGCTTTGAATGACATCGCTCGAAATCGTTTGGAAAGAGGCAGGTGCATCTACTCTTTGTCTTCAAATTCTGAGCTTCTAATTTCTTCATAACTGTTTTTATGTTTTCATTTCATTAATTTATATTTGCTTGAATCTTATCTTTGATACCTAATCTTTTCTGTCACCACTAATACTGTTACTATCTCTAGTATTTTGGGATTTGGCCTGACGAATTTGTCTCTCTGTGCTAATGAGGTATGGTAATTTGAATTGATGTACATATGTACTAGGTTGTACGTTGCGACTGACTGACTCTGAAATATAGGATTATAAGAAGTAATACAGAATCATTGGAACTTCTGTACACATCCATTTCGTTATTAGCAGAATCATTTTGTATTAGGAGGTAAATTCTTTACTTTTAAGCGCACTAAACTTAAGAACCACATACTCCTTCATACTAAAGGTTTTGAGACAAAACATAGCAACTCTCCTACAATCAATTTTGATTATGGTTAATTTTGGTTAAGAACGTTTATTAATTTACTTAACAGAAAATGTTATTCGAACAGTACCAATTCGCATAGTTCATTGTACTATTACGGTCACTATTTTATCCGCATAAACGTGTAAGCTTGATGACATGACAGCTTACGCTTAAATAACGCTCGATGAATCATTCTCTTCGCCATGTATATATGTACTCAAATCCTATTGTTAGCCTATGCATTGCCCAGCTGTGCTTCATTTAATTTAACTATAAGTTCACCTCTGTATTTACTCGCACACACACATTCGCCTCTCTGCTTCAAATTCGTTCGATACGCTTATAACTTTGTTGTCTGTGCTATCCGCTAACAAATTATAGTTGCTGCTTCTCATTGCCTTCTGATTTCAGATACCGTCGAGATTTATATAAAATAACCGTTATCAAGGTGATTGCTTGATGAAACTAATCCACTACAGACATACCATCAAGTCAATTTATGAAATAGTACCATCCACATTTATTGTTATTGGTCAGCTCCCGTTTATTACCTGATTTGGTTGAATTTCTTCTAAGAACTTTGGAACATCAATATTGAAACTTTAGTGAAGTTCTTTAACAATAAATGATAAAAATTTAGATAAGATTAGAAATATACACCGTAGAGTAATTTAAAACTATTGTCTTTATGGTTTTCAATAGTTCTTTACTTAAAAATCTTTCGTGAAGACAAATACCTTCGAACAAAATCTATTCGGTTTTTAAACTACATTACGATCTGATCTGTCAGTCTATCTATCTGTTTATATGGCATTGAACAACAACCTTGGATACATTTTTATCTATAATGTATAAAATTGATTGGTAAACACTATGAAAATGATGTTTGATTTCGTCAGCTAAAATGACCAATAATATATATACATATATATTAAACAACTAGCTATACTCACTCTCCTTTTCCTTAGTAAAGTAATCATTTATCAAGAAGACAAAGTTATAAATAGTTCAGTTTGGTTACTCCCAGTTGTTCAGCAGACTTTTCTTAGACTAATATAGAAACCAAAATAAAATTCCTTATTTTGATAAGAAATATTAGAAAAAAAAGTATATTTCCTATTTTAAGGTGTTCTTTTTTTATTTAAGTAATTAATCATTTGATCAGCATGAATACGGTATAGGATTATGTTTTTCTTTTAAACCAAAATTACAACCTAAACTTCATTACACTACTCCAGATTTCATGTGATTCAATAATCACCATAGTTTATGATTAGAATTTTTCCTTTTGTTTTTTCTTCTGTTTACTGTCTTTGAAATTACTACATGAGGAATGTATGACTGTAAATGCTTCCACATTTTTTAGAATTCTCATAGTGAAATGGAATAATCTATTGATGTTTAATACACTTCCAATTAGTGATGTTTGAAGCATACACGTGATGTCTGAAATTCTGAATTGCAAAGCGAAATATTCATAAAATAATGTAGTAGGTGTTTGATTTTGTAACTTAGACATTCCATTTGTAACAATATAGAGTCATTTTATGGTTTAGTTAATAGATTTTAGACATTTGATAAAATGTAACAGATATCAGAGTCTGGCTTTTATTAGGTTGCCTTAGATGTTTCCAGTCGTATCGATCAGATTATGAGTGGTGTATTCTGAGATGTTGGAGAAGATTTGTAGCTCAGGTGGATGATTTTGATGGAGTTTTGTTCTCTGAGCTGGATGGTTTGGTCGTTGAGCTTTCATCGTTCTTCTGAATGACATCATCAGCACAAACTTCACATAGAAGTGATGTATTCACTTGTTCATGCCTTTTTTCGATCGTTTATAATGAAATTCAGAGTATCAATAAGTTTGTACATGCTAATTAATCTCCCTAAACCTCCTCCCTACTCAGACATTATATAAAGGATGGTTTTTTTTAATATAGATGGTCTTTGGATATTATATGTAATTACTATCCAACTATGGAATCAGGAGCTTCAAATAACTCCTCCCATTCATTAAAAACAGCAAACTTGAGATAATAAGAGAGATTCATTTATTTTGCGATCTATGCATCAAAAAGATACTTAAAATGGCGTTTATTTGGATTTCAAAAGTTTCTGTCTAATAGGCTACAAAATGTCATTTAGAAAACTATTCAGTTATGTACTGTAACTGAGTTCGGAGAACAAAACTGGAGAAAAATTAATCATGACTGAGATCATGTTTACAAACAATAATTCATTGGTAAGAATCCAGAAACAGGAACAAAGAGAACGGAATGTGGTACAAATGAGAAAAAGCCAGTGTTTCTACAGCTTAGCTTCATAGGTGATGAAATAGCTAGTATAGTTAATCCAATACTTGAAGTATGTTGAAAACAACTCATCCAGACGTTAAACTGATCTCGTTTTATCAAACCAACTGCTTGCTGATACAAAAAAAGTGAACGAATTTCGGCTCCATTTTACTTCCAACTGTATTTTCTAATTTACATGTTCGCTGCACTGAGCACTTTCTGTAACAATTGAGATTAAAGGGTAAACGCATTTTCCATAGTGCGATTTCCCATCATCTACTTGAAAGTGGATAAAATGTTGATATTTCGAATCTGTTTAAAATAATCAGTGGTCAGACAACTTCGGATTTACTACGTTTCGATAAGGTTATCGTTACTAAAAGGTTGAACCTATGTATTAAGTGGATTACAGTTGCGAATCTCTCACTACGATGGTAACTTAAACTTGCCATTATTAAGTGACGTAACATTTTACTTCATGTACTCAAATGTAAGTTCGTTTTGTTCATTTTTTCAGCTTTACTCATTTCATTTTATCAATTTCTCCTACTTTACGGTTGTTATTGCGTAACACTTGCCAGAAATTTTCATTTTTATATATCAGATACTTGTTTCATTATTTTACGAAATTTCTACATTTAGTGATATAAACATTTATCCGATTTAACATTCTATAATTCTTCCTTATACATGTGCCCATAAACTCCTTGTGACACCTATGTGGTATATTCTGATGTTTTCGAGTTATTATGCACACCCATATTTGCCCCAGTCCATCATACACTAGTAACTTTAATTGTTTCACGCGAGTATATGTGTACGCATGTTTGTTTATCACTTACTCTAACCGTTACCTGTTTTTAGTTTGTAAATATTGATTTAAAGACACGTTTTATAAAACTGAGTAGATAGAGAAATCCTTCTCCAAGCTGTACGTCTTATAGCCTGCCTGAATAAATGAGTGTCTGAAATAAATCCATTGAACTCAGTTCGCATTCGGCTTTCTAATGACCAACATTGTCCACCGATGTTAGCAGAGTATTTAAATCTCATGGTTCATTCATCCCTCGTTCATAACGAAGTCAATTGGTTTTCAAAAATTAATCTTCATTAATATGATATAAGGTATGTACATTGATTGTAAATGGTCATTACGATTGTTTGCAGGTCGTAAAGAGCTGAAGAGAAATCACGATTTAAAAGAATTTAGAACTAAAGTCTTCATTGTAACACTTTCCGGGATAGTTATTTATTATTTCCTTAAGTTATTACATTCACACTTGTATAGTTTATTACTATCATCAAATCATTTATTCTCAGAAACCATAAACTTAATTGAATCAAATACCGAATTTGAACTCGTTTACAATGCTCAATCTCATAAACCTTTTCATTTACTTTGGTTTTCGTTTTAAATATATCTTAGCCATAAACTTTGTACACTAATTCATTGCTCAGTAACCATTGGTGGTAACTGAATTATATTGATCCATTTTCAATGTGATCACTGGTTTAATTGACTCAACTTCACACTTCACAGTTGTGTATCCAAGGTAGTTAAGATTAACCAACATACAGCCGTGAAACAATTGTGCATAACTTGTAGCTCAAGAGAAGGATTTTAGAGGTGCTGAGGTCTCTGGGTTCAGAGAACATAACAAAAAAGAAAATCTAAATTTAGAGTTTCTTGTTTAATACAAATAAAAATGGAGTGAGTTCAAACAAATGAAATCTAGCAACTAATTGGTGCGATCATAACATGAAATAAGATTTTACATTCCTTCAGGGATAGACGTTAATAATTCTGGATGTTGTGCAACAGTGTATTAATTCAAGTTGTCATTAGTTTATTCATATCAAAATAACAAGTGAGAATCTTATGGTGCAAAGGAAAGTTCATAAAAATAATAACAATTGTAGCGTATGACTGGATTGTTTAAAATATATTATGATATACACTGCTTCCAACCTGATATCCTTGTTTGATTATACTTGTATTCAATTTTGTAAAAAAATTACTTATCTAATATTAACGCCTGGAGTTCCTCCGGCGGCTACTGCCGGTCCTGAGCCCAGATAAAGGAGGAAGGTTGGGCATGTAGTTAGCGACCCCATCCCATAGAAAACTAACTCGCTAAAAAAACGCTAACCAGAAAACATTATTCAAACCATTTAAACTCTGCCCTGGGAGTCAGAAGGTCTTCATTGAGAAGAGTTATGACGCCTCGTGATGAAAGCCGATTTCCTTCGGATGTCACAAGGCCGATACCCCTTCTGACAACCAGAGAAACCATTTATTTAGGTACATGGAATGCTCATACAATGTAGGAGACCGGGAGAGTCTTCCGAATCGCTGCAGATTGCCTCATGTCCTATTGGTTGATTTATTAATGAAAAAGGGAAATATTTATTGTTTTATTCATTTAATTTTTATAGAAAATATACTCGGTAAAGAATGAATTGTTATTGATTTTATTGATTCCATATAATATAACTTTCATCTTTTGTTCTCTTCTTCAATTTCTTCTTTGAAATTAGATCATATTTTGTTTTAAACAAGATCAGGTTTGGCGTACATTGATAATAAATTATAATTAAACATAATGAATTTAATGAAACGTTGTTCTATTTCTTTCTTATATTCACTATTATATAATCGGTTTAATTCTTGAAAATCATTCAGTGAAACCTATTGAAATATGTATGTAAATTATAAATATGAAAGATTATACAAACAAAATTGAGCAGAAAATTCAAACAATAAGTAATGAAAGAAAATGTTCATTTGGAATCTGGTGTAAACTAGTAAGTACTGGATATTCTGTTTTAGCTTACTTTGTAATTATCTATTATTTAGTACCGATTTAAGGTTTCCTGTAGACTAACTCAAAGCATTTAGTATTTCAAAATGGTACACTCGATGTCCATTCATTTAGGCTAGTGTTAACATTGTGATTCGATAGACAAAATTCAATTAACATCCAAAAAGAATAAATAAACATGAAGTTGGGTATTACTCTATAACCAATCAATTGTAAATATATCATATATATATATATATATATCACAAGAGATCAGTTATGTGTTAGGATATTCGGAAAAACATACCAATAATTATCATGTTAAGTCTAATGGTGTCCTTGGACTTTAAATGGACATTCCCTATTGGCCACTTGTTGAATATTGTACAAATGTTGTTTTCTATTTTATGGTACGATGTGGTCTCTTTGGTTGGTATATAAACAGAGTATGTCTGAAATATGATGATTCATATCTCAGAGGCTGTGACTTGCGTTCTAGACTCAACTGGCTGGGCTAGACAGGGAAGCAGGGCCAATCAGAACTCTAGGCCGTTCTTACGTGTTATACGCGTTATTGATCCGATCGTTAAATACGCTTCGCTCCATAATCTGCAGTCACAAGCCACAACATTATGGCAAAAATAGCTCAATGTTAACAACTTAGATTATGTCAATAGATGACTCTTGTTAAGATCTCACGGGTAGCATCAACTGCTTTACGATTGTACATGTGCCTTATTGATGAGTGCTAATTAGCACGATACCTAGGTCTAAGGTTTCCTCTCACCCACCTCCTAATATTGATTACTTTGGAGTAGTACGAACTCAAGACCTTCATGTATTGTAATGCACACAACATCTTTGAATCGTTTGGTCGGAATAAACTCATTTTTATTTTCAACCTCAATTAATTTGTACGAAGTCGTAGGTGAGCACTAATCGAGAGTCCGAAAACTAAAATAGAATTGTTTACACGGTGATATGAAGTGTTTAGTGGTTGTCTAAGTAATATTTTATAGTAATGAAAGCTTAAATTAAGTCACGAAACGTCAAAAATACAATATCTGTACTCCTCATTGGAATATAACATAAATACATTGATTATTAATTCTTTGCCCCAATGCTCAGTTTATTTGAAACTATCGAGTCAAACCTTGGTATTGATACGTATCGGTAAGAAATTTGATACAGTAAAATTTGAACTGTTTTAGTCGATTTCAGGTTTGTTTTGTGATGACTATCAATCATGACTAATTGTCGTATTAAAAAACCCACAATGCATTCGTTGAATTTTCCCATATATATCCAGATTATGACTTGCCCTCAAATACCTTGGTATGGCCGAGAGTGGTCCATGGCCACACATATACAGCCATTTACAGAGAAGTCCTACTCACTTTCTTCTCTTGAACGGGGTGTTGTTCTCGAAATTGGGGGGACGAAAACTAAATGTCCAGTGCTTTAATCGGGTTAGTGGATATGAAGGATCCGTCTAGACGAGTTGGGAAACCTTGATTCCAAACAAATGGTGCACATGGACTCCAGGATGCAGTGAGAACAAAAGGCGTATGAACCTATTGTTGGTCACCGGCTACTATGAGACTGTGTCTTTTAACGTTGCTCCATTGCCTTTTGAATTAGACCTCTAGGTCAAAGACTCGGAAAGTGACCTCGTAAGAAGACTACCTGCTTCATTTTGGGCGCTTGAGCAGTATCCCAGCTCTCACACAATCCGAATGACGAAGTGTAGCGCATCAATATTTGGTACCTCTTTGTACCGATGTTTATGTGTTTAAATAAATAGATAAATATAAAAAAAGGACTCAGAAGCTGGAAGGCCCTATTCAAAGGGAAATCGATTAATAAAAATGGTACTATTAATGTTAGAATGGTAAGTTGGAATTTTCTGACTTAAAACTTAGAAGTTACCATTAGATGGTTAAAGACTGAATTTGTTTTTCCAGCTAATAAAAATAAATGTGTGAAATATTTATATTCTCTCTATCGAAGTTAAGAATTAACTTAAAAACTGGATTCCCCAAGCAGTAATTTAAAAATTATTTCATACCTGATCTTTTTCTTTAATTATTGTTCGTAATTTCGCCTCTAGTGATTCGTCTGTCGTTGTAGGCTGTAAAATGTTGAATTAACATAAAACCGTACGAACATTTATGCATATATATATATATATATATATATATATATATATATATATATATATATATATATATAATTAGAAGATCAAAGGAGGTAGATTTTATCGAGCGAGGTAGTATCGTAATTGCTGTTACAGTTAGCTTTTCATTATTTTGATTCGATATTTAGTTTAAGCAACAGTTACACTGAATTGTAAGAACAGATGAATGGTGATTAGCAGTGGAGTCCGGGAGGCACGCTTCAGCTTATTCAAAATTCATAAACTGGATCTACCTGAATCCCATAGTTGATATTCACTTCGGCATTCGAACATAGTACTGTTCACCCCATCGAGCTATTCATTCAGCTACTAAGTCCAGATGGCCATTGGCTTATATTTCAGCAGTAAATTATCTCCCTTTTCTATTCGTCATAAATGTCGACACAGAACTTTGTCAGTCAGTCACTCAGCCACAACGTAGGACCAGGTACATGTATGCATCGGTCCAAGTTCCCATACCACATTAGCACAACAAGATGAACACCGGATTCATAGGAGTAGTTCCTTCAAACTGTTTCTTATAGATATTTTCATTCAATTTCTAAAAATGAATCAAAATCTATCTCATTAGAAAAAGGAGTTTAATGATTGAAAATTGTAAGTACCGTTTTTTTTCAATGCTATAAGTCAATTACTAAGTTACATAGTTATATAAAAGGGTTTGACTCAATAATCTAAAGTATTTGGTAGTTATATTATCAGTAGTCTGAATCTTATTAATTGTGTCATAAATTTTAATGATATGTGTAACTATGCAGAAGCATTAATATCTGTTATAAAATACATTGTGATAATGAGATATTATTATGGCAAATATCATTAAATGAAATCGAATTTTGAAGTGAAGCTATAAATTTAAAACGCAAATTTCATGACTTTAGTATGACGTGTTATAGAGATTATTGAATTTTGTAGTTTTACATCATTGATCACATTAAAAAAGTCACTGAAAAACAGAAAGTACTGGAAATCAGCTATTCCTAAGTATAAGACTTCACCACATCAAATAACTAAAATCACTAGTGAAACTAATAGGTGCCAGCTTAATAGTTTAAAAGTTAAGCTCTCACCGTCAGTCCTGTAATTATTGATTTCACCTTTTAATAGGATCATGAATCCTCACAACTGATAAGTCACGTACTCGGAGGAAACAATGATCCAGTGCTTCCTGGTTTTAGCTCAAACTCTATCTAAACTCATTCTGTCATTCAAGACTCCAAAATCCATAACTTTATTCCTATAGTTTTATTAAATAAGCAAAGACATACTAGACTCAGTCAAATTTGTAATCGAATGACAATAACAAAATGCTATTTATCAGAAACTGGAGTACTCATTTAGTCTTTACTGTTTCTTACCGAACATGTATTGATCAGGTTACGTATTTCGGACTTGAAATCGGCAAAACGATCGTGATAAATCGCTAAAGACCATGTGTCATTAAAGTAACTGAAAATTAAAAGAAAATATATACATTTTTGATTATCGTGTAAAAACGCAATTATATGAACGAAGTATATTCTTTTCAATGAATTTCTCATCAGGTTCTACAATTATCTCATATCCAAATTAATAATCCATAAATTTGGCCAGATTTAAGACAGAGTACATCATTTGGAAATTGTAATATGTGAATCAAGAATTATTGTTTGTCATATAAAATCAAATGAAATCGTTCATGTTGGGGCTGACTAATATGAAGTTGCTAACTTGAATCAGTTGATAAGTGAAATGAAATGGTGTGCTGATGATGTCGTTCAGAAAAGTGATGAAAGCTCCACGGCCAAACCATCCAGCTCAGAGAATAAAACTCCACCAGAAAGAAATTGTGAGATAAGTTATCAGAATAAATATGGTGAGCATCGGGTGTGAGAGAGAGAGAGAATGATGGAATAAAAATCAGAAATGACGTAATATGTAGAATAATATGAATTAGGTCAGATATAGATAGGGCTGGATGCTGAAAAAGTTTTCAAACAGGTTATCAAGTGCAATAATAATAATAATGATAAAGACAATAATAATAATGGTAAAGATAATAATAATAAGTTTGGGACATAAAAATGAACATTAATCAAATTACGTCATCATAATATAAAAATGGTTATTAACTAGTTGGCCCCGAAGTTGGCCAGGGTATAAGGAGCGGCTGAACATATTTCTTTTGGATGCAAAGCTCGTGCATTCTGATCCGAATAGTAATTGCTTCAGCCGTCTGCAAGATTCTCAGTTTGACGGAATTAAGGAGACTACTGTTAACATGACATATTATTGCGAAAGATTGCTCCATGACGACTGGATTAAATGGGCTAAAATGGAGCTGTTAACCGTTTTGACTACACCTTTGCTTAACCACACTAGGAGGTGCTCACGAGCCCGAATATACAAACTCCTAGAACATCTTCCAACATAACTTGCTCCATAGGAGAAGTTGAATTGATAGATACAGAAAGAGGTAGCTAGTCTAGGCAATTTGTCTTTCAATCTCGTAGTGATCATTGGACGTGTGGAAAACATTAAATGTAGTTTACCTGCATTAAAAGGTCTTTAGATTAATCTGCATAACTTTAGTCTTAGCATTTCACTCGGTGCATCGACTCTGAATTGTAAGCGTATATACAGAGGCTTTTTATTCACAGTTAGGCATTCTTATTGTTGTCTTTTATTGACTTTATTTTTATTTATAAATTTCTCAGGATATCCATTTTCTTTCAAGGTCGTGTATAATGCCATCTTCGACTGTATCTAGAGAGCATATTGTCTTGATTCAATGTCTTAATATGGTTCCTTTTTAATTGCAGAGTAACAAAACTAAGTTTGTATATTAACCCGTCCAAGTAGTATATATTTGATACTAATATTTAGTAAACCTTTAACAGTATATAAAAAAAACACCAAATTTTTAATTCTTTTTGCTTTCATGAAAGCTGCTAGTTAATTAGTGTTCAACTATGATAGACAAAACTGTCTAGTTGAAATATTTCTCAAAACGGATCAAGTGTGAACTTAATATTTAAGTCATTAATTTATCAATTCTATATATTTTCTTAAACTTCTATGATTCTATAAAGGATAGTGTTCATTGTACTGAAATAATGAGATGGGTTTCTGTTTTTCAATAGTATGATTACACAATATTTCATCTTATTAACAAATTTAAGTGTATTATTCATTAACCTACAAATGTGACTAGAAGCATTTAATTAAGAATAATTTTTAAATAAAAGCAGTACAATACAAAAATACCTTCATCAATGTTTTAAGCATTATAACCCTATTTTACATTATAACTGTTAAAAGACTGTTATCTGTTTATCTAAAACTGTAATGTAGGTTATATTCGGTATTGATTTTTTATATACCATTCTAAAGTTAACATTTTAATACCATATCTTTACATATTTAGGCGTGACTGAATACCAAATCAGTGGCCCAAAGATTCAGAGTTATTTGTGAGAATTAAATGTATTGTGTCCGATGCAGTTGTGATAGTGAATATAAAAATACTGAGAACTTGCATATCAGGATGAAATAGGTTTACAGTACTCTCTGGTTTCTAGTGGTTGTTTAGCTATATTAAGACTGTGATGGCAACCATAATTTAATCTTATTTTGTTTCTTTGAACTTCTCCTTTACCATTGGATTTTCTTGTAATTGATAATAGCACTGTTCTGATTTCTATATTTATGTTGACATGAAGTGTGGGACCTTGAGTCAATGTATATCTGTGTAATGTGCTTATTTGTTTATGGATATCTGACTTTGCAATAATAGGATTTGGAAAGCAAACTTTTCGTTCAGATCTATTTAATCCAACTACATTTCCAGGATTATACCGAACTACATAGTGGCAATTAAGCTGAGTGGTTACGGTTTCGAAATTTAAACTGATTCTTCTTTCTGATGCGGAACTAATATGATGAAGAACAGTTAGTTCTGTCTATCTTGTTAAGAAGTAGTCTGGGCACAGAGTTGGTTGATTGAAGTAAACTCAGTATCTTATTAGGAGTTCAAAATCGTAACTTAGCTGCCTACAATAAAACAACTAAGTATATAAAACTAACCAAAAACGTAATTTAATCAACAGTTAGGAAAAAAAACAAGAAACTGTGAAGCACTTACTCATAGAAATCACGAATTAAACCTTCATCAAATCTTGACACTAAGTGGTTTAAAAGGAACTCATGTAAATTGAATAGTTGAATATAGTTCTCAGCAGGGAATTCCTATTGGGAGATCGAAAGAGAATATTGATTTGGAACAAATAATCACTACGGCAAATTTTTACATTCAATTTTTTATCAATCTAATAATTGTTATGTTGGGGTGTCGTTTTATTCTTATATTAATAAACATGTTTCCTATATATACACCCAGTATGCTACGTAAGCGCGAAGACTGATAAAGAACAGAGAATTGTAATAGGAAAACACAACAAAATATATATCAACTCATTGATATATACATATATACCCCTCGGCCTGTTGAGTCAAGTAAGTGATAAACATTACAAGATATTTCACTGAAAAAATCGGTTGCGAAGAAAATGTTTATAACTAATTTATAATCTTTGTTGGTCATATTAAAATAACACAAAAATTGGGTATAGGATTTTACTTGTGTGAACTTCAGGTTTTTATAAATGTACCTAAAAAAATTTCGGCCTGTAAAACCAGATTGTTCATACATGTCAAATTAATTTGATTCAGATCCACAGTCAATCACTTTCAATTATATAATTGTCTGCTAATCTAAACTTTAAAAACAAATAAAGACTGATACAAAATCAATGCCTACAAAAGATTGAAAATCCTCCTACCTGCATCAGATGATCGAATTCACTCATATGTTTATTTTACAATAACTATATGGCATTAATTATCACAAAAAAAACTCAAACCTGATCTACCTATTACTACCCTGGTAATTTAATTTTTTGGTCTTTAGTTTTATTTTGTTAATGTTTATCTCGTCATATTTCTCTTCCATTACCGAACTCTTAAACCACCCCATCGCTCATACATTTCCATTCCCTCGATTCTCTTAAATTATGTAGACTCTTCAAATCCAATTATTTTATTACGTATTTCATCTTACGAGTTTTTGAATTCCATGAATTTTATGTAAATCCTTCATTACCTCTAAAATTATCATATAATTTATCTTATCTGTCTCTGAACTTTACTCAACTACTGTATCACGCATTCCTAATGTTACCCTGATTGTAACACTGAATAAACTCTCACCTGATATTGTACACATATATATGGTTATTATTGTTAACCTTTGTCATCTCAATCCTTTACAATCACCAATATTTGTTCTTGCTTTATTTACATTCACTTATGTCAATTATTCCACACAATATCTTACCTCAATATAAAATTTTAATATATATTTGATTGTAAGCAGCTGATGAGAAACCACGAAATATAATGAATTCATATTATTCTGCATCAATATTCATTCCGGCTTTATTTAAATTCATATACGGAACTAATTGCATGAAATTATCACAAAGTCTTAATGTCTATAATAAGAACTGTTATATATATGCGCACTGCTGAGGAGCCCCACAATAAGACGAAATAGCCGTCCAGTGCTTCCAGGTTTTCCATGGTGGTCTAGCTTCAACTGACTCATGATCTTAACCATTGAAATTACTATAATATCCACAAAACCCATCTGATATTAAGTTACATTATTATTTTACACATATAAAAAGATAGTATTATAAGTAGTAAATAAAACCCTTTTTCACCTTCGTAGATAAGCAGGTTATGTCCTGAATTAAATTATACTTATTGATATAGATCGAAAAGTATCGTATTTCTTTGGCATCTTCGCCAGTAACTAGTAGACGACCCTATGATGAAAATCAAAATACACAGAATATATATATATATATATATATCGTTTACAAAGTTATTTTACTCATTAACATGTATGAATTTTCACTTCAAAAGTTATTTAGTTTTCCACTAAACATCCATGCAACATAAAATACCCAATAAAAATGATAGAGTAAGTGATAATTCTTTCATTCTAGCATAATAAAGCTTAAGAGTTTATATTTAACACATGAAGAATAAAGCCTGAGTCTTTTTAATGTTGTAGTGTATAAACTGTGATTGACCTTTTCAATCATGATTTAAGTATCAGATACTACTGTAGGACAATGTAGTCAATAACAATACTCTTCAAAAGGATAGAAGATATACATGATAGATAATCCTAATAATAGAATGAAACGTTTAATGATTGATAGAAAAACATTTTAACTGTTTAATACCAGTTTAAACAGTCGGCTGATGAGGTAAACGGTTCTGTATTTATAATTTTGTTTCATGATGCTGTGTAGTTTTTATAATCCAACCAAATAGTTAATTATTCTTGTGGGCTGATTAGTATAAATTATTCAACAACTTTTTTCTGCATAAAGCTTTTGATATTTGTCTAAACGTTAGATTCAGTGTTACCTAACACGAATCCATAATGATACCAGAGTTTAAAGATCATGAGTATAGAAAATGATATAATAATTCATTTATATGTTATTTTCCGTGATGGTGATTTTTATCAATAGACGACTAATTAGTTTCTATAATGGCATTCTCATCTTCCAACTACAATCCTTGTAATATTTCATTGATTTTCTTGGCTATTTCTTCATGAACTATAAATTTTTGTAAGAGCGGATTGTGAACAAGGAAACTAAGCACATTTTATTTAGTTGCATACTTTCACACTTACTAGGATATAATCAAGTAAACTTTATGATTTGTTAGAAACGATTCAAAGGTTTGAAAATGATGTACTTAATGCATGATTTTCACATTTTACTAAACCACTTTGTGATTTTGAATAATTAAATGGTTTCCTGACAAAGTGTTCGTCTACTAAATTTGATGTCACTGACTCTACTCAGGGAGAGGATTCCACGGCCTCTGAAGTTTAGAGAAGGAGATATGTTAGTCTCCCTGAAGGAGTTTGAGACTGTTGCAACGTCGATGAGTGTGAAAAAGCTTAAGGCGAAGACGGTGATACCGCGGACGCTTACTAGAGGCAGTGCGAGGGTTGTTTATGATAGCTGTGAGGATGCCGGAGAGAGGCGGTAACAGAGCAATCGTTCTCAGAAATCGATAGCCCCGTGAACAGGTGGGAGGTACTCCAGAAGTTCAAGCAAACGAAGCTGCCGGTAAGTGGTGACCCACTAGCGTTGACAATGGAGCTAACCAGCTTGTTAGGTTGTGGACTGCCGAATTAGGATGAAAAGTCAGAAGCCTAGTTGCTGGCATCGCAGTTCATCGAAAGTGTACCTGTGACTGATCGATACAGGTGTAGCAGTATCATTAACAGACAAAGAGCAATGTAAGAAACTTGAGCCCTGCTCATTGGTTACCCATACCATATGGGGCCATACGTTAGCAAATGTAGTAAACAAAGATTTTGTGGGGAAACCATTGAATCATTAAAAATCACACAGTGGTTTAGTAAAATGTGAAAATCATACATTAAGTACATCAGTTTCACATCTTCTTTAAATTGTTTCTAACAAACTTCACTGTTCCTTTATTACTGTTTTTATCTTGATTGCTTTCAGTTTTTTTTCCCTCTTCTCTTCATTCCGATCATCTCACTCTCTTGCAGGTATTCCACTTTCGAATAACACTACATACTACTTATATCTGTTAAAAAATAAGTAGTATACATCACAATATTACTTATGGTAATAGGGATCAAAGATTACATCACAAAATTTACGCATTTTTCCTTTGCAAACAGTATATTATACCATTGTTTTGTGGATTTTTCTTAAAATCTTTTGTATACCTGGTTAGCAAATTCTATTCATTCGTTTCATTTATTTAACAATATCTTCATTTCGAATATGTTTCATGTGATTTCCGTGTTTGACAATAGGAGATGATCAATTGGAGCAAGTTTTCACTAGAAAAACGTGAGTTTTGTACTCATAGAGTAAATACATTATTTCTTTCACAGCATTTATTTGTTTCAGTCTAATTAGTAATGAGTAAAAATTCAAGGCAATACAATAAAAGCATTGTTCGAACTCTTAGAAAATAGCCAGTTTTTGGAGATCCATCACACATCAAAGAGAGATATAAGAGCAATCATTATTCATATCAAAATCTTATATAATTCTACTTTTCAGAAAATTATAATCGTTTTATTACATTTCGTTTGGAATAACTAGTTATTTCATCTTAATAACTTTAACTTTCTGATGATGCTCTGAAATCCGTTTGGAATTATGTATTGGTACTTTTCATGCATAATATTTCCATATTCTAGCATCATTTAACTAAATGTGTTGGTTTGCTCAACAAAATGGAAAAGTCATCTAGACATTTATGGTCTTAGTAACCGTTCAATTCAGAATTTATTAAGTTATTCAAAAACATGAGATAACACAGCTATGTTATCAGTAAAGATCAGTGAAGCAAATCAAGAAAAAAAACAACAGCATTTTTATTCCTCGAAAGATAATCCGTTTGAAGTTCACACGATGAAATGTATTGAAACTGGCTACTTCATAGTGGCTGGTCGTATGCCGAGGCTACATAGCCTATTCTAGGCTATGGATAGATCGTTCTATTCATTCTTCATGAGTTAAATGTTTACCCTGCCACTTATTCGCTTATCAACCTTGACTGTTCTTATGTAAGCGTATGTGTGCGCATTTCTTATCCTATTCATCACATATCTGTAACTTATTTTTGTGTGATTATAAACATATCTGCGCACTATCATTGATGAACACGATGGATCTGATGCAGATGTGAAGGCGCGGATCGGTAAAGCAACAGCAGCATATTTACAACTGAGGAACATCTGGAATTCAAAACAACTGTCAACTAACACCAAGGTCAGGATTTTCAATACAAATGTCAAGACAGTTCTACTGCGTGGGGCAGAAACGCGGAGAACCACAAAAGTCATCATCCAGAAGATAAAAGTGTTTAATAACAGTTGTCTACCCAAAATACTTCGGATCCGTTGACCGGACACTATTAGCAACAACCAACTGTGGGAAAGAACAAACCACATCCCAGTGGAGGAAGAAATCAGGAAGAAGCGCTGGAAGTGGATAGGACACACATTGAGGAAAGCACCCAACTGCGTCACGAGACAAGCCCTCACATGGAATCCTCAAGGCCAAAGTAGGTGAGGATGACCAAAGAACACATTACGCCGAGAAATGGAGATGGACATGAGAAAAATGAACAAGAATTGGATGGAGCTAGAAAAGAAGGCCCAGGACAGAGTGGGTTGGAGAATGCTGGTCGGCGGCTTATGCTTCATCGGGATTAAGAAGCGTATGTAAGTAAATAGAGTTGGCTCATTTGCCTTCTCCACTGCGCGCCATTTCGTTCACTCTCTTCTCTTCGTTTCATTCCTGTGATTGCCTGCCCAGATCAATGTGTGTACAAAATATATGTATTCAAAAATCCATTCTCGTACTTGACTTAGTTAATTCCATTATTAACTGACGCGATTTAAGTCGATAATGATGTACGAGGATTGACGATAGATATATTTCACTAGCAATTAGGAATGATCCAAATGGGGTCAGATCTCGAGCCACTAAAATTTATTAGGAATTCATGAGTTTTATTAAGAAATATCTGGTATTAGTAATGACAAATTCCAGTCTGCTTGTTATTACAATTATATTTGATCATGTTTTAATAATAACGATTTAATTGAAAAAACTGAATACTTTACAAGGTGGCTTCATTAAACAAAGTCACTATTATATTGGGTGCACAACTGTAATATCCAGTATCGTAATCACAAGTGATACTTTTCAATTATTTATTGGAAATTGAAAAATCATAAATATACATCTCATTCTTCAGATAAAAATTGAAAACAACTTACAAATTCAGAATTATTCATTCTAGTATCCATGGATTCCCATAATGATGGTTGTGTACAATGAAGATAAAAAAGATTACCCGGCAGCAATGTACCAACAGTTTTAGATTGTTTAAATGTTGGCAAAATAAATGAATCATCTACTGGAGGTGCTTTTACGTTTTCAATATTTGGATCAAATAGATTTAAAAGTTGGTCTCCTAACTATGAGAAAAAAAATACAAAACATAATAATGTAGGAAAGCAATACAATTATGGAGGTCAAAAATGTTGGCATCAGAAAGATAAATTACAATCAATTTCGATCCCATAAAGAATAAAAAGTTCGAGTCATAGACATCATGTGAAATCTATCAAAGAGATAAATATTTCGTGATTTGGCTGACATGAATAGATGATCTAATCCGTAGAAATAAAAAGGAAAAGTAATTTTCGGTAGATACTGCTAACAGATGTTTTAAACTGAGACAAAACAGCAGATCGGCGTTTTTTTGGTTGTTAGTGATTCTGCAGCCAACATCAATTTGTAGCATAAAAGCCGATTGAAAAGTCTAGAAGAAGCTTAATTAGGTCATCCGAATTTCTAAAGATTGAAATCTCACTAGTAACTAGCTTTCTGATGGGTTTCCCATGGGCGTCACCTTTTCCTGTATGACTGAATAAGTTTTGAACCAGTTGTAACCCTCAAATGACATTGTTTGTGAATAATAATATAAAATAACTTGACTCAGTTTAAAAATATAAATTACTGGAATTGACGTACAATCAAAATCATTGCAATCAGGACTATTCAAAAACTGGTTGGCTTGATAAGTTATTGTATGGCAGGAATAATGAATATTGAAAGATGTGGTGAGTTTATTTTATTTAACTTGCCGTAAACACTCCATATAAACAGAAGTATTCCTTATAAATAAATTTTTTATACATTTATTTCGGTGATAAATCTGGAGAAATAATAGAGGTTACTGGCAACTGTAGGATCTTAAATGATCAAACAGAAGACAAAAAATGACTATATCTAAACACAGCTTGCTTTTCACCTGTGTCTGCTTTGGTCATATGATATTAACCTTTGGTCTTCTTCAATAGCTTTTGAAATAAAGAGATATTTTTCATCTTTCATACCGTCTAATAACCTAATCATCTATATGAGTGAAGTTTTCATGTCAAAGTAATAAATGCTTCGATTTACTTGCTATATCTTAACTTCTTCCGATTTCTTGTTGCCCTCTAAAGTTAAGGTAACACTATGTTGATAATATGAAATCGATGACTTTTTTTCTATCACTTTTAGTTTTCTCTAGAGAGTAAATAACCATAAGATTGATTGTTTTATAGTAAACTATACATATCTACGTTGTATTTATTCATTTTTAGCTTATGATTTTCCGTATGTATAATATTCATCAGTAGAAACAGGGTATCTATAGTAACTATATTAGTGTATGGTGAACTACTGTTAAGGAAATATATTACTTTTGAGATAGATCTTAATACTGAGTTATTTAAAAATAACTTCGTACTGCATAGTTTGTTAATATTATATATGAATCAGATCTAATCAACTCAACATATAAAAATATGTGTTCTAAATAATATAATGTAGATTCATAGACTAAAGTAACTTTGTATGGACATTCGTCAAAATACGAATGAATAGTTTGAGAGGTATTGACTGACGACTGTACAGACAACAATAAATAAATAAGGGTGTTTGAAATAATCTTATTGATTAGATTCTAGATAATTACAACGTTCTGCCCAATAAACTGGTCCAAGTTTCTTCAGTGTAATTAAATTACTAAATCATTCCAGTTAGTGAGAAGCCATGACCAATGGAGTTCAACCGTATCATATATGAGGCAGTTACTGACCGAAGACAATGGAAAATAGTTGTGTAATATTTTGGATTGGTTAAAGTTAGACATTAACACCCTTGGATGACGGCATAGTGATCTAGAAATGAAGCTTTCAAGCACGAGACTAAATCGCCTGAGTTCGGTTCCCAGATGTGGAGTCGTGAACGCACAGTACTGAATGGTCGTCCAGTTCTTCCGTGTATTCAATAGTGATCTGACATTGATCGGGTCATGATTTCAAACAAATCTATTTTACTTACAGACTAAATTAAAACACATCTATTCTTCTGAAAATAAATAAAGAAAAATTGACAATAAACATTATTATCAGAAGGGGTTTTGTGGAGATCTTAATAATTTCAATAGTTGAAATCATGAGTCAATTGAAGCTAGATCACCATGGAAAACCTGGAAGCACTGGACAACCGTTTCGTCCTATCGTGGATGCGTACTGCTGAGAAGTCCCAAAATAGAACGAAACGGCCGTCAAGTCCTTCTAGGTTTACTATGGTGGTCTAGCTTCAATTGATCCATGATTTCAACTACTGAAATAAATATTATTATTAATTTGATAAATATATATAAAAGTAACAAAAGTATAAATCTGAATTTTCTTGAAGTCTTACACAATGACCAATTTCCACACTGTTTGCAATTTCATGTCTCCAATAATCATTATAATAAATTCGTTTTAATTTGGTTATTGGACCAGCAGCAAATATTGATGAATCATTTGTACGAAAATGAATATCAATTACTAATCTTGAATCAAATACTATACATGAATCATTTAAAGCTATGTGAATTAAAGAAAAATAATTTTGAAAATAATTTCGATAATGGAATTAGAAGACGAAGATTATCAGAACTATGTGATATATTAGCGCAATACATTTCGAACAATCTGATCACATACATAATGTACTTGTTAAGAGCATTTATATATAAAAATAAAAGGTCAACTAGACCGGAAACTTGGTAAGAGGAGATAAGGATAATAATAAAAGTAGTAATAATAATGTGAACACAATTTGAAACCTAATCACTCTGGATAATAAGTCAATATTACTAGGGTAGGTTTAAGGTAAGAACAGACTGTTTTTGAACATACAAAGGGAGTTTGAATTTTCGTATGGCTAAGGCTTCAATAAACCTTAGTATACACCCTTTTACACTTTTATACAACACTACAAAAGCTGAATTTAGGTCAATCTTATGGCCTGTTTCAATTATATGTTTAGCAATAGAGGATGATGGATGTTCATCCTCTGGGTCACCTGATTGTATTTGTTTCTGAAGCCATTTGGGTACATGTTCACTCACCCTAATGTTGAGATCACGATTGCTCCTCTCTATGTATGTGTGACTACACACACATTTAAATTAGTAAACACAGTGGGATGTGACACAACCGTTTTCATGTCTTTTAGGTTTTGAATGAAGCATGCACCTTGTTCTTTCTTTGATGATGACCTTTGCTGCGCAATACTTTTTACTGATGACTGATTTAAGTCTTTGTTTCAATATAATGCTATTTGAATCACCTCTGAATAGTAAGGTGATGTAGACAGGCTTTTTTTCTACGAAGGCTACAGTAGGTCTCGCTGTACCATGGACTTTCCATCTATTTATGAATTTCAGAGGATAGCCATTTTCTATTAACGTTTTATTCAACAACTTAACATCATCATCAATAGCGTCGTTTGTACAAATACGATCGAGTCTGTTGAAACGACACCTTATAAAACCACGTTTGTATTGCACAGGACAATAGCTATAATAACTAAGATATTGACCTGTCCACGTTGGTTTTCTAAAAATAGATCGCTTGACTGAGCCATCTTCTCGTCTACTCAGAAGTATATCTAGGAAGGGAAGCTGATCGTTCTTCTCCTCTTCACATGAGAGATTAATATGGTTTTGGAGAGTGTTAAGTTTATTTAATAAACAGTACATATCCTCTTTTCTCCACATATCTCTTATAAAGTGGCATGTTTCCGATTAGGTAATCAGTCTGATTTTCAACATGTGCCATGAACACATCTGCTAATAATGGTCATAGCGGAAAATAATTGTCATGGCAATCTTTTTTTTGTTTTTGAATAAATATTTGAATATACATGGTAGTAACAATAATATCGACAATACAATCAATATAATAGGGGGGGGATTATTTTTGTCGTCTATTTTTCTTAAGTGAAAAAAACACAACTAATTCCGTACAATGTAAAATTAAATATTACCAATTAAGCTTCATTACAAATAGATCGTAAAAAAAATTAACAAATTAATCATTATGATTAAAAGGTATCTATATGTTGATCTTATTTCAAGATATAGGTGTTTAGTATTAAAGATTTTCAAACTATGATGAAATGACTTGTAGTAACATCATGTATACTTGGAACATAATAACCGTTTGATGAAATTTATAGTCATATCATACAGTGATATGATAGATTGATAATAAGATCTTACCAAAACCGATACAAAGTAGAATAATTACGTGAGTTTTCGATAAATCATAGTAATCTTATTGGTTATATAATAGTGGTTATTATATTAGTAAGCAGCCAAACTCCAGTCTTCTGAAGTTTGCTGAAGCCATTGCCATCAGGCGTCAAAAACCTGACCTATGTATTCAAAATGAGACGGTGGTTAATCTTTCCTTGCCTTGGTGACAAATATGCCTTCACTGCACCTTAAAATTTTTTTCCCTTTTTTTTCTTTTGCATTTATTACATCATTGATTTTATTTTTTCAACTATCTTTCAAATTAATAATCTTTCAACTGAACTCTACTCAGTATATTCCTATCAATGTTTATTCATCACGTAATGAATTGTTTCTAACCCCTTTTTGAACTGTTGTCAAAATTAATGCCGTAAAATATTCTTTCACATTAGGTATATATTTACAATATTCAGTAAGCAACTTAAACCCATTATGTAATTATGATTTTTAAATATCACAAATTGTAAGCAGCTGACGAGAACCTACGAAATAAAATGAATTCATGCTATTCTGCTAGAATCTTTGTTCTTGCTCTTTTCAAAATGATAAACGGAACTGTGTGTGAAATATATTGTATATGTCTATATTCAATAGATCATGATCTTTCATGGATATATTTTTATGTACGCCTTATTTATATATGTATTTGTATTTACCATGATAAATTCATTACTATGTATTAACTGAGATATAAATTTATTTAAGGAGTTGGGTTATGACCTATTCTCAAGCTTCATCTATTCATTTGATTTACGGATTGTCTACATATACGAATGCATGAAATGACATTTTCCAGAGACATTTCATATTCGACTTTTAAATACCACCACTACATAAATGAAGTGATCCGACGCATTATATACGGCGTTAATAGGATCTACTGTTCATTGATTATCGTCATCATTAGAAACAATGGATTCGACAGTGACTAAAAGCTCTTTATTCCTGGTTAATGCACACTTCTACAACAGAAATCAAAGAAAATTTCCAGGATAACTTCTATAATTAACTAAAATCAACTGAAGTACCCACAAAAATTATGGAGTAATAGATGACCATTTTATCTTATGACGGAACTAACCAGAACAATCCACACTTTAGATGCCGTAATTGGACTAACTTCATAACATAGTAAAAGGGAACCTAAGTGGTGAGAATTTTTCGAATTCAGTCACTTCTCTATAACCGTAATCTTGCTTATATATCTACTAATCATGAAGGCTATGTTCAAAGAACAACTAAATCGTACAATTTGTATAGCAACAAAATTTGTTTATATGCTTGGTACTACACTGAACATAAATATGCTTTATTAAATGTTTCCCCGTTAATATACATAGGTAAATAATTGACCAATTAATAGGTCTCATGTGTTCATTGGATTTTGATAAATTTTATATGATCATTTAATAAGTAAACAAAAATCATTTAAATTTCCAAATAAAATGATAATCAGGTTAACAGGGTAAAAAGCACTACCTTTGAATACATCCACGTCCACCGTCTTCATATGAAAATAGAATAATCCCTTTTAAGTGAGAAAGAAAAAAGAATTAAAAAGTTGGAAAATTGTTTATCATGGTTATTGATTACTCTTGGTTCATTTAAGGGCAAAATAGAAAAGAGGTCAACCATTATTTCAGTGAAGAAAGTACATCTATATTCTTCATTGAATGTTACATTAAAATTTAAGCATAAAATAAATGAGTTACCTGTTCATTTTTCATGATTAATAGACAGTTTATTCCCAATATCACACATAGAATTTAATTAAAGATACTTAATATACATGTGGAGCACTATACTTACAGATCATTGAGAAATATTGAAGTGATTCGTAATGATTATCAAGGATTATTTTATGTATGATTCACTCAGTGAATTGGAATCTCTAACTTGGACAAAATATCTGTCAAATACGTACTCATTTTCAAAGATTCAGTATAACATACCAGTTCTTGACAAAAGTGTTTTCTTTAAAAATGTAAACGCTCTCTTACATAATCAACTCACTAAATACATGTATTTAGTTCTAGAATTTATGTGACCGTTTAAAGCGCAAATATACAGATGCGATACAAAATATCATACATTATCATGTCATTTATTCTCAATAATTTTAAAGAATACTATGAAGATAAACATTATTGACTTACTAAACATGGTATAGTTAAAAGTTTTCCATTTGAATTAAATGTAACTGTTTTAATGTCAGATGAACTGGATTCCATGTTACTATTACACCAATGGTCTAATATAAAATCGTATCCAATACGAATTTTCAGTTTGTTCATATGATTGTGTATTTTTCGTTGAATAACAAAGCTATCGAAAGCTGGTGGCTTATTAGCAGAAATTTGGAATAAATATACATTTTAAAATAAATGATGGAGTGAATATGAAAAGTAGAACGAAACTTAATGGTAAAAAAAATAACATTTAATGCATAAATTACTGAAATTAGGCATTTAAGTAGTATCGTGAGACAATACTACCCCAATATGAAAAAATCAAACAGTCAGTGGCTTTTTCTAATAGCCTAGGCTATTTTTATATAAATGTGTATGTGTTTATCATCTACTTTTTAGCTTGTTTTTCTACATAACCATAGATAATGAGTTACACCTTATCTAGTTGAGTAGGCAGGTTCACCTTCGTTTCGCACCTCTCATTGTCTTTCTGTATAAGAGTATGTCTGAAATAAATTCATCCAACTCAATCCGTATTTATCTTTTAATAGCCTCCATCCCCAAATGGGGTTAGCCTGAGTACATGAAATCAAATGAAAAACTTATGTTCATGGCTTATTCATCGTTCGTGCACCATAGAGTCAAGTTATGGGCCTAGAATTCTAGTGATTATTTTTAGACTAAATATTTGCAAAAAAGCATATACGTTCTATTGAGGTGAGTTATTAAGATTGGTTACTTTTATAATACAGTAAACCTTTGATTCACCTTCAGTAATATAATACATCAAAGTAAAATAAATCAGTGGTACAAAAATATTGGATGGATATGTAACTAGATAACATAGAAGAAACTAGCTGAAATCTCTCAATATAACCGATTTTACCAAAATACTAATAACAGAGGGTAACAAAGACGAGATTTTTTTGTATATAAAATATACGTTTGTTTTTATGATGTTTAGTGTCACATCTTGTAGCTTCTACCTCTTACCATAACTTTCTGTTCCGTTTAGGACATCTAAGTCAACTACATTGACTTAAGTTTATCAAAGTTTGCTTCAAATCATTCTCTTCCTTTTGGACTTGTGTTGTTTTCAGCTGATGAAAAGCCCTGAGATACAGTGAGCTCATTTTACTACGTAAGTCTTTATGATTTTATCTTTTAAGAATCCTCTGATGAAAATTGCCAATCACATAGATAGTCTCATAAAGCCCACATGAATAATGCCTGTTTGAATTATTTCAAAATTATCAACTAGAAAGCTGATTCATAACCTTGAAGTTTGATGGAAATGCATCAACACAAATAAAAAACGACGGACTATTCGGTTATTTGAATGGAAACATCTTTTGACTTATTTTCACTAAATAACTTATGTTTTATAAATGTTCAAAATCCAAGGTTACTCAATCAGCTGTTTATCTATCAATTCACTTGTTGTTATGAGTCAAGACAAATTTCTCTTTGTTATATCCTAGCGAAGATTAAATTATGAGTAACGTCTGAGACCTATTAATGGAGTAATATTATCCATATATTCTTATGGTATAACTATTCAGTAACTAAATTATGTATATCTATATTCCTCTTATCATAAGCTTCATTTTGACCTATAGATTATTATTGTACGATTTACTGTTCTTAAATTATACGCAGTTTATTAATCACTGTCTTCCACGTTCACAGCCACCTTTGTACGAGTGTTATTTCCTATTTTATGGTGCGCTGCGGTCTGTTTGGTTGATATATTAACCGTATGTCTGGAAGAGATGATTCGCATAGTGGAAGCTGTATTGGTATTCTGGACTTAACGGGACAGGTTAGGCGAGCAAGGGACCACTAGGACGCTAGGCTGATCAGACCGGTCGAATGTCATTGGTTTAGTACAGTACGGAAGTGAATAAGTAGTATTTTGATTGGCGAATAAATCACGTGATAACTAACAGGATATAAAGTCACAACACTCTTTCTCACTGTTCATTTTCCTAAACTTATCTCTGGACACAAACCAGTTACATTAATGAAATATACTAGAAGACATCACATAGATTCATTCCAGACTAGGCGATTGTTTCTAGATATTCAACTAATATAGTTTATATATGTAATATTAGTTGAATGAGCCCAAGAATGATCAGATATTGTACGTTTTGTTTTTATTTTATACTTCCAGTTCATTCAATCAAATTTATAACTTAACAGTATATTTATATTATTACTTATTGAACCTACCATTTAGATCATATGACTATTACAGTATACTGAAATTTCAGCTCATGACCCTTTTCTTTAATCACGTGTTCATAACCATTTCAAAAACGTTTTTGTATTATAAATTAAGTTTCAGTAAATATACATGTATATATTTAGCAGATTGAAAGATGAACACTGTTAGGGAGTTTCATAATAACATAGAAATGCCATTCGTTAGTAGATTTTACTTGGTGGTCTAGTTTCAATGGACTCATGATCTCAACTATCGAAATTAATACAATCTCCACAAAATCCCTTCTGATATTAATCAATATATGCTCACTAGTGACTGACTTCAAGATGTATATTCTGGAGTTCTAGTGAGAAGCAGTGACCAGTGGATTTCGACCTGATCTGTTGTGAGATAGTAACTCAGTGATGACAGTGGTGGATGTGTCGCTCAATTTCATAGATTACTTGAAGTCAGACACTAACACCGTTGGATGCCAGTCGTCTCAGTGGTTTAGTGGTTAAGCACTCGGGCGCAAGACTTATAGGTCCTGGGTCCTAATTCCGCGAGGCGGGGTCGTGGATGCTAACTGCTGAGGAGCCTCACAATACGACGAAATGGCCGTCTAGTGCTTCCAGGTTTCCCATGATGGTCTAGCTTCATTTGACTTATGATCTCAACTGTCGAAATAAATAATAAAACCAATATGCATTATATTGATAGAACATTCAAAAGACGGAGTCGATGTGATGTATTTGTAATATACATTTAGAAAACTCTGGTCACACACATACTTATCAAGGCATTTATATGAAAATAATAATGGCTTGAAAGCGAAGTGTCCAACGCTCATATTAGCGCGTAAAGTACAGAACCATGTCCATCGATGGGGAAGCAGACAACTGAAATGAGTCATAGAATCGATATCAAAACAGCTTTTGCAAAGTTGTATAGAAATTGTAAGGACCAAATTCCTAGGTCTACGGAAGCATTACGTATTCGCAAATTCAAACCGTCCTTATGTGTACAAAAACAATTTGTTATAATCGAATCTATAAGTCATTCTATGGTCTAGGGTAATCCGAAGATTTCTTATTCGTTCCACACTATGTTAGTTTTCTTTCTCTTTTATTTGCAATTATCTTTTTGTTTATTTGAACTTTCATATAAAATGCCTTGATAATTATACGTGTGATCAAATTGTTCGAAATATATAACGCAAATACATCCAGTTTTTAGATTAACTCTGTTTTCCCATTGTTCTATTAAAACTTATAAACGGGATTCATTGTATTAAATATAAATTACGTCAGAACTCTTACACAATGTTTCATTTTTGGTGGTTGTATCATAATAATACAATTTCCATCAACACCAGAATTTAATAAACCTGTGATACATGTATATGCATCAATTGTATAACCATAAATAATAAATAATTTGTTAACTATCCTTTCATTATCCAACACATTTAGGTTGTTAAATGTGTCGTATAATAATTGATTTGATTGCGATTTTAATTGCTCTTCAGTCTCACTATGTTCACATTGTTCTTGCTTTTTCATTGAATTTTGTTGGCTTATTCGTTTTTCTTCACTTATTTGATCATTTTCATTGCTCAATTGTTTGTCAGCATTGGAACTTTTAATTTCAAATGAAGGTGTTCTATTTTCTGAAGTAATAAACTGTACTTCATGAAATAATGGTAAATAAATATTATTGATCCGATCTATTATTGGTAAGACATCATGTACATCATTGATCACGAACAAGTTACGTGGTCGGGATGTTTTTGATTGCAAAACTAGATTATAAATAAGTAAATAACCAACAGTATACGACTGTGGAGACTTTTGGATTTACTTATTGAAACCATCGACTTATCTTTGGTTAGGAAACAACTGAAAACTCAAAAGCAGTGGACGACCGTTTTGTCCTAGTATGAGACTCTTCAGTAGTGCTCATTCACGACTCGGCAACTGTGCGTCAAACCGAGGGTCTTTAGTATCAAGCACGAACACTTAATCTCTAGACTGTTGAATCGGGATCAAATGGTGTACACTTCTAACTCCAATCAATCCATGATTTTCCTCTACTACCTTCGCTGGGTAACTTCCTCAGACCCAATAGGGTTTAGCTACACTGATCATAGGTTCTCATTACAGGCCTGGAAACTTCCTCTCAAAGTTAGTCACTTGAGCATATGAAAGCTATCTGTATGAGGTTGGGGGAGATCGAAGGTACTGGGTTCTGTTCCTGATTTGAGGGTTGGGGATGCGCACTGCTGTGAGTTCTCATTTTGGGACGAAACAGGCGTCCAGTACTTTTATGTTTTCAGTGGTTGTCTAACCTAAATTGTTCATGATTTCAATGAAATAAATGGTCGTAAATATGTAGAAGGCATACGTTAAGTAATATCAATGTCGGAATATCTGATCAACCTTTGACCCAACTTAATAGTTTGTTGAAGATTACGTATATATATATATATATATATATATATATATATATATATATAGTGGCACAAGTTGTTTTTCCTGGAATTTAACTAAACATATAGCGTCTATCATGTGATTGACCTTATTTGCTAATATTTAGCTTACATTAGTTGTTATATGTACCAGTTTATTCTAAGAGTACGAAAAAATTGGAAATCAGAAAGGTTCCTTTATCAATCACAGATGTATTCAACAAAGTAAGCACATAATTAAAATAGCATACAACGTACAACTCTACTGAAGTACCCTACGTCAAGAAAATCAAGATAAGAACGGTTAAAATATACTCAAATCAAGACCATAACAGAATCACTTATAAGTCGTCGTGATGTTGCAATAACCTTATATGGTATACTTACATATGTATTCAATAATTATTTTAACTTATATAGGGTACTAGTTTTTCTGATGGGTTTTGTTGATGAATATTGTTCATTATAGATTACTGATTGAAGTTGGAAAGGTATACAAGGGAACGCTAACCCATAAGTCCAATTGTTAATTTCTTGTATCAATAACTACTTATGATTAACAGAGTTTTAAATTAAAACTAGTGAACGTTTTTTATGGTGGTCTAGATTAAATTGACTCATGAATTCAACTATTAAAGAAGGTTTATTAGTTACTAAACCATAAAAAAAACAGACTGAACTTTGAAAAGTGACAAATCTTTCTGTAGTTCAGTCATCTACTAACAATCACGTTATTCTTCAAAGAGATGATATTAGGTAAAGTAAGGAAAAATTTCCTAGTTGGTAATAATGATACTGATTGACTGTTTCGTTATTCTTTCTCTCTTCTTCTTCTTCTTCCCTAGTTTAATTCTAATATTTACGTGGAAACTACCAAAATATTTTACAGCCCCCCCCCAAATACTGTCAATTGTAAATTATGCTTTTATTATGAACAAACCTCATAATAACCAAAAATAATAATAATACGTATTAGGATATAAATCTTACTTGCAAATCGATGCTTCATATTACAGATAGCATTATTGGTATCATAACGATTACCATTATCATTATCACAATTGTTGTTATCATTATCATGTTTATAATCAAAATTCATTGATATAAAATTATTGATAGTTCCTTCTTTGGTAAGATTTTCTAGTTTAGACATTGGACAACTTACATGATATTGTAATCCAGTTGTTATAATTAAATAATCATAGGATAATTTATGTTTAGAAGATATTGTTATCCTTTTAAATTTCCTAATTCATGAAATAGAATTATACAGTATAACAAAATAAGAAATCAAAATGTTTACTCAGTGGGATTTGTTTAATATATACCCAAATCGATTGTATTATTCACTTAGTCTGTTATAAATAACAGAACAGTTCAAATTGAAACATGTAATATCTTGAGAAAGGGAGAAATTCTCGGAGTTCTAGTGAGAAGCCGTGACCAGTGGAGCTAATCCATGTCGGGTAAAGACAGGTATCTACCTCAGTACAATGAAAGATGGTCGCGCAATTTCGTGGATTGGTTGATATTAGACACTATCACCATTGGATGCCGGCTCAGTGCTCAAGTAGGTTAAGCGTTCGTGTGCCAGACCGAAGGTTCTGGGTTTGAATCCCGCGAGTGGGACTGTGGATGCGCACTGCTGAGGAGTCCCACAACAGGACGAAACGGCCGTTCACTGCTTCCAGGTTTCCAAAGGTGGTCTAACATCAATCGGTTCATGATCTCAACCGAAAACCTAACAATCTCCACAACAACTATACTAGGAATATAATCAGTTTGAAATAAAGATAGTGAGAACAATAATAAGAATGGAAGTAATACATTAATTACATGAAAAATGGTTTATTGTGGCTGTCTGGAGTCAGTAACTAAGTGGATAATGCGATGGTGTTTGAAGCAAACGATACTGGGTTCAAGTCATAGAGTGACTCGTCAGATGCATCTTCTCATTGATTTCTTGTAGTGAGCATCAACTCCAAGGTGCAGTTACGTCCAGCTGACGAGTCCTAAACATGAAGAAATTCGTATCTTGCATTCTACTGATGACCACCATCTACCACTGATTAAAATAGTTATGAATTAATGACAAACATTAGGGCAATCTGTACAAGATGCACATGTGTCGAAAGAGATTCATCAAATGCAGTCCTAAACACAAAAAGAAGATCCAAACAATCAATATATATGAATGGTTCGTGGTAAAGTGGTTAAGTTATGGAAATAAAGAACATTCCTTTTTATTTTTTTTTATTTTTTCATTTCAAAGTAATATTATTAAAAACATTAACCACATACTACGAAGAAACGATAATTGGTTCAAAAGTTTTCCGATAATAATAATGTAGTTTGATTTTGCTTTATCAGTATGTGACACTAAATAAATCTACTTATAACGGTTTATCATTGAATATGTGCTGAAAATTAACAAGATCATGTTAGCCTTTGAATCAGTCAGAATTAAACGAAATCGAACCTGGTAGATATTTGCATCAGTTCAAGTCTCATACATCATAACAATACAGACAGATGAAATTATTAAGAAGAATACCAAAGTAGGTAGTAATATCAATGATAGCAGACAAAAGAATGTGATTTGAGAAAATGTAGTGAATTTGTAGAATTAAAGGTATAAAATAATTTTAAAAACTCAGGATTTAAGGAAAGACATAGAGTGAACGCATGTGGGCAATAGTTATAGATTTTGAGCCAATTCAACTAATGTCTTCAACTAATGTTCATGATAACTGAGTAGAATTCAACCAAACAGTAGGCATCTATCACTGTTACTCCTACCGGCAGTCGATAACTTTGTCCACTAGTGCCAACTCCTTGTTTGACCAAACGTAGCTATATTTCAATATGTTACTGTTGATGTCACTCATAGAATTTAGGGGTTATTGAGGACACGTAACACTTTTCCTAATCTCTTCAGTCTATTAAAATTTATGTCCTTTTCAAATAAATTACCACGTTTGTTTCTAGCGAACAGTAACAGAAATCGTACTGTTCTGAAGATATACAGTTTATTAACAAGTAGAATTATTTGTACTCATTTTTATAAAATGACACAGTGAACTGATAAGTTTATCTTAACAAAGAAGGTAATCAAACTCATAACTTCATTACAAAATATCACAAGAAATCTACTGAGCAACTGATTCCAGTAGGTGTAATAGGAAGATAAAACTATTATTACTATAACAAATATGATTTAAGCACGCAAGTATAACTAATCAGATAGTGATTAGTCAATTGAGAATGAAAGTAGATGTTAAAGTTCAAGCAAAGATATTGCAATTCTGGTCATCACATCGTCTTGCCTTTGAAATAATATGGCCTATTTAAAGACCAAAGTCACATTCTTAAAAATCACTAAATAACTTTTTTCGATTCCGGTTATCCTGCCTATTTTGCATTTGTGATACTTGTGATTTTCGAAGAACCGATGTTTATCATATACGATTCACTTTTTCTTAATTCAATGTGAATATGTTTAATAAGTTGAAACATAAAAACAAGATCGGTTTTAGTAACCTATTCTTGTGGTATTTGCCCAATTGAATTGATAACACGATCTGTTCTTAAAAGGTATCTTCATACTTGATGATGATAGCATTGTCGCTGTAGCAGTCACTGTAACTTCAAGGTTCAAACTATCAGCTTGATGTGATAACTGGAGATCCTGGTGTATGAAAGAGTTACTATGACTAATGCTTACTCTTTTTATGATTAAAATAGTCAGAAGATAAAGTTATTTTAATCGTCAGACTGGTTTGATCAATACGTACCAGGAAATTTACTAAACTTCAAATGAAAAGTTATTTCATTCGTACTATTCTATTACAATCAAACCAATACAACTCGTTGGTTACTTGAAGTTATCTTTGGTACTTATTTGTTCTACCTGTGATCCATTGGATATGTTTACCGAGGAGTGGTTTTTTTTCCCTTATTTATACTTGAAATACATCGTTTAGATAGTCGAATTATTACTTTGTAGACTTTTATATATTCGTAAGTTTCCACCTCTTTCGTTCAAATCTTTAAGTTGGTTTAAACTATTAAAATGGCTGAGATTTGTCATGAAGTTAACATTCTGGGGGACATAACTGACTAGATTAAAAGTTGGTCCGACTATTTCGTGTAAAATCCGACAAATAATATACAACCAAAATTCCATTGAAAAAGTCTAAACCACTTATTTCAATTAAGTATATACAGATATTTCCTACCTGTCGATAGCAGTAAGTTTACCGCATATAACATTAACACAAACTTTGAATCCAAGTTGACTTAAATAATCAACAGGATAAGCATAACTAAATCGTAGGGAAGAAAAAAAAGAAAAGAAAAATCCATCTATCTGAAATTTTATTAAACATTAAGCGATTTCCAAGAAAATACTAAGGTTGGTTAGAAATTGAAACCAGTGAATACAAAATTATGTGTAAAATTCGGAAATTCAATAGTTCAATATTATGTGTGTAGATAGAGTTTAGAGATTTGTTCCTATAAGTAGTATATATATATATTCATTTGCCGTTGTTTACTTGTATTTTCCGATTGTTATTTAGGACTGCAATTGATCAGTCTCTTGTTGGTATATGTGGATCCTCTGAGGGCTGCTTCGATATTGCATTACGTCACAAGCTTTATAAGCAAAAATGGATAGTGGCTAGCAGTGGAATCCAGGACGCGCGTTTCTTCCTATTTAGTATTTGAAGCGAACGGTACTGGGTTCAAGTCTCAGAGTGAACATCAACTCTGAGATGGAGGTGTGGTGCATGCTACTTATATTGATATAAGTAGTATATGACGCGAGTTAAAACGGAATGTCTGGCAGCAGAAGATGAGTAGAAGATCAAGAAAGGAAGAGCGAGAAAACAATGGAATAGGAGACAATGGATTGGTGTTTGCAACAGAAACAGTCCAGTTTGATATGATGCATCGATATTTTGCAGATTGACGATTTAATATATGGTATTCAGATTTTGTTGAGATAGTCTGTAATTTTTGTGCTAAATACATTCGATTGTCCCGGACCATGTTCTTGTTCACTACACAGGTACGTTCAGCTGATGAGTCCCAAATAGAACGAAACGCGCGTCCTGAATTCCACTGCCGGCCAGTATGCATCTTTGAATATACATATATATGTTTATAATACCCTAAAGAGTAGAAATAACATATTGTAACGTTTCGCAATCTAGTTACGGTTGCTTCTTCGGCGTAAATATATTGTGTTTATGTATTACTATAAGGTAATCTGTTATTTTAAGATTTTAAACTCAAAAGCAATTATCTAATAAGTGTCTGATTCTTCGAATGTAGTAGGACATATATGTATATTCTCAAATGCATATAAAATCAAGTTATTTAAAGGTGTATACACTTTAAAAATGAAAATATAACCTGACTGAAAGTTATTATTAATAAGTACTGTATATGTTTTCTATCAACACCTGAGTAGATGTAGAATGCCAAAAGTTCCGAGTGATATTTGCTTAGCCTTGTTCCCGAGGGGTTAGCTAATCTTACAAATTATTGTCTAGAAGAATCCTTTACATATACAGATTTTTTTAGCAATTAGGAAATCATAATCCAATGGGATTTATACACTTAAATAATTGGTATGCGTAAATAACAGGTTTGATGATTTTCATTATCCTTGTTGAATATTCAGATATGTAAACGACATTAAAGTAAGCAGAGGGTTTAAGTTATCATGTCCCAGTATTATTCCAGCTGTATCTTATAGCAAAAATAAAGTATTCGTAGGTCCAATTGACAAATATGAAATTATTCAGGATGAATTTTTACGTAAAAAATTAATACTACTGACTATATTCTAAATAACATAAATTTGTTAGTTAAAAAATGTCAACTATAGTTTTAGAATCTCTGATAAGAAACAACTTTGTGAATAAAAGATTCATTAATTACTCTTACTCTGTTGATAGAAATTTGTAGGCGAGAGGATTTACTCTTTCTAAGGTATCTCCAGGCAAACCATTTGGGGACAATAATACAAGATTAGTAAATCGAATATATGTACTGAAATTAAAAATCGAAATTATAATTTTTAATGAGAATATTTTGTTACAGAAAAAAATACGCAGGAAATCAAACCATATGATCACCAAAAAAAACTTAATTAACAGAATTATCGCCAGATATTTACCCAAAATTCCTCTGGGATCATTTGTTCAAGTCAGTTTAAGAAGACGTTTCACTGTTAGTAAATGGATACATTCACCATGCTAAAAAATAATCTTAGAAACGTTATCCTCAGAATTACTACAACCTGAGATCGTTCAATTTAGTTACAGATCTACAAGTGTCTTTTAAATCAATAAAAGCTATATAATTGAGAATAAATAGAAAGTTATAATTATTAACGGAATAAAAGAATACACAACTCTTTCATATGATATATCTATCTTTCAGATATATAAGCAAAAACATGAGAAAAGTACACTATTAACTTCATTCAGTTGCCTGCTGTTTTCATCAATCCTACATCGGGAATTCGGTTTCGAAAAAAGGTATGTGAATTTGGAAGCCGAATACATTTAGATTTACTTAGCTTGTCAAGTATAACTCCAAAACCACAAACAAGTGTAGTCCCAACTTTTTAAAAACATTTTTGTCATAAATGCTTGAAAAAGATATGCTCATCTCAGTCCTCACGTATCAAGGCAGTTTTTCGTTATATGAAATAAAACATATTTCTACTATTTATGGACAAGTGATAACGACTACTGTAAATGTTGATTTGCGTAGTGTAAGTAAGTAAGCAAGTAAGTAAGTAAGTAGGTAAAGTAAGTAAGTAAGTAAGTGAGAAGGATCATTTCAGTTAGTATCAACTAAGTATAGTGATTACTGACATTTGTCACTCATGTAAATATCTATCATATGATCTGAAAAAAATTAGACAGTGTGCAATGAAATTGTATCTTGGGTTAGCTATAAAAGTTTAACATCAGTTACCACTTTTTAGTCTCGATTTCTTATACGTTCAGTAGTAAATATTTTATTACCTTAATCACATTTAATATGCCTGTATTTAAATCATGTATGCAACAGTTCTGATGTACGTATTTTTTTAAAATCTTGGAAAAGTATCATAATAATTAAATAATCAAAACCAACTAAAGTAATTTACCACGGGTTATGTAATTTCGGTCATAATTAAACAGGTTGTCATCTTCAATAATATAATTCAGCGTAGATATTAAAAATATACATAATACGCACATGACGAAAATTCTTGTATATATGGTACGTTAGTAGCCTAGTTTTGTTAAGCTACCATAAGTACCGAACAAGTTATCTATGTGTTTAGCTTTCTGTGGTTACTTACTGATATGATTATATATTGTAATGATATGAAGTATGATACAAGAAAGTATAACTGATAGCTTGAGTTTACCTGGGGACGTCTTACACCTCCAATCAACATAAAAAGGGACAAGACAGAAATATTGCTAACAAAAAGTGACTGTGGAGAAAATAAAGGACAATAAACGTATTTAAATGAGGTCAGTTTTGAGTGTGCTATAAACAACTTTTGATGCTTGGTTCTCACTTGCTTTTGAAAGTTTTGATTAGTAAATTTACATTACACCGTCTATTTTGACTACTCTTAAACTCTATTCATATTTTGTGCTGACCGCAAGGTGTGACTTCGAAGTTAGTTGTTGGTCATACCACCACCTTTTAACTGGAGTAGACTCCCAGTCATTCGACATGTATCATCTACGTTGGTGATCTACAACAGTTTCTATTTATAAAGCTGGGTGTGAAGCTAACCGCCCATATTTTATTTCGCTAATGCATCAGATATTTTAGGTTTGAATATTTGAGATATCATAAGTTTCGTAATTGCGCTTATTTTCTAAGGAGTTCGAAGAAAAGTTAAGCAGAAATAAGCCGGTTTTTAGATGACAACGAGATGGGATATGAACTGTCAGTTTATAGGGTTTATCTACATATATTATGCAGGATAAGTGCAGTTTCAAAGCCATGACCAAACATTATGTAGCTAATAATTTAAATCCTGGATAAAGCTAATATCGACGGCATCCAAAACTACATTATAATTGTCTTGTCAACAAAACTAAAAAGATTAAATCCTTCTTAGTGATAGATTTGTGAAGTAAAAAATGTCCATTCTACTGTTTTCAAAATTTACACTAATTTTGGTTTTTGACAAGATGGGATATAAAGAACACAATATCCCTAGAATTTCTACCTTATTTTAAATATACATATGCTATCTATTGTAATAACCTAAGAATTATCAGAATGATGATTTGTGGAGATTTTATCAATTTTAACAGTTCAATTCATGGGTTGATCTACGCTAGACTACCATTGAAAACATGGAAGCATTGGACAACCGTTTCCTCCTAGTATGGGACTCCTCAACAGTGCGCATGTACAATCCCGCATACAGGACTCAAACCCAGGATCTTCGGTCTCACGCGTGAACGCTTAACCTCTAGACCGCTGAGCCCAAATCCAACGGTATCAATCTTTAACTTTAATCGATCCATGATCTTACACAAATCTTCACCCATTGTCGGAGGTAGACAACTGTCTCCATCCGACACGAATCGGACTCCACTGGTCACGATTTCTCACTAGGACTTCAGGAAATGCATCTTGAAGCTAATTACTAGTTAGGACTGTTTATTAGACAGAGAACGAAATAGTGAAAAAAAGTATTTGTTATACGTTTTATGCCGACGAAAATAACAGTCGAAACATACTTACTTACACCTGTTACTCCTCGTGGAGGAGCATAGGCCGCCACAAACTAGCTCGCTAAAAAACGCTAACCAGAAAAAAAATCGAAACATAACTGAGCATATATTCAATTTGAACAACACACACCCTGTTGTTAGATTCTCTTAACAATTTCATCCTTATTTTTTGATCATATTTGTAGTGACGTTTAACTATCTCAACAACATTTCTAATTAGTATCAAAAGGGGATTTCGTGGATATTATAATAATTTCAATAGTTGAGATCATAAGTCAATTGAAGTTAGATCTCCATGGAAAATCTGGAATCACTGGAGTTCCACAACAATAGAACGAAACGACTATCCAGTGCTTTTAGGTCTTTCATAGTGATCTCATTTAATAAATTATAAATACTTTTATAATAATGAATTTATACTTGGAAATTTTATTTCAATTTACCATGTGATTAATTTTTCAAGTATTGCTAATCCAGTAGTTGATGCACCAACAATAATAATTCTAGCATTGATCAATTCTTTTGGTTCCATTAATAATTTTTTTGTTGTCATAAATAATGATGGCATTGAATTGAATTTTTCTAATATTCTTTTCTCTGGTCCTTTTATATTATTTAATAAAGATTCTGGATAGATAATTTGTTTTCTTGGTTTTACAAGAGATAATTTTGATAGACAAGTTATCAGGGTACATCGATTAAATTTCTATTTGATTGAGGATTGAATTTTTTGACAAAAAAAGAATATAGAAGATTTAGGGGTGGATATTGAATAAATTCCTCAAAACGGTTATCAAGTGTAATGATTCAATATTCAATATCCACTCCTAAATCTATTATATCTGACCTAATTCATATTATTCTACACATTACGTCATTTCTGATTTTTATCCCATTATTCTCTCTCTCTCTCACACACACACACCCCATGTTGACCATATTTATTCTGATCATTTGGCTCACTATTTCTTTTTGATGGAGTTTTGTTCTCTGAGCTGGATGGTTTGGTCGTGGAGCTTTCATCATTTTTCTGAATGACATCATCAGCACACCATTTCATAATTTCATTTCACTTATCAACTGATTCAAGTTAGCAACTTCATATTAGTCAGCCCCAACATGAACGATTTCATTTGATTTTATATGACAAACAATAATTCTTGATTCACATATTACAACTTCCAAATGATGTACTGGCCAAATTTATGGATTATTAATTTGGATATGAAATAATTGTAGAACCTGATGAGAAATTCATTGAAAAGAATATACTTCGTTCATATAATTGTGTTTTAATATAATGGGAATTTTTCGGCGAAAAAAATATTGTAATGAAAGGTGTACTAGTTTTTGATAAGAACAATAAAGGTTTAAATCAATGTTACATAATCGGAAATACATCCATGATCATAGATGTCTTTTCAATTATGATGTTTATCTTTCATGGACAGAATAAACCTTATTTATAGTCTAAAATCGCATTGAAAAGATCATAAAAACTATTTGTTCCACAGAAGTTCTTTAGAACAGATAGTTGTTTTTATTAACTTTGAAAGCTTTATTGTTCTTGAAATCACAGTATAATTACAGTACAGATTCACTCATTTTATATGAAAGGATTTCATTTTGAAAAGTAGCTGCGTATTATGAAACTAATTACACCAGTTTTGAATATATATATCTAGTACTTTGATTATGTTCTTCTGTATAGTTTTTCTGATACTGCCATGATTTCTCATGGATGTAAATGATAGATTATTTAGAAAGTAGAATGAAAATTTTATACTTTTCTGAATGAAAGTCTTATAGCTTGTGCTCTGTATCGTTATCAATGTATAACGTAATAATACCGCCAATTAGAGAACAGTGAATTATCAACCGAACTAATGACGTATAAGACAATTACGAGCAGTCTAGAGTCCTTATCGGTCCTGCTTCCTGCCTAGCCCTGCCTGTTAAGTTCAGAACACAAATCTCAGTCTCTATGACATGAATGATTTCTTTCAAACATAATGGGTTTATGTACCAACCAAACAGACCATATTATACCACAAAATAGAAAATAACATTTGTACAAGATTTAGCCAAATGTGGCTGTGAATAAGGGAGATAGTAATTGATAGACAGGGCATAACTCAAGAATGGTAAATCGTATAATAATAATTCATAGTCAAGATAAAGTTTATGACAAGAGGAATACGAATATGAATAGCTTAATTATTTATCAATTATACGATAAAAATATACGCATAGTATTGGTCTATCAATAGATCCAAAAAGCTACCATTCATTATTCTCGTCGAGATATAACACAAAGATGGACAACTGGCTTGGTCCTCTTTACAGCAAACTTTTTAACGATTGCTTTACAAAAAACATACTATTAAACACTATATTTACAATTTTCTTAAAAATCGGCTGTTATGACATACAGTTAGAAACATCTCATTTGTTAATACTTTATTAATGACATTGTGATGTGTGATTGGAATAATTTGTATGTAAAACTGTTAGCTAAACATTTATCCAATACTAATGATAATGAAAATTAAAGACATTCGAATCAGTGATTGTTAGCAACTAAAATCTTATCAAGTATGAAAAATCCCTTTCATTCGATCAGAGCAAGACAGCATATATTCTTGTATATCATATTATTCATTTGATGCCCCCGAATGCTCTGGTACGGCCGAGGGTGGGAAGAGTCAGCTGCTGTTGAAATGCTCTCAAATGGCCACGTGTATACAGTTACTGACCGGGAAGTCCTACTCACTGCTTTCCTGCGCCACGGATGTTGTTTACGAAATCGAGATGACGAAAAGCGAATGTCCGGCACTTTAACCGAGTCGGTGGATACGGAGAATCCGCCTTAGGGAGTTGATAAACCCCAGTTCCAAACCAATGCTGCACATGGGCTCCAGGATCTTGAGGGAACAAATGGCGTATGAAGCTATTGTTGGTCACTGGATATCATGGGACTGCATCTCCTGACGTTCCTCCATTGCTTTGTGGATCAGACCTTTAGATCGAAGGCTCCGGGTGTGACCGTCTGAGAAAACCACACGCTTTGGTTTGGGAACCTGGACAGCATCATAGCCCACACACAAATTAAGTGACCTGTGTGGCGAATATGTATCTGGTACCCCCTTGTACCAGTATTTATGTGTTCAAACAAGTCAAATAAATAAAAATTATTCATTTGATATATAAATGTACATCTTACTTGTACAAATCTGAAGCAATATTTAGTGCTTATAAACTACAATGACTTTTTATATTATTCTGTAATTAAGAATTTCTTTAATCATTACGTAATCATTTCTACTGTTTCATGTATAAATACTGTGTTACTTCAATAGCTGTTTTCATTAGAACTAAGCAATAGTGATTAGCATAAGTATCTTTTTTCAGGCTTCTAGACTCCATTTGTTCATGAATAATGTGAAATATAAACTAAAGATTTAAGGTTTAAAATCATTTTTTCAGTTGTGGAAAAACTGTAAAAGCTTTCGGTTATTGTCAAGATAATGGGTTTCTACGAATTATCACTTCAAAGTAATATTTTCAATACAAATTGATATTACTAGAGACCATCTGTTAGCTATCCGATTCAGGTTAAAGACTTTTTAACAGTGTTCAACTAAGATTAGATTTTGAACTTGCAAGTTTCGTGGTGATCATGGTATCACTAAACAACGAAGTAGATATTCAGTAGTTGTTATTTAATGATTATCCAATTTATATCAATCCACATTAAGAATTACCAAGAAGTTGGACGAAATATACGGACTCGTAATCTTAATAATGACAACTTGATCATAAAGTAATTGATTTTAGAAGACATTTCCATACTGCTAAATATTCTAAAAATTTGTGGATCATGAAGACTGAATAATCTATATTTCTCATCAGACTTACTGATTCCTCTGCATATGGTGGAAGTACACGATAATAAATACATGTTTTCTTAGATAGACGCAGAATTTCTCGAAGAAATAACTCTGTTCTTGACTGAAAATTAGCTGCTAGTAAGAAATGATACAATGAAACATGCTCATTTCGGGCATGATGTGTAAAGTATATAAAATCTTCAATGTTATAATGAGCTCGAAGCCATTCAATATGCTGTAATTTTGTAAAATTAAAAATGGATAGGAATGTAACAAATATTCTTTATGTAAATTCGAAATAAAGTTATGGGAGAAACAAACTGATATGAGTAACTTTCGATAATGTATAGCGAAATATAAGTACTCGAATCATAGCCAGGAATGTAAAATACGTTCAACACATTACGTACATTAGGCATTAAACTTAATAAATGGATATACATAAAATGTATTAGACACGTTTTTGTTAAGAATTAATTTTTAGTTTTTTCCTCCAGTGATTCTGACACTATTTCAATAGAATGGATAGGTTTATGGCTAACAATGTAATCTAAGAAACGCGTTTCGTTCTATTCCAGATCCATCAGCTGCATGTATCCGAATCCCAGCGTTAATCTTGTCAGTGGGATATGGACCCGGTACTCTCAGCTTCTAACGCTCAAAGCATTACTTACTGAACTACTAAGTTCACGTAGACAATCACTTCTGCCGCATGTATTATGTTAATATCAGTTCATTGATAGCTACAAACTAATCTATTCAATGAAAACTTATGAAAACGGCTACATTGAGGTAATCTGTACAAGAACCGTATTTACGAAAAAAGATTAATCAGAATTCAGCCAAGATTATCAACAACGGGATAATTTAACTACTTCCTACTGGTAGTTAGCTATTTTAATGTTGAATTACTTCTTTTACAACAGTGTGTTTATAAATGAAGAGGGCCATCTATGAGATTTTAGTCAAGGCACATCTACACTACATTACTAGGAAGTGGCTAACTTAAAAATCCACTATCTGAGTCATTTTTCCATATGGTAGAAATTTTGATGGAGTTTTGTTCTCTGAGATAAATGGTTTGTTCGTAGAGCTTTCGTCGTTCTTCTGAACAACATCATCAGCACAAACTTTAGATAGAAAACCTCTTTGTGGTAGAAATTTTCTTACGCACGATTTTGCTTTATTCAGCTACTTGGCCTCAACAATCACATTGGGCAATTTATTTTATGGTTAAGCCAATAAGTATAAAGCATTTGATCAGTTTTTCATCATAATTTCAGGTTGGTTCTAAAATGTACATTTTTTAATTATAGTTTCTTGTAGCCACAAGTCAGGTATCACCACATTTCACTATGGATTATTGAGACATAAAGTGCTGGGGTAAGTGATAGCAGTAAAATTTATTGTTAATTTGTACATTATCATTACGACTCTATCCTCCTCATCAAATAAACATATCGAGTTATATCACATCTATGTTGATAGAAAAACGTTCAGAAAATCAAAAAGTTAGGTATTATAGTATGTCTTACGAACTAACTGTAAGACAAAATCTCTCTGTTTATTTATGGAGACTTCCTGTCGTTTAAATATTTCATCAAGTTATGTTTTATTTTACCAGTTGAGCTAGAACACCATAGAAAATCTGGAAGTACTGGACGGCCGTTTCATCCTAGTATGGAACTCCTCAGAAGTGCGCGTCCACGATCGCGCCCCGCGAGATTCAAACCCAGGACCTATTGGTCTTGCGGGTGAACGCTTAAACTCTAGACAGATGAGCCGGCATCCAACGGTGTTAATGTTTAACTTCAACTTGTTTCATAGATTTATGAAATAAGAGTAATTAGATATACAGTAATTACTACAAATTGTTTTTTTTTATGTTTAGTGAAAAATCTCAAAGATTGATTATTAAAATAATTTTTATAGAGATTATCTAAACACTCACATGTTCATCGCGTAAAATTGCTACACCGACTAATTTACCCAGTGCAATAGCAACATAACTAAAAATTATTGTCCCATCCTGAAGATAAGAAGGAGTAATACAGAAGAATTTTGAACAACTAGACTAAAACTATAACAAATGAATGATGATATCATTTTGTAGATTAACATATTTAATATACAATGTACATTAATTTCATTTCAAATATTTACTAGGATCAAATTAAATATAAATGAAGTATCTTTTTAAGACTACAGTTAACTTTAATGAAATGAAACATCAGAAACTTTACTGTATTCTATAGCACTACTTTTTTAAACCACAAATTTCCGCTCTAGTTCTTTCATGGTATCATATTTGCTGTAGTACGTAAAGCTTTTGGATCCGTTCTCATATGCTTTCTTGGATACGCGTTGTTTGTTAATTCGTAAATACATTAAGCTATGACTAAGAAGTAACCATTCTCATATCTATTGAGTCCACAATATTGGTCGAATTCTATTAATCTAGTTTCAGTGTACTCACTAGACTTGACAACACTAGTACTACGTTTAATGTTAGTTGGTCGGAGGTAGTCAATAAGAAACACTTTTCGATCTAGATTTCGTGCTAATTTGTACTCGTTAGTAAAGAATACTTGTAATCGTGAAGGAAATGATGCACTAAGTGAGTTTCCTACAGATTAAATTCAGTACGAAAGAGCTGTATAAATCTTTGATAATGAAGATTATTATTAATTTGCAAAGTTTTAATAAGAATATTTGATTTTAGTCTGTTGTTAATCGGTCTGTATTCTAAATTCCAATCAGCTTACTTCATCTCGACCATTACTTATGAATGATTGTAAGTCGGAAAGAAACAAAGAACGGTCAAATGCATTCATATTTCTGATGAGTAATTTGATATCTTCTTCATCAGCATGGCGTGTACGTCTTACGGTAAAATCTCTACAATAGGAATAATTAACAATAATAGTTAAACAAAGAAAATAATTTGTTCATAGGCACTTATTTATTTTCAGTAGTATATTACAAAACGTAACAAGTATGGAAATTTTGTAAAACTTTGTCTTACATAGAAATTCAAAGGTTTAAAGCTTTATTCTAAACTTTAAAGCAAGTTAATGTAAAAAAGCTTGTTATGTATTGCAGTTAGATCACGAATCGTTCTAACTTAAACAATCACTAAAAATCTGGAAGCGCTGAGTGGACGTTTTATCCTAGTAAGAGACTCCTGAGGAATGCGCCTGCATGGCCCTTCATACGAGGATAGAACCCAGGACCTTCGGTCTCACGTGATTACTTAACCTCTGGATCACAAAGCCGATATCCAACGGTATCAACACTTAATTTCAATCACTTCACGATATATTTTCCCTCCCTTTCAATCCTTTTCTCATTGTCAAAATAGAGAGATTTCATCTGACTAGAAAGATTTTTTAATTAAACCTAAAAGAAATTTCTGGGATATAGAAGAAACTAGAAAAAGGGTTAATAATCGAACAAATTTGAATGAGATTAGTTGGAAGATTCAATTTTGTAAATCATGATAAAAATGGATTGTGAAAGAAAAATAGAAGCAAGCATAACAATAACTGACTGAAGAAGAATTGAAATCTAGTTTACAGTTAGGCCTTGAACACTAATCTATATACTAGTGCTTTAAATTCTGCCAGAATATCGATGATTTAAAATGTTATGCATATCCATGTGTTGGTTTCTAAAATTATAACCATTCTTTCGGCATTATATATCTGATAATCGGTATTTAGTAAGATACGGATGTATATTCAGATGGTAGGAAGAGTTGTTTTTAAATCTATAAAAAATTATGTTCATGAGCCTATTTAGAGCTCTATATTATTATGTTCTTAAATTCACTTAATATTGTTTACTTGAATCTTCCCATTGATGTTTGGGACTGCGATTGATCAGTCGCTTATTGGCGATTCGCACAGGATGCGTATATGCCAACAACAGACTAATCAATTATGGTCCTAAATAACAGCGGGAAACTTCACCCATTGCACAAGCAAGTGGCTATCAGGGCTCAGTAGCTAAATGGATGAAGCGATGGCGTTTGAGGCGAACAGTGCTAGGTCCGGGTCCTAGAGTGACCATCAACTCTGAGATTCAGGTACGTCTAGCTGACGAGTCCCAAATAAGACGAAACGCGCGTCCTGGATTCCGCTGCTATTCACTATCCATCTTTGCTTATTATATCTTTAGTTTAACTTACGTATTCCAACTATTAAAATGAATTTCATCATCGACAATCTTACCTATGAAGTTCACAGCGATGTAATACATATAATTCATGTTCAGGATCTTTATTTTGTCTTATTCTACAATGCTAAAATAAAAAGAGCCGCAAAAATTACGTAAGATGTATGCTAAAATAAATCATGAACCCAACATTTGGTTGAAAAGATATTTGTTAAATTTGTTATCAAAAGTTGTTTACGAAGAACAGAAAAAGTATTTTTGGTTGGACTATAATTCATGAATGGATCAATCAGATTTAAGACAATGACTCCAGGATTTCGGCGCGCATTTTAGTATTACTCAGAAGTTGTTCATAAATTATAATCTTACCAAATTTCTTTAACTCTCATTTGAATATCTAGTTTGAAAATACATATCGTTTTTTACATTTCACTTACTTTTAATTATAAACATTATTTTACTTAGTAGTACGATTACTATTCAAAACATCACTGTTTTTAACAGAGTTAATTGAAATTAACATTAGATGTAAAATATATTAGTTGGTTAAATTCATGAGTCGATCTAGGCTAGACCAATATTGATAGAGCAGATATTTGAAAGATCCGTCGCCGACACAAGGACTATCGCGATCAGCAGAACTATGCAGAGTCATCACATAATGTAGTGGAGACAACCCGGTTGGTTCTATCCTAGTAAATGCACCCGACACTTTGCGGGTAAGCGATTCAAGGCATATACATAAGCACTAGAAGTACTACAGTTATCCATGTAGCACTTACGATCTAAGTAACTATCTCTGACTTAGTGAGTCCTTCGCGGTTTTACCGTCTTAAGGTATGTACTTAGACATGTATGGCTTAATCTATGAGACAAGTATATGACTACTGACAGGATCAATCAGTTTATTCACAGTTATATAATATGCCATTTTGAACCAGGGTAATTTTACATTGGTTTTCAGGAGAACAAGACACCATCCAAACTTTTACGTTACAACCCAAACACTACAGTTCAACGGCGTTTTATAGGAGAACCAGATACCATCTGTGCTTTGACAATCCGAACAGTTCAGGTCAAACCTGCGGTGCAACCACAAAGGTGTTCATCACCATGGTGGACGATTTGCATCATTCATGTATATATAAAAATGTTACTAAATGTACATCATTTATGGTCAATGATCGGGTCAATCAACTATCAATAGTATGAATATGCCGGTTTTAAACTATCCTGCTCATGTGAGAGTCAAACTCATTGATGTTGATAATAGTGATATGCATTACCACGTCCTAATGACAATAGCGCTTTGGAATACTGGAAAGCAACCCCCAGTATCAATGTTGTTAGAATCAATATACTCATATATATAGCATATATGAGTATATGCTATATGCTATAACCCTAACCTTAACCGAGGCTCTTACCATCCATGATCTCAGGCCAGAACAATCAGTACAGAAGAAGTAAGTCTTGTCGTCATCACTACCTTCCTCTTAGTTTATTATTTTTATTACATTTCTCTCTTTACTTTTCATCTCATATTCTCATTATTTTATTCATAATTTTTCATGATATCACTTCATTTATTTTGCACCTCTATTACCTTTAATTATCATAACAAAAACATTTCAATCTTGCTACATTCACGTTATAATTCGTCAGTAACTTGTTGAGTCTATTGTTATGATTTGTATTGCGTAATCTAGTATTATAATCTCTCTATTACATTATCATGGTTATCCCTTGTTCACATGTTCTCACGGAACTAGTACTTTAATATCAGAAGGGGTTTTTGTGAATATTATAGTAATTTCTGTAGTTGAGATCATAGGTCAATTGAATCTAGACCACCAAGGAAAACCTGGAAACACTGAAAGACAGTTTCATCCTACTATGGGATTCCTCAGCAGTGCGCATCCACGATCTCACCTCGCGACATTCGAACACAGGACTTAGTACTTTAAGAAAAAGATTTCACATATATACGATTGAACAGCTTGATAATAAGTTCGTTGAAAAGAGATCCCTTTGCTGAACTTCGTGTTTTTAACATACAATCAATCTAGGAATTGCAATCACGGCAAACGCTTTTTTGATATTAAGTATTTTAAGGCAATAAGCGGTAAGACCTCAGCTTAAGTTTTGTTGTGACATTTGCTGCCAAACCATCTCTACATTGCTGCAGAAAATTCTCCAGATAACTGTTTGCTAACTTCTCTATCAAAGCAAGAACTGAAATAAAAGGAATTCAGTTATTTAATAAATACGGTAATGTCTTACTCTTAACTACCAGGTAGCTCACTCACTCTCAACATCTATGATATATAATTGTGTTTTGATAAAACTATTTGACTATGAATATATTTGTTTTAGAATTCAATTAGTTTTAAAGGTAAAATGTTCGTACATACTGGGAGAAATAGCAGTTAGAGAGAATTAAATTATGTAATAAAGTTTAACAAACTTAAGGAGTGAGAATATCTGAGTTAATGAAAATATACAATCATAAATTCTGAATGCCTTAAGAAATTCTATTTTTATTTAAGATCACTTACTACAAAACTTTTCAGCATCGGGAAGCATTTAACCAATCTCGGAACTGTAATTACAGCATACTCTAAATCAGAAAATTGACTAAACAACAATGGTAGCATATCCATAAATCTGAAAAATATTAGAAAAAATACAGTCTAAGATACAGGAAGCTATTGTTTTCGGTTTTAAAATTTCCGAAAGTATTTACGTTTAAAAATAAATCAAATTTTATTTAAAACGGTATTTAATAAATGCTGTTGCATTTATTAATATTATTCCTTACTTACGCTTGTTATCGCTCGTCGTGTAGCATAGGCTGTTCATCAACACTTTCCATCTAACCCCGTCTTGGTCAATCCTTTTCAGTTGCTACTCATCCTTTTCATGTCCGCTTCTGATTTCAGACGTAGTGTGTTCTTCGGCTTTCTTCATTTCCGTTTCCCTTCAGGATTTCAAGTTAGCACTTGCCTTGTGATGCAGTTTGATGTTTTCCTCATTGTGTGTTCTATCCACTTCCAACGTCTTTTCTTAATTTCCTCCCTAGCTAGAAGCTGGTTTGTTCTCTTCTACAGTGGGCTTTTGCTGATGGTATCCAGTCGACGGACATTGAGTATCTTGCGTAGACAATTGTTTATGAATACTTACACCTTTTTGATGATGGTTGTAGTAGTTCTCCACGTTTCAGGTTCGTACATTAGAACTGTCTTGACGTTCATACTGAAGATTATGATTATGATATTGGTTGACAGTTCTTTCCACTTCCGTATGTTGTTCAACTGTAGGAATTCTAACCTTGCTTTGCCAATCCTCACATATGCGTCTCAATCCGATTCTCCTCGTTCATCAACGGTGCTGTCCAGGTACATGAAACTGTCCACCTTTTCCAGAGTTTCCCCACCAATTGTGATTGGATTGGTGTTCTCCGTGTTGTATTTGAGGATCCTGCTTTTTCCCCTGTGTTTGTCGAGGCCTACTGATGCAGAGGCTACTGTTAAACTGGTTGTCATCATCTGGATTCGTTCGAGTGTACGGGATAGAAGGACCAGATCATCTGCAAAGTCTAAATCTTCTAACTGATTCTGAGCTGTCCATTGTACTCCGTGCTTTCCTTCACATGTCGAGATCTTCATAATCCAGTCAACCATCAGAAGAAAGAGAAAGGGAGAAAGCAGGCAGCATTGTCTGGCTCCGTTCCTCACTCTGAATGAATCTGTCAGCTGTCCTCCATGAACTGTTTTGCAGTGTAGTCCGTCATATGAATTTCGGATGACGTTGACGATCTTCTCAAGTAGTTCATAGTGTCGGACAAGGTTCCATAAGGTCCTACTATCCACACTGTTAAACGCCTTCTCAAAGTCACAGAGGTTGATGTATAGTGGTGAGTTCGATTCAATTGATTGTTCAACAATGATCCATAGCGTAGCGATTTGGTCTGTGCACGACCAATCCTTATGGAATTCGGCCTGTTGATCTCAAAGTTGGGCGTCTACTGAATGTTCCACCTGATTCGGCAACACTTTTGAAAATCGTTCCTGGTACCGACAGTAGTATGGTGCTTCATTAGTTCTTACATTTTCTCAGATCTCCTTTCTTTGTAACTCCATGAGGTATTCTTCTCTGCAGTCAGTCGTCACTTGTTCTTCCTCCCAAATCTTCCTGAATAGGACGTGAAGCATGCTTTCAGTTGCTTCTCTGATTGACCTTAGAGCTTCAGCTGGTATATTGTCAAGTCCTAGTGCTTTGCCGCTCCTTATTTATCTGATGGCCATCCTGATTTCTTCCATCGTTGGTGGAGTGACGTCGATAAGAAGGTTCGTAAGCACTGCTGTAGTGAACAAGAACACAAGTGAGAGACAAACTTATAGAACGTCTTAGTAAAATCTGAGAACCATACAGTATACATTTCATTTGCGAAATGTTGATTAATTGTCTCAGAGTTCATTGTTCTTGCATTTTCATACCAATTACTTTCTGTTCCCGTTCTTTCCTCCTTGATCTTCTCGACCTTCTGCTGCCAGATATTATATTCCTGACTAGCGTTATATACCGCTTATGTTGACATAAGTAGCACACCCCACACCACTTCTATGTCTGTTAGATTCAATGGAGCTAGTCTCTTCAAGAGTTCCTAGAAGTGTTCCTATGTATATAAATTGTTTTTTCTGATTTCAACTAACTCGGTGATTTGGATTTTTAACATTAGATTTATCATTTTATCGGTCAAGCTACAAATTGATTTTATGAAACACATAGTCAAATATCCAACAAACCTGAAATATCCTCAGTAGTCCAATTAAACAGTTATGTTTAGAATTAGTTGAAAATTTTTTTATTTAGTAATAAAAATTTAAATAGTATAAGTAAAGTTCAATAAAAATAACCCATGACAAAAAATGTACCCAATTTTACTAAATTTTCAGTCATCCTTAACCATAACATAGAGATACATTTTCTGAAGTACATCTCATCTTCTCTTACATTGCCGATAAGTTAAATTTTTGTAGGAAGATAAAGTGTCCGTTTCAATAGGTTGATTTTCCTACAATACTTATAGTTTAGTAAATTAAGCTGGAACCGAATTATCTCTACTCATTTTTAATTGCCGATGTGGTTAAAAAGTTATATTACTTTATTTCTATCTTGTTTCATTACACCATTTAAGTCAACATTGGGTACATATGAGTACGTAATCACATATTGTCTTATATATAAGAATTATAATCAGTTATCTTGATAGGACAAAGTGGAAAAAAATCGTACCTGTCATGTAATCTCAGCAAAACATGAAGTAAATAATAATAATAGTAAAATATGAGTATTTTCAAATCTCACCTCGATTCATATTCCGGTTTCATAGTAAAAATTTGTATACCAAATGCATTTAATTTTGTATTATCCGTCAATTTAATCTTATTGCTATTTTGCGCATCATAATCTTTATGCAAAAGTCGTTTTGTCCAGTGACATACTTGACTATTGTCTTCATTATTTAATAGATAACTTGACTGATTAAGATCTGATGGGTTGATTCGTTCTTCGATTTTTATATAACTTGATATGGTTAAAGTGTTTTCTGTTTTATCTGCAAATATATATATGTATACGTTTGTAAGAAAAATATTACTATATCATGAAAAGTTAAACATGTTTAGATATAATTGTTATATCCCAGTGAAGATTAAATTACGAGTAACGTCTGAGACCTATTAATGGACAAATATTATTTATATATTCTTATGGGATATATATTCAATAACTGGGTTATATATATCTATACTCCCCCTGTTATAAGCTTTATCTTGATCTATATATTATTATTGTACGATTTACTATTCTTGAGCTATGTTCAGTTTATTGACTACTACCTCCCACGTTCACAGCCACTTTTTGGCTTTATTGTGTATGAATGTTATTTCCTATTTTATGCTGCGTTGCGGTCTGTTTGTGTGGTATACAAACCCAGTATATCTGAAATAAATTATTTGCATAGTGGAGGCTGTTATTGGCATTCCGGACTCAGCTGGACGGGCTGGGCGAGCAACGGACCATTAAGACGCTAGGCTGATCAGACCGGTCGAACGTCATTGATTAGTACAGTATAAGAGCGAATAAGTGCTATTTTGATTGGCAAATAGATTACATGATAACAGGCGGCTGAAAAAGTCACAACAGTAGTATAACAGAAAATTAGATCAACCTATGTAACTGAGATTTACAGTCCAATAAATAAAACGATTAATAGAAAGCAGAAGTTATCAGAACAACCAAAACAACATATGTTAATTAAGAAAGATTAGCGATCCACACAATAGTCTTAAAAATTTACCAAAAAGTTGCAAAATGTGTCCAGATACACGTTAGAAATCAATTTAGAATTAGATCACCGTCCGTGCACAGTCCAACCTAAAGAGGATATGAATCAGCACGTATAAATAAGACCAGTCAGTTAGTAGGTAAATAGTTAATGTAGTCGGCCGTATTCCGTAGATGCATCATGAGTTGCCCTATTCTATTGTTAATCATCCAGCTTGAAGTCAATCTTAACTTATGGGATTTAAAAGTCAATAATTTACTGACGATTAACCGTCAAGATCAACGTTACCAGCGTTCTCAGTTGAAACATCTAATGATGAGACCAAAATAGACTAAATGACCTATTTTTGTCCAAACAATGAAATTCGACAGATTGTAGAACAACGAGCAGAAACATTTTACCTGAAAGGTTAATTTTTATAGTTTTATTTGATATCACCAACTTTAATTCCATGAACGTGTCATAACTGTGTTAAGGCGTTCGGAAATAAAACATTTTAAGATGATCACAGCCTAGCCCTTTAACCGAGTCTTTGTACTCAAAATCTTTATGAAACCCTGGATACGTACCAGTTTTATTTACTGTTTATCAGGTGTAAAGTCTGCTTTTTATGACATCAGTAGACCTAATCCTGTTGGATACGTTTCTTTGTGTACTAATTAAGGCTTTAATGGCAAAAATATTTAAAACTTTGACTTCATTTGCCTTAAACGAACTTCTAAAACAATATGGATATGCCATATATTTATCATCAAAAGGAGCAAACTTTCGTCTATTTTAACCTCATTTGCCCATCTATTCAATATGATAAATAATGAATGGATAGAAACTTCAGTAGTTGATTTATTTTTTTGTCAACAAATAACTGAAATCGCTGGTACCCACATGAAGGATGGTACAGTACAAATTCCTAAACAATCTAGGAGGGGGAAAGACAACCGAGAAATATTTTGCGGGGCTATTTTTAGAGGGCATCACATTTCAAATAATCGTATCGCTTTGGAGGATTTTGACTATTAAATTTTCGTCATCGAATTACATTGTTCTTTTGCTAAAACCTTCTTAAGCTTCTATAAAGTTTGTATAGACTAACAAAGACTTGAAATACTTTTCCCGACTTTGTTTGTGTTCATTACGATATATTATGTTTTCACGGGTCCGTCTAGTTGTGGCTACCAAAGTAACTTTTGGGTAGACTTGACAATCTATGATCTGTTAATTATTAACAGTGCTGTTAGTTATTCCAGTTCATAAAACAAACCCAACTTGAAGACATGTTCGAAGAGTCTGGGAGCTTTTCAATATCTATAAAAATTTATAACTTCGTTAAATGTAATGTGAACTTCTTATCCACGAAATGCAATTGAATGTTGTCTTAACATTACATTACCAGTGAGTCGCTTGATTGACCACAAGAGCAAAACACGAAGTTTGAAAAGAGTAAACAGATAAGAAATTTCTCAAGAGGGATTATTAATTGAACGAAGTGAATGAACTGTCATCAAATATTCCAGAATGAAACAAAAGTAAGTTCGGTAATGAGATTTGGATTACTGCAAGTTCACCTACAAACTATCCATCTTTTAAGCAGTTAGTCTTGAATGGACCATTACAGTAACAATGCTACTAGCCACTATAGCTAATAGTGACCGAAGTAGAAGAGTTTGTTTTTCGTCCCTCTGGGATCATGGCCAAAATACCAGGCTAAAAACTCCAAATATTTTGGATATATCAAGAAGGAATGTAACTTTGTATAACTAGCATACGAAACTACCAAATAAGGCAAAAAAATTAAATATAGCTACCAACTTTGAAGTATTTTATAAAATTGGTTCACTAAGGAAGGATTCTACCTGTTACTTCCAAAGTACTTTCAGTTACTGTCATCGGAAATTCATTTTGTTCTTCCGCTTCCTTTTTTACTGATTTATCGAACTTGGCCAATCCACTGAACAAATCTAAGTCGTAATGTGCGTTCAAGTCCCTGAGATTTAGATCTCTTGTTGCACTGACGAAACCTACTGCTCTGCGATCGTACTGTTATCGAGATTGAAAATATAACACCAACATACCTCCACAACGACACATTTGAGATTATCGTTTTGAGCTTCAACTAGTTCTGAGACGTAGTAATCCCCGTATGTTTTTTGAAGAAGCTTAGACTGATCATTTATCAAAGGCGTAAGATCATCTGTATCCTCAACTCTGAAAGTAATGATAGTTATAACGTAACTTACGCTGCTGGACGACAGAAGAGGACCGGAAAAATTTCATGCCTATAAGCGCAGAAAACGTCGTTTCCTTCGGCAACCCTCTTTGATAATGTATGAAAAGGAAAAGAGTTCAAACACTCTTTGATAAAAACTTAGCAAGCAAATCACAACTTACTGATGCTACAAGCATCTCCCAACACAAAAAAGATATAATGGACAGAGCAAGCAACAGTAAACGCCATCTTTAGTAGCTGAGTTATCGCAAATTTGTCGTGAACTGGACTAACCGCGAGAAGATGAATGAATAACGAATTTGTGGTTGTTATGTTATCGGTACAATATATATGTCTAAAATGTGTGTCCCAATCATTTTCTGGAAACTTCAAGCTATTTGGATATTCATAGAAGCATGCATGGCCAATCAGATTTTTATCACTGTCAGTAACACAAAGTGACAGAACTGATCTCTCACTATATAAAATGGTTAAAACACTGACCATAAAATCATTGATTACATCAACTTCACTAGACTAATTTTTCCAAACTCTGTTGAATTAAAAATAATCCTCAAGTTTTCAATTTGTTTCACGTCTGTAAGGCTACTTCTCCTTATTTCAAAAAGACCTTCAGCACTTTCCATGGTTAAATGTGTACGATGGTGTTTCCAGAGCAACCGAAACCTTCCAAACAGAAAACTATCCAAGATCCAATCTCCTTGTCATGAGCATGTATATGTTGACTGATTTATTTGGGTTCTTTTATTCTTGTTTAAGTTTAGTTCTACGTGTTTATTTATGTCCAAAAAAGTGCTAGTCTGGCCACTCAATTGCACTAATTTCTGTCAGTGTTCTAGTTATTTATGGATTTGTACATCTCGTAGTTGAGTAAATGCGTTTATCTCATAGCAGTAGGGTTTCTGGATACCAGCATCTTTTGCATTGCCAGATAGGAAGTTAAATGATTGCAATGTGAAGGTAATAAGGTGAGCTGGTCTATAGGCTCTCTGGGGTTACAAAATATAGAACGCGCTCTGAAGAGACAATCGAAAATGGATTTCCGTGAGTTGTGTGGGCATACTGTGTCAAGTGAGGCAAAACATTCATGGCATGGCGTCTAACGGGCTAACGGCTAACCCATTATCAGTTGGCCTTTCATGTATTGCTGTAAGGTTCTAATGAAGCGCAAGTGAATCCGTCTCACATTTTATGGATCTTCAAACCTTTGTGTCGTCTGCATAGATCGGTACAATTGAGTTCATTTTATCCAGTAGATAGTCAATAAAGTCAAGAAAGGGAGTGGATCCAAGACTGTTCCCAAAAAACTTCTGGCATTGAAACCTTCCAACTTCCGAGCAGTTTATTTACCTTGGTACGATACATCCTGTTCTCTAGGTAGCTTCAAAGGTGGGGTGAAGATATGTCATTGAGACTCATCTTTTAAAACTTTTCCCTATAAGAACTACAGGAGTTACTGTGTTAAAGGCTTTAAAGAAATGAAGGAGTATTACTTAAATCTGTATCTTATGGTTCTACGGGTTAGTTCAGCTTTCCCATGATATGAGAAGATTAGATGCACATGACTTATCATTCTCTTGTTGAGCTTCTTCTTATTTACCCACTGATCAATCCTTCACTTATCTTCGACAGTATTGGGAGTAGTCAGACTGGTTTTCAACGAGATAGGCTTTTTCTACATCCCCGTTTGAAGATTGAGAGGCGTGTGATCTGCTTCCTTTCTCTTGGAATTTGATACGAATCTGGTGGGTGCATGAACAGGCCACACAACGGTGTGCTGATAACTTATGGGAACTGGTTCAGGATTATAGGTTGGAATTTGGCACATCCTGCGAGAACGTGAACCTAGGTTATAAAACCAAAATCTCGCGACAGTAGAAGTAGACCTGGACATAAAGTTTCAAACAATAAAGGCAAAATTATATGAAATATAGTGACTACAAAAACTAAGGAGGTAGGTGATTACTTATATCCTGACAACTCTTAACCAGTCACCCTAAGTTGCTTCAGACTTACGTTGGTGAACCTACGTTAAGTTCCTCGAAAAAGATGGTTGCGGACGATTCATTTTGTACAGCGTCGTGGAAAACTGCATTTAGCTATAATTTCTTCAAAAGGTACAAGCACAGTCACAACAATACACGCGAAGGATCGATGATAAGCAATAACACAATGGAAGTTATGCAGTTTTCTCTCGGAAAACAGTAAGGGGGGTCTTGAAAACCAGAAATTCGAGAATATAAAAATAATAATATATATCATTGGTTGATAGTTATTGAAAACAAAAATTTTAGGGACGTGAGTAACCAAAGATCTATCGATCAGGCAATAAATTTATTCGACTGAACCAGATGAATCAACTAAAGAACGGTCACCCAATGTGGTAGGCGTAAGATCCAAAAATATCAAATCTGACCAAGATGATTAGCGAATTTATTTTGAACTGCTCCATTCTGGCAAGAATCTCGTCATCAGTCCACATCGATGACATTGCAGTCGGGAGTTGGGAGAGATTCTTATTTATGGACGACCCTTGAACGAATCTTAAGTGACTTTGAGAAATATTAGCCAGTCAGCAAACAGTCAGTGTAGAGTAAAAATATATTATACAAAAACAAGGAAATAAGGTGGATGCACTTCTTATACGTAGGATCTTCGTCCTACATGCTGATGGTTATCATGATCACACTAGTAACTAGCTTTGGGTGAAAATTTCCAGAGTTCCAGTGATGAGCCGTAATCAGTGACGTTAAACCATGTTGTGCTTGGGGAAGGCACATACAGAAGGTAATCAAAGATGATTGCAAAATACCGTGTATCGATTAAAGTTAAATATGTACACCACTAAATCCGATAGGAGATGGAAATTACTTCATTATGATACATCTGTAGTGTTATTGGATCATAACCACACAATCCTCAAAGTTAAACGCGAGACTACTCGGAAAATAGATATTCAATATTGAGTTGAATGAATTGGGGTTGATCGTATGGTATGCCTCGAAATAAGTTTGTTCCCTATCATGTATTGTTACGATGTAGTGAGTTGGTGTAGACTGTAGCGTGGCGTCGAGTTGAGGTTAGCTATGAACACCGCTATCAAGAAACACGTGCCATGTTAATCAGAAGGCGAAGGTTGGACGTAACCAAATAGATCCATAAAATCTCCGAGAAGCCAAATATCAGAAGACAGTTAATGGACCAAATCGAGATGTATTCGCTGGCGATCTCGTGGCATCGAAAAGATACCGAGATCGTGCCAGAATACAACCTTGGTTACAGAACGTAACCGAATTCGCGCGAAGTTACAATCAAAGGTGTAAGTAAAAGAGTGGAAGCACAAAATAGCCGTCATTAGCACAGTCAAACAAAAGCACGTTAAAACAAACACTGGTACAGTTGGTTATAATAATAATTGTTTTTATTAAACCAGTCGTGTTCTCGTGATAAATGTGAGTCACTACAGGAGCCCCCCGCTAGAAAGGGTTTACACTTTCGATAAATAGCGGTTTGAATCGTGGGACTGATCGGCTGACGAGCGATTGTAGGACGGAAGAATTGGCGAACAGGAAAGCGATCTTTGATCGTCGAGTTGGCAACGTAGGTCGTTTTCGGAGAACGGTACCAGGAGCGATGTGTTGTATTTATTGCTTGAGTTGGCATGCTACACCAGAGTGGTTTGTATCCAGAATCTGAAGATGGCGTTCGTAGGGGTGCGCACCAGAAACGCTGCAGACGTAGGACGAAACCACGTTGATCCGACGAACCAGAAGCGACCATAACGACCAAGTTCGAGACCAAGCGTGTGCCAAGCATTCGAAACCAATATATCGACTGCGTACGTTGACAAGAGCGTGGGTGATCAGGCCAGCTTTCGCCAAAGTTGATTGAAGTCGACGGAACCAAACGGAAATGATCGAAGTCGTGGGCTCAGGAAACAAAAAGAAAATCAAAAAAAGAGAAGAGTGTAGCATGCAAGTAGCATAGGAATATTCCTACACCGTATCGGTTGTCGACTGTGCGACTAGTCGACGAAGCGTCCGGGTAAACGTACTCGGCGACCGGAACGTGAGACGGCAGTCTCGTTCGCGTCGTGTGAGCCTGCAATCTCATCCGAAGTCAAGGGCGGCGTGGTCTGCTGATCTGGACGTGAGACTGTCGTCTCGTCCGTAGACGGTGCAGATGACGCGTGCTGTTGACTGGGACGTGAGAGTGAGGTCTCAGGTGCATCTAGCGTGGGACCTGAAGATGGTTTGAGGATCCCGCCAGTAGGTTTGCTTGGTCTAGCATTGAATCTCAGGTTATCAGATAGGGCACTGTCATCGACGTGTGCTGGTTTGAGGCGATCAATGCTGACGATCTCGACGCGGCCGTGTCGATCAACCTTGAAGGTCTTTTCGTGACGAGCGATCACGTGAAAAGGGCCTTCGTAAGGTTGTTGCCGCGCGCGCTACGGACTGGACGTTACTTTCAGGCTGAGGCCTTTAGTTTTATTTTTCTAGGATTCTCGCTGAGCTGGATGGATTATATTTTCTTGGAATTATGGAAGATAACTCAATTCTTAACTATTAACATATAAACTGTGAATTTCATGCCATGTGATAAGATCTGAGTTTACCTTATCGTATTTATGGTCATATTCATACAATAATTCATATTTATATAATTACATATATTCATTTTGATTATACAATCAATCTATACTCTGTCACTTTGAAACCATATATAATCATATTTGACGAAGATTCGTATTTCATATCTGTATTCTATTCCTTAAGGAATATATGGTTATATCGTATTTGAATACTTTAACCCACGTACTTTATGTATCTACAGGATCTATTCAAACCTCTACCTAATATCAAGAAATATATACAACCGTGTATGTTAAAGGACTGTATTCACTATTTTATGAACTATCATTTAAATCGTATTTGGATACTATAAATCATTTAATTTCCGTAGCTATCTGTCCAATTCGGTAAGTCTGTCATAGTTTTTTTTGACAGTATTTTTTTTTCAAAAAGGTGTTTCATATATTTGTTCAAGAAGAAACATAATAATCTTATACGGTAATAATCTTCTAAACTACTTGTCTCTGCACCTCCCAATTTTTACTAATACGGACTTTCAGTTTATATATGTATCACGTACCGTACTTTTTTGATTGTTTGATACTAATTATTGACATTTCTAAATTACTTTACTATATAAGGCTATCTTTCATGTCATATGTGTTAAAATTTATACAACTTGCTCCTTTATATTCTATTTTGCCTCCACACAGATACTGATATAAATACTTCATCTCCACTACTATCTTCCTGCCATTGTCATCTGTTTTTTTAACACCACTAATCCTCACGATACATTGACCCTTGGTTAAAACATAGATTTTGATTTTTAGACTAACTTGAGGCCTCGGAATTGATTTTTTTTCACCCCTTTCTATTTCCAACATTCTGTTCAATCCACTTGCTATACGTCACTTTCTTATCATGCCACGAAAGAAAATGAAGACCCCTGCTTCTAGGCGTCCAGCCAAACGTAGGAAAACGTTACAATTTAACACCACTACTGACACGATTTCCAACAGTTTTAATGAGACGAGCCACTCCGTTCATCTGGAAGCAGACAAGCTTTTACCAGTTGTCTCCATTCCAGACATGTTGAAAACTCTGATGGTAAACAGTGATGATAATCGCAACGGCAACCATATGGATGCTATAAAAAAGTTGCAAGCAGACATGAACATTCTCAACCCGCTTAAATATCTCATCAACCCCAACCTCACAGAGACTCCAGATCAAATGAATGACATAAATATTTTCCTAGATCGTGTTGCATCAGAGGTATTTGAAAGAATAAGACGATCTAGTAATGCAATTGTGTTTGATATACCGGATACACATGCCCTTAAAAGTATCAAATCTAGTCTGCTTAGAGCCAGCAATATGACACACGTACCATGTGTATGCACAAGATTAAAAAGAAGTCATCCTGGTATGCACTCACCGATCTTGTTCAAATTCAACTCATCTGTAGACGCCAGTGAATTTTTAAATTCCTCCAATTCATTGAGACAAAAACAGATTTTCAAGGATATTAAGACTCTTCCGGATAAAACACCATGCCAGCGAAAAGCAGGAAGAGATAACTACAGACCACCAGCGTCAAACTCTCAAACGCATCATAATCCTAATGGTCGTAAAGTTAAGTCCGATTTTAAGAGGACGTCTAGCTTAACAATTTTGCCGTCACCGAAAAACTCTTCGGAATCTCCTAAAGTTCAAAACCCAGAAGAAGGCAATCCCGATGTAGGTGGTGTCCATCCTCTTGAGAATGTTGACTTAGATTCAACCCGAAGTAGTCGTACTGATGAAGAATGGGATAACACAATCCAAACCCCTGTTAGTGCAACACCCAGTTACAGTAACTGTGCAACGGATAACAGGAAAACTAATCATAACATTCATATAACTGACCACGCACTTAACGTTGATATATTCGAACCTCGCAAACCATCGCAAGTATGTTTAACAGTACACAATCCCCTCCAACATATGAAGAAGCCGAAATCAACCACAACCCTTGGAAATAAACGTCTTAAACACGTTACCCATACGTCAGGTATAAATAGTTATCTGAATTGTAATTGGCCACTTGGTCAAAACCATAGACCTGATAGCCTTCTTGGTCCGGCTCCCAATATGTACACTATGCCCCTATCAGATGTTAGATCCAATAGCAATGGGAAAACTTTTTTTGTAGTTCCGCCGGCTTTCCTGCCGGCAACGGTAAACATATTTCACATGATGACAAAGTGGTTGAATCTATTTCCCCTGGCGCGAACTTTGAAAGTGGTAACATTTTTTCACGTGGTTTAGGAATTCTTCGACTTGCTCTTTTGTAGGGTGTATTATACTGTGATTATCATCCTATCCTGTACATCGGGAACATCTCACCACGAAACATAAGAAAAAACTTATTTTCATTCGACGGACAATTACCAGTTCGTATTGTACCTATTGCGGACTTAAGTCGTAAATAGATCTGCAATTTATTATATACTCACAGTCTCTAATCCTAGTATTAACCAGGTTAATACTTAATAACAACTAATACTCAGATATTATATTTAATTTAACGAGCACTGTGCTCACTTTTATTCATATCATGTCCAATAACTCCAGTAAAAGAGGAATTTCACCAACTTCTAAGCCAAATAAAAGGTCCAAATCTGTAACCCCTACAACTGACGACTCAGTGCTTGACAATGTCGAACCTTTAACTACTGAAAAATATGTGCATTGTACACAAATGTCCCTATCGTCACCAGATTCTCCATGTCGCAGCCCCTCTATCTTTACGTGCAGTATGCCAACGGTAAGACTGGTTGACATACAAGACACTATACCTACGTGCATTGAAAAGTCAGCACAGTCTACTAAACAGTATGTGCTACCAAGGCCTAAGTCTAAAATTTCAAAAACTAAAGAGTCCAATGGTCCACCTCATACGCACCAAAATACTGATAGATATAGTAATGACATCCGACAGCTACAAAACTCTCTATCCGAAATTAACGGCAAACTTGAGCAATTAGCACCCCTCACTCATATATGGGGCCTTGATACAGACAGAAATCTTGAGCAACTCACTAAAGCTGAGTGTATTTTGGAGTTTGTGGCTGAAGAAGTGACGAAGAGAGTAATGTCCTCCTTCAATGCAGTTGTGTATAACCTCCCCGACCGCACACACCCATCTAAGTTAAGAGATATTTGCCTTAGAGCATGCGGTATGCCGAACGTTAACTGCAAAGTCATCCGCCTTAGAAAAAAGTCAGACAGATCAACTTGCCCCCTCTTGTTTATGTTTGGCTGTTGTAACGATGCTAAGCAGTTTATTGATTTGAGCAAAAACATTAGCTCACTAATTCCATACAAAAATATAAAAGTCACTCCAGACCTTACGCCCTGTCAACGTCGTGTAAGAAGACGCGAAGCGATAGAATTGAATGGGAGTGTTACAGTTAATAATCAGCCAGAGACAGTTTGCAACACAGCAAATAGTTTAAAACACACGAACATTAAGCATGACACCACTCCACATACGGCTGATCACTCTGTTGATCTAGATGAGTCTACAGATCAGAAACCTTTGGATAAGATACGGACCCCAACTGACACCAAAAACCATAACGACATGACTAATCCCAGCTGTTCATTCAGTAATGTACTAAAATGTGAGTCGTGTAACAACACATGTGCAACTAAACCTATACACTTGAAAATTTGTCCTCCTAAAGACATTCCACAAGTAGACTTGAATGAACGTAAGTTCATCTCACAAAGACAACGAAAGAATCCTGCTCTGAAAATAAAGGGTGGGAAGACAAAACTCATGATACCGAATAGGGAAACACGTAAGATTGAACCCAACTGCTCTATAGGTATCCCAAGAACAGTGAACAGGTTCTCCCCGCTGCTATCGTATAACTTGCCTTCAACACCTCCAAGTTGCAAAAAGGGTGGTGGGCTTCAACGTAGCAAGCCTTCTTACACGCAGACTAACGAAAACTACCAGAGAACTGGCCACCCAAATCACCCCCTGAAGCCTAAAACCATAAATAAGAATGGTAATAATAGGTTTCTCACTCCACACCCTACCTACATTCCCCAGGATCGCAACTGTAATTACTCTCAAAAAGAAAACTTCTCATACCCTTTAGTACCGACCCATCACATAACAACGGCTCCCATGTATAACAACAGTCGCAACTCCTCCCAGTTACGCGTAGCAGACCCCTCTCGCGCTAACGTAAAAAGCCATAACAGGGGCTACGAGTCTAACCATCAAGACTATTTTGTAAATAACCATACACTTCACAGTAGGCCTGTACAAGATTTTTTTGGAATAAGACCCCTAGTGACACCTCTGTTGAAGCATATAGCCCAGGTTATTTCAAACCACATGCAAACCATAAATTTGTTTCCTCCGTACAGTTTCCACCAGAGAGTACTCCCACCCTTTCCTCCTGGGTAAACTCCCCAATCAACTTCACCAGCTCATTTGATACATCTCCCAATAAGTTTAGCTATCAAAATACCGAGCTAATGAAGAACATCCAATCCCTCACATCAAACTCATCTTACACTCGCGAGGGTTACGACGACTTTATCCGAGATACCCTCACCCATTTTAACTTAGTAGGCCACTTGCTTAATATATGTCTTATCAACGCTCGATCGATCTGCAACAAAAAGACGGATTTAGCCCTGTTTGTATCCATATATCAACCATCAGTTATTATGATATCTGAAGCATGGACTAACAGTAATATTTCCGACCGAAGCATATCTCTAGATAACTATTCCCTATATAGAAGCGATAGATTGAATGGACGAGGCGGAGGATGCCTTATTTACGCTCACTCTAGCCTGAACTCACTGCTATGTGATATGCCTGAACTAAACAAACTGAAGGATTCGGTGTGGATTGTATTAAAGCCGTCGAATTCCGTTACCTTACTGCTCGGCTGTGTTTATCGTCAACCTAACGCATCAATAGATGAAATAGCAGTATTATCGGAGGTATTCACGCTAGCATCATCCCTCTCATTCACAGGCAAGCTCATTTGTGGTGACTTCAATATGCCCGAAATTTCTTGGCTGCCAGTCAAAGCGCCGAGACGTTATGAATCATTTATTGAATGTCTAGAGCTTGGACAATGGACTCAGTATGTCGATAGCCCTACCAGACATCAAAACATCTTAGACTTAGTCTTTACCAGTGGCCTCATCCCCAATACTTTGTATATTGGAAAAAAGTTCCCAGGTAGTGATCATAACATTGTCATATGCAGCCTTAATGTAAAAACCACAACCGATATAAGTAAAACCGTAACACTTCGTAGAAACTATCGCAAGGTTGATTGGAATAACTTCCACAATTACCTAAGAAGCACTGATTGGAGAACTTTCTTTACCTCAAACAATACCGACACATTAACCAATATATTTTATCACAACATCAAAAGTATCATCAACAACATCGCACCTTTAGAATACTGTAAACCTACGTTCTCCAAAGATCTCTATATACCGGTCAGTACAAGAAGACGTCTTCAAAGACATTGTACTCGATTCCACAACTTAAATGACTTTTCCTCTTTAGTAACGATGACAGAAATACTTGTCCGAACAGAGGCAATAAGTAAACAAAAAGCAGTAGCACAGGAAAAACGTGCAGTTGAACTTAATAATAACTCCTCTGCACTCACCATACTACTCCAAAATAAACTTAAACGCTCTAAATCGAGAGGGAGTATATTCATTAAAGGCAAACAAGTATACGAAGATCCCAAACTTATCACAGAATTATTCAGTGAACATTTTTGTTTCTCACTAACTAACGAAAAACCATTTAATGATTCAGAACCAATCCCAGTAACTCCCTGTGAAATTACTAATGTAGAATTCAGTGTACAAAATATCTCCAAAGCAATCAGTACATTGAAACACTCCTACACTGATGGACCAGATGGTATTCCATCTAGCATGCTAAAACGTGGAGGTGATGATATGTGTGTTTTGCTTCTCAAACTATTCGCGATATCACTCTCTTCAGCGTGTTACCCTACTGCCTGGAAAACTACACATATCATTCCCAAAATTAAAACAGGACCTGAAGCAAACGTTGAAAATTACCGGCCTATAAACATAACTTCAGTGGTATCCAGAGTGATGGAAAAAGTAGTTAAGGCGGCTGTAGTCCAACATCTATTAACTAACAATCTCTTGTCGACCTCCCAGCATGGATTTCTTAGGTCCAGATCATGCGATACATGCCTAGTAGACTACCTGAATGATATAACTCTGAAACGAGACAGCGGACTCCTTGTATCAGTCCTATTCCTAGACTTTAAGAAAGCCTTTGATAAGGTCCCACACAAAAGGCTACTCGTCAAACTAAAGTCCTTCGGAATACACAACCCACTGTACTCATGGTTTGCTTCGTTCTTAACAGAACGTAAACAGATGGTAAAGTACAATGACTGTCTCTCGTCCCCTAGACCAATCACCAGTGGAGTCATCCAGGGAAGCGTATTAGGGCCACTTTTGTTTCTTATGTATATAAACGATATATGTAACACCATAGAATTTGGGAAACCGTACTTATATGCTGATGATCTCAAAATAGTATACAGCTATAAGCCTGAGACACTAAGCGAAAGTGTATCCCAGATCCAAAAGGACCTCAATAACTTAACTATATGGAGTGAAAAATGGCAATTACCATTTAACCTCAACAAGTGCGGGATCATGCACTTTGGAAAGCATCCCTATAAACCGCGACTTCACTTAAATGAATGTATAGTCCAAACACTCGAATCAGTACACGATTTAGGAATTAATTACACAGGAAGCCTAAACTTTGAAGAACATGCCTCCTCTATTATTTCTAAATCTAGACGGCTAATTGGTTTTATAATGAAAAACTTTTTCACAACAGAGGGTAAACTTACTCTCTACAAAATATGTGTACGACCCACCCTTGAATACTGCTCTTTTGTCTTCTCTAATATGAATATCGCAGACAAGATAAGAGTAGAAGATGTTCAAAGACGTTTCACACGTCAACTACTAGGATGTAACTCGAATCTCGATTACACAGACAGATGTAAGCATCTATCTTTAGAACCTTTATGGCACCGTAGGCTAAAACACAATTTAATATTTCTCTACAAAGCGATATATGGGCTCTCCTTTCTAACCTCCTGCCCGACTATCACCCACGACCCAGCCTATAGACTTAGAAACAACGCATATACACTACTTACCGTAAAACACCAAAAACAAATGCGTTGTAAGTTCTTTACAGTACGGTACAGTTTATTGTGGAACAGGCTGCCAATGCCTATCCGTAACTGTGATACGTTTACCAGATTCAAAAAGCTAATAACCCTATTTCTAGACTCCAAAGAGCTTCAACATTACCTTGAACTCCCGCCCACCGATGAGGCACTTTATTACGGACCGCCTAGTATCTAGAAAGAACAAAATTATAACAAGTTCGACTGTTACTAATATGAATATAACCAAATCACAGGATATATGGCTTATCCTTTCCTATTATTCATTGTTTATTAATCATGACTTCATGCTCCTAACCCTAGCTTTCAGTCCCCAAATCTCTACAGGTTAAATGTACATTATTCTTCCTAAAAGTCATGCTTTTTTTTCTACTGCAAGTAGACAGATAGCTCAATCTTATGGATGCTGATCTACTAAGGCCGATCATTCAAAGCTCAAAATTTGGCCACAAAGTCTTGTGAGTTTCTCAATGTTTTATTTTTTTTACCCTAAAGTCTTTTTCTTTTTTTTTCTACAATTTTATACCCTCTCATATCTTTTGATTTACTATTAATCCTTACTTCTTTAAACCATTAGTTATTTTCATAGCAGTGTGATATACTATATGGACATCTAACCCATAAAACAGAATTTTTAAATATCTGATTTGCTTGTAACATGGACCTAGTAGAGACAGTGTATTCCAACTATGTACTTTGATTAAAGCATTAATCATACTTACCACAAACGTAAGAGAGCCTAACATCACAAAAGGAGGGAGGGTGGCGTTACTGACCAGCAAACATGAAGGTGGGGAGATAACTTCAATCCACCCATGTCTGTAGGGCAGAACATTTTGTTTAATTACGGCTCCTTATGGTTTAGTGGGATGTCACGGACTTAAGGTATTGAAGCTGATTTATCACGCAAAATACCTCTTTAAATCGTGTTACGAACGTTGAATTGGTTTCACTTCCTACTCAGAAATCCTATTACAAGCAAACTAGACAATTCGCTAATATACGAAGCCTACTCAAGACCCTATAAAACCTTAAAAAAACGAAAGGGGCTCTAATAGCTTCGATAATAAAAGGAAGATAGCCAGTTGTATATCACAATACTGTTTCTAGCACTATATTTTATTTTATAATCACACATAATCTTATACTCTCAGCTCTTTTCCGAATCGCCTCCATTTGTCAGTTGTATGTCCACTCACACCTTGCTAAAGCTTATTTTCTTTAACCTATTAAAATGCTCTTTCTTAACAAATACCTTAATAAAAGAAAATTAGACTGAGTAATCATACCTTAAACATTCCTACATGAATATTGGCTACTCTGCCTCTCGTGTTTTCTTTTACTTCCTCCCTCTTTCAGCCCCTTGAGATATGGAACAGGTTACTTCATCCTGCACCATCCTTAAAGCCTTGGATATCCCAAAGGGACATAAGGTTGCGATTTCTAGAAGCTCATACCTTCAATGGACCTATTCTTGATCGTCAGTCGCACATTCGCAACGCAACTCTCGTGAAGCGCGCCAACTGTAGTACTGATTAAAACAATCTACATTCATGTCTTATAAATTTTCAACCCAGCTATGTAATTTAATACAGTGTATATTGTATCATTTGTATCAATTTGATCTTGCCTGTAAACTGGCATGCCTCATGTAACAAACTGTTATTTGAGAATAAATTATTATTATTATTATTATTATTATTATTATTATTATTATTATTATGAGTATTCATGGAACTACCAATTACGATTTATACTCCAACCTGCTTCACTATGATGACTCAGAGTTTCTTATTCTTTCGTTCAATGCCCGCTCTCTGTCTAATAAAATTATTCATCTTAAAACTCTTTTATTTCTTGTAAATCCAACCATTGTACTTATTACGGAAACGTGGTGTAATTCATCTATATCCGATCATTCCTTGAATGTAGATAACTACGTTTTCTTTAGAACCGATAGATGTTATGGAATAGGAGGCGGTACAATTATCTATGTCCGTTCAGACATTCAAGCGTGCAAATTTGAGGATAAATCCCTTGATGCTATAGAAGACTCCACTTGGGTTACTGTAAACTGTGGGTCCCAAAATTATTTACTGGTGGGATGCATATATAGACCACCTCATGCGGATAATAAGTTTGACAGATTACTAACAAACATATTTTCCATTGCTTCGCATCAACCGCATACTTTTAAAATCATCGGAGGTGATTTTAATCTGCCTAAAATTACATGGGACTTGACTCCGGTACCAGGTCGATATAACAAGCTAGTTGAAACATTAGAAATTTGTGGATGGGTTCAACAGGTCCGAAAACCGACCAGGGGGAATAATACACTTGATTTAATGTTCACAATCAACATAGACTCTATCTCAGTGCATACCAGTCATGAGTTTTTTATGAGTGACCATAGAGTTGTATTGAGCATTATTCACTCTTTAAACGGCATACAATTGAACTCTAAAGCTTCGATGACGTACCAGAGCAGATATTTTGATCAACAAACATGGAAACGGACTGAAACTCTCATTCGATGTTTACCATGGGAGGCTTATTTTACCACAAATAATGTTGACATTGCGCTTTCCAATCTATATCACAACCTGATATATTGTCTTGACTGCACTGCTCCAGTTATTGGCCGTGTGGCTTATAATGCTAATAGGGGCCAAAATACTTTTAAAAGAAAGCTGAGGAAATTAAAATACCGCTACTATGAGCAGAATGATGTGTATGCACTTCAGAGTATACTCAAATTAATCGACAGAAATGCTTCATCTAAACATAAGTATTTTATGAATATAGAAAATAAAGCTCTACGTAGTAAAAGCCCAGAATTATCAATACTTCGACTTTTTAAATCCCGTGTAAAGTCAAATTCCCTTGGCACGACCAAATTCTTCATAGTTAACGGAAGGATTGTTAACGACCCGAATACTATATGCGAACAATTCAGCAAGCACTTCTCGCAGTGCTACAAAACTGGAACTGAAAGCTCCATCATTACATTTCCAATGCTAACATCCAGACATCTGTCGAAAATTGATTTCACACCCTCCAACATTAAGCAGGCCATAACTGCCCTGAAAAAGTCTTATGATGGTGGACCTGACGGGATACCTACATCATTTGTGAAATATGGAAGTAAAGAATTTCCACTATTTTGTTTGAAACTTTTCAATCTATCTATGGAATATGGGACCTATCCATCTGTATGGAAAACATCCCTTATCACCCCTAGATTCAAAACAGGACCACGTAGTGATATTATTAACTATAGGCCAATTAATTTGACATCCGTGCTCTCAAGAACCATGGAAAAAATCATCCACAAACAGCTACTATCATTTTTACTTTCGGCTAGTCTGATCAGCCCATCCCAACACGGGTTCATGACTAAACGCTCATGTTTCACATCGCACCTGGAGTTTTTTGATCAAATTACCCAGAAAAGAGATGTTGGTCAGTCAGTGATAATTCTTTACTTCGATTTTAGTAAGGCTTTCGACAGTGTCTCACACAAACTTCTTCTTTTAAAACTCTCTTCATTTGGCATACAGAATCCCCTTTTATCTTGGCTCAAATCTTTTTTAGAAGAACGTAGCCAAATCGTTCGCTTTGGATCTTGCTACTCTAAACCTGTGAATGTAACCAGTGGGGTTATACAAGGAAGTGTGGTTGGTCCATTGCTCTTTCTCCTTTTTATCAATGATGTGTGTTCCCTCTTTCAGTATGGCAAGCCTTTTCTTTTTGCTGATGACCTGAAAGTAGTTTATTCGTTCTCTTCTCCCATGAAAGAAAGCTATATTTCAGCGGTAATCCAAGAGGAAATAAACAAGTTGTACGAATGGACTATTTCGTGGAATATGCCACTTAATGTTGACAAAAGTGGATTTATTCACATTGGTCGCTGTCTTAACTTAAATCTGACTGTACAGACACATACACTCAAACCTCTTAACACTGTTCGTGACCTGGGTTTAAGATATAGCAACAGTCTGAACTTTTCTGAACACATTATATCTCAAGTATCCAAAGCTAGAAAGCTCATCGGATTGATAATGCTAAACTTCAATAATATCGAATCGAGATTGTTACTATACAGAAAATGTATCTTACCCATTCTTGAATATGGTATTTTAGTTTACAGTAATTGTAGACATACTGATCTGATTAGAATTGAAGGTGTTCAAAGAAGGTTCACTAAAGCTGTTCTGCGGTATTCCGATAACAAAGACTATTACCAAAGATGTCAACAACTCAACTTAGAACCTCTTTGGATCAGACGTATCAAATTAAATCTTGTCTTTATCTACCGGCTTATTAACGGTATTTCCTACTCTTCGGTATCCACCCCTTCATACCTTATGATATCATCCCACAATCTACGCAATAAGGAGAATATTCTAGCGATTCCAAGAACCCACACAAACTTACGTCAGAATTTTTTCCTTATTCGCTACTCAACCATGTGGAACAGACTGCCAGTGAACCTCCGTTGCAGTGAAACTACAACCCGGTTCAAAAGTCTCCTTGACGATTTTCTTTCCGAAAGTGGATTATGTCACCTATTGAATATCAATGTACTCAATAATGATTTATACAAACAAGGTCCGTCATCCATCTAATTGACTGAAAAGCAAAATGTAACCTTTGAAACTTTTCACGTCTATTTTATTTTTATTCATCTTGATATATGAAGTCTGCTTATGTTCGTATCTATAATTATTACTGTTATTAATATCATTATTTGTTCCCCGATACATTGGATATTCCTTTTATATCTTCTTATCCTTCTTAACATATTTAACTCCAGATTGTCCTTTGAAATTAATTGTGACTTTCATAGCATCATTCTTAATTATTATTGCACAAATATTTATACTAATATCCGGTGTCATTCTGTATACTATTACATAAATCTAAATGTATTCATCCGAGTGCTTTAACGGATTTTTATTTTATTTCTTTTTAAATTTCTGGTTTCCTTCTGAGGTTGATATTCATTACACAATTATTATTCTTATCATGGATGAATCTTTTCATTAGGTGTTCACTTCTTTTCTTTCTCTTCTTTCCCTCTAAATAAATATTATTCTTAAGATTACGAAGTTTGTAACTAAAACAATAAATTGTGTCACACTTTAATTAACTTCTCAGATTCGTTTTATCTTCACTATGCATATATGACTCATACATAGTGATATTTTATTATCCTTTTCACTTAATTGTGACTTTCATCGCATCACTCCAAACCATGACTGCACAAACATTTATTCTAGCGTCATGTCTTACTGCAATTATAAGTTATTTTTCTTAATTATTTTTGTTACTAATTTAACGATACACACATAGCCGTTTATTCTTGTTCTGTGTTCATAAACACGCCTATTAGACTGTTTGCGTATTTCACGTCTCCTTTATTTCTATTCCCTTATTTTCTCCATTTCCTTCTTTAAACTCAATTCAATATTCTTCTCAATTACAAAGAACCCATTTATTATTATTAATATTCTACTATTATTATTCTAAATTTTTTATTATTTAAATATGGCAAGTATAATGCTAACATTATTGAAAATTGTGTATTATTGCATTTTCTGAAGAAACCCGAAATGGTTTCTTCACAACACTTATGTACCCATAAGATGTTTGTGAATAATAATAATAATAATAATAATAATAATAATATGAACACCGCTATCAAGAAACACGTGCCATGTTAATCAGAAGGCGAAGGTTGGACGTAACCAAATAGATCCATAAAATCTCCGAGAAGCCAAATATCAGAAGACAGTTAATGGACCAAATCGAGATGTATTCGCTGGCGATCTCGTGGCATCGAAAAGATACCGAGATCGTGTCAGAATACAAGCTTGGTTACAGAACGTAACCGAATTCGCGCGAAGTTACAATCAAAGGTGTAAGTAAAAGAGTGGAAGCACAAAATAGCCGTCATTAGCACAGTCAAACAAAAGCACGTTAAAACAAACACTGGTACAGTTGGTTATAATAATAATTGTTTTTATTAAACCAGTCGTGTTCTCGTGATAAATGTGAGTCACTACAGGAGCCCCCCGCTAGAAAGGGTTTACACTTTCGATAAATAGCGGTTTGAATCGTGGGACTGATCGGCTGACGAGCGATTGTAGGACGGAAGAATTGGCGAACAGGAAAGCGATCTTTGATCGTCGAGTTGGCAACGTAGGTCGTTTTCGGAGAACGGTACCAGGAGCGATGTGTTGTATTTATTGCTTGAGTTGGCATGCTACACCAGAGTGGTTTGTATCCAGAATCTGAAGATGGCGTTCGTAGGGGTGCGCACCAGAAACGCTGCAGACGTAGGACGAAACCACGTTGATCCGACGAACCAGAAGCGACCATAACGACCAAGTTCGAGACCAAGCGTGTGCCAAGCATTCGAAACCAATATATCGACTGCGTACGTTGACAAGAGCGTGGGTGATCAGGCCAGCTTTCGCCAAAGTTGATTGAAGTCGACGGAACCAAACGGAAATGATCGAAGTCGTGGGCTCAGGAAACAAAAAGAAAATCAAAAAAGAGAAGAGTGTAGCATGCAAGTAGCATAGGAATATTCCTACACCGTATCGGTTGTCGACTGTGCGACTAGTCGACGAAGCGTCCGGGTAAACGTACTCGGCGACCGGAACGTGAGACGGCAGTCTCGTTCGCGTCGTGTGAGCCTGCAATCTCATCCGAAGTCAAGGGCGGCGTGGTCTGCTGATCTGGACGTGAGACTGTCGTCTCGTCCGTAGACGGTGCAGATGACGCGTGCTGTTGACTGGGACGTGAGAGTGAGGTCTCAGGTGCATCTAGCGTGGGACCTGAAGATGGTTTGAGGATCCCGCCAGTAGGTTTGCTTGGTCTAGCATTGAATCTCAGGTTATCAGATAGGGCACTGTCATCGACGTGTGCTGGTTTGAGACGATCAATGCTGACGATCTCGACGCGGCCGTGTCGATCAACCTTGAAGGTCTTTTCGTGACGAGCGATCACGTGAAAAGGGCCTTCGTAAGGTTGTTGCCAAGGTTTGCGTACCGAATCTACTCGTACAAAAACATGTGAACAGGTAGATAACTCTCGAGGGAGAGCGACCTGTCGATATTGTATTCGAGTTGACACCGGAGACAGTGTTCGCATAAATGCAGACAGTCGATGGACGTAGTCTGATTTACCGAAATTAGGTCTGCTCCGTGGTGTGAAGAATTCTCCGGGCAGACGCAATGTCGTGCCGTATACAAGTTCAGTGGCGGAACATTGGATATCTGCCTTTAAGCTCGTTCTGACCCCTAAAAGAACGAGCGGTAAGGTTTCGTGCCAGTTGCCGTTTTCGTGTGCTCGTATAGCACTTTTAAGTTGGCAGTGAATCCGTTTACTTAACCATTTGGTGCTGGGTGGTAGACAGATATGCTTATGCGTATGCATTCCGTACCAAGCAGCCGGGTCAGCGAGGAGAATAGTTAATAGGGGAAAATTTCTGGAATAAAGCGTGGAATTCATCGTCACGCGAATAAAAAGTAACAAGGATTCGGTACACATACATGTGAGTCTATTATATTAATACTATTATTATCGTTATCCGTCATGTCGAGTATATTATATATTAAAAAATATGAAAATATGCGACAGACGTGGATAGATAAATCATAGACTCACCGAATTGGCTTCTTTGGAAGATTTGATCAGAAGTTGAGGCGTGTTCCAAAATACGGGTCACCAATTGTATTCGAATTGGGATTACCAATTGTAGCGTGGCGTCGTGTTGAGGTTAACTATGAACACCGCTACAAAGAAACACGTGCCAAATAAATCAGAAGGCGAGGGTTGGACGTAACCAAATAGATCCATAAAATCTCCGAGAAGCCAAATATCAGAAGGCAGTTAATGGACCAAGTCGAGGTGTATATTTGCTGGCGATCTCGTGGCATCGAAAGGATACCGAGATCGTGCCAGGATACAAGCTTGGTTACAGAACGTAACCGAATTCGCGCGAAGTTACAATCAAAGTGTAAGTAAAAGAGTGGAAGCACAAAATAGCTGTCATTAGCACAGTCAAACAAAAGCACGTTAAAACAAACACTGGTACAGTTGGTTATAATAATAATTGTTTTTATTAAACCAGTCGTGTTCTCGTGATAAATGTGAGTCACTACAAGACGATGATGTGACTTCCACGTAAGATCTTATAAATTAGGCAGTTATATGATGACAAATCTACAATTATAGGATTAAGTCTATTGTTAGAGCAGTACTAATATCATAGTAGACCATAATTCTACACATCCACCGTAACTGAGACATCATAATGAATTTCGGCAAACCAAATATTTATCGCACAATTTGCTAGCAAGTGCAATTCACCATTGACTTGCGTTTTCGTTCCATTACGAAATAGCTAAGCACTGTGCGCCTCGACCCTACTACCTAAAATGAACTTAAAACCTTCGGTCTTGTGAGTGTAAACCTTAATCTCTAAAGTTCTGAGGCATAATTCAAAAGTGTACAATCCTAACTTGAATCAGTTTAATATGCGTTAAGTAAACTAAAATGAAAAGATGACCAAATTTCCGTCTAACAGCATTCAAAAGATGATCACACTTAAAAACTTTTAAACATTAAAATGACAGTAACAAACAATCAAAAAAGAAACGAAATATACGTCGATGCCTACAACAATCGATGAGGCGATACCTATAAAAAGGCGAGTGAATGACTGTAGGTAAAACATATATGAAAGGATCTTACTACGTATTGTCCCGAAAATTTGAGAGTTAGATTCAATAATGACAAGTTAAAAGGCTCCTCAGTCATCTCCAACCCATAATCTGATTGCGACACACTTCGGAGTTTTGTCTCATTATCTTGAGAATCGCCCTTTCAGAGGCATAAAAAGAGCCGTCAACCAATGATATATTTCCACTTACGAGAACGTCGTAGTAACTCGGGCTTATTAACAAATATTCCTGGATGTGTGTATTCAAAAATTCATTCTTTCAGATGGACATTTGTTGCAATATAGTACACCACGAAGACTTGATCTTTGCGAGAGATGGTTTTCTTCCATATGTGCTCAGATAAACCTACTTACAAATAGCATCCAGCACTCGTTTGTTGCTGTTGTTGTTTTCGATATAGATAACCCACCAATAATTGGAAAAGCACCTACTGTGAAGAACGTTCTGATCCACAAAAGGTCGCTGATAACAGGAATATTTGCCAAGCTTGAGTCAGTACATACCGTGACAAATTGCTAATCTTCCTCATCCAGCTGGTGTACACGAGCCGAAAGAAACGAGTAAAGATGTTCTTCTGCCTACTGGCTGGTATATTGGCGTAGTAAATGATCAAAGAAACGTTTATAAATATTTGATAAGTACATGCTACTGACTGTATTGTCTATTACATAAACTATGGCGAAGGTGGAATGTGAGTTCACCATTTCGAACACACGAAAGTTTCCTCATTCAGTATGGAAAAATAGGAACTGTAATGCTCACAAAAATAGCGAAAAGAGCAGCCGTTTTACATACAATCATTTATCCTTATGAGAGGTTATGAACTAGCTTTCAACCATCTAGAGATGACTTTCGAATCAACGCATCCCAAAATCAATGGCCAGGAAAATGTTGATTTGATCAATTTGTTAGACTGAAATATACTAGTGCAGCAACTGTGAGAAACCGGTATCACCCTGTATTTGACCCAAATATATCTGTTACAGACAACGTGTTACTCCACCCTATATATAGAACTAATCTGTGGCCACACACAAAGTGTGCTATTTCCTCTCTTCCTACCACAAATTACAGTATGTGACTTGTTGGGAACGTATTATAAATGGGGATCAGGACTGATAAAAGGATGGAAAAGAACATAATCAAACAACAGTATTATGTTAGTGAGGTACTAAATATCTATGCTCTGTTCATCCACCAGAAGTTTGATGCTCTACCACTTAGGCCGTTTTAATGTTATAATCAAGTATAGTGATTATAGATCAGATGAGAATAAAAATGGAAAAATCAATTATGCCTAAAGTTTTTCCACTACTTTCATGAAACAGTTAAGTGCTGAAAGGAAACATTGTTATATGCGCTAAATGTCCTGTCGAAATTCAAAATATCACACTTTTTCCACGGTTAATATTCGCGGATTATCAGATCCGTGAGCAAATGGCAGGATGTGTCATTTACTGGATCCTTGTAAGCCAATGCTATGTTTTGTTCAGAGTTTGATTCGCTAAGCTTGTTTTCTTCTTTGGTGTTGTTATTGTCTGAATCTACTTGAACCGACCTCTTCTTACAATATTGTATTGTTAGTTGCATTCCATATGGGCTGGACCAAATTCCTTATCGTATTGCACAGTGGGAGAATGTAGCAAGTTGATAGTGTTGTGGATTTTTATTTCCTGAATATCAAAGAATAAGTTCTCCGTCCCAAACTATGACTTTCCAAGTCTCGTTCCATGTTGTGATCTTTTTCGGTTGCAGCAATAAACTGAACTGCTTCACGTCTGAATTTTTCCCTGTTCATTGTGCCTTGCCATCTAATAAACACCATTTTTTGTGCCAGTATGCCTTGAGTGCAAACTGAATACCTGGATTAGCAGGCTTGTGAAACATATTTAAGAAATTGTATCAATACTGTTTCGGTACGTTTGGACTATTCCTACCTGTAGGCGTGTCACATATTAAAGTTTCTTTACCTGTTTGCATGCGTTTGATTCGTAGTTTCAGGGTTGTTGCGGATAACTTGTGTTGATAATCTATGCTTCCTTTCTGAAGCTGAGAGAGTCCCTTGAAATCCGTTGAAGAAGGTTATACGGAACAAGACGTTTGCAGCTTCATTGTTTGTCACAGAAACATGTTGTACGTCCGAATTAAATTGCATTATGTAGTCCAGTTATTAAGACTGTCTGAAGATGAGTTAAGGGAAATGTTAAGGGGTATATTGTTGGTAAACAGAGTGAGTTCGCGGCGTTCTACAGAGTGATAAAGGCGCCGTACAGCACAATACACGGTTAGGAGTTCCCTAGCAAAAGTGTTGTACCTTTATTCATTAAATTGCAACTTTCTCAAGAAGAATGCGCAAGGTTGACAGGTGTAATTACTTTTATGATCATTCCCCAAACTATAAACAGATAGTGCTTTTTACGTGTTCTTGTCCAAATTGATTATTTTTTCACTGTCGTAAAGTTAACCTGTTGAGAGCATCATGGGAGACGCGCAGTTTGGCGCGAAACATCGATAAAATCTTAACGGGTCGCCGAATGTACGTATTTGCTTAACTATGATCTGCTCTGGGTAGTCCGGAACCACTACCACTTCGGTTTTCAGAGAGCAGATATCTTGAGCACCAATTGTGTTTCCGAGAAAACCCATGGAGTCTGATCCAATCTGACATTTCTGGATGTTTGCAATCTTTCAAATAAAGGTCCGAATGCTAGAAATGCAATTCTCTGTCAAATAGTCACCTGCATATGCATGTACGAATTTGAAACCTACAAGGATGTCATCAACGAATCTCCGAAAAGTTTTTGCAGCATTTTCAAAACGGACAGAGAAACTTCGTAAAGTCCGAAGGGAGGAATGATAATCGTTTTGGCAGTATCGATTAAAACTATGGAAGTTTGGTTCTATGCTTTAATCAGAATAATTTTCAGAAAAGTGTCACATCATTCAAGGTGGCTGTCAAATCGTGATTCTGCGGCAGGGAGCAATGATCGGGTGAAATTTTTGCGCCAACAGTGCTCGGAAACATAAATGTCTATTTTTCGTCAAAATCATTATAATTCCTTTATATTTTTATGATGTTGAAGAGTCATGTGTGGAATCCTATTTAGAGCATTTGCCTAGTTTTGCTTGTAGCAGGATTTCTGGACAGGAAGTGAAACCGATTTAAGGTTGCAGAAATCAGTCAAAGAGGTATTTGGGATAAAATATTAGCATCATTAACATTGATTAGTTGCATTGCGCTAGACCATAAGGAGAGGTAATTTGATAGAATATTCCAACCAACAGACAAGGGTGGACCGAGGTAATTTCCACACCATCATGATTGCTGGTCAGTTAAACCACCCTCCTTCCTTTTGTTATGTAAGGCTATCTTACGTCAGTTCTATGTATGAATATATATAGCTATATATATGGTTATATGTCGCACATCTTGTTGGAATACGAGGAAATCAGACAGTTGAAGCATTTGTATTGTGGGTTAGATATCCATTCAACATATAACACTATTATGAATTTGGCTAATCATATAAGTTATAATGTAATATATGTCTACGAGGGCAGCCATACACCATTTTTACAGGCATGATCTGTGTGTTCAACAATGGTTTGTTTATAGCACACCTCCCAAGTAGAATTGTAAAATAAATTAAATCAATAAAAATAAAAGACAGTACATTCTCAATGTTTCAAAGGGTTAATGTTTTGGCATTGCACTGAGTTCTGTTTTTGTAGTATTTTTCGAAAGTGTGATCGCGTCCACTCAGGTTCAAACTCGCCATAATTATGTGGGAATTCTGTTCATGCTAAGTATTTATGCAATACAACTTTTTTAGGAGTTAACAGTTGTTGTAAAGTAAATCTATAGGGCACCTAATATGTGCTGTGACCCTGCAAAATCGTCTGTTGAGTTTTTCTCAGGCATCAAAAGCTCCATAGCCGTGCCCTGAGAATGTGATGCTGGAAAAAGAGTAAAAACGGGGTTTCATGCCTCTATGTAACCCTCGTCCTGTTGATAGAAGGAACCAAACTAGTCATGAATAGCTGTATAGCACGGAAACATATCTAGTACCACTGCAAAGAAGAAACTTGAAGGAAACTAAACCAAGAGTCTGATATGGTAGAGAGCCTGCGATATCTGAGTACGGCGTAGATAAGTTCCCTTGTGCTAGATCAATGCAAGAGAGGGCTTTATCAAGAAGTCTGACAAACGTATATAGTTCATCTGTCATGAGTATTTCAGAGGGAAGACTGTTACATATTGACGCATACTTGATCATGAAGTTTCCCCGAGTCCTCGATCCGTATTTTTCAAATTCGACCGTAGATACTTTACCCCGAAATCGTATACATGTGAATGGGTTTTAAGCATTTTTAAGAGTGAAATCCCATTGCATTCCCTTCAACTTGAGTAAATCAAAGAAGCCGTAACGACCGAACTGATGGTATTAGGTTTGAACGCAGATCTAAAGAACCGAAATTTGTTTGATTAGACCAGACTACGTCTTCCAAGCAGACAGTCAAAGGTTAACTATCACACACTGAACTAGACTTAGTAAAAAGCACGGCCTACTTGTCAATAGTCCCTGAACATGCACTAGAAAAATGAGGCAACAAAGGGTCAGTCTTTAGTGAAAGTCACATAACAAAAGCTCAGACGAGGAGGACTGAAGAATACAGTGTGGTCAAACGAGATCTGAATACATGTTAAAATACACAACAGAGAGAAGAGACAAATAGATGATAGCACTGTCCAACAAAATGCTGTGTAGGTATTTCCAGCGTTTTTTCCGTTACATAAGGATTAGTTGGGAAAAAAAGATAATGGTCGGACGATATGTGGTTTAGAGGTGATAAAGATAAATAGCTGATCAATAAATATGAAAGAACAGTTTAGTGCTGTCACATTTATGAATAAAAAAACATAATACAAGAATGCTAATCAGGAGTTTTTAAATCTGTAGAACATGAGCTACAAACAGCTCACAATAATTCAGATTATTATGAGCTTCTAATGATTGGCCGTGGTTGAGCAGCACTCATATAGTTGGTGAGTTACCTGACCACCAGAAAAACAAATTAAAAAGAGACATGGGACTTCATAGTAAAAGACTATGAGACTTTAGGCATTAGAGAAACTCCGAATTTACGTGTGAGTTTTAGGAGCATAAGACCATCACCAATAATCAATAACGTGAGAAGTGAAACCATGTTTTTTAGCATTTGGTTATACATATAAATATATGACAATGGTAGTCTGTTATATTCACAATCGGTCTAGATAGTAGGCGGTCCATATCAAAGTACCTAAGGGTTGGATGGGAGTTCTGGTGATAGTTGACAAAGCTCTTCATAGTCTAAAAACAGGGTTATTAGTCTTTTGAGTTCGGTGATAACGTCACAGCTACGGATAGTCTCAGCAGCCATTGTACAATAACTACACCTCACTATAAAAAATGTACAACCGATTGGTCTTTGATGTTTTGCGGTTAGTAGTGTTTATGCGTTGTTTAGAAGTCCTTAGTTAGGATTATAACTTGTAATTGAGCGTAATAATTCCGGTTAATACCTAATAAATATATGCTCATATACTCTATTTGGTTAACGAGCTTTTTACTCTGTCAGCTCCCAACTATGACTAGTAATTCCAGTAAAAGAGATATATCACTCATTGCTAAAGCAACAAGACATTGAGACCTGCAATCAATGTATCTGACCAATCAGTATTTGAAAACTCCAACCCTTCATCTTCTGAACTCCTCGCTTCGTATACACAAAGATCGTTATCACTGCCAGATTTTCCGTGGGACAACCTCTACATCACTTCAGGCGGTATGCTGACGGTAAGACTAGTTGATAAAAAAGATATTATATTCAAGTACATTGAAAAGTCAGAACTGTGTACACGGCAGCAGGATCTACTAGGGTCAAAATTTCAGAAAACGATAAGTTTAATACTTTACCTTATACACATCAAAATGCTGAGCGCTAAAGTATGGATATATTCATATATCCATGACTAATATATGAGTCAAAAACTGACAAAACTCTCTTGCTGGAATTAACAGTAAATGTCACAAGTTTGAAACCCGATACATTTATGGGCCCTGAATAATGAAGAAACGTCGAACAACTCATAAAAGCTGAGTGTTGTGGCGATGCAGAGAAGTTTAATAATTCAAGCAGAAATAATAGCGGCGTGACTATAATTTATGGCGAAAAGGACCTGAAAATTGTAAATTTTCGGGTTGTAAGACTTCGACAGAGAATGATGCCGAAGCCACTCTGGGTGAAGCACGAAGGCACTTAAACAGGCTTCGGATCTGTTACACCAATGCACGAAGCTTACTTAATAAGCGATCGGAACTAGGTGTACAGATTGACTCTACAAAGCCAGATATAATCGCAGTAACAGAAACCTGGCTGACACAGGCTATAGATAGTATAGAACTTGATTTCGAGGGCTTTACGTTAGTAAGGGCCGACAGAACACAAAAGCGCAAAGGAGGGGGAGTAGCTCTATTCATTAGGAATGCTATCCCATTTACCATTATCGATAGTGTATCCCATGAGAGTGGGACGTGTGAATTAGTTAGTCTTCGCTTAAAATGCAAGGGACAAGAGCTGCTGATTGGTTTGGTCTATCGCAGTCCAAGCTGTGAGGCAAATGAGATCCTGTTAAGCAGTCTCAATACTTGGTCCCAAAGTGGTCGATGTCTAATCCTAGGGGACTTTAATGCACCTATGGTAGACTGGGAAAATCTGCGAACTAAATCGTCGGAGAATTCTTTCGAGCAGGAACTAGTTGATGCGGTTATCACATGTGCTCTAGTGCAACATGTGAAAGAAGCGACAAGGTACGATCCGGACACTGAATCATCCTTATTAGATCTTATACTGACTCACTATGAGGATGATGTTGCGAACCTCCATCATATGCCACCCTTAGGTAAAAGTGACCACGCAGTTTTAACTTTCGACTTCCATATAACTGCCAGTCATGAGGACGCGTCAGTCCAGTCCAGACCCAACGTCTGGAAAGCAAACATACCAGACATCATGCACTCAGCATCGTTAATAGATTGGACAATAGACCCAGAGTCCTCCATTGAAACGGCCTGGGACGCATTTCGAAATTCATACTTAAAAGTTACCACACCTCACATCCCTTGGACTATACCAAAGGGGCCGAAAAACTCACCACCATGGTTCAGTAGGGAGGTCCGTATCCTTCTCCGTAAGAAAAGGAAAAAGTGGGATAGATTTAGGTTACTGGGGACTGATGAGTCAAAATCTCAGTATCGAAAGGCTCGGAACACTTGTGCCTCGACCCTCCGTAAGTCTAGAAAATTGTACGAAGAAAAACTTGTTAAGGAATCCATAGAATGTCCTAAACGCTTGTATTCCTATATAAACCAAAGGACAAGGAGAAAAGGAAATATTCCTGCTCTATGGGGAGACAGTACTGCTTCATCATTAGTGGAGGACGACTTTGGTAAGGCTCAAGCGTTCTCGAACTACTTTAGCAACGTGTATACCATAGAAGCGCCCTTCTCGTCAGCGTATACAGATCCCCCCATACATACACTGGATAGCGTGACCATTAAAGAACTCGATGTCTTTGGTCTGCTAAATAAGCTTGACATAGGTAAATCCACGGGGCCCGATGAATTACATCCTAGGCTACTGAAGGAATTATCTAACTTCGTTGCAAGCCCTTTAAGTACATGCTTTAACCTATCCGTTACGCAGGGTCGCTTACCGAAAGATTGGAAAAACGCCATAGTAAGTCCTGTCTTCAAAACAGGCACGAAACACAAACCTGAGAACTACCGCCCCGTTAGCCTAACTAGTGTGGTTGTTAAAATCTTAGAAAAGATTATTCGGAAGGAGCTGTTTAAGTATCTCGATAAAAACCGGATCCTCTCGGAGAAGCAGCACGGCTTCAGAATAGGTTATTCTTGTCTCACTAACTTATTAGTGGCTCGTGAAAGCTGGTGCGCTCTTAAGGACCAAAAGCTACCTGTAGACGTCGCCTTCATTGATTTCAGTAAAGCTTTTGATAAAGTTCCGCACAACCGGCTGTTATATAAGTTAAGAAAAGTCGGGATTGGAGGCAATTTATTGATGTGGATAAAAGACTTCTTAGTTGGGCGTCAACAAAGAGTAAGGGTGAACTCAAAGTTATCTAGCTGGGAAACTGTGCTTAGTGGAGTGCCCCAGGGTACAGTTTTGGGGCCAGTGCTATTCCTCTTGTATGTAAATGACCTTCCTTGTCTCCTATCATCATCGGTCTTGCTATATGCTGACGATGTCAAGATATGGAAAACGATACGATGTAAGAGTGATAGCTTAGAACTTCAAAATGACCTGAAGAAGTTATCTGAATGGTCTCAAACATGGCAGTTGCCGATAAATACTTCCAAGTGTGTTGTGATGCATATCGGTCATCAAGGCACAGATACATACACGATGAATAACACTGAGCTACCTGTCGTCCAGACATATAATGACTTAGGAGTTATCGTTAGTCAAGACTTAAAGACTACTGCACACTGCCGTGCAATAGCCGCCAAAAGTTTTAGAACGTTATGGTCAATACGTAGGGCTTTTAGTCATGTCGACGCTAAGACGTTTTTGACTTTGTATACAGTGTTCGTTCGTCCTAAACTTGAGTACTGCATACAAGCGGCTAGCCCCTGCTTAAAAAAGACAGTGAGCTTCTGGAAAAGGTTCAGAGAACGGCGACTAAGCTGGTTCCCGGAATAGCGAAGCTTCCGTATGAATCTCGACTGGCCAAGCTGAACCTTTTCCCGTTGTCATATCGCAGAACTAGAGGCGACTTGATTACAGTCTACAAATTGCTTAGTGATAAATTTGCACCTAACATGCCCTCATTTTTCTTGTCTTCCAAAACAGAGAATTTACGAGGACACTCCAAAAAAGTTCACAAGCCGAGAACAAATTACTTGTCAGCTGACTATCGACTTTCCCATCGAATCATCAACGAGTGGAATTCACTACCTCAGCACGTGGTTGAGGCTCCATCCGTCGACTCTTTCAAAAGAAAGTTGGATCAACTGAGAGACCACCATTGCCAGGACTAACATAGGCTATCGAGCCTCCTGTCCTTCCCAAACTGAAACTGAAACTGAACCAATCAGATATAAGATAACAAGTCACGAATTTGGGCACGGAATTCATCCATACATTTGGCTAAATAGAGTTTTGGCATTATAGCTGATGTCAGTTCGTGATGAAAACACTAAATCTAATTTTTAACCCTAACCAACAACTGTAAATGAGAATTCTAACTGCTTTATAACCCTCATTTAATTCTAATTAGTAGTTGTTCACCCTCAAGGTCACTTCAGCGTCGCTCAAAGATCGTCCATAAATTATAGTCTCACCATAATAGCTCATTAATTCCATATGAAAAATGCTGGAGGTTCCTCTAAAACACTTTAGTGAGTCAATGGAAACGCTGGGAAGCACTTTATCCAGTAGGCACTGAATGTAAGTTATTTAGAAACATCCAGAATGTGAAGAGTTAGGTTCCACATTTCTGATTGAGTGAATATCTATCCTGCTACTGTATTTGGTAGGGTTCCATAACCTTTTAGAAGCTCAAAACCATTTTAAATGCTACAAATACCCCGATTTTTTGTACATAAACTAACCTTGACGCAAAGTGATTCTTCTATTTTCTCACACCTTTTCTCTCGTGTTAAAGTTGTGCAGATTTAGCCTGATGTTATTATAAGGGCTTAGGAAACCGATTCAAGCGTTCAGTCAGAAGATTCACCAAAAGCATAAATGTTAGTATAGACCTGACACCTCAACATTGTCGTGTAACTAGAAGTGAAGCGATAGGTTTGCATGGTTGTGTGACAGCAAATAAGCAACTATAGACATTTAAGAACTACCTATACACTTTAAAAGCACAGTCTAAAGTAATAATAATAATAATAGTTTATTCTCAAATAACAGTTTGTTACATGAGGCATGCCAGTTTACAGGCAAGATCAAATTGATACAAATGATAGAATATTCACTGTAGTAAATTACATAGCTGGGTTGATAATTTATGAGATATGAATGTAGATGGTTTTAAGCAGTTCTACAGTTAGCTGATCATCAACTTTCCTATGGAATCATAAATTAACTGAAGCTCCATTTCTCAGCGCTTTCAAAAAGGAAGTCGGATCAAGGGACTACCACTGCCAGGAAAAACACAGGTCACACAATCTCCTGTCCTTTCCAAACTGAAACGGAATGTTTTTAAATATGAAGTTTATTGGTGGCATGTTGTAGTTAATGACTAAATCAGAAATGCACACATACAACTCCGCGACAATAAGTTGTCCCACGGTATGTGAACATCTTGTTATTATTACTTCTCCGAGATGCAAGAAGAACAACTGCAGGCGTCAAGTTCAAATCTCTTTACGAGTAACTTCAGGATTATGACTATCTGCTTCTAAATGAAAAGCAGAACATATGAAATTCACCTGTTTTATCATTCAAGATTTTCTATCTACACTAATTCAATGAAACGATTTACTCAAGTTAACACTTTTCAAGTACATAAACATTAAATTTCGTAGTCTGTCTGAACAAATGTCACCTACTAAAAGTTGTATCGGTAAATGAGTCACTGAAATAAGTAGTTCCGTACGTCTTCGACACTGATCTCATTAGTCTTAATATTCACACACTAGTTCAAGGCGCTCTGTCACGTATCCGCACCAGATCACGAGTGGGTACACCGTACTATGCATCCCTTTCAACCGCTAGTCAGCTTAAACCGAAAATATCGATAGCTTACCAAAAGTATCCTCGAACCCCTTCATTTTTGACTAGACGGTACACTTCGATTATAAAGGCGATAGGTGTAAACGCGGCTTCAAACTACGAACACTTGTGGCAGATTTAATCAGCCTGACGTGATCTGGTACACCAATCAATAAGAAAAGTATGTTCCTTATTGCAACATCATATATCACTTTTTAATTTTTGCAATTCGTGATATTGTTTTTATATTTCCGCCCATTCGTATATCTTATCTTCACTATGACGGAACAGGCACCTTTCGCCTTCCGCTTTTCAACTCATACCATTCTGACTCGATAATATAGAAACCTGGTTTTGCTACGCAGAAGCTGACTTCCACGAGCACGACGTGACAGATACACATGCACAATTACTCGCAGTAGTGAAAGCACTACCTCATAATTTTAACAGGTACATCACACCTAGTGTGCTTACTTGTGATGTTTCGGAATCTTATGAAAAAGGATGTTCTTAAACGTAAAGACCTAACCGATCAACAAAGGTTGGACCACATTTTTCACAACATCGAGGTGTAAAATGACTCAGCAATAGAAGCGTTGCTACATATGCGAGAGGTCATTGGTCAGTAGACATTTAACGAAGGTCTGTGTAGACAGCTCTTGTTGTCTAAGCTTCTCCGCGTCTCCTCCACAAAATATCTAACATGACTGTACGAGAAAGACCATCCCTTATTTTATTATTTACCTTCAAATACATTACTTCAAAGAAGTTAAATATTGTGATCATTCCCGATTCATAAAAAAGAACCCAGTAGTAGAAGCTATTATTGTGAGTGATAATAATCACGAAGTCAAACAAAATTCAAAGAAAACAACATTATATACACCATTACAAATATTGTAAGTGTCGATAACTATCGTACGTAGAATAAGAAAACCATAAAACTGTGACAAAGAGCATCAAATGTAAAATCTTTCACGTGATGAAACAAAAGAAAAGGTCCTTTTAATAGTTGTTACACACAAGTGATCAGAAAGTATAAAAAATAAAAAAACGATAAAAATTTGCTGATATGATAAACAAGTCACAAACAGGCTGTATGATGAAGGACATGTTTTGTTTAATTTATTTTATTAGAGCCACTATGTTGACGAGATCTTAATCCTCGAAACAATCGTGGACTAGGTACTGAATTAAACACATTTGCTTTATACATATCGGGAGTTTCGTTATGGTGATGAAGTGTTGCAGAATTGGTTTTCAATGAAGGTTGAGAAATGACAGAAATAGGTTTAGTGTTTACATTATCAATATGATGCCGCGAAAACATGCTTTTAGCACGGGTCACTGATGATGTTCTTGAATGTGCACTTGTTGCACGATATGAAGAAACAGTTTGTTGTCTCTGTCGGACACTAGGTGTTTGTGCAACATCATCAGTGTATTTTAGAGCATTATTATTATTAGTTATATCATTAGGAGCAAGATCAGAAGCCGGTTTTGCGAATAACTATGATAAGTTTCTTGTGTAGTGGGAGAAACAGAAGAAAATTTTACGCCGCCTGATTTATTGACTACACCTCGATTGAACGATAAATTTGATTGATTGCGGTGCACTGAAAAGGAGTGAAAACAATGTGATCGACTTAATTGATAAGTTGGGAAAAAGTTAAACAATTTCAAACCATCAAAATTACACAGCTAAGCAAACAATACAAACAACAATAAAAATAACAAAGATGATGATGGCGACAACGACAGAGTACATGCAAAAAAAACACAAACCAAGAAACAACACAAATTTACAGCAAAATGAAAGCAGAAATAATCACAAATATAGTAGCAATTATAACATAACAGTAAGAAAAAAGACCAAATTGCTTCTAAACACAAGTGTAAACTAACCAAACCCATGATAAATAAACAAGATGCAAGTATATGTGAAAAGTAGTTGGAAAAATAAACAGAATAACACAGCTAACAGAGACCACGTTTACAGCTACATTACATAATGATGAATAAGTAGACCATTGACGAATACGAAATTGTGCACACTCACTAAATTTACTTAGAATAGAAGTAATTATGGTAGTAGGAGTTTAACGTTTTATTTCCTCATGCAGGCGAGTAATTACTTGTTCCAATGACATAATTGAGCCTACAGATCAATAAGAAGCAATTGAAATATGCAGAGAAATTCAATAGTTTTACGCTTGAACAGACAAAAAATTGATAATTACAACAATATTGATGGAAGGGAATAGATGATGATCATTAATACATGCACGCTGTTGGCAAACAATCAACAGATATTTATTTAAATAAATGAAGCGACCTATTCAAGAATTTATGAAAAGTCTAAACATACACTAAAATAAAGCAAAAAAACCTAGCTTGTACGAGTTGCATACACAAATAATTTAATTCTTACATAGGATGAAGCTAAATGGTTTCAACTAATGGGGTAAACAGATGAAAAGAGGATGTTGTTGCATTAAAATTTATACCACTAAAAGCAAATGTATGAATTAAACAAAATGGATTAATGTTAATATTATGATTAGATGAAATTAACAAGAAATACTGATTGTCGTTGTAGAATTTTATTTATTTAAACACATAAACATTGATACAAAGAGGCAACAAATATATATGCGCCACACAAATCATTTGATCAGTTTGACTAAAAAAAATACGATTTTCTACTTCCACGGTAACCAATAGTTAAATACAAGTGGAATCAATATTATTTTTCATGGAGATCCTTACATATATTATATGATTTAATTCGGAATCAGGTTTATATATACACATTTATTCAAGTGACTTATGATTTGATTTCAGCAAGTTGACACAGTTAGGAACGATGAATATAGCTTTCTTGATATGACCCTTTGAGTAAACGTGAATAACTGACGACGAGAAGCCTCACTATGACTGTGTTAAAAAATATACTAATAAAAAACTTCATGCTTCATGTTACAAACAACCATGTTTATTGTTTTAATGTTAATACATTCAGCTGACGAGTCCCAAACAGGACGAAACGCGCGTCCTAAATTCCAACGTTATATAAACCCAGTGAAAATCACCTATCATAAACTCATCTTATACCGATTTTATCGTTTGAAAATAAGTTTTAGTATAATAGATTAACTATACCTTCATGTTATTGTTTACAGTTGGAATAAGACCTGTGGAATATCAATGCAAACTAATTTACAAGCAGTTCTACACAATAGTCCACAAGTATATCAAACGTAAAAAGGAAAATTATCTTTTCATAAGGGCGTTCAATATGAAATTATAATTGATTTTTGTTAGCATATGTTTAATTTAACCTACCTGCCTCGACAGGGAATTTCATTATAAGTTTTAATGCATTAGCATTGAGATACAAATTTATCAGATGAATTAGTTTCTGATAGGATGAAACATGCATCATATACTCTACTGCCATCCATTATATATATATATATATATATATATATATATATATATGGTGGAATACTGGGTTCATTGCTATACGAAGTCGTGGATGTGAAAAATTCAAAACTAATTTTACAAAGTATCCTAGATGATATCGATTTATGTTAAAGAGTATTTTGAATTGGTGGTAAATTGTTAGTGCTAAAAATAGGACCATTAAGAAATTAAGATAAAACATATGTAAACCTAAAGAAGCTCTAAAAAAATTAACTGGCAGAACATTGACAACCTCAGAAAGTCTCAAATAAAAATAAAATATCTATTTTCTATAAGATGAGAAACCTATTATGTTGATTAGCCATAATAAAGATTTCTTTTTCTTAGTGAGATTTACTGTATAGTTTAACGTACGATTATGACAACGTAGCTATAGCAGATAAATTTAAAACACTGTCCATTAACAAATTTTACAGCTGAACTAATGTATAATATTAGGAATTCCTATATTGTGAATTAGAACATATACAAGCAAGCAATGTCACATTTAATAAGATCCTCATCACTTTATACTATATTATACAGTAATGCAATTTATATCATTATTATCACTAACTCTATAAACTGCCTAGACTAGTTTAATATTTTCATATATCCATGTAAATATCATTGTATACTAGAATAAAGCCTGATGAAGATCTCATTAAGAACAATATTGTTAGCTTATATATGAAGAAATGTTTATATGGACATCTATTAATATAGAAAGGGATAGGCTCATACACATAAAAACGTACATGTTTAGGAAACAATTGAAGTAAACACAATTCAACAATACATATACAGAAATATGGATTACCATGGAAACATAAGACACGTAGGCAATGAAATAAAAGATAATTACTGTGTTTATTATAAAAGTACAAAAAACGTTACCACTTTTTGAATTTGGCATAAGTATCGATTCAGCGTATTCTTCAAAGCATGTTGACAAAGTATACTTGGATATTATTTGCCGTAGACTTGAAGCACGATCCTCATATCTTCGTTTTTTTTTTAAGAAATAAATTGAAAAATTACTGAGTTAAGATAGAAGCATTGTATCTATAAACAATCCTGATCAATATATATATATATATATATATATATATATATATATATATATATGCTACGATTGTAAGTACTGTTTATCATTGAAAACTAAGATGGACTAGTATAGGACTTCTTAGTAGTGCATATTTACGGCATTAAATGACTGCCGCACCAAATTATTTGAAATTGGATGACGAATGGTGGGTTCATATATAAGTTATATGTGCACCTTTGACAGTGATAATTTATAACATCAATTTTTGGCCTAAATAGTTATATCTTAAACAAACGGTTTCGAGAAATCTCTAATAAAGAAGTTTATAGACTACTCGAGACTGGGTCATTTGGTGGTATCAGATGCGATGAGAAAAAAAATGAAGGAGTCAATTAAACAGCTGAGATAATGGGACATTAACCGACTGGATCCCAGCAATAAGTTTTTGATAAGTGACTAACAAAGGATAAAGAAAACAACATAATATATACTTGGAGACAATACCCTTAACGTAATGATAGAAGGGACTTGAAAATTATATAATTAATTACGAAATCATCAAGAAAGGATACGGATGACGATATCCCGGTTTAGTAGCTTGAACAGCACGACTAGCATTAATAGCTGTAGCACGGACTAGACCTGGTAGAACATTTGCAGTTAAAATAGCATTTTCCACAATTGGTCCAAATAAACCAACCTTGATTAATTCGGAAAGGAACACATAGAAGGGTATTTAATAAACATTATATATATATATATATATATATATATATATATATATATATATATATATATATCAGAACAAAGAAAAGAAATGCAAACATGAAGAGAGGGCAATAGAGACCATAAATTAAAATCATTTGGAAATTATATTGAAGTCAATTTTACAAATGAACCAAATGAGAAAAAACGATTTAGACTATAAGTTTGATCCATACCTACTTCCTTTTACATAAATAAACTTTTGATAAGGCAACTGTTATGAAATGCACATGTACATGCTTATCCCATAGTTTATTCAATAAAAGATAAGGTTGTACGGGTAACAATGGTATTCAATGAAAAAAATATACTGATTTTTATTTGCAATATTGAAATAAGATATTGACACGAATTTTAAGTACGAACTTCCTATAATACTCAAGCTGAAAGTTTATATTTATCAAGAGTTCAGTCATCATTAAGATGATAAAATTACATATTATATAAAATTTTTTAAAAATGGTGTGTTGTGTTGCAAGATAAATAATTACATAACAGTTGAATCCGAACTGTAGCAGAACGTCAGCATCGAGAATGTTGTAAATCTCCCGTGAAATGTAGTTGATTTATGGAATACTGACATTCGCCCTTGTGCATAGAATAGTAGGCAATAAAACGTGTAAGATATTGAACGACTATTTATCATAACCAATTTATCCCAGTAATTTACACAAGAACTCCGCATGTAGTCCTCCTAGAGTTTCTATAAATCACAAGCTCGAACAAAAGAGAAGGGTTGGGAGTGGGGGTTAGCAACTGCACCACGTAAAAAACACTGCCAAACAGGAACTATTAGAACTTTGGGTTTAGAGTCGAAGGGTCTTCTTACAGAAGAGTTGTGACGCCTCATAGTGAAACCCGAGATTCTACAGACGTTATGAGGTCGACGACTCCTCTTCTGACAACCAGAGTAAAAACTAATAGAGGTAGATAAAATGTCTGGCCAATGTGGGAGACTGAGAAAACCAATCAAATAGCGGAAGAAATGAAAAACAGAAAATAATCAACGGGAAATGCAAAATAATCTAGTCGATGTGACAAACCTGGGCTTCACGTCGTACTTCAACTTTAAACAATCCATTAAGTAAAGGTGAAATAATGATTAATACATCACCGAATTGTGTACGTAATATACTTCGTCTAAAAGCACGTGAATTCTCATTCCATATAATCATAATTTCATCGTTTCCCAAATGTTTATACTGGTAGCATTAGAAAAAAAGAATTAATTTGGAAGAAAAAAGAACTGTGAGGAAGTCATTCAACAATGAAAGTGATGTATAAATTTGTTTATTTAGTCTAGACTATGTAAAATGATGTATCAGGAACTAGGAATTTTACAAAAAAAACTTTCTGTTATTTAAAATATTTAGCGTTATTCAGAAAACTAGTTGACAATTTTAATCGTATGACGTAACAAGAACTTAGGTGTATCACCAAATTAATTACGATGACTGTACTGAAGTGTAAAATCACATACAATAATTTGTATTTTATCTCCAAGAGATGTATTCCTAGATGGGTGATAATCAACAAAAAAGTTACAAACCTGAAGTGTTTATGCGCTTAATCAAAAAAGGGATATGAAAAGTTAATGTTCCAAATCGACCATGTACAGTGATACAATGGTAAAAAAATACATATATCAAATCCACCATCGGATCAAACAATACAATAAATAAGTCATTATGTATTCAAAAATAAAAATTTTATAGCATTAAATGAGATAAGAAGTAAAAATGTACACTACACAAATGATTACTAAATATCGTTGGATGTAGTGTAAATAACCAATCTGAGCAGGGATTATAGACGGTGAAGTTTTATTGCTGATGTAACTATGGGCAGTAAATTAGTTAAAAGATTCAAATAGCTCATTTAAAACAACCTTAGATACAAAACAGATGAGTTTGGGCTAGCCCTATAATTCAAGACGACCGTTTCGCGTTACGAGGGACTCATCAGGAAGACACACCTGCATCTGAAAGTCGATATTTATGTGAAGACTGAAAATCAATACCAACTACACATATATAGGGTATAATATATCGGGAGTTCGTATTTCCAAGTATCGTCGAATATATGGTACTATTTTAAACTGTCTTGGAAAGCACTAAAACGGACGAACGAATCAAATCCAGATAGAATATATGTATTTATTTAGAGCAAATATGGATTGTTTATGAAATGCATACACTTTCATTTGCATCTGTTCTGTGTTCCGCAACCCAACTGGTTGTAAACTGTCTACTATAGTTTCTCATCTTATCTCATAAGTATTGTGAACTCGTTGTGCTTTTGGCTTTCTGACTATCCTGTATTTGTTGTCGACTGCAGAAACTCCCATACGGCACTCTGCTATATACTACTTATAATCAATCTTTTGAGTAGTACCCACCACAGTACTTATGGTATTATTTTCTATGATTTATATATTTATTTTGCTCGTATGCAATAAACGCAGAAAGTTTGGAAACTTAGTGCAGACTGGAGTTAGAAATAGTCATAAAAATAGTTGATAATGAAGCATCTAATCGTTGGTGGTGTGTCAATGTCATGTATATGTTTAAGTTTATTACTCTTCAGTAAACTGCACCAATTCTACAAGAAACCAATATTTCACTTTTCATTAAGCTGATAATTTATTGACTATATCTACCAAGCTAATGTTTTCTAAAAGTCATGGAGCAAATGACAGACAAGTTTGAGTGGACTAACCAGCAAATAAACTAAACAGATCGACAGAGTAAAAATATGAGCAAAAGAAAATAAAACGCAAACTAACTTTTAAATCTTCTTGAGTGGATGAAGGCATTCTTGTTGAAACATGGAAAATAACTTCTAAAGTAGATGTTGCATAATATGGTGTGGATAAACCAGCACGTCCACTACATTCTAACCCACCACGAAATCCTTTATGTTTAAGTAAATCAACCTCCCAGCCAAGACCAGCTACAAAATTTTCAAATTCTAAACTAGCCGTTTGATTTGATAAAATAGACTGTTTATCCTCTTGTCCTGCTCCAACATAGAATATAGCAAGTTTATGAGTTTCTCGCCTGAAATAATATATAGAACAATATCAATACAATTATAGACACATATATGGTTACATACATACAGCCATACGTGAATTCATGACCTATTAGCATGGATATTCAATCAGAAAAAAGTGTTTAAAATCAACATCTATCCAAACTAAAAATTACTATCAATAATTAAAAAAGAATTCAGGACGCCTATTTCATTTAGGTGGCTTATTGACTAGAGGCACCTGTATCGAAGTTTTAGTGTTCCGACCGAGATATACTCCTGGGATACTGAGTATCTATATTTGAATGCTAGCCACTACTAACCAACGATAATCAAAACTTGTGAATAAATGATATCATTGAAGCAATACGCTCAGGATATCTATAAGTGAATCAAAGAATGATAAATTATAGACCTTAGTACATCAACAACGGGGAAGCACAAGCCTTCATATATCTGAAAACGGTGTTGTCAATATTTTTTGTGCTGAGTGACTATTTCTTTGTACATTATTCTGCGTTTAATTCGAACTTCAAATACAATTAATTCAAATTGTGCTCAACGAGCTCTATCTGATAGTTTTAGGAATTCCTGGTTGGCATATCAATTTGACTAGTTTCAATTATCACAACTTATCTATCAGTGATAAAATATTCTCAATTTAATGATTTACAGTGAACATCATACATCATACCATTATCAGTTGATGACAACTATGATATGATCTGATGACAGCAAACTATAGATTCTATGCTTATGAAACACCAGGAAATACACAATGATGCATTGTATTTAAAACTGAGATTCTACAAGAACTGAATAGTGACTAATTTCATGTTTGTATAATGATTTGGCGCTGATCGAAATCGATCGATCAAATTTACACTATAATAATTAATCTAAGTGATTTCTAACATTGACATTACTATTTTGAGATGTCAGTTAGGTTGGAGACAGCCGACACAAAGCCTTGAACCTAAGTTTCATATCATAGTTAGAACCGGTTAGCAAGCCGTACCTGTCATCTTAAGGGGGAACTGATAATCGATTACAACCCCTATCATCACAGTAAAAAAATTTCCAATGAAATTTAAAAAAAAAAGATTTTAAAAATTTAAAATGAACTAACGATCCAAGATTATCCAAATGTTTTAATTCACGTATAAGAGCTGGAGATATTTGTAACAATTCAACGGTAGGTCTATGCTTCCAAGATAAATAACCTAGTTGATTTAATAAATGACGCGAATTATGAAATTGTAAAGTATTTTGTTTCATTGATTCTAATTCTTGAACATTTACTTTCTTATCATTGATCAATGAACGTATTGTATACTTCAGAGAATTTCTATAACCAGTTTTTGGTAAAGATATATGAGAGTTATATAGTGATAATCTAATGGAATCAATGTAAAGAAAAGAATAAAAATCAAACATGAAGAAATTAGCATTGTAAATAAAATAGCAAATGTTTATAATAAACTTGAAGAGTTAGTTTCCAATGAAGATGGGATCGTCGACATAGATTTTTATTGAAAAAACCCCATGTAAACAGCGGTAATAAATGATTAATCTACTTGATGAAATGATCTGGTAATAGATGAATTTTTCGCATGGATATCGTGCGCTGTTACGGGTATGAGGGCTGATATCACTTACAGGCTGCCCACACCGTCGAAGGGTATTTCTTGAGGAACCTGAAAAAGAAGTCGGATTAGTGTTGGTCTTAACGACCTGGTAGCGTGACCGCAGAGCCCAAGAGACAACTGCCTGAAGTCGGTCGCGCACGGCCCTTTCGTGGAAGGTTTTTAATGTGTTAGCTCCGCTCTTCAAAGGGCCTTACCGCCGGATACGGAAATCCGTGAGGTAAGAAGATGTGACATTTTTAGGGTCGACCTTTTCTAACCCCACCCCTCCTTGTGGGAAGGTAGCATCGCTGTAGATGCTGGCTTTCCGAGGGAAACACCTTACTGCTGTCACACCCCTCTACAGTCAGCAGTACGACTTCGCCCTCAGACCTTGAGTTGCTGCTTTTAGTCTAACTGTTCTCCAATCGATCTGCCTGGCATGGTAGAACCTACAGGAACATATGTTCCAGCCAATATAGCTCGGTTGAGTCATCACGATAGGCAAGCCCTACCACCGCGTCAAGGTAGCAGCTTCGGTCAGGTATGGATATCGAAATAATCTGAAATTTTTATTACCAATTGAAATAACTTATGATGGTATAATATATGCATATTCATCAAATAACAAGTATATTGTATAAAAGTATATTTTGCGTAATTTTATGAAATGTAAACAAACAAAAAATAAGGTAGATTATGCATGTGTTTTAGAATTATTGTTAGGATCACGTGTAAGGTTGTAGACAGATGATGTAGTGAATTAGCTGCAAACTTTTATTGATTTAGGTGATTAAGAGATTTTATTTGATGTCTGTAGTTATTGCCTACTTTGAGAATTGGCTAATAATGGATTAACTGTAGGTGAAGCAATTACATACATCAATTAGAGTAGTTTGATGTATTAAGCTTCATTTTATAAATATGTTTTGATCTTTCTATGGTATTTAAATAGGATATATGTTAACTTTATTTGTTCCTTGTGAATCATATTTTTGTAGTGACTAATTTTTATTGTGAGCACTAGTATTTCGAAATATTTATTATTATTTGGTCAATTTATTGTCTGTATATTAACATGAAGTATGACAAGCTGAATGAATCGACATTTTTTTTCAGTGTTTCTAAATATTTACTCCTACCACAATCATTGCTTACTCTGTGGTCCCAAAATACACGACTAATACTTCAAAAATACATATAATCAAAAATCAGTAAACTATGATTACACCCTACTTTTAATGGTCATGTTTGACACCCACAAAGTAGAACGGAGCAAACTGCTGTGCAGTAATTTCGTCCTTTACTTGATAGACAGATATCTCGCCTACGCCATAAGTGAGGAGAGTTGGCAAAAGTTAATCGAGCCTTTTAAATCCGTGCCGTGAGTTCATTGGACACCAGATCGTCAGGACTGATAAGACTCCCAAGATAAGTAAAGCAATCGATGCGTCCAACTACTTCACCTAATGTCATTTATTCATGAGCTGACGCAAGCCAGTCGTGAAGCAAGATTTTGAACTTGAAAGAAAGATAACTACATTCCAAAAATGGTTGCATTATTATTTAAAGTGGTCAAAGAGTGAATTTCGTCAGCGTTTTCATCAACCAAAACTTTTATCTCCAAACTTAGAGTCAACAAGTGAACGTCTTGGTAAAAGAACAACCCCTGAAAAGTCAGATGAAAGTGTTATCATTAAAAGTATGAACTTTTTACTACTGTGGTATCCTCTCGAGGATCGAAACCATGACATTGAGACCTCGTGACAGCGGCTTAGCTTTGAGAACATGGAGCAGACGGTCTAGTGATTCACATGTCTAACTTCAATCAATTTACAATATTACACAACTAGCTTTCGATGATGTCACTAGTTGTATCGCATCAAAATGATTGAATATATGTGGAAAAAAATCATAGCATAAGTTATTTTGTTGATATGATTGATCGAGTCCTAACTGAATGTACAATAGAAAACTTGACAATCACATTAATTTGATACTAGTTCGGTGAAATTTGTAGAATTGATTAAGAAAAAAAACATTAGATACATAATTTCCATACGTACACATCTATATCTGGTAACTTTCGATGATTCACATTTTCATCTATTTGATATTGAGCAGTAATCTGATCACATGTCACTTTCTCCATATTCAAACAAGCAGTTTTTTCCTTGTCAGAAATATTTTTCGAATTTTCATATTCACATAGCTTTGATGTGCACCAGTTAATTGAACATTCTGGACTAGTTATTGCCAAATCTCTTAGAACCTAGTAAAAATAGCAATAAAAAGGATAGTGATAACGAGAACACTACACACTATATATTTACCATGACACTGCGTTTCTAGTTTGTTTTTTTAAATCACATGATTATTTATGTAACTTGAACAACACTTAAAACTTTGAAAAAAGAAATAACAGCCGGATCTAATCATGAACTAATACCTTGACTAGAGAATCATTTTGTTTTGTATGATGGTTAGATAAAAACAGAAATTACTATATAATACTGACCAAGGTTTGAACATATTATTTACGACAGTATAGGGTTGTGGAGATTGTTGGATTTCATTGATATCCCGAACCGATCTAAGTTGGACAACATTTAAAACTGGGAAGGACTGGACATCTATTCTATTTAAGTACGAGATAATTCGACAGTGAACATTTTTAACTTCGCAACCACGAATCGAGCCAAGGATTCTCAGTCTCGGGTGCGAACGTTTGACCTCTAGATCATTGAACTGGGGTCTATTAATGTACAAGTTGAACATCAATAAATCCACGATATTGAGTTTGTTTCCAGGTCGCAGATGAGCACTGATGAGGAGTTCTGTACTTGCACGTCTAATATTTACAGGTTTTCAATGGTTTTGGTTTGTGATTTCAATCTTCACGATTCAAATATCTTATATAATAAAGTGATACATTAGTAGTAGTACTTGAAGAAAAAACAAGACTAAATTGGAAAGTGGTACTAATGTAAATGACAAAACGCTCCGTAAATACTTTTTCTAGTGAAATTGAAAAACAGCGGTATACAGAAGAAACAAGTTACAATGAAATCATGAACCGATCCAAGTTAGACCAATATCGAGAACGTGAAAGCAGTGAACGGGCGTTTTATCCTGGTATGGGAATCCTCAGCACTGCATCCATGATTCCGGAGAAAAGACTGGTTTCGTGAACGATCGCTTAGCCTCGAGATCAATGAGACAGAGTATAACAGTGTTAACGATTAACTTCAATCAATGCATGATATCGCGAGACCATCTTCTGTTGTCTGTGGTGGGTAATGCCACACATCCAAATTCAATCAAATCCAACAATCTTCACAACCTCATACTAACAAGAAACAGTTTTGATAAGTATAACAAACTTACGTCACTTAGCCGATCGAGTTGATCAATTGTATTTGGTGTTAACCTGTTAGTTGTCAGTGGGGGCGGATTTACTCTTGGAGGAGGACATGGTGGTGGATCGCGTGTAATCAAGTGTGAATTCGAATTATCAGAATCAACCAGTCGTAAATTAGTATTTGTAAGTCCATTCAATTGTTGAGTTTCCTGTTTTTCTTTCATATCAACTAGACTAGCATATAAATAAGAAACATCCCAACTATATTTACCAGATAGATCACGTGTAATAATTCTTGTATAGAATTTATCTGAATGAAAAATAATATAATAATATGATATAGTAAAATATTTGAGAACTATGTACATGTTGGCATACATATAAAGACATAAAACAATTCATAATAGTTTTCTATTAAAATTAAAATTTGTAGACTCAGTGAACCAACAAAATCATTAAAAAATGAAGCGTCAACTGAAAAATCACTATCTGAAAATGCATTTATGACAAATTGAGGAATGAAAGAGTAATCTTACACCTGAGCAATCGTTCTTCTCTAATAAATAGAAACCTATAATTGGTTGAGTTTAGAAGCGTTCTCAAAAAGTAGTTAACTGGGTATCGTAAAACCCTTATAGTTAGGACGACGAACAAATGTTAGCTAGACAATCTTTAAAAACCAGGAAGCACTACACAGTTGTTTTTTTTCTAATGTAGGACTAATCAACAAAGTACACTTATGATCCGACCCACAGTTGGACCTACGACCTTTGATCTTGCGTGCGGTTGAGTTGGCATCCAATGGTGTAAGACAATCGTCTGACGCAGGCAATGAGAAATCGCCGCGCGATTTCACGAACCGACTGAATTCAGACAAGTACAACACTGGGTCCTGGCTTAGTGGTCTAGAGGTGAGGAGTTAGCAAGCAATAATGAAGGTCCTGAATTCAATTCCCTGTTGTGGGGTCGTGGACTGTCGAGGAGTCACATAATAGGGCGAAACAACTACCAAACCTCCCCAGGTTATCAATAGCTATTCAACTAAGATCAGTCTGTGATGTGAACTACGAAAATATTACCGCACTTTAAACTGCTATTACACATGAACTAAGTGAAACAAAACACAGTACTTAGCAAATACAATGAATTTTATGTATGTACTTAGTCGAAAGGGTACAATAACAATGAACTGAATGCATTTCATAATATCAAGCGGAAACAAATTAGGTGTTTAAGTGATTGAAAGTAATTGGTTGGAAACCTTAGATTTAGATTCAATGCTTGCTGGCACTGATCAGCAAGGGATAATCATTTACATAGGATTCAAACTTGGATGATAGTTTCTCAGTCAAAGACACTGACTATGAGCTACTCAGGACATAATATCATGTCATTTAGACTAGTTACAACAATCCTTAATCAATAGAAAGGATTTGACCAGCACTATGGATACAAATAATGATGATGATAATAATAAAGAATATACTAGTTTCTACTTTGTGATGAGACATTGTAAATGATTAACTGGTACCAAATAAGTCAACGAATACATCAAAACTCATAAAATTAATAACAAACAGTCGGATAAACACAAAATGGATACCTGTTACCAAACTAGACTTTGATGAATCCACTTCGACATCGTTAGAATTTAAATATGATAATGGTAGATAAGAATAGGTGGAATTGTTGAATTCGAGTACTTGTAGTTCAGTATTGTCCTTATCACTACTAACTGTAGTAGGTAATAAGCTATCATTGATATTTCTCAATTGGTCAGGCAGTTTCACAATGGGTAATGATAGGAATGTCAATATAATTGAACGATCTAACACAAATATTTGTAAATTATTTCGTTCAAAAATCTCCGCTGTTAATTCGGATAAATCATCCATATTATTATGATTGTTAGTAGTGAATTGTTTTTGAGCAGATGATATACTATGGGATAACTGATCATGACGTTCTTGTATGGATGTATTCAGTTGTACACATTGTTTCGACTAAAAAAGTACACATGTATGTACATTTTTTCAAACATTTACATAATGACAAATGTTAGGGAATGTTAATAACTGATTCTGTAAACAATAAAATGTTTGAAATATGTAAATTCAAACAAGTCTCAATAAATTCCAATGAACTTTAGATGAGAATGAGAGTGACCCAGTGACTAATCTAATTCGTACAACACGTGCATTCATATTAATTTTGAAGATCAAAGTTGTTATACTAACATAGGACATCGCGTCACCGATTATTAAGATGATATCCGCTACCCATGTAGGTCTCAAATGTCGAAAGTTTCTCATGTATACTGGTAGCTCATTAGTTCATTGATGTTAAATGATCTTCGCCCTGTGTTTATAATCTTGTCTTAGAACTGTTAAGAGACCTGAATATGATTTTGTTTCGTATGCAGCATTTGTTAATGAGCAATGCAAGAGTTCTAAGTTGCATTCAAAATAGTTATTGGGACTGAGGGGCATGACCCCCAAAGCTTATGCAAGTATTTAGCCATCAATGTTAATGGTCGTATTATCACTTTGCAGTTGGAAACTGCATTCGATGTTACTTTGATTTCTCGCAAAACTTAGCACAGACTTGGTCGGCCAAGCATTGGTCCTACTACCGATTGCATAAAGAATACATCAGGCATTCCAATCAAAATTTCTGAAATTATCAAATGTACAGTCGAATGTATTTATCTAATAATCAAATCTAAATGCTATGTTACTGATGAATCCTTGAACCTAGTAGGTCTTGAGTGGATCACATAAATAAAAATGTTTGATTATCTATTTAATCTAATTTGTAATCCATATTAGAAAAATGCTCGATCAGTCATCCAATTTGATTTGCAATCAAGTATGTCCATACCCTCATACGATTCACAAAGTGTTATGCCCCGATAAGCATAATGAATGGTAACTTTTGGGGTAAATTTATGGACCAATACTATGCGTATAATTTTATCGTATAATTGTTAAATAATTAAACTGTTCATATTTATGTCCCTCTTAATATGAGCTTTATTTTAACCTATGAACTATTATTATACGAGTTATGTCCCGCCTATTAATAACTATCTCCCACACTCACAGCCACTTTTGGCTAAATCTTGTACAAATGTTGTTTCCTATTTTATGGTACGATGTGGTCTGTCTGGTATATAAACCCAGTACGTTTTGAAATAAACGATTTATGTCGCAGACACTGAGATTGGTGTTCTGGATTTAAGTGGCTGAACTAGGCAGGAAGCAAGACCGATAAAAACTCTAGACATCTCGCACGGGTTTTATGTGTCATTGGTCCGATCGATAATTCACTGCTCCAATTGGCGGTATCATTACGTTATACATTAACAGGACACACAAGCCAAAAGTTATAACACAAAGGGAGGTAGCAATTTTCTAGTAACTTTGAAGATAATCACGAGGCAAGGGCACGACTGGCGAAATCTTTACCTAAGGGTGTCTCCGCTGCTGAGTCAATGTTCGGAAGGAAGATTCGGACTTCAGTTGATAACATGTATCCACAAAGAAGAAGATGAGATTATAAACCCAAGGCGAAGAGAATTGAACATCAGTTTACTAATGGGTGACATAAACCATACCCACCAGAGACGATTAAATTAAGATAAAAAACCTCCTAGCTTGAACTTGCAACTAGATTATTTAATTGATACAGCCAATTTTGAGCAACAGGATCGGAGCAGAAGTGATGGCCAGATCCTAAGGAAATCATCAAGATGACATTTTATTTAAATCCAAGACGCATAACTTATTTTTCAGGAGGGAAATGTGATATTGGGAGTCAATCAGAAGTATACTAATGAGAAGGTCAATCGATAGCAAACAGAAGTGACCTAAAGGATGGGTGCATTTCACTCGGTAAGAAATGGATTAAGTTCCTAAGGATTAGAGTGGTATATATAAGAATGAGTATTTGTGCATTTTATTACGTAGCCCAATACACTTTTTCGCCTAAGTAGTCAGTTGGGGAGGGGGGAGAATAGCACACCGTGTGTCAGTATTAGATTTTGGACACCGCCCGTGACAACAGAACTATATGGACATTTCCCCTTACTGATTTATATTAAAGTTTAAAACGTGTATTCAATCTACTAATAATAATAATGTGATCAGTGAATAGAAGACAGGGTCATACCTGATTAGCACGAGATGAAAGCGACAAAAGAGATTGAAATAATGAAGTGTCAATAATAAACAGCAAGGTCAAACCGCAGGGATAAGGTTTCAAAAAAAAACAGTAGAACGGTAAATATGAAACGATACTGGAACTCAAGATCGAGGGGAAGATAAAGAGTAAATGAATTTGCACCAATGTGAACAATTCTGGTAGGCAATGATTTCTGAGGTTGTTGATAGTTAGATATACGTTACATACGTCAAACAACCTTAGTGCATGAAGATTCAGTACTTAATTAGCCGGTTTGTCACCTTTGATAAGTACCCTAGGCCTAATTTCAACATTGTTAATCCAGTCGTTCCACGAAACACCAGTAATGTTTTGAAGACACCCATGATAAGAAATCTTCACCCTACGCATGTCTTATACTTTCATAAACCACGTTTCATAACCGTAAAGTAGACCAAAGCGAACTGTTGAGCAGTATACACGCAGTTAACACAAGAGTAGCAAGTTGACAAACTCCAACAGGGCTCTCTGTGTTTGTGCGGAAAGTTCGCTGAACGCTACCCCAGACTTCTTAATGGAGATTAAACAAAAAATGAGAGCATTCCTGTAATACATATGACATTTTCCAAGGATTCTATCTGGAAATATACTAATTCGATCCCGATAAGAGCTATTAACTTGACGTGATGGTCAGACCTGAATATCATGATGATATAATCGAGACATATTAGGTGGGACAGTTGTTCCTTTAGGCTATATCATGCACGACAGGTTGGTTAGAGAACGTTAAGACTAAAAACAGTAAGCTCATCATCAGAGCCAAATATACAGGGGGTGAAAAGAGTAAGGTGTTTCTTCTAGACAATCAATATGTTTATCGATGCAGCTTTCTCACATTCCACCTTGTCTTTGTTTTACTGATTTGATCCAGTTCGTTAAATACAAAGAATAAATACAAAATAATTGTCCTGATTGTTCATTTTAGTGACATGACTTTATTGCAGATTGACTTTTTCATATCTGTTTGGAAAGCATATGATTAAGCTTAAGTAATAGTAAAACAAATAATCACTCACAATCAGAGATTTAAATTCATAATTTACTGAGATCCCTCCTGTCACCAAAAAAACACATTACAAAGTATCTGATTGATAAAAAACCTACCATTGGAAACTGGTCTATATGATTGAGTAAATGACTCATTGCCATTCGTGCTGCTAGTCGTACTGACTCCATTGCACTATTCATATAATCATTATAATGATATAGAATCATACTACTCTCTGCGTTAGCTACAATCCAAGACTTTGCTGTCATTGTGGATAGATCTAGGTCAGATTTTGGAGCCTATAAAAACCAATAAATATACATATGTCAATGCCATTTAAAAGTTAAATATAATGAATAATTGAGGTACAAAATTTGAAAAATAAATGAAAAGTAGGATAATGAAATCTACGCAAAATACTTCGGATCCGTTGGCCCGACACTATCAGCAGCAACGTACTATGGGAGAGAACAAACCAGATCACAGCGGAGGAAGAAACGCTGCAAGTGGATAGGACACATATTGAGGAAAGCACCTCACTGCGTCACAAGACAAGCCCCCACTTAAAATCCTGAAGGCCAAAGGAGAAGAGTAAAACTAAACAACACATTACACCGAGAAATGGAGACAGAAATGAGTAGAATGAACAAAAATTGGATAGAACTAGAAAGGAAGGCCCAGAACGGAGTGGGTTGGAGAATGCTGGTAGGCGGCCTATGCTCCATTGGGAGTAACAGGCATAAGTAAGTACGTAAGGATATTGAAATATTTTAAAGATTAAATCAACAATCCATTATAAAAACACCGAGGTTTATTATATCTCTCAAACAGAAAATAAAACATTTATTTGATATTACTATTATTATTATCAAATCAGATGACTTTTATTGAGTAAAAAAGAATGTTTTCAATAAGACAGAAATTTTTCACAATGTACAGATTAAAGTATTACGATACACATAAAACTGTTGTGTATTGATTTGTCAATAAATATGCTATAGAGAACGTTTTAACTAAAAACAGAAAGAGTGAAAATCACATGACAATTAAAATTTAATTTATATAGCTTATAAAATGATTTCCATGGTATTAATCCGGCGAACTGAGTATATACATTTATTCTATATTAATAATAAACTCTACAATTTGTACAAAAATAAAATTAAACAGAAATAATTACTAAATTATAATTTTATTGATAAACTGTATTGTGGAGATAATCACAGAATATATCCCAATATATATATGCATGATCAGGTTGATACAAAAAGCAACATGACATGTAAAAAACAGAGATATAAAGTTAAAATTGTTGAGAATGATGTATTTTATAAATTAATTCAAGAGGATATTAATGGTATAAGGTAGAACTTGGGAATAATTAATACTATGAAGGAGAACTGGTATATTCTGATGATGAATGAATGGTGCATCGAAAATATGATTTATAAAATCAGTTGAACACTAAAGTAAATAGAACTATGGAAATATGAGTAAATTAGTACATATCACGATGTCAGATACTATGTTGCATACGACTGACTGACTAATTATAAAGCTTTCTTTAGGCACAAAATTTGTCGAATATCAGATTCAGAAACAATATCCATGATGTACAAACAACCAGTTACAACATTTTATTTTCAAATGTAACCATTTATATGATACAAATTTTTGCTGTTTGGTACAAAATGTAACAATCTTCAAGCCTATCAACGGTGTAGTGCAGTTCATATTCTTTTGTAGTTTTGATGAAGTTTCATTCATTGAGTTGGGAAGCTTTCATTCTTCTTACGAACATCATCATCAACATAACCTTCAGGTAGAAGAAGTATTCAAATATCTTCATATCTGACTGGCAGCTTGTCCTGTCGACTTTGACATTGATTAGTTATTGTTGTCCTGATCATATCGAGAGGTAATCAAAACAAATTTGCAGACACAAACAAGTCAAAGATCAACAATAACCAACCAAGATGGAGGTCGATAGGACAAGCTTTCAGTCATATGTAGGGAAATTCGAAAACCTCACTTCTACCTCAAGTTTATGCTGATAATGTTTAGAAGAACAATGAAAGCTTGCCAATTAAACTATTCAACTCAGTGAACCAAACTCTATTAAAATCATCCACTTGGGCAATAAATCTCTATCTTTCGCAATCATTATGCGAAGTTGATAATCAACAAATCTATGTTGAATTCATCTTCAACAGTTATAATATGAACTTTTATTTTAAATTAAACCATTACATACATAACGTGGAAGTATTTTAAAGTTCATTCGATGATGCACTATAGAGTTATCGAACTGTACTGGAAGCATATGACAACCTGTTAAACTTATACATGGATATATTTTACATCATAGAAATAAAAGTAAACATAATGGTTTGATCGGTTGTATATATATTTGAAAAAATAAAAAATATTATGATGAAAAAACTGTCAAAGTATATAACTTACATTGAATAAATTAATATCAATTGACTGTTTATATATATTAATGTATTCTCCTAAAGGATCTGTAAAGTTAATACTTGATAAGATTTTAGATTGAGGATAATTGGAATTTTGTACTGAATTCATTAAAGTTTGTGAATTTGTATTATTCGATATAATGAAGCATAACACTTCAATTATTGTATCTAATAAATTCGATGCCGGTAATAATTTTAATTCTGATTTATTTTCAAAATTCTGTATTAATTGATCATACGGTATACGGATAGACCATTCGATAATTGATTGAATAAGACTATGAAAGAACTGTGGAAAAGTCAAATCACGGAAGGAATAAGTGGAGATATGATCAGTATAAAAATCCAACGAGAGTAATGTTTAATAAAAAAAACCATAGAACAAAACAATTGGGCTAAAAGAACAGTTAAACGTTCCAAGGAAAAAATGACGCATTTATCACACCAATCTTATATATCATGACAAAAACTGATCAAACTTTTAAATCTCATTAAAAGTAGTAATAGAACGAATTTGAAGAAAATAACAAAAATATGCTATAGATTACTGATAGGTCTAATTCTAAAGGACATTCATTTAAGGCAAAGGGAGACAGCTAATGCTGTTGTTCGACAAGATGGAATTATAACATTCTTAAATTAACTGTATTGTTGGGAAATACTGAAATTTGGTAAAAGCCAGTCGCTATTTATCTAACTGTAAAAATATTTGAATATGAAGAATCTTTTCACTAAATTCTTTTTGTCTAGTCATTAGGCAGTCAGCATTTATCACGACCATTGCTTAACTCAAGTACGCATACTTTTTGTGACCTTGGAACCATCGGTTATAATATCCTATATTATTTTACTTGGCATTTCAATCTGATTAATCGATTTCCACCTCCTTGTATACATTACAGGCTAGCATTATAAAGTCTTATGTTTGGAAGTGAATGATTTACAAGAAAATCCTTATTAATTACCAAGATTGATAAAGCCGCGTTAACTAAAGAAAAATAATTTATAGTTTCACGTAACAAAATGATCTTATTCAGACAACCATTGAAAACCATAAAGTACTGAACGATTGTGACTAGCAAAGTTGAACAATGTCGGATGTAAGACAGATATGCACCAATGGAATCGACAAATGGTTACAAAATTCCACGAATTGAGTAAGGTTAGAAGACTAAATGGTTGCTTAGTGGTTTAATAGTTGATTGATCACCTCAAGACCTAAAAAATTGTAGGTTTGATCCATAGTGGGATTAAAGATGAGTACTGCTGAAGAGTCCCATACTAGAACAAAACTGATTTCCAGTTCTTCCTGGTTTTTAAAAGTAATTTAACTGAGATCACTTCGTGATGTACACAACAGAATTAAATAATCTCTATAAACCATTATATGAGAAAGCAATATTGTTCAGTGGATTTTTATATATATATTTATATACTTGACCTACCTGTTTATCAGTTAATGACATACTGTCAAGATTTGTATTGTCCCATGTAGAATATAAAGTCCATGCAAGTGACTATGTGAAATAGAAAAAAAAAGAAACAGATGAGCATGTATAGTATTAACATTAGTAAATAAATACCACATTATTAAGGCTTAAAAACAATCTACATATTATAACACAAAAAAGTATAAAAAAAACCATGTCACTTAATAATCATTAATTTGAATAATTGATGAAAAGTGATATAATGCAAACAAATAAACTATATTATTAATATTTACCACAATCAAATTCAATAAGATAAATGGAAACAACTAGTCACAATCGATGTTCGTATATATTTTCACATTTTCAAAACAACTAAACTGTTAGTCAAACTCATGAGGCTTATGAACTTGAGGGTAAGTGACATTTTTTACGATGTTCAATATCACAATTTGAGTGAAAAGGTATACAAAAAAAAGTAAACTATGACAAGTGAATTCTGATTTCCATGAATTTGCACTAGTTAGCATTTATTTAGATGTAACATATATATAAGTACAGTTATGGAAGAATATAAAGTGGTGACAATAATTAACCTATGAAATTCAATCCTCTGATCAGTGTAGTACACTGTATGTGAACAATTTCGAGATTGATAACGATCAATATATATATAGACACATTTACTCGTATGGAAATCAAGTCTCTTCATTTCCTACTTTAAAACTTAAGAGGCAAAAGAACTGAAAGCAAAAAATAACGTTATTTACTTGTTGAAATCATGTAAAGCTTAGGAAAGTTAAGAGAATGAACTACTGTGTCAGATTTCAAGTTGTTACTACCAATGTATTCATCAAATATTAGTCCAGATATATTATTAATACTTGTGAATAATCAAATTGTTTTATATTTTTTTTTAAAAAAACAATAACAAAAAAGTAACATAAACTGTTTGAACATTCTTCGTTGAAGATACAATAATAAATTGGGCAAAACTTACCAACAACACTAGGGAGGGTAATTTCGCATCGCGATATAACAGAAGATGACAATATTCAGCGAGTGTATTGATCATCTCAACTGCAACGATAGATACGGCCCTATTTTGAAACCGCATCATTCCTAATAAAATTATGATGGATTCGAAAAACAAATCGTCCATTGGTGTAAAATTGACAGATGATACAGTTCCTGACTCCCTTGAAAATGAATTCACTAGTTCAATGACACAATAAATTGATAAACCAGTAATAGCCAGGCATCGAACCTCTCCAGATGGATCTGACAAGACAGCTTGTTTTAAACTGCGAACCAATTTTGACTAGATTTTAAAAAATTCAATATGTAAAAGATTAATAGGAAGGTCCATTAGTTGTGGAGAACATGTTTGGCTCATCACAAAATGGACAGTGCTGAGAACATTGATCCATAAGAATAGTTATACAGTCGGTAGAAATATAGTAGTTTTGTAGCGGACACACATGAAACTCTTGGAGCAATCGTCTTAGTAAAAACCATAAACTAATGAGCACAAACATGATTTCCAGACCTTCCGATTACGGCAATAAATAAATGAAAATCAGAAACACAATAAATGTATTATGTATGTGCAGATTACACATCCTAAATTCAGACAGTGGACAATTATTTTAAGCCCAAAAGATAAAAAGAGAAATGATAATGTTGAGTAAACCTTGGCTGGTTTACAGCTATTTTCCTCGGTAATCAACACATTCCAGCAAAGTAAATTTTACACTTTCATAAATTATTAAAAATACTTCCTGTCCATGAAACCATAAATAAAACATGAATTGTTACGAACAAGAGTAATTTGATCTTGTATCTCGGAACAATCCATACTACGTAAACTCTAAACAGTCAGTTTATGAAATCAAGTTCAACAATTAACAGAACTGAACATTCTATATAAGAAATTCGCAAGGCACACCAACTATATAAACCATGAATCGAATGAATCTTAGAAAACAAGTCATTTTGAACAATGCATGCAGGAATATTGTGTACCAGTTCAGCATCGCAATCTATGGTCGATTCTCATGTGTAGTAGTGTAAAGCTCAGCTTTTAGCTGAACAATCTATCAGAAAAACGACATTAGATAAGAACTTAAAAGCTTTATTTAGGCATAACATACATATTAGTACAGCTATGGAGGAACAGAAACTGGTAACAATACTTAACCTATGAAAATCTATCATTTGATTAGTGGTAACAGATGTAAAACATAAGCATGTGTATCTCAATGATATGATAGTCTCCAACAGAATAATGATAATTGAAAATCTGACCGAAAATATCGACAAAATCGTTCGAAAACACAGCTGAATATCAGATATAGTTGGTAATAAGCAATGTAGAATCTAGTACATATGTATGTCGGTCAAAGTTATCACCCCAGATCACCACAATGACGATTTACAATCTTATCAACTAATTTATCATCTTTCTCAACTAGCCTTTCTAACTCTAAGAGTACAGTTAACAAATCAATCAAACTAACCGATAAAATAGGATTGGAATCTTTAATAATCTCAAAATTTATTCTGTCAGGCTTCTTTTCCCTCTCATTCTCTCTCCCCTTCTCGCTTAAGGTTAGCTATAGGTCCATAAATTTCGTTACGAGTAGGCAGAAGGTTTATGTCAACCTATTACGCAGATTATCATTTATAGAAATTTGTTCTAGTGACATTAAAAAACAGATCTAATGAGATCACTTAATATTACTCATTTATAAGTAAGTGTTTATAAAAACCGCTTTACGTATAAAAGTAAATAAAGAGTTAAGAATAAATGGTAATTAATACAAGAAGAACGTATAGAAAGAACAATAACGAAAAGAAAGAGAAGTTGAATCACATGCACCAACCTCATTATCATCACCACTAACCCAATTGCACCAATTTAAAATAGTGCTATCACAACTATATATATATATATATATATATATATATATATATATATAATAGTTTTTCTCTTGTCTGAATATGATAATAATATAAGTATAAGCAATTAAAAAAGCTGGAAACACGTACCGTTAAATCTATACACAAAATAGTTTTAGCTTTCATTGACATCGGATCGATTGATTCAAGACGATTAAAATGATAAGGATAACATAGTAGGGATAATATAATGGATATCGCTTCAGAACGTGGAATCTAGGTTAAGAAAACAAGAGAAACAAATGAAAATTATTGATATTAATAAACAAAAACAAACTTTTAAAAAAAGATAAAATCATAATAATATTAATATTAATACCTATACACTTGGAAAGTAGTTCTGGAGAACAAATGTAAAAAAACAACACAATTTACGTAATCATCATCAAAAAACATAGTGAGTATCACATGGTTTTGTAAATTTATGGTGGTTCACTAATTCTTAGGAAGTGAAACTTAAGGACTATACTCAATACCTGAAAATGAATTTACTCTATTCATATTATTGCCAGTACGTCATATATATAGACAGCGAAGATTTAATACACCAACACAAAAACGAATCCATAAATTTTGTTTCATAAGCATATATTCGTTAAAGATTGTAATTTAGTTAATAAGAACATGAGTCTGCTGTTAATAAGTGAGCTATTATTGTGGCCTAGGTCACCACAGACATGTGCTGAAGTTAAAACCATTCCAGAATCTTATGTACGCAAGATTTCTTAACGAATGAATACAGACTCCAGATTCCCGTAAGTTTTGATTTTCCTTTTTCATCTCCCTTTATCTCTCTCCAATGATGGATTGCCGAAGTATTTAAGAGCCGTGAGTAGAACTGGGAAATGGCGATAGCTGATGAAATTACGTAATTTGATGAGATAGTAATGAGAGTATCTCAACGGCACAGTTCCTCAGCACCAAAATTAAAGTTGAGAAAAACCGTATCTATCTCACTACGGATACCAGATAGTTTTAATTTTTTGCCAAAATCTGGAGAGCTTAATACCACACGGTATTGAGATTAATTTATGATAACAAAAAAAAACATTGCACAAAGGCGAAATCATCATTCATAATTTGATAAAACGAATGAGAATTCGTGTATTCATAAAATTAGGTACTCACTTCCGTGCCACAGTTGGGATTTGATAAAACAACATTGACATCGCTTAAGAAATCTAGTATGAGTAAGTGTGTAGATGGAAGTGAAGATCCAAACAAACGCATATTACATGACCGGATAATTTCGAAGACATAGTTCTAAAAACAGGAAAGATAAAATATTTGTAGAACCTAAAAATGCTTTTAGATTCACAAACGGAGATAGTTTATAAACATACTAAGATACGACAATTTCGCCATTGTCACCAGTAATGTATAGCTATAGTCTATATACTTGCTGATTTAATACCCGTACACTTTCATTGGTTCGATCCCCTGCTAGAAAAAAAGTGTCTACAAATATTAAGCTCAAACGAATTCGTGAAGAACATGAACAAGCGAAATGATTCATTTAACAGATGGTAGTGTGGAAGATAGCTATTTATAGAGCTTAGAACTGAGATGTACAGGAACCAAGTGGTTGTACGAGTGATAAATTTCCTTCCAATTTCTGACAAATGTAATGAAAACGGTAATCTTTTAACTCATTTTCTAAGTACCCATCCGCTTACATGGTAACAAACACTTTATAAGTATGAGATCTACCACCTCACGGAGGGTTCGGACTTTTGTAACTATAATTCAAAGACGAACTAAGCTACTGCTACGTGTTGCTGGGATCTAATTTTACAGTTTACCATTCTGTTAGGATAGTCGGAAAAATATACCAATAATTATCGTGTTAAGTCTATGGTGGCCTTGGACCTTAAATGTACATTTCTTATTGGTCGATGTTTATTTCACTTAAATATTTTGTAAATGTTGTTTCCTATTTTATGGTACGATGTGGTATGCTTGATTGGTATATAAACAAAGTATGTTTGAAATATAATGATTCATAACTCAGAGGCTGTGACTTGTGTTCCTGACTCAACTGGCTGGGACAGACTGCGAAGCGGGACCAATCGGGGCACTAGGTCGTCCGTACGTGTTTTCCGTGTCACTGTAATCGATCGATATAAACACTGCTTATCAAAACCTGCAGTCTCACACCCGTTACAACACATTCATATGTCGTTTTGAATATAATGAAATAAGTCACAAAAAAATGCTTAATCATGAATTCATATACAGTTTAAGAGAAGTGAAACGTTTTACAGAACAATATTAGGTTTATATCAAAATGAATAACAATAATATGGTCAAATGAATTACCTCTTGTTTTGCAACGCTTATTTGATGAATAAGATGGTAAAAATGAGCAATTAATTCTGGTCAGGACATCCATCATGAGAACGTATAACTATATCACATAGTGTACGTATAGCAATTCTTTTAGCTTCTATAAATTCTTCAGAAAGACTGATTGTCTAGGGAGAAAAAAGATCCGAAGATAAATCATACATAAAGAATCACAGGAAAAAAACACTAATAATATATGAATTGAGAGTGAAATATATTCGTCTCTAATTACTAATGACAATTACTATTAATATTATCATTGATAACTCAAAATTTTTTACGAACGAATACTATTAGTAAGCGACTGTATAAAACATAACTACATATTAAAACGTTTTTGCCAGTGAGTAATAAAAAGTACCTAATGGTCTAAATCTTCCTATGCTTTTCTACGACTTACATTTAACATCCAAAACTATTGCATTACCTTTAATGTAACACTATATCATAATTCAGCCAAGTTACACGGCTTAACGATGACCCAAATGCATTCACTTCTAGTCTTAGATGATGGGTTGGGAAATCGTCTCATACTTTTGTTCCCACAGATTTGTTCTTTCTTCTTAGTTCATACTGTTTATGTCTTGTTTTCTTTTGCTACCAATGACATTATTGCGACTTCTACTACCCTAGAATGAATTTTGATCATTTCATCTAGTCGTGCTGATATGATGTAGGAACTTAGACCAATATACATATTAGCCAAGTTCTACGTTGTCTATAACAGACTAACTAAGAAGGAAACTGTACGATATAACACATAGGTTTTTTGACGTATCCAGTTTAGGTAAATAGCTTAATATAAACTTTTACTGTTTAAGATATCATGATAAGTCTTTTGTATTTAATGACTAAACCAATTGTGAAAAGAGAATGTGTGAAGTCAATAATATAAATATATCAAATGAAAACACAAACAATTCAACAGTTGACACTGGGAAATATTTCCTAACACACTTACATTAAATAATATTGGTGCAATAAAATTCACAGGTGGTACAAATTGTGGGACTGGTTGTACACATGTCTCAGTTACAGAAGGGACACTTTGATATGCTCTAATTTTTAAAAGACATGAAGTCATTTCATTTAAATAGTTGAATATATCATTCATTGTTGTTGGGTTAATAATTTTATGAAGACTGCCTAGAATACCTAAAAATCGACGCCAACAAATGATAATTGATTCATGAGTCCATCCAAGAGCTGAGCCACCAGCAAGAATACAGCGAGGTAGATCTGCTGCGTCGAGTTGATCGTTTGATGCAGTTGAAGGTAATTTTGAAGTCTCATTAGTAGCTAATCAAAAGACACAACGTAAGAAGTGTGTAATTACGTTGGAATTCAAGACATTATTAAGAAAATCTTTTGTATGAATGTTGACAAAATTCTTAACTACGATTATATATATATATATATATATATATATATATATTCTGAAAAGAATAATTACAGAATATTATTAGTATAGGGTTGTGGAGATTGTTTAGTTTCATTTAAGTCATGAACCGATTAACGTTAGAATATCATCAAAGACCTGGAAGCACTGGAAGGTTGTTTCGTCCTGGTATTGGGCTCCTCAGCAGCGAGCATCTACAACCCTGAACGAGGGACTCAAACCCAGGACCTTAGGTGTCGCGCGCGAACGCTTAACATCTAAACCATTGAGCTGGCACCCAACGGTGTTAGTATGTAACTGCAACTAATGAACGATATTGCGCGACGAAACGCCCATCCAGATTTTCATTAGTAGTCAAACATTGATTGGTTCATAATTTCAGTAAAACAGTATTATTCGACAGGATATAAGGAAGCACAATGAAGAATCATAACTTACTGGAAACTACTCGTGAAGAGGCAGTAGTCAATGTATCTTTGCGACTTGGTTCTAACGTGGAATGTTCATCACTTAGTATATCACATGATCTAGGAATATCTACAAAGTATTAAAACATGTATCAAAATATGCGACTCAAGATGTACCTGAATGATATTTTTTAAAGTTATGATCGATAACATAGAAAATCTTGGGAAACACACTGGAATACAAACTTTCGTATCTTTTAATTGAAAATGCGATGACACTTAATGGAGAGCATATATCAGATGTTGATTTTACACATTTGGACTAATTCGTACAGAAACACAGATTTAAAATGTTTGCCTAACATTATCCTGTACACAAAATAACCAATGAACCACAACAGAACCTATGTATACTTGCAGACTTTCAAAAAGACCCATATGGGCTGATCGATAAAACACAATGCTTATCAGAATGCAAGAAAACAAAAATTATTAAGCAGCTGAATGAAAAGTAATGGGTTGCATGGTGTATCTAAAATTCGATAGAACTAAAAAATTTCATATTCTAACACAGAAATGAACAAATAATTCAAAAGATCAGAAACTCATTTGATGGCTTGTTCAAATGATTGGGTCTATAAGGAAAACAGCTAGCTGAAGATAAATTTAAGGGTCACTGTTATAGTGATGAAAAATTTATGAGCAAAATATGTAGCCTCTTTGAAAACAAGGTCATTCTTTACAAATATTTTGTTATAAAAGACTAGTACAGTCAAAATTAGTTATGTTGCCACTAAGATTGGTTATCTGTAGACCATTATTGAGCAACAACGAAACTCCAAGTTGGAAGTCAGCAATTCTCAAGTAATAAAAAAAACGGCGATTTTAACAAAAAATCGATTCGGGAAAATTACTCAATGGTTTGTAAAAACAAATGCTCATTTATGTAAATGATAGTTAACCAAACTATAAGTGGTAAATATTAGGGACCCCTACAACACTGACCAAGGATAGTTTAAAAAGGGTATTTATTATCATTAGATTCAAGAACACTGTAGTTTATTTCAAGCTAAGGAAAATCAATATAATTACTACTGAAAATTGAAAATATTTAAGAGAAACTTCATTGTTTTGTTAACGCAAGTAATAATTTACAATATTGAACTGAATTTAGATTTATCTAACTGTGGGTGCTGCCTAGTTGTGGTGTTCTAGCTTGCATATGGTGGTGACCAGGTTGAGCAGCAAACTTATGATCTGCGGGTGAAGTCTTATTCCTAACTGTAAAAGGGTATGAAGGAATTACGACATTTCCTTTAGACGACCAGTATCTTCACCAATGACGCTCCCACAACGAAAACAGGGAGAGGTGGGAAATGTTCTGTATAAAAACAGTACACTTCACCTAGCTACGCGTATCGCCATCGTTAAGGCGGTATAAATATGAACACAATACAACTAAAAGTAATCACAAAAAGGATGTATGTGACCAGCCATAAGCAGTTGTTTCTGTGGGGTTTTGGTCATTGTTACTAAGTTGTCAAGACCACCTCGTAACTTGGTTTCCTCGAGAAGAATCCTCCTCCCATGAAGTGAGAAATGACAACCACACTCGACAAATTAGCTGTAGGTGAATGATTAACATCTGCTATATCATGCATGACAGACTAGAAAATTCATAACTATGCGAATTTAATTGCAGGGACTTGATTGTAGCTATATTTTCGATGACAATATAATTTAAGTTGGTGATGCTCATCATGAATGACAATTTGTTTTTTAATTATTTCTAGTCAACTCAAGTAAACAGTTGAAATATGTATTCAAACGTGAAACTAGAATTTATAACACTTCGAAAATCTCAATTCTGAGCAAACGATGCAGTACATCAATAACTAATATAGCATTAATCTAACTCACCTCAATACCGTAATAATACTTAACGAACACCTCAAACAATATTAATCACACAAATAACAACAAAGAACTATCTTTACTTACTTGAAGTACCTACATCAATACTTTCATCGAAATAAGTTGTCACTGAACTCTGAGGTGAATCGAGATCAAACTATGCAAGACATAAATGGAAAATAAAAATTTATGCAACAATGATGAATGAGTAAAATATTCTTTACGAATGACAATGTATTGATCACAAAAAGAAATGATAGAAGTAAGATTTATTTAAGCTGTTCATCAATCACAACACCACTTTACACATTTAACCATCACATTACACTATTTCTCACGAATATAAATTACACAAATATTAGTTGGCACATTGAAAAGTATATCAGTTGACTTAAAATGAAACAATAAACAATGCAAATCATTACACTAAGTTTTATATTACAACAACAATTACATGTGTATTAAGCATAAGATGTATAGTAAAAGAAAAAGAAAGAAAACACTTTAATCAAAATACCGACTACACAGTGAAGACTAATATTTGTTTTTCTTATAAATTTAAAAAATCATTGGATGAACAAGGCTCGTAATCATTTAAAATGAACAGAATATTAATCAACAGATTAAATATGAAACAATGCAACCGAGCAATTAGTGTGCAGGAGATCAAATTATAGACATAAACCCCAATAAAACGATACGAAGACTACCGTGTTTATACATAAAATTCTAACGAAAAAAGTAACACGACTCAATGTTAAAAACGACTGAAAAAATTGAATTTTGGGGTGGCTTATTCTTCAATAAATAATGGCCTGATTTTTAAGCTTGAAGCATGAATAAATCAGTAGATACAGAACACGAACTATATATATAGTGGGGAATACTCTGACACGATGTCAAATTTAAAAAAAAACATTACTTTGCTATCTGTATTATTATTATTGTTATCATACGTACTGCTGGCCCCCAAATGCCCTGGTACGGTCGAGAGTGAGGAGAGTCAATTCTCCCTCTCGAAATGTTCTCACATGGCCACATGCATACAACCACTGCTAGTGAAGTCTTACTGCCTTCTTGCGTCACGGGTGTTTATGAAATTTAGAGGACGAAAAGCGAATATTCGGCGCTTTAACCGGGTTGGTGGTGGGTACGGAGGGTCCATCTAAGGGAGTTGGAAAACCCTGATTCCAAACCAATGATGCACGTCGGCTCCAACATCCTGGAGAAACAAAAGGCATACGAACCTATTGTTGGTCACCGGCTACCATGGGACTGCATTTCCTGACGTTGCTCCACTGCCTTGTATATCAGACCTTTAGGTCAAAGGCTCTGAGTGTGGCCCCCTAAGAAAACCCTCTTCTTCGGTTTGGGCACTACCCCAGCCTTCACACAAATCGAATGATTTATGTGACGCATATCTATTTGGTGCCTTCTTGTACCAATGTTTATGTGTTTAAATAAGTACTACTTAAGACATAAGCTAGTTATAATATGAGTGGGAATAAATCAAGGTAATCTTAGGCTATGATCTGATTGTACTCCTTAAATATCGGCGAATTCCAATGTTTGTTGGTGATAATCAATAAAAAGCTTTCTAAATGAACTTAGATCATCAAATAAGTTAATGAGAAATGAAGAGTAGCCGAATTCAAAACTTAAAGTCTTTCTAAAGTTTCAGTTACGACCAAGTGACAACAAGTACTATTAAGAATAAAACTGAAGTATAAGCAATTCTGATGTAAAACTTTACTGTTTTAATTTAAAGCTGATCTCAAAGTGTAAATTTTGAAACCCATTAATTTCATGGAATATGACTGAAAATGTGTTAAACTTTTGAAATCTGGCAATTATATCTTAGTTTTTTAAACTTGTAAGGAACAATAATTTGGAAAATACTTAAGCAAGCGTATGCAAGCACTAACAGATTATCATTTTTACCTTCAAAGATTCATTAGGAATTTCTTTCCCTGAAGCACAACTGCCTGTATTGAGACCATTTTGACTCAATGAAAGGGAATCTTCTAAACAACTAATTGCAAATATCCTGGAACCCGAATGATGGACGACTGATGCTTTTTCGGAGTATGTTGGTTGTTTATCATCAGTAAAAGACATACTTACAAGATGAGAAAATCTGCCTAAAAGAGCTGCAGTAGATACAGTTGTGAGCAAATTAAGTGAGTTAGACAAACGGTGATGGCTAGACAACTCAGGATGTAACCGACAATCATGATCATCCCTAGTAAGACGGCTAAATCTCGGGTTACATGAAGACTCCATAGCTTGTGGAGTAGAATGGTGATTCTGGGAGTAAAAAGTAGATGTATTAAAGTAAGCTTAAAAAATATAAACAATATATCTGTTCTACAATATATAAATATATATATATATATATATATATATATATATATATATATATATATATATATATGTAATAACTGCTTTTCGACAACTGAAATAGAGAAAATAACTGAATTGCACTGAGTATTAACTTGTACTAAGAAACATATATAATCTGCAAGCAAAGATGTAGTGAAATTTAAAAAAAATTGTTATAGGGTCGCAAATGAATTAATTACTGTCTACGAAAGTATTAAAAGAGTATAATTAATTAACCTCAATTATAATTCTTTTTGGGGTATGTTCAATCAGTTAATAAACTTAAAGCATAAAAGTGGGCTGATTATTTAGCGTTTTAGTTAAATAAGGAATTAGATATGGGATTGTTTTCTATATTGATATTTTAGAAACAAAACAGACTTGTGTATAATGAAAGTATATAGACAAAACTGTAGTATTAAGATCAAGATCTTATTTACAGTGACTCTATGTATCAGCAGTTCCCAGAAAAAATCATCTGTTCTTTTCATGATTGGCTAATTTCATTAAACAAACAAACAGATAGATAAATGGAGACGAAATGTCGAAAAAAAGTGCTTCAGTTCAAGTTTTAAAAATTCTCAAAAACACAGTAAAAGAAAATGAACTAAAATGAAGAAAATACAGAAATAGTGATGTAGGTCAAGAACTAAAGATAAATAAACGGTTATTTATTGCTCTAGGTTGTGAAACGTCAGAAATTCAATCTTCTAATCACTGGTGTTTTATATGTATATTACCATACATCGTTGTCTTTATTATAATCAAGAATGATTGAGATATGTAAGATAAATTGTGACTACGAAAGAACCACTGTGATAGATTTTTGATTACCATCACATACTTAATTATATGGATGAATTCCATTCAAACCAATAACGGGAGAGTTTTAGAGTAGTTTCTTCTGATGAATAATGACTATTGTCCTAGAGAAACATAGGATATGAAAACTGCTTATTCAGTTTCTATATCGAATGTAGAAAATCCCGTAGAGAGCTGAGTAAAAATAAGTCATCAACACACAAGTATGATTCAAGTTATCATTTACAGAGATATGTCTCTACAGAACCCAACGTGAACCGGTTTGGGATACTGGAATGATGAAGATTTGCAGCTTAGTTGGATCCTTTCGGTACTGCTAAGTTTTTTGAGCTGGACAGTTCAAATGCGGAACTTTTATTGTCATTCGGAGTCAAGTATTGACTTCGTACGGAATAACAATCGGACATATCGCTCTAGGCTTTTGTCATAATCAGATTTCGCCTGTCACACTACTACTCAGATACAAAAACTACCCGAATATATCGAACAGACTAGAACCAAGAAAACAGTTTCTTATCAAAATTATTATGTGAACTTAGCGTAGAACACATTGGAACATACTTTTTGAAGTTAACAGTAAAAAATGGAAGAACTAGGCCATTATTTCAGAAAATGTTTGTACATGAATTATTATTATTACCAATAAAAGTGTACTTTCGAAAGTAAAATAGGAGAATGGTATTAATGATGGGAAATCTAAATCTAATTTTAAAACGAAGTGAAATAAGAAAAAAAATGGAGGTAATCATTACCTTAACAACTTCCAGCGTGATTTCACTCGTTGCACGTCTTACAGATGACATACGTCTACTTTCTGATATTGATATTTCACTTTTAACGGTTACATTAAATCGCTTTGATTCATTTTGATTTGATAATTCATGAGAAATAGACCGTGAATTATGCAGAGCATGATTACCATATACCTCTGTTAAATCATTACTTAACACCTGTGAATTCGACTCATCATGAGTGCCGTTAATTGAAGATACATTAGAAGGGATATAGCTATGCACTACATTACCATTACTATTATTATCCAATGCATAGTTTTCAGAGGATCCAGGGTCAAGAGTCCATTTCTCAATGCATGGCCTAGTATTATTATCATTTTTTGATGCTTTCAGTTCATTATACGTAGAAAATTGTTTTTGTGAATTCTCCTGTGATGATAAATGTAGTTCAATGGAGTTAGTATTTAACGCCAAATTATCATCGTCGAGTGAATTTTGATGAATACTTAAAACCGATAATGCACTAGCATAAGGCGCAGGAGGTGATGACAAAACGGTTGCTAAACTACTGCTATTATAAGCAGTAGTAGCAGTAGTAGTAGTAGCAGTAATACTAGTAGTAGTAGTAGTAGTAGTAGTAGTAGTAATAATAATAGTATTGTCATTATGATAATTCAACGCTGCTTCAGTCAATGATTTCGGTCGAGTTCTAGTAGCTGGATTAGTAGAACCTGTAAACAAATACAAAAAGAAAACAAACAGGTGAGTAAATACACTTCGCACATATGTAACATCAGGCCAATCAATTACGTAACTAACACGTCATAGATTTGGGGAAAAAAGGTGGAAATTTTGTAAAAATTACACAAAACAAGAAGAATCTATATTTCAGAATACAATGAATTAATGTTGTATCTAGGTGGTTTCTCTTCAGCTACATGTATATGCTTAGTTACTTTTCATTTAATAAAAAAATGTGAAATTCAAAAAACGAATTGTCCATCAATAGGGAATAAGTTGTTTGAAAACTATACAAAATTAAAAATTAAAGATTTAAGGTGGTATTCAAGATTGCTTGAGGTAATAGTTCACCTGTTTATTTCTGAATCTTTCAGACTAGTTTGCTACATTGCACAAAATTATCTTAAAAATATTCTAGAAATATAGCCCAAAGCAAATATAAGAACCCTGATAAAACTAATCCTTAACTTTATATCCATTCAAATAAAAACAGTATGTTAGATCGCTTATCCTTTCGTGATCTTAAACTTTCTTTCTGTCACTCGTAATCCATTGTTTTTTTCCAATTCCCAGTGATCTTGAGTGCTATTAGAGGTATGAGGGCGGTTTATACTTCCCGGTTGCTCACACCGTAGAAGGGTTCTCCTAGAGGTACCTGAAAAGGAAATCGGGTTACAGGTGGTTTTAGTGACCTGAGAGCGTGACTACAGTGCCCAGGGCACAACTGCTTGAGGCCGGTCACACACTGTCTTGTAGTGAATTTTCGTGTTAGTTCCGTACTTGTTGGAAGCTTACTGCCAGAAACGGATATCCGTGGGATAGGGCGAAATGTGCATTTTTAGGGTCAACCTTTTCTAACCCCACTCTTCCCTCGTGGGGAAAGCAGCATCGTTCTTATGCTGGTTGTCTGAAGGAAACACCTTACTGTTGTTACACTTTTGTACAGTCAGCAGTACGACTTCGCCCTCGGACCTTGGGTTTGCTGCTTTTAGTCCTACAGCTCTTCAACCGATTTGTCTGGCATGGTAGGAACTTGAGGAACGATTGTTACAGAACTGTTCTCAACAGCTATCAAGTGGACAATTTATTTATTTATTTGAACACATAGATACAAGGGGGGACACCAAATACATATGCGCCACACAAACCTCATTTGATTTGCGTGAGGGCTGGGATACTGCCCGGGTGCCCAAACCGAAGCAGGAATTGGACAATTATGTTCACCTTACCACTTTCATTAGGCCATCATCATATAACTACCTCTTAATATCTGATTTTCATAAACAATTCATGACAAACGACCACTTCAGGTTTTTTTTTAACTTATCCAACACTATCCTTTTATTGCATTACTATCATTAGCAAATAAAATTAACTATAAATATAAATGTACAGCTTGAGTAGGTGAAATCATCGAAGAGAAAATTTTCTTTATTGAACGGTCTTTATTCTTTAACTTACTCTCTGTTGATATACAAATTCCGCAATATTTTACCAACTGGAAATAACTAAAATTATTACGCTCAATGTATAACTTAAACAGGAGGAAACAAAATACAACTTGAATTTATCATATTTTGCAAATAATATTGTTTGTTTCTACCTTTTGTTTTAAATTTTTGAAGAGAATCACTGACAGGAAATAACTATGCCATTGAATTTATGCATAATAAAAGCGGTAAGATAATCGATATCATTACATTTTTCTTAGAAAAAAAACGAATAATTAAATAAGATTTAGCTCTACTACAACTGTAGTGGACGAATACTTAGGTGGAAATAATCAATTTGTTGTTTAATGCAAAATTAAGGAGTGTCTTCGAGATTTATAAAAACCGTACATTAAATACATAATTTGCACATCTTTCATCAGTTGTCTTTTACATCCTTCATGATTTTTGTAATTCTCAATTCCGTTCTCAATTTCGTTTTCTGTTTGTTTCAGTTCAATTTCCTTAACCTTCTTTTGATAGACACTACACATCTGATCGGCGTCACATCCTACTTATATCTATAAAAATCAGTAGCATACACCACACTACTACTAATAATAATAAATTCAATAGGCGATATGAATGCATTATTTATTCAGAATTAAAAAGGAACAACATAATTCATATACGTAATATTTCGTGATGTTTCCACTTCAGATTCATTTGCTATTGTTTATTTTATTTGTTTTCTTTTTTGGGTAAATTTAGATTATTTTTGCTCACCATCACTGAATTCTTTATCATGATCATGAACATTAGCTTATGTCCCATAAAAGTTGTGTAAATAATAATAATTATTATTATTATTATTCGGGCGAAATAATAAATTAAATGGATAGAAAATTATGAGATGATGGTTGATTTGCCCATTTCGCGTGTATACCTACAACATCTATGCATAACCAAGTTATATAGACATATGTGTACATATACAATAAAATTAGATTTGAAAAATAATTTATTCTTTGAATTTAGTTATAAAGGTTTTGAGAAATTTAATAATAAAAATGTAAAACACTTTACTAAACCATACATATTTGTAATATGCATGTGTGGAGTTAATTTACATGAACTCTCTACTTGGCTTGTACAATAACTATTTATTTGTTTATTTAATCATATTTCATTTCTAATGTGATAGTACACTTGAACGATAACTAATAATAGAACAATGTAACACGAAATGTACGAACAATTTAATTTGTTAATGTTTTGTATAACTAGTTGTTATTTTGAAATACAAATAAAACAGAGATGTGTGGATTGCCCAAATTGAAAATACCTGCTAAACGCTTAATTCGAGGTCCTTTCTTTTCTTGAGGTAAATCTGACAAATCTACACCATATACCAATTTAGACATTGTACATGTTAACATTCGCATAACTTTCTGTTGGATAATAATAACAAAGAGAGAAGAATAGAAAGGGAATAAAGATATCGAAACCAAAATAACGAAGGTTTTAAACATAATATGACAATCTGTCAGCTTCGCTAATAATCTTTTTCTTTATATATTTCAGGAGGTCGATGATCAAGTATATCGTAATTCATATACGTGAACCTGATATGGTTGACCTAAATGAATAATATTGTGATTTGTTGAAGTTGTTGCAGCTACTATTATTATTGTGAACTTTTCTGTCCTAGTGTTATGGTGCTACTTGCAATGTGACATTATTATCACTGTCAACCAAAGACACTATTATTGATTGTACTTTCATTTCTGTAGTGCTCAACTACATACACATGACTCTGTAAACTAACATATCGTAGATCACTAATGTCCATGTCATATTCCGTAATATACATACATCTATTAGCAAAAACCTTTTTCCACAAAATATCATTACACATTTATTTTTGCCTTTCCTTTGTGTTTATTTTTGTAGGCATGTAATCTTATTTTCCCCGATTTGTTCGACATACCAGTGTTACCTCCGGACACTGTGGAGAGCTATGCGGAGATAGTTAAAATAGACATATTTTGTAATTAGTTTTCGCCACTATTTGCACTTCTTTCATTAATTCCCGGAATTTGTACAATTACATTTATTGACTGTAAAATTGTTCTTTGTAAAAACATAACCTTTGATCTTCCGTTCCATTTTTGAGCACCTCATGGCATGACACATGGATTCATGTTCACAGATATACTGCTGCACACATACGCTTCTTGTTCTCAATTATCTGCTGTTACGATAGCAGAACTCTAATACATATGCTGTTCATGTTTACAGATCACAGTAATATCCTCATTACATGATTTATGCGGATACACATCTCGAATTATACCTATTATAGTTGGAATTACTAACTAATAATTGTAGATTAAAAGACCAAACGAAACTCGTACACGCCTATTCCTGACAATTTATATGATAGTGTAAATCTGCTTCGATATGAGGATTCTCCAAAAACAAATTCATTTAAGAGATCGACGACACTTCAGTTATAACAAAAGGAAAATAGAAATGTATTGAAATATCTTAATCCAACATGAATATTTTATATTAGGAAAAAAGCTACTAAACGTCGCATTCCTTCTCTTTATTAAAATACTCAGGTTTTATATGAATACATTGAGTGAGCTAGTGCATAAACCTAGACACGTGGTGTTTTGTATGATGACTACTCAGCCTTCAACTTAGATATCAAATTCATAGGACAGTATACTAACATGAAAAGACGCAATGCCATGGTAACTGACTACTAAATCAGGTTTATGTGGTTTTCTTTCATTTAGGATCCTAAAGCGCATGTTCATCATTAGTTCGTCTGAAACTAGTTTTCGAAATCAACCAGATGGACCCCTTCCTACCAACAAATTATGCTCTCTCATTTCGATGGACACATCCCAGTCACATGGAAGGACTGCGTAGGACAATTCTGTAAGAGGTAGGATCTCCTCAATTCTTGTTTGTACTAGGACACCAAAGAATAATACGATAGTTACAGATAACTGAGATCCTTCCCTTTAAACTGTTACCCCTCGTGGAGGAGCATAACCCTCCTACCAGGATTCTTCATCAAACTCTGTCCTAGGTACTCCTTCCCAGTTTTTTCCAATTGCTATTGAGGTACTTAATTGAATATGATAGAAACAGTAAATATAAATAGGGATTTCTACTACTATGTAACATACTTTCCATTCGATTATCAGTGATGGCCAGTGACTTAACTGAGAGTAAACATTTAAACACTGGTCCCATGAATCTGAAGATATTGTGGAAAATAGAGATGCACGTAGTAAAGCACCATTTAAAGTCTACAAAGAAGGAAATAGATTTATGGGCTTTAATTCTACGATATATACCAAAATAAAAGATACAACCAAATATAAGTTGATGAAAGCTCATTAGAACTACTTCTACCAGAATGAAGACAATGGTAAAATACTTACGGAACCAATAAACGTAAAGATGATAGCAATTTTACAAAAACCCTGTTTTACATGTGGCAATCGATTTTACATAGTCCCTATATATCTATGAATAGTCACCTTCGAAAATAATGCAGTTTCGTTAATAAACATGTAACAATCCATCGAATATTCTCCATAGATGAATGTATGAAAGAATAGTGTGGTAGATCTATAAAGAGGTATTCTGTGCATACTCTGCAAGCCATACTTGCAAGAAATGGCAACGTAACGCGTGGTTCCAGTTAGTTCTAATGTATCGGTACCCTTGATATAATAAGTAGCAGGGGAAGATAACGATACACTCTAATACCGAGATTTAATCTATTTGACGCTTTTCATTAAAAATCAATATCACGAAGAGAACCAGTAGAGGGTTGTAGAGATTGCTCGGTTTCTGGGTTCGATTACCGCGAGCAGGATCGTGGATGTGCACTGCTGAGGAGTTCCATACTGACGAAATGGCCGTCCAGTCCTTACAGCTTCCTAATGGTGGTCTAACATTGATCGATTCATGAGTTCACAAAGAGAATGCTAAATACTAAGAGAGATGTAAGTAGGCAGCTTGAGAGGCTAGATCTCAGGTCGCATACCAGTTGAAAGTGAATATGGAGCAAATAAAATTAACGGACCCTGTTATTTACTAATGATACATTGCAAATTCGATGTAGTAACAATCAAAACTAGTAATCTAGATAAAATAAAATGTTTGCGACAACCTAGTATTTATGCTCGAATAGAACCACGATAAACAATTATTTGCTATATTTTCTTTTGAAAACTGAAAACAACGTTGCTGTACCTGTGTTTAGTGCTTCATAACTCATTTTTCTGCCCTTTTGTTAAGCAAAAATGTATTTCAACTTGATGCACAGTTGAGAATGTGTTTATTAAATTACTTTCAATCAACCGACGTAGAGAAAAACTAACCGAGTAATAATATAAGTATCTCTGAGAATTATGCCAATAACTGTCATATAGAAATCAGTGAATCCGAACAGTTGGCACAATTTCCGATTAGTTGGATTACGAGTTTTATTTCCATCTCATAAATTAATTATTTTGGACTAATAGTTAAGATTGAACTGATAGGCCTACATGCACTACATAGATTTCTAAGTGTTAACAGAGACATATGGGAAAAATGAGGTCAACAAAGTAATCGTAAAGTTAACATGTTGCAATAATATGAGACTTTAAGCTTCCCTACAAAAGGAGCACAAATTTTATAGTACAATGTAAACAGCTATCAAGATATCCTACCTGAAAAAGATTCTGTGTAAGTTTATTGTTTGATAACCATTTGTAATTCTGAACATTATTTGGCGAAGTATTAACCATTGTTTTGCGCATTATATCCATTAGGATGGACAATAATTTAGACCTAAAATATGAAAAGGATGATTAGACTCAATTAATTAAAGAAACTTAACTGGAAATCAAACACCAGGCTAATAAGATTTAAACTATTTGTGTCCAAATACAGAAGTTTTGAAAATACCAATGATTTATAAATAGATTAGTCCAATCGAAGAGATGTTCGGAGAATTCACAGTTAAGGATGCGAACGACACAAACAGATAAAACCTAACTATAAAATCCCACCGAAATTTCCTTAGGAAACGTAATGTACGATTTCACAGAATTTACTAACGGTACAGAAAATTCCTGCCTGTAGGCTTTAAGCTTCATATCAAAAGATAAGATGATTACTTGAAAATCACTTATATCAAATGGTAGTAGGGTCATCGTTGGATTGAAATAGTCTGTTTACATAACTGATACAATACACTTCAAGAAAGTGAAATGATCGTCTAGTGTTCAAACCGTTACACTTTGGTTAAGTATCAGCGTTGATTAGCACGAGTAGTTTACAACTAATCATATTGTTTAATGGTGTATGACATGAAATAAAATTTTTAATACGATTGAGATGTTGGACACAAGGCAAAATATTCATATTTTTTCAGTATGTTACCGCTTTAATAGTGATCTGAACTGACCAACTACACAATTAGGCGTTTAAGCATACTTCTAAAGTTGTTAACTGAAGGACATATTTCTGTTTTGTTGCATAGTGTTTTCTAACATAACCAACATGTGATTAAACAACTGAGCTTGTTTACGACAAACGTACGAGAATAAGAAAAAAAGTAATAATTTGTTCCTTTTTTCACACGTAAAATGCAATCATAACAACTTTTTTAAAAGTTTATACTATATACTTACCAGGTCTCTGAAGTTAACTCATTACTGTTACTAGCAAATTGAAAAATCTGTAACACTAAACGGCATAAATCAATTTGATATTTCGTATAATCTGTTCCACTTGTACTGATTCTGTTTGTATTTTGTGATTCCGATAAGTTAGGATTTAAACTACTGGCATAAAATATATTGGCCATATTTTCCAGCATAATCTACAGAGTGTATGGGTGTGTTATAGAACGACAAACAACAACGAAAAATAATTTAAACAAATAAATAAAATCAATAAACATAAACAAAAACTCACTAATTGATGATTGAAGAAAAAAACTCAAAAAGGTTAGTAAAACAGGTGTGTTTGTGTTTCCGAAATATTTTTCGAGATTACATAACGTAACTGACGAATGACATAACTTAGTTGAATATACAGTGTGAATACGTTCTAAGAATATATATCATTAAGAAGTTTAGTAAGTGGTTAATAACTGGACAAACGAATTTGGATAACGATGGCATTAGGGTAAAAAGGATAGTAAATGTGCTGATTAACTATTTCAATCCGATTTATTGGATGCATCGAAGAACAGTATATGGTGATTAGACAAGAAATGAAGTTCTTGCATATTATAAGATTTCAACTTAATTATATATATATATGCCCCCAAATGCTCTTGTATGGCCGGGGGTGGGTTGAGTCAGCTCTCCCTTTCAAAATGCACTCACATGACCAGGCGTATACAACCACTACCAACGAAGTCTTACACACTACCTTCTCGTAGTGGAGGTGTTGTTTACGAAATTGAGAGGACGAAAAGCGAATGTCCGGTGCCTTAACCGAGTTGGTGGATATGGAGGATCCACCTGGGGGAGTCGGAAAACCCTGATTACAAACCAATAGAGTACAGGATCCTGAGGGAACAAAAGGAATGTAAACGTATTGTTGGTCACTGGCTACCATGGGACTGCAACTTCTGACATTGCTCCACTTCATTGTGGATCAGATCTTTAGGTCGAAGGCTCGAGGTGTTGCCTCCTAAGAAAACCACCTGATTCAATCTGGGCACCCGGGCAGTATAACAGACGTCACACAAACCAATGGTAACTGTTACTAGCCTCATTGTTATCGTGTGTCGCGTATGTATTTTGTGCCCCCTTGTACCAGTGTTTATGTGTTCAAATTATATATAGAAGGAATACTTGTGAAAATCTCGAGCCTTAGAAGTCGGCAGTGACTGCAGTGGCCACATTGAAATAAACTATGAATCAGTACGCTCTGTAATCTATCACCCTCAAATATAGATTATGATTATTAAGTAGTAATTCGTTATTAGTCACTACAGACATTGACTGGCGTACAAATATTAATGGTATATGTATGTAAGCATTCATCACAGAATACAGCACAAAACCTAATGAGAATGGACAAACGTTGCGTAGATCATTCAAAAAAACAGTTCACGGGACTAATAAACGATAGGAAAAACATCATACTCTGCTTCCGTGGTTTTGTATAAAAGCGTTCAAGGGCGTATACTTATGTTTATCGGGGTCCCGGACATACAAAAATTCAAACCCCTTTCATGTGCTCAAGAACAATCTGTTCTCACGCTGAACCATCTCTGGTAAAACTGTTTTATTATCCAGCGTGATGAATTTCATATTGCTATCCACATTATTTTCTTTATTATCTTTCTTTCTTTTTACCTTTCATTCGTCTAGTGGACCTTTTAACTTTTCATATATAAATAACCATAACAAGCATATGTGTGATCAGATTGTTAGAAAAGTATTGCGCTAATATATGATATAGTTTTGATAATCTTCTGATTATACTATTCAAACTACACTTATCGTTTGAGACTGGTAATGAAGTGTCACAACACTATCTTGATTTCAAATTACCGACCATCATTTTGTGTAGTCCGATCTTACAGGGTAATCATATACAAAATAAGCTAGTAGTTAGAGTTTGTGTTTTCAGTGTTGAGCGAAATCAGCTGAGGATCTCCAGGAAAACAGAAGTTTTCACATTTTTGTGAAGCAAGTCTTCCCGAAGGCTACAATAAATACCAGATTTTGTACTAGATAAAAACTTATAAACTACTACTCGACAGGTGAAATCTTGGAATATCCATTTAAAACTAATTTATATACAATAATGTCACTGGACTTAAAGAAGAAATATAATAATTTTACCATTTAAAGCAATCAATAATTTACAGAGAGGTCAACACATTCTATAAATTTAAGAAACTAATTATATATATGTATGGTAAAATAACTTAAAAGGTTTTCCAAGCAAATAGAATTTAAGCATCATTACTTGAAAATGGATATGAATAAATTAACTGTGTGCAAAACTTGGTTGCATCCTTAATACAGGTCGCAACAATAAGTAAATCAGTCGAACAAACATAGGAAATCAATAATCATTATTGATCACTGAGATCTGCATGTAGATGTAACTAGAAGTGGTAAGCAAGTAAGTAAGCAAAACAAAATAAACAATAAATAATATTATTCTAAGGTAACTAGTGAACAACCAAGTTTGTTAATTAATTATTCAAATGTTAATGATGCTTCAGCTAACCTGAATTGTATTCTGTAAACAACCTTTCAATTCTTCTGGATCATTGACGCCAACATCATCCTTAGATACAGTCACATCAATAGGACAATCTTCAATTTGCGACTGTTGAATTTGTTTAGGATCATTCATACGGCCATTCGTTTTAAGCATTTGACTGTGTTCTGTTGAAGATGCGTTTACTTGTGGTTTCACTGGCTGAGGGTTTACGTAATAAGAAGAAAAATATTTTTTTACATTTACATGACTGGAAAAGTTTACTTTTTTTATGAACGGCACTTGACAACCATATAATTATTGTAATATTTGTATTCTTAGCGAAAGTAAAATTTAAAACAAGTATTTCTTACGTACAGTATTGCATAATATAAACTGTACAATAATAATGTAATATAAAGCCATGTACAACTGAAAATTACGTAAAATACCAGTGTATACAAAGTTATCCTGGGGAGCAAACAATAAGAAAATAATTTAAAATATCAATTATTCTGATGCAGTAAAAGATACCTTTTCCTTAGTTGTTCAACTTGTCAGGGGACTAGAAACTGTGTCAGGAGGAAGCTAACACTGAGAAATGACTTCCAGTTTACGACGTTGTAATAATTGCAAGGTATTAGCTTAATAAAAAGCGAATTAAACAAAAAAGACCAAAGCTTAGCACTTATTTAACCTAGTATTCTTAGGAATGAAAACTACAGTCAGTTTCTATAACAGAACATTTTTGAGTACTTTTTCAGTAGGTTAGTGTTCTTAAAAGCCAAAGCTAACAGTGTTTTTTTTTAATTCTCTTATGATGATTCTTTTAATGTCATGCTTAGAATGGACGAACAGTTGAACACTAATTAATATGTAAATATATTTGCGATAAAATCAACTGCTCTATTATACTTTTAAAAATGATAGAAAACAGATATCAAAATGTTTAGAAAGAGGGAGATCAACAAATTTGAAACTAACCGGATTAATACATTTCATTGGACTATCTAAAGCTTGCATAAAAATTGGGCGATTGTGTTTGTTCTAAATTTGAACGACAAAAAGCAATAACAGTAGTTAGATATTACAGGCAAAGATTATTATATTTGTTACTAGCTAAAATGGTACTACATACAACCAGCTTTAACAGTTTAAGACAAAATATCAATGAAATCAACAATTCACTGAACTACATATATGGAGAGAGGTGGAAATTCCTACACAGAATAAGTGATTGTCAAATTATCACTGGTATTATACATTATTAGGCCTCGGTAAATATCCAAGTTGTATTGACAACTTTCGAGATATTCAGTAGAATCGAAGGAAGTGTATTTAAGAAACTGTAAACAGTAGTAAGAATTCATTTTTTTTATTTTGTGAAACAAACCAGGATAGCTAGTCCCATTCTCAAAGTAATGAAAAAGAAGGTGTAAATACTTGGTATGATTGATTAAATTTGGTACTCTGTACTACGACTATTCAGTAAACTTAGGACACTATGAAGTCCATATAGAGACCTGGATTATTCCAATATGGCACACTGTTTTGCATCTAAGTACACTGAAACAATTTATGGAATGGTGAATTTTATAATTCCAATACATGGCTTTTTGTCAGACAAGTTATAAGAACAGCATTTCTTTAATGGAAGTCTGATATTAGAAGAAGCACTGAGCTGAAGGATATCGCATAAAAATATGACTGAAGTTAAAATGAGAGCAAGAAATGAAAACTTAAAAATGAATAGTTAATAAAAGTAATTACAAGATAAATAATTACAAGTTCAAGAAAAAAATTGTACATAATTAAAATCCAGTTGCAATGTTTTGCTATGGTTTCATCATATCATATTCTGTAACTTGCTTTAAATCGCTACAAGCCTTGTGAATCTTAGCATAGGGACGTTATTCTATCTGAATGACACAAATAGTTCAAAACTATTGACGTCAGTCTTGATTTACGATTCTTTGGTCAACATTCGTTTGGGTTCTTACTTATATAAGTCAATCGGTAGTACATAATGAACAGATCACATAAAAGCCGATGTTAACTAGAAATGCATCATTTGTTATCACATATAAACTAAGTTTTAAAGTACTTGAAAATGCTCCCAGGAGTTCGAAAATGTGACAACAAAATATATAATCTTGGAAACTGAATAAACACTTACTTCCAACCACGAACCATAAACTGTAACGATAAAGAAAAGAGCTTTGTGACATTCTAAAGGAAGTAGCAATGCCTGATGTAAAATATCCTGTACCAAATCAATATTTTGTCTACATCCATATAACACTTCATGAACCATAGAAACCTGAAGAATAAAATTATTTGTAAATACGTTTAAATTGATGATCAAACAATCAGAAAAAATGTATATGACTTCCAATCATAATATTATGAATGATTTATTTCCTGGAGCTAAATAATTGCAAGAGCAGATTAATCTACAAGTTATATAAATCAAGCAACGGATCCAGTATTTAATTATGATTCAAAAACATTGATACCTGTCCTTTCCCAAGGCAATCTTATAGAAAACCATATGTAGAATATAAAATTATTTTCAGCTAGATAGCATCTATCGAAAATTGATTCAGGCTTTTTCGTAGTTTCAATAAAAAATGAATAATTTTATTCGGGACTTTTTCACAAAAACGGCCATTTAATACGACTGGAATTCCAAACACAAATCTTCACCAGCAATAAAGCATTACTATTACTCCAAGGACTGTTTAAAATTCATGGTGAAATATTACAAGAATCTAAATGATGTCAAAGTGTGGTTCATGAATAATTAAGAGTGATGATAACTGGGAGAAAGGTAGTGGTTACGAGGACGGTTGCATATACACAACAAAGGCAATACTATGAAATAAATCAATACTAATAAGTGTAGCTGGTTGCTTTAATCAATGACTGATAACATTGGTTGTGTACAACTACCATTACTTCAAATGATTAACCTACGAATTCTTCAGCTCCCCTACCCTAGTAAAAAGATTATATTCCCGATAAACAGTTGAGTTTCTACGACACATAAAACCTTAAGTAAGAAGCGTCTGAGACTGCCTATAATGAATCAGTAAACGAAATAGATATACGCGAGTAAGTGGTAACAGTCAGTGATAGTCCAATCACATCCTAAGTAAAAAACAAGATACCACTGAACTATTAGTCATCGGTAGGATAAAACCAGTGAGAGATTTACAATTATGTAGCTTAGGACACCAAAACATTTGCAGTTGGACAGCAAAAAGACTCTGAATAAGGTAAATTCATTCAATCAAACTACTCACTCACCAACAAATGTTAAAACTTTCTAATTTAAATGTTTACTTACGACTTTTTCATCGTAATTGAAAAATAGTTCAGTGAAAATAAATTTTTGTGGAAGTGGAGATGTTTGAACAGTGGAAGGAATTACAACAGTATCTTTGAGTAGATAACTGTTTGGTTTAGGAGAGAGGTTTGGCACAGCCTGGTTAGTTGGTTCCTGGACAAAGTTCTCGTCGCCATTTCGTAGATAAACTGATGCTTGAACGGGTGGGGAACTCGAAAGTTTGGAGTAACTGTTAACCATTGAATATGATCCAGATTCGAATTCACCATGACCAGGACAACCTATGAATGAGCGGAAATGTCGAGAAAGAAGAAAGTCGTTTGGATCACCATGTGTATCCCATGGGAAACTGCCAGCCAGGTTAAAAGATGGGCCAGTAGTACCAACTACAGAACCATGGGTAGTAAAATTTGAATCGAAGCCACCGTCTGAAGAGCTAAAAGGAAAAACATCCCTTTTAATAAATCTTACAAACTACATAACGTATGCTTTGCATAATTGATAAGTGAAAGCGAGAATGTCCATAATCCGTTAACATGGCTTATTATTTAAATACCACTCGGCTTTATCCACCTGTTTTCAACTTAAAAAGGCGAACTATACACATGGCCCCAAAAAAGCAAAAACTCACATAGCATGACTTGATTCCCGTGGACCAGTATATACAAAAGTTGCCAACCAGCAGGCGAATTCTAACTGATAGTAGGAAAGACGTGATGGATGGATTGGGTAATCCTGTAAAATATTTGAAGTTAATGGGACTGTGTTGTTCGCTTGGGATGAAATCGAGGGCGAATATATTGAGTATAAAGGAGATAAACTGTATATTGAATGGGAATAAAGAAATTAACAAAAAGACATAACTCTAAAACTAAACAAAAATAAAGAGTTTATAATATGCATACTTTGTAAAAAAACATTCAATAGCCACACCGCTCATAATAAAAAATAGTTCCTGGATTGAAGCATCCATGCAATTAACCTGAAAACAAAGAACAAAGTATTTGGCTACACCAATCTACTTCAGCATTTACACTGGTATCTGTGGAGTCAGTTGAGACCTCAAGAATGAAATTTAGGGTTTTGGGTTTATGAAAAGTTTATATTTTCTTAGAGTCATGGTTTACCAATTGGTTCTTCAAATTACAGTGGATAAAGTGGAGGTCGAAACAAAAAATAATTTAGACTTGCAATTCAATCAATCAATTAGCTACAACGTAGGACCAGGCACATGTATGCATCAGTCCAAGTTGCCATACCTCATCAGCACAACAAAATGAACACAGGATTCATAGAAGTAATTAATTCAGAGGTGGTAATATATAGAAGAAAGATTACATATAAGGATATAGTAAAGGAAGAAAGGTATGGAGCGATGTTAATCTCATAGTTTAAGGGAAGACAGAGTGTATACACCGATGCCATTGTGATCGATTCTGAACCATGTCACCAAGAGTCTCCAACCATTGGCTACGATAGTCACGCGGACCCCAACCAAGTAGTCTGCATCTACCAACATGGCTCAGACTAGAAGTTAGTGACCTCAAGCACTGATGCCGCGTTTTGGTTTGGCCGCCCCCTAACTTCTTTCCAACCATCCCCTACACTAGTCATCACTGCGCGTCGAGGTAATCGGTGTTCAGGCATACGCAACACATGGCCCAACCACCTCAGTCGATGAAGATTTACAACCCAATCAACTGATTTACCATCATTCCCTAATACCCTACATCTAACCTCACTATTACTTACCCGGTGATCCCAGCAGATGCGAGCAATCTTTATAAGACATATGTGGTCAAATAATAGTAGCTTACGAATATCTTCTACTCTTAACGGCCACGTTTCGCAACAGTAAAGTAAAGCAGAACGAACTGCTGAGCAGTATACTTGTCGCTTAATTGATAGACGGATATCTCGCCTTCGCCATAGGTGACGTAAGTTGGCAAAAGCCAAAAGAGCTTTACGAATTCGTGCTGAGATAGCTTGTAACTTGTCATTAATTACACTCTATCTAGATTTTTCAACTTGCGTAGACCTTATTCTACCAACAAAAAACATGCATTAAGTGAAATATTGCTCTCCTCCTACACAAAAAACAGTAACAGACAGAAAACAAAAGTCCAATTAAGCAACAGAACTTTTAAAGAATCTTTCCAGTAGTTTAGCCTATGAGAAGGACAGCGTATATACAGAACTATTGATTAGAGGGCAAGTCATGTAGTTTTACACATAAAGAAACTAAGGAAATTACGATAAATTATAAACTTTCAAACACTGCTTTGAGTACACTACTGGTTTAAAAATCATGTTGAGATGGTGAAGATTTTTATCTCAGTTGGGTGATCTTGATAGAATTCTCTAGGTTGAATGGATTGATCGTTGAACTATAATTGTTCTTCTGAATAACATTATTAGCACGAGATTCGAGTGACTTCCGTCTAAAGTCAGAAGAAAAATGAAAGCTCTTCGACTAAACCATCCAGTTCAGAGAACGAAGCTTCATCGGATTGGATTGAGATACAAATTAGTCGAAGTTAATTGATGGGAGAAGAAATACTAGACTGTAACTTTAGAGGTCAGATCAACCGAGGTTTCTGAGGCTAAATTGAGACATTAGAAAACAAGAGATGATTTTTTCATTAAGCCAAAAAGAACTCATTGATTACCACTCACTATATTTCCTTTTGTCACTGACAGAATTGGAAGAAATATGATAAATATACAAGTCTAATGTTTCGTGTAAGTCTACTGTAATGAAAATATAATCAAACAAATTACGATATCTCGTTTTTTTATAGTTTATTTTAGGATATCTGTCTTAGAAGATTGTTTCATGGCTATACAACGTGGTTCCTGATTAATGGGTATCATCTCTGAACCCTTTTACATTTACTTTAGCTCGTGCAGTCGGGAATTACTAATTTACAAACGAGACGTGACTCAAAGCCGAAAAATAACAGTAATGTATGTCACCTAGCACATGAATAATAGATTAAGTGACAATTATAAGTAACCAAGCTGTAAAAATCGACACGATTATTCAAACACAAGAACAATGGAAAACCACATGAGAACAAAACCTGAAAAAACGTATAACTACAGCACTATAACATGCTTGAATTATTCAGCATAATAAAGCGAATTGTCAGCAGGTAATTTTGGATGTAAAAGACTTATGGCTACTGGCTATATAATTTGCGAATAAAACTTCAAATACAGTGATCGACCAAGAACTAGGAGACTTCATTAAACGTATCCTTGATGTGAAGTTATTCGGATTCGTCGCTAGTTTAGATATCGTGTTTGCTCCACAAATAAGATATTAACCACCAAATTAGCAGCATTTCAAACACCGAATTACACTTAGTGAACCGATGCATGCATGTGAAAGGTTCTACTTCGCAACTGACTGGTTGATTGTAATGTCAGGCGGTTCTGCCTTGTCAGTCAACCACAACGTAGGACCTAGTACGTTTGTACATCGATTCAAGTCGCCATAATCAATTAGTACGAAGATAAAAACGTCACGCCAAAATAGTAGAGGTAGTAACAGTATCAGTGGTAATAGGAAAGATTAAGCATTGAAGATACGATTTGAGAAAATTTAAATTAGTGAAATGAAAACGACAAAAAGTTGGAATCTCGGAATTTGAAGGAAGAAAAATAGCAGATGCACCTGGGCCATCCCAAACAATTTTCAGCTAATTTATTCAATTCTTTAACCGCTGGTTATGATAATCACACGGACCCTAACAAGGTAGTCTATACCTAGTAACACGGCCCAGTTCGATTGTCAGCAATTTTATGGACTGATGCCACGTTTTGGTTTGGTCATCACCAGCTTTCTCCTACAGTACAAAGCATCGACCACCAAAGTGTGAATTGGTCGAGCATATGCAACATGTTTCAACCAACTCAGTTGGTGAAGACTTGCAACCTCCTCAATCGATCCGCCATCCTTATCTACTACTCTACTCCTAGCACGATCACTGCTTACTCAGTAGTCCCAAAATACACGACTAATACTTCAAAGATACCTATGATCGAAAAACCATAAACTAAGAATGTCATTTATTCGTAACGGCCTTGTAGGATATAAGTACTTCTCAGAGCATAGCACGATCTATTGAGTAGGAAGTTTTTAGGTCAATAATCATAAACTGTTAGACATGAGATTAGATTACTCACATTCTAAAACACTTACCATGGAAAAATAACGGGGAGGTACGAATGTTTTAACTTTTCGAACAGAAACCATAGCTGCATTAAATGCTGCTCATACCGAAGTTGCGACCACTCGACCTTGAAGGATTCTGAGACAAGGAAACGCAGAAGTGCCCGAAGCAGGACTAGGGATTTATCGTCAGACTACAAAATTATCAAATTTAGGAGGAGAGATCAAAACATTTACCGATTCATCCTCTCCTAGAGCAGCGGCAGTTAGGAGTGCGACGCGTTCGCGCGGGGCAACAACATTCGAGGATCTTGACTCTTGCATCACTTGCCCACGTGTATCCGTCGAGAATTTTCTAGCCTGAAGATGACTGTGCTTGAGTTGATCACATTTTTCACGCTTTTGATATTCTGCAATAAGTGAGCCAAATTCAGGGACCAGATTGTAGAAAAGTCTGTGGCAGACAGATGTCGCATTTAAGCCAAGTATTTGATACCATATTAAAAATAGCCTGATTCCCCTTTTACGGATATTGAGCGCATTCTTTTCGTACAGGAGATCTTCAATTACTTCAACTAGATGAAGTGAGTTACTAAAAACACAGAAAACCTACTGATACAGTTATGCTGCCATCTTTGGTGGATATGTTCCGGCAACAATAACAGTACTTTCTGAAAATAAGATCACTCAGAAAAAGATACCACCTCAAATACTGTAAGCACTACCTCCAAATCTTTAATGCAATTACTGCTTCCTATGAATTTGAAATGCCAAAAAACAACAATATACCCTTTAATTTGACATCCCACTCTAAACTGAAGAAACAATCACTAAACACTAGGAATATTAGGGACGAATTTTCAACGAAAAATGGTTGAAGTTCATCATCTGGTAGGGTATCTGAAAGATACATAGGTTAAATAAAACAAATTTATTCACTACCTATCAGAATTTTCAAGTGCTTTATTTTATGAGTACTTTCTTTTTCGCTTAGAAACTTTTTCCTAGACTTAACTGCGCTAGTATCACTAGGCCTGTGCCTTCGAAACATAACTCAAGCCAAACACTCATTGCCTTTGAAAAATGCTCATTCAATAGGCAAGTCCATTTGATGCATATAAAAAGCACTCAGACGATAAGATTGTCTGACACATGAGAGGTAAGAATGTAGGAGTTTGACATATTCAAATGGTTCAAATGGTTTTGGACGGAATAGAAGAAGCTTTCGCTTAACGGGCTTCCGTGTCTAGTAGCGATGAATCACCAATACCTCCAGGCAGGAACCTAGATATATTAACGATAAAAGAAGAAAAAGAAATTGGTAGATCATAGTAAGGTACTATCCTTAGTCCTTAAGAACAACTCCAGTTTCCTATTAAAGGACTTTTAGGAAGTCTCTTGGACTAGCTCAGCCGACAGCTAATTCCAGCATTTGACTACTCACAAGAAGTACAGGTTGTGTCTACAGTCCGTTATGCTGAGTTATGTCACCAGTTTCTGGTTGTTATCCTTGGATTTTTGTTGGAGCTAAGCTTGAATAAGTATTTAGGAGGATGTCAATAAGTTTTAAGGATACTGTAAGCCATTAGATCACCCCTAAGAGGCCTGTACTCCAATGGGTAGAGTTTCGGTGATTAGATGCGCTGTTCATAAAGCTTGAATTTGAGTCCCCGAACTGATTTCGTGGCTTGCTTTTAGAGTGTTCTTATCCTTTTGGAATGAGAGATGGAATACTATGTTTCCGTACTCTAAATGGGGACGGATAAAACTGTTGAAGATTATGTGGAAGTTCTTCCGTTAAACTGGTCAGTGCAAGGTTTGCTCGAAAGGCATTTTTGTCACACTTTGCGTATGGCTACAAATCGCGAGGCACCAGTACTCATAAATCGTTCTCAACTTGGGATACTTCTAGAGAGGAGTTGCCTATATGGTAGCTGTAGTCTGCAACATGTCTCAAATGAATTACTTTACACTTTGAAATGTTAAAGGTAAATCCGTTGTCGTTTTACCAACTTTGAAGCCGAGTGAGATCCTCCCGAAGTGCCAGTATATCCTCTTGGTTAATTATCTCTCTCCAAAGTTTCACGTCTTCAGCGAAAAGTAATAAGTCAGACGATACCTATTATGGAAGATCGTCTATATAAATCAAGAAAATAAGAGGTTCCAGTACTGAATCATGAGGGACTCCACTAGGACATTCCTTGCGTGAGAGGAAGTGAAATTAACCCTGACCTTAGAACGTCGATTTTTTAGATATGAAGTGAGTCAGCCAATCGGAGGTGATTTGAAACCTAATCGTTTTAGCTTACTAATAAGACATACATGGTTGACCCTATCAAAAGCTTTCGAGAAGTGGAGGTAAATTACATCAACCTTCCTCTTGCTATCAAGAATGGTTGTTCATATGTTCACCGCAGTCAGCAGGTTGGTTATACAAGAATGACCAATTCTGAAAACGTGCTGTTGGGGTGAAAAGTTTAAGGATAATAAATAGTTGTATATACCGTCGCATATCAGGGACTCCACAATTCTTGAGGGTATAGAGCTACCGGTCGGAAGCTTGAAGGCTCGCTGTGTCAACCGTCTTCAAAAATTGATGTGATATGAGCCAGATTCCAAATTTCAGGCAATTTGTCTCGGCTTAGCGAGTGCAAGAATAGCACGCTAAGAGGTGTTGCCAAGATTGAAGCTTCCCTCAGTATAGCAGAATGAACCATATCCGGACCAAGAGAAGTGTCTTATTTAGGTGTTGCAGATTCCTGTGCACCAAGTAAGGGATCAGATTCACTTTGGAAAGTCCTGTGCAGTTACAGATGAAGCATTCATCATATAGTTACTGTGGTTCGGTTGAAACGTCTGACAGTCCTGTTCGATCAGAAAGTTAGCGGCGTCACCGTCGTTGTTGGTCGGGCTATTAGGACCTAGCAGTTAGGAAGCTCCAGTTTTGATTTGTCGAAGAGAGGTTGCATGACAGAATAAGCTCTTCGGATTGGAGGCAAATTTATCGATAAGCTTCATCTGGTACTGAAGCCCGTCTTCTCTTATTGCATTTGTGCATAAGTTTCTTATATGGTGTATGCTGTATGTTGTATTGTCCTTGCTCTTGTTTCCAGTTCCTCCGTACTCTGCCCAATAGTGCTTTTTGCGGTCTAGCAAAAGAAGAGTAGGGTTCTTGATGACTGTAGGTTGCTAGTAGATTTTGTGGACCATTTGAGGAGCAGACTACTTTGTAGCACATAAGATCATGTGCAGTAGGAAGTCTCAATTAGCATCCACATCAAGTTGAGGGTGAACATCCCAATCCACCTCCTGTAGATTGTCTTGTAAAGCTGACACATTCGACCATTTGAAATTCCAGCTCATGTTGACGTGAAAGCTTTTCCTCAAGAGAGCCAGGACTGAGAGGTTGTAATTTAGGAATTCTCCGTTTGTAAATAACCACGACAATGTCCGACTGTTTCTCCAACGAGTTGCCGATTTCACGTTTTCAAATAATCTCAGATCTTCAGTGAGGTTGAGGAACAGAGCTTCAGTTAAGTTTTCACCACCAATGTACGTATGTTCCACCAAAGCGACTTTGAGGAGATTGAAGTCCCCTAGAGTCAGAATATTGGTGAATCCGAGACGATTAGAGCAGGATAATCCTTCCAGCATACGATTCTCGTACTCGATGTCGTCAATATGCTTCCAGTAGATGACTCCAACTAGACACCTCGAGTTTGTAGATAATCTTACTGAGGACCATATGGAGCCATCAAGACTGATGAACTCTTGGTTGTGTACTAGATGTACCTGTAGGTAAGTTCGTAAGAATAAGACCACTCCACTCACAATTCCCGTTTTTCCTTTATTGAGAAACAAAGGCATCCCGGGTACTGCTAGCTCCTGGTCCGTAAATTGAGAAGATATCCATGTTTCAGATGAGCATTCTTAGCATTACTGAGTTCACATAGCTCATCCACTTTATTAGGTAAACTCGCGGCGCTGTTTGTGCCTTCAATTTGAAACGCATGCGCTTCCCGGTCCTGTTTATCTGTATGGGCGTTATGTGAGTGGACGGGTAACCTGTCTACACAAGACTTTCGCAGTTGGTAGATCCTATCCCTTCCACGCTTCTTCTGTGTTCTTGACAGTCCAAAAGTGGAATAGTCAGCTACAACTTGCCTTTGTGCTTGATCCTAGATCATGTGTTCTAGCTGGATACATATGTATTCGACTTGGCAGCCGGCTTCTGTTGGCAAAAAATGCTTCGTGGGTTGCAGCCGCCATGTGGTGGGATCAAAAGATAATCTTCATCGGCCGGGGTCTAAAATCCCCTTCGTTCTTGGCTAGTCTCGTTGCTTGTTGAGCCAATATATTTTTGAGCTTCAAGACTGCTTGATGAACTTCCACTCCCAAATATTACAGTTTGCGTGGTCGGATTAATTATTTTCCGATACACCTTGCACATTGATATTTCTTCCGCGGAAAGACCTCTCGTGCGATTCCTTAGAAATCTTCCGGATGAGATTGAGCTCAGAATACGGTTCATCAGATAGCATTCTTATATTCTCATCTCATTTCAGTAAATAACTAGCCGGTGAGATGTCCTCTACGTCGGTAGCGTCACATGAAGTAGTCTTGGGTGAATTTGACGCTTGGATTTCTTTTCTTAAGTGGGTCGTGAGGCTGTCAGAGGCTCTATTTTGGGAAATTCAAGCATCTTGTTTAATTCTTCCAAGAGCGTCCTGTCATTTTTGTCCTGCAAGCTGAGGGGAAGGTTAGGGCTGTCTTTAAGGTTTATGATAATGAGAGAATCACCACGAACCGTGATTGTTTTCCCAGGTTTTCGGGTACGCTCAGCTTGAGGACCTTGTTGTTTAAAAGGTCTTTTTGTTGCGAAATAAAAATCACTTTATGGCTGAACTTCCCTTTCGGATATTTATTTACTTTAGTAGGTGATTTTGCGCTGTATTGTGATAACATTTGGGAACACTACTCTCAACTAAACCACTAACCCACATTTAGTACGTTGGAGACAGAAGTCCCTCAAGATAAGTAACTTATGATCATTTATCCTTATGTTATGTATCTGATGAATTTTAAAAGCAACATCTAAAAGTGTAGGCACTTTTCTGATAGTAGATTAAGTGAGACATTGGATTCAGAATTTTGTATTGGAAGCAGAAGACCTATATTCTGCCTTAGCCATTTTCCGGTACGTTGCTGTGAGTGTCTAATTTCCTTTTCAATGAGTCAATTGAATGGATGGACACTAATTGTTCGGGCAACAGGTTCCAGAAACGGATAACTCGGTGTATTTTGTTCTTTATTTTTGGTTTCCGAAATTTCTCTCAGTTTTATTGTTACCGTCTTAAGTATTTCAACCACGACAGTGGTGAGGCTGAAAAGTTCGTGGTTTAATGGAAGTTGACTTGATGATGTTTTATTTACTAAAGAGACAATTTCATCCGTCTAGTTCCGACATAACCAACCCTGAACAAGTGACATACTGAATATATCCGAGATTATTAAAGATATCGGCCGTTCGAAATTGCCTGATGTGTTATAAGTAGTCCTGCCAATATGGCACAGTCCACTTGTCAGTGACTTCATGGACTTGTGCCATGTTTTGGTCTGGCCGCCCCTAGCTTTCTTCGAACCTACTCTTACACCACTGAACATCGCACGTTAAGGCGGTCGGTAGTTGGGCATACGTAACACGTGTTGCATGGAGGACGTGTGTCTGTGCTCTAGAACCTGACGTAGTGTGAATGTCTGGTCTATACAACCACACCCATGTCGAAAACCAGTCTGTTTTTCTCTAGTCTGCTCTTCGCGAGCTTTAGTCAGGCGTCGAAGTATTATTGAAGCTAATATTTTAGACACTATATTAGTCAAACTGATTCCTCTGTGATTGCCACAAGAGGACTTTTGTCCTTTCTTATAGACTGGTACAATCAGTGATTGAGATCAGTCAGATGGAATCGCGTCCAGTTCCAGAATTCCACCTAACACATCAGTTAATCTCACTGCTAATACTGGACCACCATCCTCAAAATATCTCAAGAGTAAATCTGTCAAGGCCTGCTGCTCTCCCTCGCTTCAGATTTCCTATAGTTTTTTCGACTTCATAAACAGTCGGAGGGCCTAAATTAACTTGCCATTCAGGTTGACTGGAGATCGTGGGACACCAAAGTGTGGCTGAAGGCCAATTGAACTGATCCCTAAAGTGTTCTGCCCATCGATCCAATCTCCTGAATTGAAAATGCATAATATGCCCATCTTTCTCTGAGATTGTTTGGCTAACAGTCGGGTTCCTAATACCGGTTTCCTTAACGAGTCTGAACAGTTGTCTGCTGTTACCTATTGCCGCTGCCTTTTCCATCTCTCTTGCTTTCGCTACCCACCACTGTTCACGATCATTGCGTAGGCTTCTTGTCAGCCTGCGCTTAAGCTGACTCCGCTCTTCATCATGTTCAGAGCCAGATGGGATGAGTTTTCGAGTATCTATCAGTGCGATAGATGCTGCTGAGATCCAGTGTTGCTCCCTAACCTTATGGTTAACCTTACTAGCAGATATCACTGCTGTTTCCACAGCTTTTCGGATATCATTCCATGCTGCCTTGGGGCGGGCATCACCTACATGGCTGCCTAACTGTTTTCCTAGTTGTTCCTGAAATATACTCTTAGCTTGATTATCATTAAACAGGACTCTAAGAGGTTTCCTTGCAGCGTCTTTCTTACGTCCAGTAAGACTCAGTCAAATACGCGCTCGCACTAGAGCATGATCTGAGTCCAAGCATGTGCTCCAGATTGAGCGACAGTCTTCTATGGAGCCCCTCCATCGGTGGCTGATAGCGATGTGACCTATTTGGGTCCAACGTTGGGACGAATTTGGGGGTTTCCATATCAAAAGATGTTTTTCATTATGTTTAAAGTTATTATTTGCAAGAAAGAGGCGGTTATCTGAGCATAGCTACAACAGACGGTCGCCATTATCTGTTCTTTGAGTCACAACACCATAAGATCCACCCGAGTGTCTTTCCCTTTCGCTTAGTTTCCCTACTTGAGCATTAAAGTCACCAGCCACTATTACTACATCAGAGCGCCTAGCTTTTCGGAGAAGGTCGGAAAGCTTTCTGTAAAACTCATCTTTTACATCATCTGCGCTGCAGTCAGTGGGAGAATAAGCAGAGACGACGAAGAGGCAACGACGAGTGTCCCTATCTTTCCGAGTCCTTACTGTTCCGTTTAGTCGGACAGCGCAAAAACGACTGTCTACTGGGATTCACTCTAAGAGAGCTAGTTCTGCCCTAGGACTCAATGCTATACCTACGCCGGCGAGGCCACGGGAAGCAGAATCAGGGCTTCCAGATACACGAAGTGTGAATCGAGTCGGTTCTTTATTTTGGCATGGTGAGATCAGATGAATGACGCTACTCGGATCCTGTATGCGCGTTTTGGAGACGCAGCACACATCGATGGCGCGGGATTCTAAGGTCCTAGCTAAGGAAGCTTGTTGTCCTATTTGGCACAGTGTTCGGACGTTAAAAGCTCCTACGTGTAGTTTAGAGCGTGGTTTCAGGAGACCAGGAATAGCGTTCCGCGTACTCGAATCGTTTGCCCTAGCGGTGCGAGGTGATAAAGAGACGTGAGAAGGGTTAGTCATGGAGATAAGAAAGGTATTAGGGGGTGTAGGTAGGATTTGAATGTGACCAACTTGTTCTCGTGTGCTGTTACGGGTATGAGGGCTGATATCACTTCCCGGCTGCCCACACCGTGGAAGGGTATTTCTTGAGGAACCTGAAAAGGAAATTGGATTAGTGTTGGTCTTAACGACCTGGGAGTGTGACCGCAGAGCCCAAGGGACAACTGCTTGAGGCCGGTCACGCACAGCGTTTTCGTGGAATGTTTTGAATGTGTTAGCTCCTTTCTTCAAAGGGCCTTACCGCCGGAGACGGAAATCCGTGAGGTAAGGTGAGGTGTGACCTTTCCTAACCACCTCCTTCCTTATGAGAAGGCAGCATCGCTGTCATGCTGGTTTTCCGAGGGAAACACCTTACTGCTGTCACAACCCTCTACAGTCAGCAGTACGACTTCGCCCTCAAACCTTGAGTTGCTGCTTTTAGTCTTACCGTTCTCCAATCGACCTGCCTGGCATGGTAGAACCTACAGGAACATATGTTCCAGCCACTATAGCCCGGTTGGGTCATCACAATAGGCAAGTCCGACCACCGCGTCAAGGTAACAGCTACGGTCGGGATTGTCAGGTCCTGCTGCTTTTCTACTCGTGACTTGTTCTACGGTCATCTTAATTTTTCGATCGTTGGTGCAGTGACAGATATAAAAAGGTCTATTTGTGCGGCTTCAGTGTCCGGTGGATTCAATGGAGCTATTCTATTCAGGATTTTTCAAAGTTTTCCACTCATCTGTTCCACTGTTCTTGAACTTCCGTAACTGGCTTTCCTTCTTCGACCTTGACCAGGCTTTGTGGCTTACCATATTTCTATCCCAGTTCCTTCGTCCTGTCATGCAGTTGTTTCATATTTCATTTACTTGCAGGTTTTTCCACACCCCCTAATACCTTTCTTATCTCCATGACTAACCCGTCTCACGTCTCTTTATCACCTCGCACCGCTAGGGCAAACGATTCGAGTACGCGGAACGCTATTCCTGGTCTCCTGAAACCACGCTCTAAACTACACGTAGAAGCTTTTAACGTCCGAACACTGTGCCAAACAGGACAACAAGCTTCCTTAGCTAGGACCTTAGAATCCCGCGCCATCGATGTGTGCTGCGTCTCCAAAACGCGCATACAGGATCCGAGTAGCGTCATTCATCTGATCTCACCATGCCAAAATAAAGAACCGACTCGATTCACATTTCGTGTATCTGGAAGCCCTGATTCTGCTTCCCGTGGCCTCGCCGGCATAGGTATAGCATTGAGTCCTAGGGCAGAACTAGCTCTCTTAGAGTGAATCCCAGTAGACAGTCGTTTTTGCGCAGTCCGACTAAACGGAACAATAAGGACTCGGAAAGATAGGGACACTCGTCCTTGCCTCTTCGTTGTCTCTGCTTATTCTCCCACTGACTGCAGCGCAGATGATGTGAAAGATGAGTTTTACAGAAAGCTTTCCGACCTTCTCCGAAAAGCTAGGCGCTCTGATGTAGTAATAGTGGCTGGTGACTTTAATGCTCAAGTAGGGAAACTAAGCGAAAGGGAAAGACACTCGGGTGGATCTTATGGTGTTGTGACTCAAAGAACAGATAATGGCGACCGTCTGTTGTAGCTATGCTCAGATAACCGCCTCTTTCTTGCAAATAATAACTTTAAACATAATGAAAAACATCTTTTGATATGGAAACCCCCAAATTCGTCCCAACGTTGGACCCAAATAGGTCACATCGCTATCAGCCACCGATGGAGGGGCTCCATAGAAGACTGTCGCTCAATCTGGAGCACATGCTTGGACTCAGATCATGCTCTAGTGCGAGCGCGTATTTGACTGAGTCTTACTGGACGTAAGAAAGACGCTGCAAGGAAACCTCTTAGAGTCCTGTTTAATGATAATCAAGCTAAGAGTATATTTCAGGAACAACTAAGAAAACAGTTAGGCAGCCATGTAGGTGATGCCCGCCCCAAGGCAGCATGGAATGATATCCGAAAATCTGTGGAAACAGCAGTGATATCTGCTAGTAAGGTTAACCATAAGGTTAGGGAGCAACACTGGATCTCAGCAGCATCTATCGCACTGATAGATACTCGAAAACTCATCCCATCTGGCTCTGAACATGATGAAGAGCGGAGTCAGCTTAAGCGCAGGCTGACAAGAAGCCTACGCAATGATCGTGAACAGTGGTGGGTAGCGAAAGCAAGAGAGATGGAAAAGGCAGCGGCAATAGGTAACAGCAGACAACTGTTCAGACTCGTTAAGGAAACCGGTATTAGGAACCCGACTGTTAGCCAAACAATCTCAGAGAAAGATGGGCATATTATGCATTTTCAATTCAGGAGATTGGATCGATGGGCAGAACACTTTAGGGATCAGTTCAATTGGCCTTCAGCCACACTTTGGTGTCCCACGATCTCCAGTCAACCTGAATGGCAAGTTAATTTAGGCCCTCCGACTGTTTATGAAGTCGAAAAAACTATAGGAAATCTGAAGCGAGGGAGAGCAGCAGGCCTTGACAGATTTACTCTTGAGATATTTTGAGGATGGTGGTCCAGTATTAGCAGTGAGATTAACTGATGTGTTAGGTGGAATTCTGGAACTGGACGCGATTCCATCTGACTGATCTCAATCACTGATTGTACCAGTCTATAAGAAAGGACAAAAGTCCTCTTGTGGCAATCACAGAGGAATCAGTTTGACTAATATAGTGTCTAAAATATTAGCTTCAATAATACTTCGACGCCTGACTAAAGCTCGCGAAGAGCAGACTAGAGAAAAACAGACTGGTTTTCGACATGGGTGTGGTTGTATAGACCAGACATTCACACTACGTCAGGTTCTAGAGCACAGACACACGTCCTCCATGCAACACGTGTTACGTATGCCCAACTACCGACCGCCTTAACGTGCGATGTTCAGTGGTGTAAGAGTAGGTTCGAAGAAAGCTAGGGGCGGCCAGACCAAAACATGGCACAAGTCCATGAAGTCACTGACAAGTGGACTGAGCCATATTTTTATGTGCAGACTACCTGGTTGAGGACCGCGAGATGATAACAACCGATGTTTAGAGACCTGAATGACATGGCTCAAAATCGTTTGCGATGGTGCAGATGCATACACTCTTTGTGTTTTCCCAAATTTTGATCTCCTTATTCTTCTTTGTCTCTTTTTCTTTTCTCTTCGCAAATTTATTTCACTGGATTATACTCTTTGAATAACATCTCCAAACCCTAATCTTTCCGATTACTCCTTGTACTCTTACTACCTCCACCACTACTGGATTTGAATCGACCACTGCATCTCTGTGTTAATTTGGTGTGGCAACTCGAACTGATGTATGTACGTATGAAGTTCTACGTTGTTACTGACTGACTGATTGTGGACCTGACAATGTACCAGCCGAAGCACTAGGGTCATGTGAAGAAGTTACTGCAAGCATGGTCCACGTTCTATCCAGCGAAATATGGGAGGAGGAAAAAATTTCAACAGAGTGGGAAGGACACCTCATAAAGATATCATAGAAAGATGATCTGAGTAAATATGAAAACTACAACGGTGTCACAATACTATCAGTACCAGGATAGTTATTAAATATTTTTAACTGAACAAAAGATTCAGTGCACTCTCAGCCTTGAGACCAACAGGTCAGATTCTGTCAAAATCACTACAGAAATGCGTTTGACATTATAGACTAATGAACGTTGTGGAAACCTCTTCGAAACTATAGAGTACCTGAGAAGATAGTCAACACCATCCGAAATTAATACGAAGGACTAAACGGCAAAGTGTTTCATAGAGGACAGCTGACAGACTCATTCGAAGTGAGGGCTGGAGTAAGACAAGACTACTTACTCTCGCTCTTTTGTCTTTCTTGTGGTGGTTAACTGGATTATGGATATTTCGAAATCTGAGGGAAAGCACGGAATACAATGGACAGCACAGAATCAGTTAGGAGATTTAGGCTTCGCAGATGACCTGGTCCTTCTATCCCATACACACGAACGAATGCAGATGGTGACAACCACTTAAGCAGTAGTTTTTGCATCAGTGGGCCTCAACATACACAAGGGGAAAAGCAAGATCCTCAACACGAAGAACACCAACCCAATCACACTTAATGGAAAAACTCTAGAAGAGGTGGACAGTTTCACGTACCTGGACAGCATCATCGATGAACGCGGAGGATCGGATGCAGAAATAAAGGCGAGGATTGGCAAAATCAAGGGCGGCACTCCTACAGTTGAAGGAAATATGAAACGCAAAACAACTTTCAATCAATACCGAGGTCAGAATCTTCAATACGAACATCAAGACAGTCCTACTGTATGAAGCTGAAACTTGGAGAACTAACACAACCGTCATCAAAGAAGTACAAGTGTTTGTAAAAAGTTGCATACGCAACATACTCAGTATCCGATGACAGGACACCATCAGCAAAAGCCTACTGTGGGAGAGAACAAATCAGCTTTCATATGAAGAGAAAAGTAGGAAAAGACGTTGGAAGTTGATAGCACATACATTGTGGAAATCATCAAACTGCATCTCGAGGCAAGTGCTAACTTGAAGTCCTGAAGGAAAACGGTGAAGATGAAGGCCGAAGGACGTACTATGTCGAGAATTTGAAGCAGATATGAATAGGATGAGTAGCAACTGGGAAGAACTGGAAAGAACTGGAAAGGATTGTCCAGGACAGGATTGGATGGAGAGTGCAAGTGATTGACCTATGCTCTTCCATGAGAGGTAGCAGACCGAAGTAAGTCAGCTATGAAGTACAAATTGGCCACTTATACAAGCCGCAAAGTCTATTAAGTTAAACAATCAATCTTCTGAAGAACCTGAGAAGATAGATGCATGTCTATTGAAGTTCTGACCTTCAGCGTTTTACTTCATGTAAATAATAAGCTTCAAACCTTGGTGTGACAAATTGTCAGCTTATTAAGTCCGTTTGTAGAAAGTATCAATTTATGACAATCTGGAGTATTCAAATTGACGTACTGGCTATGAATTCCTAAAATAGTTCAGTTTGAGGCAGGTAAAATTAGATGACCACTACTGGACTTATTATATTTGGAATTCATAATAAGTGCGCAATCAAGTACTAAGGAATTATAAGTTAGAGCAAATATCATAGTCTCGCAACATAAATGAAAATCAAGATCAACTTATTATGTTACACGTTTTCTCCATAGGTTCATCATGTGTCTGTACGATGAATAGAAGTATTCAAATTATTGTACTAAATAGGAATTCCCGAGACAGTGCACTTTAGGCCAGATGGAACTATATGAGTACCAGTGAACATATTATATTTGGAATTCCTAATAAGCAAGTCACCAAGTACTAAAAGAATCATAAGTTCACACAGATACTGCATCCGCCACAACTTGAATTGAAATCTAAATTTCTGTCATCACTTGTACTCCTTAAGTTTATAGTGTGGCTGTCCGACTGTGTATTGCATATAGACTCTGTATGGTCTGATTCCTTGTAACGTATTTGGTTGTTGTGGCTGGATCAAATATGAGCGACAGATTTATTGACCTGTTTTAGCAGACTGTCCATAGATTGTGGAGGAGGAGTTCTTTTACAAGGATTTTTTAATTAAGCAATTCAATCATTGTTTCTTTTGCGTACGTTCTAGTGATTCTGCACTGAGGGACTTGATCTACTCTCCTCACCGGGTCTCTGAAATTTGCAATGGTAGTAGAAATGATGTTTGTTTTCAAGGTTTTGAAGTTTCTTGCTTGCATATAAGAACGAGGGGACTTTGAAGTCGTGAGTGATTGTCCATACTTATATTCTGTAGGTAGAAAATTATCAAGCATTTCATTAGAACCGTTTTCACTAGTGAATAAGGGAAGCTGTATTTTTGGAACATTCACATCCACTCAACATTGACCTAAGTCCCGCTCTATGAAGGTCATGCTTTCGTACTAAGTTTCATCTAGCCCCACCACACCCTGCCAAAGTTATGGTTTCCCCCATCTCATTTAATGTAGGAGTAATGATTTTTCTAATTATTGTTAGTACATAACGTTATGTGCAAACTAATGTTTCTCAGAACTAGCCAATAATTACTCTTATAGCTACTACTGAACAAAAACCAAAAACACGGAACAAAACACACTCTCTAGAATTAATAATTAGATTAAATCATATATTTCCTTTGATTGTCTTACTTAGATGGTGGTTGGAGGTAGTCAACAGGAAACCCTGGACTCGGGTTTAGTGCTACTTGGCACTCGTCAGCAAGGTGTACCTGTAATCTTGAGGGAACTGGTGCTCCCTGGCGGATTCGATCTCGTGTCACCCAGCTTTACAGTCAGAGACGTTACCACTGTGCTATCCGAGCCGTGACTAACCTCCTGTAGGACTGAGATGTAATCACAATTGATTGATCACTGGGTGGTGATCAATGTCATGCGCGTCTAGTCCTTATTAGTGCAGATCGAATGCTATCGATCATGTTGCAATGTGGCCACCAGTCTAGGTGACTCGACACTGCACGTAGCACGAAACCCGGGTCCAGGGTTTCCTGTTGACTACCTCCAACCACCATCTAAATCTCAATACATAGTGCCCGCAGTGTCGAGTCACCTAGACTGGTGGCCACATTGCAACATGATCGATAGCATTCGATCTGCACTAATAAGGACTAGACGCGCATGACATTGATCACCACCCAGTGATCAATCAATTGTGATTGTCTAACTTAGTTTAGATACATTTGATTTTCATTAGGCAAGTAATTATTTTCCTTCTTGTTTCGATAGAAAATGATTGATATGAGAAATTACAAATATGTTTGTATTATTTGCATTCATTCTACTACTACATTCACTTGTCTATCTTTCTATATAGGAATGATAAATGTAATAAATTCAGGATGGTATTAGATCTACATTTTTTTGTATTTTGTTTCACATAATACAAAACATGTTTTTTCGTTACTTATTTCAGATTTAATGTGTTTCCTAAAATTATATATATAAAATTTAAAAGAGGAGTATATCTTTTAAATTAGATATGGAATACTTAGATGGTTACATGCAATGATACATGTGAATCTTCCATTCACTAATTATTATTCATAGACATTAAGATATGAGATAATAGTGGGATGGTTTAATGACAATTTAGTTAAAAGCTAATCAAAATTAGTAGCTATTGATTGATATACAATTTGTACCGTTGATATAGCATAATCCAACATTTTTAAATAATAAGAATGGTCTGTAAGGATGTACATTGAATGGTTTTACTCATGATATCACATTACATGTAATTCCAGGTAGTTTATCTACTTAATTTACATATATATATATGTATAGAGTTAACGGTCAGTTTTAAAAACGTTTGTTTTTTTTGTGAAAGAAAGTTGTTGAGATACTTTGTGTTGAGAATCTTATATTGTGCCAAAAAAACATGTCATTGAATAAAGCCATTGATAATAATAATAATAATAATAATAATAATAATACACGAAAAATGAATGTGTAGAATCTTAATTTTACGGAACGTCGATCATCATACATATAGTTCAGTGATGAAGTCTCTAATCATGGCACTAAATGATGTAGGTCCAAATAGCATCTGAAGCAATAATTCCCTAAATTTATCAACCGACATTTAGTCCTGGTAATTGTCTTCAGTCAATTAGCATCAATACAGTGTACTGACTAGTGACCATCATTCATCTTAGTCAATTGAATCTGATTAACACTAATAACTAAAAAATTGTGACTTAATGTTTTATCAAAGTAAACAATAATATTGTTTTCGGTCTTTTTTAATCACCTTATTCCATTCACAAGATTGATTTTTAGAGAAATCTTTGTTTCTGAGGAATGATGGATAGATAATACTTAAATATTTATTTCCTAATCAAATGATCTATTCATCGATAATTTTATAATTAAAACTCATGAAATAAATCAAAAAACTTTCCAAATATTTTAGGATTTCTATGTGGGTAATGATTGTACTTACTAAGGTGTCTATAATTATTCGATAAATAGGAGTTTCTAAAACATTCGACTGATCTACACTTAAGTTATTTTTAAAGTTCGAGGTAAACTTTAATTTGAGTGTTAAAAAATATCAAAATATTATGTGAAATTGTCAATCATTGAAGCAGTAAGATATCTCTCATAGTAAAATAGACGAACACTGTTAGGTAATTTTAAATTTTTCAACTACTTTGCAATGAATCGTTCGTTCTATTTGTATTGAGGATTCATTTGGTCGCTGAATATTTTTACTTGTATAAGTAACATAATTTTTCAGTTCATTCTTTGACTTCTTGTTCATTCAAGTCTTTTATCAACCAATAAGTTATTTAGATATCTCAAAATGTTCAATGCAAGGTAACTGATAAAAATGAAGCATTTCTGCAAATTCCTAGATGAGTTTTGAACTTATTCGCTTCTATGTTCTAAGGATTTATTGATACCGTCATTTAGGATGACTGATATTTTTCTGTAGTATGATTGAACTGTTCAAGACAAATGTTAGTGAGAATAGAAAAGATTAAGGATAAACCATATGATTCTAGAAAAAGGGATGAATTTAGTCAGTAAAACTCACTTACTTATGCCTGTTACCCTTTGTGGAAGAGCATAGGCTATTCACCAGCACTCTCCATTCAACTATGTCCTGGGTAGTTCTTTCCAGTTGTTCCTAGTTGCTATTCATTCTTTTGATGTCTGCTTCCAATTCCCAACGCAGTATGTTCCTTGGCACGTAGATATACATGATCAATAATAGTGAAACTCAATAATTACGAACTTGTTTATGTATCTGACGTCAGACCTTGTCCTAATTAAATATTTACTAATAACTGACCTTTATTATCTAACAAGATTTATTTATTTACCATCGATTGATTACTGGATGGTTTTCAATTTTATGTATGTCGTGTTCTTCTTAGTGCAGATCGAATCCTATCTCAATCCTACAGGAGGTCAGTAGAGACCTAGATAACCCAATGGTAAATACATCTCAGTCCTATATGAGGTCAGTCGCGACCCTGATAAACCAATGATAACGTCTCTGACTGTGAAGCTGGGTGACACCGGATCGGTTCCATCACCAATCACCATCTTATCTAAACACAGTGAACGCAATGTCGACTTACCTATACTAGTAACCACATTGCAACTTGGTCGATAGGATTCAATCTGCACTAAGAAGTACACGACCTACATAAAATTTGAAAACCACCCAGTAATCAATCAATGGTAAATAAAATTTAGTAAACAGAAACAATGAACTAATGATAATTATACATTAGAATTAACTTAATAAATAAATGACTATATATATATATAGAATTTTTGGTAATTGAAATCCAAATATGTAATAAGAGATAATCAGTAAGCTAGAACCATTTTCTTTTATTATAATAAATAATTCACATTATGCATAATTGAGGTCTAATATGATTTATTTATTAATAAACTAATCGTATTTATTATTTTACGAATATAATAAATAGAATTTTAAAGGACAAACAAAGTTATTTATTACAATAATAATGTAGCCTATGTAAATATTCAAAATGTATAACTGAAAGGAAATTATCAAGTTAAACAGATGGTATACTGGTGTTATGTAGTGAAGATGATAATCAATAATTATCCGAAGGATTTTATTAGAAGAATAATTAAGAATGAAGAATAAAATGATATTATTAAAAAAAGAGTTAAGCAAAAAGAACGGATTAACACAGTGGTGATCCCATAACGTAAAGGTATTTCACAAGAGATCAAAAGGATTATAACTCTTCAAAATATAATAGTATCCTTTCGAACAAACAATACTCTAAGATCAAAACTAGTAAGAATCAAAGACCTAATACACAAGGAAGAGCAATAGAATTGTGTTTATGAAATCAAATGTAGTGACTGTAATCCAACTTATGTAAGTGAATATGAAGAAACACAAACTATGCTTAAAGCAAATTCCTAAATCTTCAGTTGAGGTAAGAAAACTTGAAAACAAATCAGCGATAGCATTACACTCGATAGAATCGGGTCATACAATTGATTTCAATGGCATAAGAATCCTTTAAAAAGGATTTAATTCTTACAAAGAAAGACTAACAGCCGAATCCCTACATACACACTAATGTAAATACCTACTTTATACATTGTTAACGTTGATTGGATGATTTAATCAGTATACAGTAAGCCGGAGAAATATGTACCTACTTATATTCGGTAATTTTGATGTTTGATTATATTTCCTTGAAAAAGCTTGGACCAGATTGTCAGGCGAAACGTTGGATTTACTTCAAATCCTTTCTCTGAGATTTTACAAATACCCACTTCCTCTTTAATGTCTCACATTAACTCGGCGCCCAAATACTGTGAAACTATTAGATCAAAGTTCTCATTTAATATCTCATAGTGTTTAATATTTGGCCTTAAAATACGTTTATCGCTTAGGCATAAATTTTATTGTGGAAATAAAGTATAATACAAAATAACATCAGCTGGTGAGATATTGAATATTAGGAATTAATTAACAACTACTTTGTTACAGTTTGAAATTCCTCATCAGAGTGTATCCACAGCTTTACATGAAATTGAATTTAAAACCTGTAGGTCTTTTTAAAAGAGCAATCTTCGCGGATAAGTGAGTCAGTTTTCAATGACTTACGTTGAGAATTTCATCTACTTGTGATGCCATGAGATCAATAAGGATATAGACAATGAAATCGAATTAAATAAAGTCTTGGAACTGATTTATTGAATGTCATCAAGTATATCATATGATTTAAGCATACGTTTACCACATACATCTAGGATGATAGGCATTGACCTTATCATAGTCGAATCTCTGTGTTGTCCTTATTATCTAACCAACGAATGTAACTGAAATACTTATATAATAGTGTTGTAACTTATAATTAATTTTAGTTCCTTGGTTAAAGTTTCAGAATGCATTTTTTCTGTATCATTACGTTAACAAATATATTATTACTGATCATTAATAAGTTCTAGTATAACTGTTTATTAATGGTTAGCTACTTAAAAATGAGTTTCAGTATTCTTACCATTCATCGTGAAGCATAAAATTTATAAATACCTGTTTCAACCCGTCTATTAAAAAATACGTTTGAGCTCAATTAGTAAATGTTTGCATCTTCTCTTTGCTAATGTTGGAAACTGAAATTGACCACGTAGATTATTTTCAGATTCCCGATTAGTTGCAAGTATTTTTAGTAAAGTTGGATAGTAACTAGCCATGGAACTCAGGACGCTTGTTTCGTCCCACTTGCGACTCGTCAGCTGAGTGTGGGTATGTTTAAGTGGTGAGGTTCACACCAAAACTCACCCTGTACATTTCAATTCAAAAGTCTGTCACGTTTTGTACTCAGCTACTAAGTCAGGATGGCAACTAGCTTGTTCATCAGGGATTAATTTAAGTGTTTGTACCTCCCTGATTTTGATGAGTGAACATCAACATTAGAATACAGATAAATGCGTTTAAAGTCATGTTAATAAAGTTTTAATTACAAATCCTGTGAAATTTTTAAAATTACGTACTGTATGCATTGTTCGTTAAACAAATCTGATTAGTTAAAACAAAATAATTTATTGTTTTCGTTCAAGTTTCTTGTTTAGTTGAGTAAACGTAAAAGAAATACGCTAAAATCGATCATTTTAATTACTTTTTATTTATGTACTTACTTACGCCTGTTACCCCTTGTGGAGGAGCATAGGTCAATCACCAGTACTCTCCATCTAACCCTGTCCTGGATAGTGCTTTCCAGTTGCTACTCATCCTAATCATGTTTGCTTCCGATTCTCGGTGTGGTGTGTTCTTTACCCTTCCTCAGGATTTCAAGTTGGGGCTTGCCTCGTAGTGCAGTTTAATCATATCCACAATGTATGGGCTATCAACTTCAAACGTCTTTTCCTAATTTCCTCTTCAGATGACAGCTGATTTGTTCTCTCCCACAGTAGGCTTTTGCTGATGATGTACTGCAACTGTTTATAAATACTTTTACCTTTTTAGTGGGGTCTTCATTTTGACGTCGATTAGACCGCACGACGTTGTAAACGGGCTGACCACTTTAGTGGCGCACAATCTGACTCCAGTTTGATCGTGTGATTGATTGCTAATGAAATATACATGTCGCCAATCCTCGTATATAATTATTGACTTAATCCGCGTTGGTGAATAACGGAATTAAATAATTCAAATACGAGAATGGATTTCGAATACGTATATTTTGTACAATTGTTGATCGGAACAGATAATCAGAGAATCGCAGCGAATGAAGCGAAGGTCACCATAAATCTGCTCTTTTTTAAATTTTGACTTTCTTTCACAGATAATTGGTTGTATGAGTAGGATTTAACCAACTATAATTTCATATAATTTATGAATTCCTTTGTACTAAGTTTGCTGAACATTGAATTATTACTGAGATGTTTTTAAATTTTATCTTGAAGTCAAACACTTAATCAAATTAGCACTATTTTTAATAAATCATATCTCATTTTAAAACTACTTATTTCGACTAGATTTGCATCAGCTGAGGTGAAGCTTACGATGGAAAGGAAGAGTAAGCACAAGTTAGTTTGCATGCAGAAATGGGAAACTATAGTTATATTCGACAAAATATGAAGGAAATAGGTTTTAAGGTAACTGATAACTGTAGTCTACTATTGTCGTTAGTCATATCTCCAAAACATTAATGGATATTTTAATATAAACTCGTCAATCAATCAACCCACACCTAAAGAGTGCCTATGTCTATTTGTGTGTAATTAATTGCAAAAGTGAAGGTCCACGTACCAGTGGCGTACATGTAATACGTAAGAGGCAGTCAGTTTCAAGGAAGTGACGACTATGTATCCTACCAGATAGGTGAGTGTGCCCATGTGTATATCAAGGGATTTATGGGTGTAAACTTGTGTGCCACTGATATGTTTGTAACTTATACTTGCCTCCTTGCGCGACACTAGCGCGTCAGGATCAGGAGTTATCGCTTTATTCACTAAATCTTATCCATGCGGTGGGATTGTATGCCTTGAAACGTGAAAACTATTTCCAGGAAAGCCAGTAGGCTTCATCAGATAAGGCTCAAATAAACTTAAATAACTGGAAAACCGCGGCAGAAAATTACTATATCAACTTGATGTGTCCAATCCAAACGCTTGTACTGCATAATTTATTAAATTTAGCTTGACTTTTGTTCAATAACTGCTATATTTGTAACAGTTTTGTTTATGGAAGGAAAGAAGAAATACTGACTTTCCAGGAAGTACCAATTCTTGAAGCCCTAATTAAAAAAATTCATAAATACGACGATGCTTATGAAGTAAAACTTTAAAATAGTTGATCACTAAGTTGTAACCAATGTCATATTTGCCTAATCCTCAGTGATGATTGAATAATATCAATCAAATTACAGTAGGATGACGAATATAAGTGACTGCAAACAGCGTGTATCATGTTTTGATGGAGGTAGATAGCATGAACTAATCCATTTGTATCATAATTTACCTATATGTAGTTAAGAATTCAGCCGCTCCTCTCAATATAACTATAATGGTCCTAATAATTGACAAGATATTAAAATTGATTAGTTGTATATTTAGTATTACTGTTAAACATACAACATAAAAGGTTATTCTTTTGTATCACTAGTAGTGAATTACATATCGATCTAAATCCGTTTAAGCTTTACATCATAAAAATGTAATAAATTAAACTATATCAGAGTGAGAGTTGAATAATGCCTACTAAAATGAATAAATTAGCATGTAAATGATTTGATGAATATCATTATATGTATATAATTGTTTAGTATTAAGAGAATATTCCACTAACCAACTGGAATGAGACAATCACTTCCATTAATAATAATAATAATAATAATAATAATAATAATAATAATAATAAAGTAGACATTAAATTGATCTCCAAACAACAGTCAACCAGTTGTTTAGTCTTATTTTAATGTTTATATTGTTTCAGTAAAAAGCTCTACTTTGCTTGATTTGTTCAAATGTCACATATTTCTAAAATGACGTTGGCACCAAAAATCATGTAATAATAATATTATTAATAATAATAATAATAGTGATTATATAATATTATGATAAAACGTTTGTTCAGTTATTCTATTGTTTAAAAAAGTTTCTGATTATAGCCTAGAATGAATATGTTTGAATGAAGTAGAAAATAGAGCAATAGGGTAAAAGACATTTCGTTTCTTTTTTGAGTGATGCATGTCATTGAACTAAATATATAAACAATTTATTCCAAGGTTTGAATAAACAGTATTTTACTGGTTTCTGTTAAATCCGATACCAGCAACTTTGATACACAATATTAAATCGTTAAACTGACTGTTTGATGAATATTTTTTCAATGGTTAAGATCATGAATCAGTTGAAGCTAGACCACCATGGAAAACCTGGAAGCACTGGACGGCCGTTTCGTCCTGTTGTGAGACTCAGCAGTGCGCATCCACGACCTCTCCCCCTGTGAGATTCGAACTCAGGACCTACTGGTTTCCATGGTGGTCTAGCTTCAATTGACTCATGATCTTAACTACTGAAATTATTACAATCTCCACGAAACCCATCTGATATTAATCAACATATGCTCATTAGTGACTGGCTTCACGAGGTATATCCTGGAGTTCTAGTGAGAAGTAGTGACCCGTAGAGTTCAACCAGGTCTGTTGTGAGATAGTAACTCACTGAAGACAATGGTGAATGTGTCGCTCAATTTTGTGGATTAGTTGAAGTTAGACATTAACACCGTTGGATGTCGGCTCAGTGGTCTAGTGGTTAAGTGCTCGCGCGCGAAACCAGTAGGTCCTGAGTTCGGATCTCGCAGGGGGAGAGGTCGTGGATGCTCACTGCTGAGGAGTCACACAATAGGACGAAACGGCCGTTCAGTGCTTCCAGGTTTTCCATGGTGGTCTAGCTTCAACTGACTCATGATCTTAACCATTGAAATTACTACAATCTCCATAAAACCCATCGAATATTTTTTCCTTGTTACAAATTTCTACTTTTTAACTAAATTTAAAGGAAACAGATAAATTATATAAGAAAAATATGTAGCTTCACTTACTTTATTTGGTCACAAGAGTTCAATTATTCAAAGAAAACTACTTTACATCTTCTAAGGAACGAAGATCTTATGTTAACAATCACACTTATCTTTATATTTGTAATCTGCATTTTCAATTTGCTCTTTCACTCTGGACGATGGCGAATTAATCACAACATGTAGTTTAAATCAGTAGGTTACAGGTTTTTAATCCTATTGACTATGTTTGAAATTGTACAACCAAACAGCATCACTAACAATCATATTTCAGTTGTAACACCGACTTAATTACATAAACCTGGAAACCGTAAAGCAGAATTTACATTTCCAACTTTTAGTAAAAGCGTAATACTCAGTAAATTTAAATGATAATTTTACTTAGAAATAATTATTATCAGTATAGGGGTTGTGAAGCTAATCCATGTCTGGTAGAAACAGGTATCTACCTCAGTACAATGGATGATGGTCGCGCGATTTCATGGGTTGGTTGAGGTTAGACATTAACACCATTGGATGCCAGCTCAGTGATCCAGTAGGTTTAGAGTTCGTCCGCGAGACTAAAGGCCCTGTGTTTGAATCACGCGAGCAGAATCGTGGATGCGCACTGCTAAAGAGTTCCACAATAGGACGAAACGGCCGTCTAATGCTTTCAGGTTTTTAATGATGGTCTAATATCAATCAGTTCATGATCTTAATCAATAAATAATTATTAGTTTGTTTCTATAAATTAAAAGCTATAATCTACCAACATATTATTAGTAAAGTTTTTCTTTTACTGACAAATTATAATTTGTTTACTTTTGATGGAGTTTTGTTCTCCGAACTGCATGCAGAACAAAACTCCATAGAAATCATCCATCTGAGCTACAAATCTTCTCCACCATCTGAATTTGTTTACTACAAAGTTTATGTGACGTTTATACAAATTACTGAAACATTTCTAGCTAGAATGAGACACATGTCTACTGACATATTTACAGCTGAAGATTGTTCTTCGGTTAGCGTTTGACAGTAATTAACCTCTAAAACTATTATATATATATATATAATTGGTGGCTTTCATATAAAACACCAAACATAGATTCTCGTAAAATATCACGATTTCTGAATTTCAGGAAGCTGTATTATTCGTACTTCATTGGCTGAGAGTTGCTCAGGTCACATTTTTTCTAGGATTCATATTAATATACATCCAAAGTTGTCTCCTTAATATAAACTACTGAGTAGTTTAGTTTTTTTCAAGTGATGATTAGAAAACATAATTATTCCACAGCTCTCAGTTACCAATAAGATAACAAACACACGTTTAGTGCGATATCTCATCTAAAAAAAGCGATATATTCATAACAACTGACAATATTATCAACCAATTAAGTATACGTAATTGCACAATAGTTAATTTGTCATCATTCATTTCCATTTAAAAATGATATATGAACAAATTCATTTTATGTTATATTTTTACATGCTTGTTAATAATCAACCTCAGTTTTGTTCAGTATAATATTCTTACACTATTCTGACTGAAAATAAAACACCGTTTGCTTACCTGTCAATTCTTACTAACTTACTTATACCTGTTACTCCTCGTGAAGGAACATAGGCCGATTGCCAGCATTCTCCATCCAACCCAGTTCTCAGCAATCCTTTCCAGCTCTTTCCAGTTTTTATTCATTATTTTCATATCTGCTTCTATTTCCCGACTTAATGTGTTCTTTAACCTTCCTCTCTTCCGCTTCCCTTCAGGATTACAAGTTAGGGCTTGTCTCGTGATGCAGTTCGACGATTTGCGTAGTGTATGTCCTATCCATTTTCATCGTCTTTTCCTAATTTCCTCTTCAGCTGGAAGTTGGTTTGTTCTCTATCAGAGAAGGCTGTTGCTGGTGATATCCGTCCAATGGATGTTGAGTATCTTGAGTAGACAGCTGTTTATAAATACTTGTACTTCTTTGGTGATGGTTGTAATAGTTCTTCACGTTTCACCTCCATACAGTAGAACTGCCTTGACGTTCGTATTGAAGATTCCGAATTTGATATTGGTTGAAAGTTATTTTGAGTTCTATATGTTCTTCAACTTCCTATTATATTAATAAATAAAATAACTGACAATCTATGTTGTTTGTTGAAATATATTTCATAGAATCAGACCAAATATATACCTTCTCAATGTTCAGAATGATTGTTCTTGAATGGTGACATTCTCGGTATTCCGTAAACCTTTTGATAAGCTCAGTGCCATGAATAGAATATACCAATTACTTTTAGTTATTTACAATTTCACAATAATTGCTATCTAAATAAACTTTAATCTACAATTACATTTTCATTAAAATAAATTTTTCTGTTAGCAACTATGTAATTAGTTTTTCTTAAAAATTTCACAGTTTAATTTTAAGTAGTTATTCATTAACTGACAAGTTATTCACATATGTAGATACTTCAGTTTTATTAAAATAACATACAAATCTTGTAGTAATTAGAATTTATGATTGAGAACCAAACAAAAGAAATTCATTTGATTGGTGATATATTACTATTGACAGATAGTAAAGTAGTATAAAAAAGAGCTACTATTCACGATTATTTACCAATATTTCAACGGTTTTTTAGGTCATTTTATTATTATTATTAATAATAAAAGTTAATTCTAAAGTCATGACGACACAAATAAAAATTCCAATATTAAAGAACACCGTCTGTGTATATGGTGTATGATGAAACTGAGATGGTGAAACGAAATTTTCCAAATACCTTAGAGTGAAGTAAATGAAATTAATTATATGGTGTTTCTGTGACATTTTTTTAAATACACTCTCATAGTAATATTTATGCTTAATAGTAACATTAACAAATATTAATATTTATACTCAGTATATAGAACTGTCTGGATTTTAGTCAATGTTATACTTATTACACTATAAATAGAGGTGTAGTAATATTCGATTACATACACACGTATATAGGTTCGCTTTCTTCCATACTTCACATATCTAGAAGAAATGCTAACTGATGGAAATATCAGTATCAGTGGAGAACTAAAGCATAGTTATCCCTGAACAGACAAATAAAATTAGAGAATAGAAAGTCCAGAATAATACTGTACTGGAATACTTAGTGAAAAAGTGAACAGACAAGAAGAAATTTCGCAAACTTTCAACTATATCACAGACAACGTTGACCCATAAAAGACAGTCTTCTTTATAGATTATAACATGAGCGACTTCCTCATCCAAAACAACACATATCAACAATCATTAATTTGATAAGTTCTCTTCCAGTCTTCTTCTAGTTTACTACTTTTTAAATCGGCTTGGATCATCGGTGTGCTCAATGACAAAGCGTGTTTTAAATGTGACAACAATGCTTTAATATGAGTTTTATTCATAACTACTGACTAATTTGTATTAGGTTTTTTTCTGTTGTTTATTGGGCAAATAAAATGAAATACTTAGTGTATATTCACATTTTCCGGAATCGTTTATTTAAAGAAAACGTTCAGTAGATAACTAGTTAATCTACGTTTACAGAGTTTGTGTTAAAGAAATAAAAGTCTAGCTTTCATCAAGAAAGAGAACTAATCCAGAACCTGAATTTCGAAGCAAAAATACCATGAGAAAATAACTAACACCGGAATGCGACATACTGTATTGCAGGGTTTGTGTATCTAACAGTCGATCAATCGGCATATAGATAACTTCAAACAACACCTTGATATTTTCTATGGAAAGGAGACTAAACTATTAAACTGAACAGTTACAGTATTTGTTTCATTGATTTTTATGTTTGCAAAAGCTAAAGGACATGTGTGTCATGTGTTTTAGGTGCTAAAGTTGGATTTCAGCATTTCAATTATCATTACATCTATAAGCAATAAAAGACCCAAGTCATACGATTTATGCATTATTAAGAATAAACTTTCTCTTTTAGTTCAAAAGGAGGTCAAGTTCATGTGAAGCAGCGAACTCGTTGATACAAGATGAAAGTGGATCACTTAAACAATGTAAAGAGTTAAAATTGAAACAAATAACGAGGTATATTTTATACATGTAGCATACAACAATGACATCATGTACTGTCTGTCGCATGTGAAAATCACAGAACCAGATTAGTATAACTTTTGTGTAATGTATATAAATATTATTGGCAGAATGATACTAGTAGTCCAATGAATTTCAATGTTTCATTGTTAAAACAGTTTTTAGAAAACACTTTCAAGTTTGACTTTCTTAATGCTATAACGTTATAAAAGAGAAGTGATCCTGAAAGTACAGTTTAAACAAATCCTTGCAATTCATGTGAATAGTTGAATAACGGAAGGAATCGTTTGCTTCCCTCGCTTAAATTTGTATACATCCGTTTTTCAAATAATTTATTTTTGTGACCAAGTGTAACTACTATATCAGTGAGGACTCTGATATGATGAAACAGTCATTTTTAATTTGATCATTGCTTAAATCTGGTGTTCGTCAGTGTAATAGTTGATGGATAATGATTTAGAAGCTGATCTACTTCTTTTAAATGGTATGCTTCCATAGGTAAGTATACACTGTAAGACGAAATGTACATGACTATGATCTAGTTAGAATTAAACCATAAACGCAGTGGAGAACGTACTTACACACTTACCCCTGTTACCCCTAGTGAAGGGGCATAGGCCACCAATCAAGATTCTCTATCGAACTCTGTCCTAGAGAACAGGAGTGTTTATTCCACTTAATAAGGTTCTGTGGTCTTGCAGTAACTTGTATTCGGATAGTTTATTTTCCTCAAGTTATAAGCATTTACATTACAAAGCAATAGACTGGATCATACTAAATATGTAATCATTTCCCACAAACGAAATGCAATCTTCAAAAAACTTAACTAAAAGGACCTTTTATATACAGAGTTACTTTGTCTTGTATGAAGTTCATTGAAATGAGATTATCGTCAATAAAAATTATCCAAGGTACTAGAGAAAAACATGCAAGTAGGTTACATTCATTTTACCGATTCAAAAACCTTTATATTTATTTTTCTAAATTAAGGTAAAACGTAATGAGATGCAAAGATCATCCACTGTGGTACCTGTTTTATTGCTGACATTGTTAAACACCATCAATCTGGAATTCTCATTGCATTTAAGTAGCTTAAAATCACCTCCGTCCAGTCTTCCACGCATATATATATATATATATATATATATATATATATATGTATATGCTGTCATACACAAATAATGAAATAAGATCGTGTTAAAAACTTTTTAATTTTTAAGAATTAAATTTCAGGTTACCATGAAAAGATGAAAAACAGATGGTTTGATAATGTTTAATACCCATATACCCTCTTAACAATACTTTACATTTAAATAACTCGTTGCCAAATTATTCGTCTACACATTTTTTTGTTGTTGATTAAATGACTAACTATATCAGGATTAAACTTATTCATTAAACAATAATGATCTTTCTAAGGACAATCAAACATTTTAATTATAAGTAATATGATATTAAATAGTGATTTATTATTAAACAAGGGATTAATAAACTTATTATTATTTTCTATGGGAAATGAAAAAAATCTATCGTTTTTCTATCTCTATTCGTATATTCTCTTATCAACAATAATAATTGTAATGCAAGCATGAATGATCATTATAAAATAAAGATGTATTTTTGAAATTAACTGTCCCCACCCCTCACAAAAAAAACAGGGTTTTGAAAAGAAATCATGTAAAACATAGAAACTTTAATATCTATGTATAGATGCATTCACGTACATGAATGCTCGGCTATTATTATTATTATTACTATTATTATTATTATCATTATAAGGAAATATAGAGAATGGTCAGTTAATTTTGACCTACAAACCTCATTATAAAATAAACAATGAATATTTCATGTTTAAACATTATTTCCACTTATTTGGTTAAAAATAACATTTTTCTGGTTTTATAAACTTTATGAAAATAAATTGACTATGTTATATACAATCATTAAAAAATCCCTTTTGTGAATAGTATAATAATTTCAGTAGTTGATATCATGAGTCACTTGAAGTTAGACTAGTATGGTAACATTGGATACGCAATGTTGAGGAGTCCTACAATAGGACGAAACGGCCATCCAGTAGTTCCAGGTTTTTATGGTAGTCTAGCTTCAATTGATTCATGATCTCAGCCACTGAAAGTGATACATTAAAATTGTTCATGTGTATATCGATTATGAGTGAGTATAGATGGTTATCGAGTGAGGCTTATTAACATTATCCTAAAGAAAAACATAGAAATGTTTGTACAAACTAGGCACTTTTTAGCTAAATAAGTATTTGATCATATTCATCATGTGAAACAGTGTATAGATATGGGTAAACGTCAGCTTACATGAAAATGATTATAGATTGCTTATGTTTAAATAACATTTTGTGGATTATGATTTTGTATCGTAATTTTAATGTCAATATAATTAATGTGATTCATACTACTTTTGAGACCCGTCATTTTGATTTTGTCCTCGTTTAGATCGGAAGATGTTCGTTGAAGGGCTCACCATTTTCAGTGGCCCATAGATCTGACTCCTATTTAGTTCGTATAAGTGTTTGTTATCGCCTATTCTCGTATATCATCGTCGACTTAAATCGCGTTATCCAATAACGGAATTAAATAAGTCAAATGACGAGAATTGACTTGCGAATACATATATTTCGTACATGAAGCGAATGAAACATAGCAAAGCAAAATGACACGTATGGAAGATGACTGGGAAGCCAACTCCATTTTAGTCAAGGGTTACTCAATATTTATAGTCAAACAAAATAAAGCTACAGACATGTGATTAATGGGATAAGAAGGGCACACACATATACGCTCATATAAAAACAGTCAAGACTGATAAGCGAATAATTGACTAGGTCAGAATATGACTCAAGTAGAATGAATAAAATGGAATGTCCGAAAGCTAGAATAAGGTGTATGGGCCTAAAATAGTGACTGACACTACACTACACTTCGGAGATATCTGTATTATTCTCTGTAGTTGGTAGAAACAGGTTAAAACATCAATAATGGGACTAAAATAATTAAATATCTAATTTATTGTAATGAAATTCAATGAGATTCAATTTTAGATTTAAGCTTTCAGTCTAGATAATCCACTGATAAGGATGAATGAATAATAAAGATGAGTAGCTCGTGGATACGCACTGCTGAGGAGTCCCACAGTAGGACGAAACGGCAGTGCTTCCAGGTTTTCCATGGTGGTCTAGCTTCAATTGACTCATGATCTCAACTGTTGAAATTACTACAATCTCCACAAAACCCCTTCTTATACTAAAATGATTATTAAGAAAAACAACTTTATGTTTTGTATATGCTGAATACAATGTCTCGTTTAACGGTTACTAATGCGAACCATTTAAATGATTCACATTGGTTACCCGTTTTATTGAAGAATCATTTTTAATAACAAGTTTATGACTACATATTATTGTCACAAGTATTTATCACTACATGAACATAATAAATGTCTATAGAATAAATCAACATCTAACCCCCCGATACTAGTAGTATAATACTAAATGTAATGCTTTACAAATGAACGACTTGCTATTTACTATTAAATATTTGTAAACTGCTTTCTTTTATTTCATACACATAGTTCCCTTTATTATTTTAAAGAGAGCAAGAACAAAGGTTAGTGCAGAATAATATGAATTCATTTTATTTCGTTAGGTTCTCATCAGCTGCTTACAACCTAAAATATTTGAAATTCAACGTTATTATAGATATTGACATACTTATACAACAGAGGGCGATGAAGGATGAATATATGTAACATAGTGTAGCAAAGATTTCGTTTGAGTTAATGAGCCCATAAAATTTTGTTTCGAATATATAGAGTTTGGGAGGGAAGGTTCCAGAAAATTGAAATGGTGATTAGAAATCATGGAATTAAAACACATTAGACGATTATGTAATGAAGTAACTGAAAATAGATTAATGTTAATAAAGAGAGATATGAATTGAAATTGGTCAGTTATGAATGATGTAATTATAAAATTCAGAAAGAGTTGGAATGACGTAATAAAAATAAATAAAATGAAAGGGGTTGGGGTGAATGTTACCAGGGCAAAGAAAGATTTATTACTGTTTCTTTTTGTATACAAAGATCTGGTTTTAAACGTTTGATTGCTATTGCTTCAGCGAATTTCAAAAGGTTTGAATTTGATTGTTTGTTGATCACCTTGAAGGACTTCAGTATATCGACTTCGTGTCCTGTGTCAAGGAGATGTCTTGCGACAGCGCTGCTAAGTGCTTTTAGTCCGTTTGATCTCAAACTGTTCGGAATATGTTCTTTGAATATATTTTTTGCTTTCTTTTAAGTTTATTGTAGCTTCAGATTTAAAGAAATTAAAAACGTTTAAATTCTTTAATAGGCAAACACTGTTGTATATCATTGGATAATTTTGATTAGATGATTAGATAAAATATTTTAGTTAATTGAACTGTACTATTGATTGGATATTGAGATAAGATATATGTTTTTATTGATATAATTATTGTTAATTGGGATCAGAAAAAGTATTCTGTTAAAATTTCTGTACATACAATATCGAGGCGAACCGCACAGAATGCACATATGCCAACAAGAGACTGATCGTTTGTGGTCTTAAACAACAAGCAAACAACATTAAGTGAATTTAAACTTCACCACATTACACAAGGAAGTAGTTATCAGAACTCAGTAGAGAAGTAGATAAAACGATGGTGTTTGAAGCGAACGGTTCTGGATTCGTGTCCTGGAGTGGACATCAACTCTGCGATGCAGGAACATCCAGTCGACGAGTACCAAATAAAACGAAATGCACGTCGTGGATTCCACTGCTAGATACTATTCATCTTTACTTAGGCAAATGTATGTCTATTATTATTACTCTTAATAGAATAATCTAAACTAACAAGATGCACTGATGCAGATCATAAATTATCAAATTTAGGAAATGATATGATGGAAAGAAAAGTCAATTTTCGATTGATTTACTCGCTATGAGTTTTGTTCAAGATTACTTCCGTTCGATTCAATGTAATGATTACTCAATGTAGTATTTGTTTTCTTTTCTCGTACCATATTTTATTCTGCATAATATGCGATATTCTTGTATTCCATTGACATAAACTATGCTCAGTATGTGATTTGTTATAACTCTAAGTATTTTTCATATATGTGATTTCATGCTAATTATTAATAAAAATGGGTGTACAATCAACATATAAATGAGTGTATTTTTCTACTAGAATTATCATCTTCGTCGTCGTCATAGTGTTTTGGGGTTAATAAATCATCACTTATACCAGTCTTTGTGTTCTTACTTTCTCATCGTGGGAATCGCAGAGGTCTCTCATTCCGAGTATAAGTGATAAGCGTTTCCGACATAACAATCAGTGACGACCAAATACAAAAAGTAGCATTAACAGAGCCAAGACAATAAGCATTCAAGCGACAAGTTTTAACAGGAATATTTGCCAAATACTTGTTCACCTTTAAGTATTTTAAGTTTATATTTTAACTTTAAAAGTTTTGTGGCTAATATTAGTTTTTAGTGTTATAACCTGTGGCTTTGTGCCCTATAAATATATAATGTAACGTTATCGCCATTTAGAGAACATTGATTTATCGACCTGATCAATGACGCATAAAACACGTACAAGCAGTCTAGAATCTATATCAGTCCTTCTTCTTATCTCTGCAATATGAATAATGTATTTCAAACGTACTGGGTTTATATATAATCCAAACAGATCATATCATGCCTTAAAATAGAAACTAACATTTGTACAAGATCTAGCAAAAAGTGGCTGTGAATGTGCGAGACTGTAATTAACAGACCGGGTTTAACTCATTAACGGTTAATCGTATAATAATAATAATCTATGGTTCAAAATAAAGCTTGTAATAAGAGGAGTATAGATATACACAATTTAGCTACTAAATAATTATAGATTAAGAATATACGTATAATATTTATCCATAAACAGTTCTCAAAAGTTATCATTCATAATTGTCGCCGGGATATAACATTTAGTCGAATAGTAAATTTCTTAGTTAGAAAATAAGGACATGAATTGAGATTTTAATAAGGATTCATAAATGAAAATATGTATGTTTAGGCTAATGACTTTGACAAAAATTTTCTGAAATAAAAGTAATTTACCGCATAAGTTTATATCAACAAGTGAACTGCTAGAAACCATCTGACTGCTGTTCTGTTTTAATTTAAGACTATTGATTAATATTCATTCACAACCTCAACAAATGATTACACCGTGCACGATAGCTTAGGACCACTGGATGACAATACACTGTTCCAGGATTTTAACTCAAGTATATTTATGCTCTGTTACAATCGATAACTAGTTTTGTCAAATAGTAACCGTCTCAATCTTAGCTTGATTGTTCCTAACAGTTAGCATTCATATGCAGTTGGTGTTTTGATTATGTAAAATGTTGACATATTGGTAATATTGTGCTCTTTTGAATAAAGTTTATCATAGTTAAACTTAGTTTAACACAACAGTCAGGATATTTGTACGAAATAACTAATAGTAGATTACGTGGCGTATAAAAATGTGATAAATTTAGTCACTGTACTTATTACTCAAGCCTAAATTTACACAAAATATTACAAGCAAATCATCGAAAGCATGAAATTGGTAGAAAAGTAATCGTTTTTGTACTGAAATTTTGCAAACGGATTCTGGCTTTATCTTAGGGAGCTACTTGCAGAAAATTACATGAAATCTAATGGCTTTCTTTATTGTCTAGTGTTTTTACATATAACGACTACTGATAATAACTGACAAATATTATACCGTTTAGTTCTTATAAAGGATAATTTTTATCAATCAAGTTGCAATATGGCCACAGAGCTAGTTTATTTAACACACACCACTCACTGTTTCATGCAGGAAAACTGATGATAATCAAGATGATTAAACTTGGACATCGTGTTAATTAATAATGAATACATAAGGATATCTTTAATCTCTGTTTATAGCCATTTATATCAACCGAATTCTAACCTGCAGCAATATATAGCTAACCATTCGGTAACTAACACCCGGTTTGATGTGAATCATTGACGATGTGGAATCATCATGTAACTCTAAATAACAAAATTATATTCAACACTTTCAATCTATACTTAAGGTCTTCGAGTTTTTACAGTATTACATAACAAATAAAATTATTCTTTTCATTAAAATTTGAAAATGAACCAGACCGTTTTAAGTTACGCTTAATTATCTGATTGAATATGCAGATTTTATTACTCTAAAAAAAAGGGTAATATCTATTTCCCCGTAGAGATGAATAACTGACAATCAATAATTCCTTTGTTATTTTACGCTTAGAAAAGCCACCTATTTTACAGATCAATAAGATTGTATTTATCTTTGAAATTTAACGAGTACAATGAAATTACAATCAATTTATAGAGGTTTATTGTCAAGATTATCATTATTGATCAAGAACAAACCGTCTTCTTTTATTTCGTGGAAAAGATTCAAAATTATTATCATTAATACCGAATTGTAAATGTTAGATCCATTATGTATATTCAATCATTTTCAATGTAAATTATTTATATTTTATAAAGAATGATTTGTTTCTTTTACTTATTAACGGATATATGATTATAAAGGAAATTAAAGAATTAAAACAAATGAATCTAAACTAGTGTTTTTGTTTTTCCTGTAGTGATTTTGATTAATAATATGAAAAGTTTCTTCGATTATTTAAACGTTCTATATGTCCATGTGTTGTTCATGATTAAAATGTATAGAAATCCGTATGTGAAAAACAACAAATTGATGTACAATGCAGAATAGTTAGAGAAGAAACATATATATATATATATATATATATATATATATATATATATATATATATATATGCGAAGATGTAATATCCCAGGTCTTTCTGCATATACTTAGAAATTGAGACTACTATAATTCCTACGACACTATTAAAGTTTATTGACTGCAAAAACATGGTGTATTTAGGATTACTTACTTACTTACGCCTGTTACTCTTCGTGAAGAAACATAGACCGCTCACCAGCATTCTCCATCCAACCCTGTTCTCAGCAATCCTTTCCAGCTCTTTCCAGTGTTTATTCATTATTTTCATATCTGCTTCTATAATCCGACGCAATGTATTCTTTGGCCTTCCTCTTTTTCGCTTCCCTTCAGGGTTCCAAGTTAGGGCTTGCCTCGTGATGCAGTTTGACGATTTGAGTAATGTATGTACTATCCATTTCCATCGTCTTTTCCTAATTTCCTCTTCAGCTGGAAGTTGGTTTGTTCTCTCCCACAGAAGGCTATTGCTGATGGTATCCGGCCAGTGGATGTTGAGTATCTTGCGTAGGCAGCTATTTATAAATACTTGTACTTTCTTGATTGTGGTTGTTGTAGTTCTCCAAGTTTCAGCTCCATACAGTAGAACTGCCTTGACGTTCGTATTGAAGATTCTCTTTTGATATTGGTTGAAAGTTGTTTTGAGTTCCATATGTTCTTCAATTGTAGGAATGCGACCCTTGCTTTGCCGATCCTTGCTTTTACGTCTGCATCTGAACCTCCTTGTTCATCGATGATGCTTCCCAGGTATGTGAAGGATTCTACATCTTCCATAGTTTCGCCATCAAGAGTGATTGGATTGCTGTTTTCCGCTTTGAATTTGAGGACCTTGGTTTTTCCTTGTGTATGCTGAGGCCTACTGATGCAGAGACTGCTGCTACACTGGATGTCTTTGTTTGCATCTGTTCGTGTGTATGCGATGGGAGGGATAGGTCATCTGCGAAGTTCAAATCGCCTAATTGATTCTGAGCTGTCCATTGTATGCCGTGTTTTCCCTCGGACGTCGAGGTCTCCACAATCCAGCCGACCACCAGAAGACAGAGGAAGGGAGAGAGTAGACAGCCTTGTCTGACTCCGGTTCCTACTTGGAATGCATATGTCAGCTGTCCTCCATGCACGACCTTGCATTGTAGTCCGTCGTATGAGTTCCGGATAATATTGACAATGTTCTCAGGAACTCCACAGTGTCGAAGATGTTTCTATAACGTTCTCCTATCTACGCTGTGAAATGCCTTTTCATAATCAGTGAAGTTGATGTACAGTGACGGGTTCCACTCAACTGATTGTTCGACGATGATCCATAGTGTCGCAATTTGGTCTGTGCACGACCAATCCTTACGGATAAATATACTTAGTTCTGTACTGATTTTAAATATATTTGATTACTCACAGAGAATAATAAAAAAAGGAATGTAAACTAATGTTATGTTTAGTAAAATGCTACGTTAAAAACAATCTCCAACCACTATCTTATATGAACATATTGCACGCAGTGTCGAGTCACCTAGACTAGTGGAAAAATCTCAACTTGTTCGATAGCATTCGATTTGCACTAAGAAGGACTTGACATTGATCACCACCCAGTGATCAATCAACTGTGATTACATCTCAGTCCTACAGGAGGTCGATCACGGCCCAAATAGCTCAGTGGTAACGTCTTTGGTTGTGAAGCTGGGCGGGACGGGATCGAACCCGTCAGGGAGCACCAGTTCCCTCAAGACTACAGGTACACCTTGCTGACGAATGGCAAGTGGCACAAAACCCGGGTCCAAGGTTTCCTGTCGACTACCTCCAACCACCATCTGATCATGAAATGTCATATTAGAAATAAAAAATAATGTCATAATATCTGGACTTGCCTACTTTTCCCGAATTATCGAAAATAACTTCGACAATAAAGAATTAAATTTGTTTCGTTACTGAGAAGGACATTCTTTCTGGATGATTAACAAATGGCCGAACTACAGTCGTTTCATATTTAAGTTATAGTTATCGTGCCCCTGAAAACTCATTTCTAAACTGTCAATGCTTATATTCAATTCTTCTGTAACGATTGTTTGAATCTAACTCAACTTGAAGCATTTACTCTTTTTAGCAAAATATCCCGTGTAATATAATATATTACTATTTTTTTGAAACTCAAGATTACTTGATTGCATCATCATCCCATATTAAGTTCTGTTCTAGCTCATAATTTGACATCTTATGTGAATGGCCTTAATTGATGTCGGCTTCAGTTATCGTTAATTTGTATTTAGCTATTTTATTAGACATCCACAATGTCTGCTATATAGTTTTGTGACATCTTCATCGTTAGTATTCCAGAACCATATTTTGTAAATAATGCTAAATTATAAGCTAATAAAACTTAAAAGAGGAAGAATGTAGTTGTAAAATCTCAGTGATAGAATATGAAGTACATGCAACTTTTTGTCTAGCAATCTGATCCAAGCTTTTTCAAGGAAATCTAATCAAACGTTCTTCTTTAATATCTCATATTAACTCAGTGCTCAAATACTGTGAAACTATTCGATCAAATTTAGACAAAAGTTCTTATTCAATAAAACTTTATTTATAATTAATTGAGACTGTGAATTGCCAATGAGAAACTGTTCTTCATAGGTAATTTTGATTCATTAATAATTATGCTTTAAATCAAGTTAAATCGAGTAGTACATCTCATTGAATTAAAAATATCCTAAGATACAGGGAAAGTGAAAATTTCATAAATAACAATAATAGTTTCAATTATTCTTTTCAGTTTCACCTACTTGTTTTGACAACTGTATTAATTCAAAATTTGTGAATACAGTGAATAATCGGTGTATTTATTTTTATATTGTCTGAAGAGAGCTTGCTTGACTTCTTAATTGTACTTTTTATTAAATCGTACCGTTGTCACTTTTAGAATTTTTCGGTATGTTAAAAAAATTTCGATATATTTTGCAGTAGATAATGACGATCGCTATTGAAGTAGGTGGGTGAGTGTTTTATTAGTCTCTTTCAAACAACTAACATCTTCACTGAAGTTAAGTAAAGTATTACTGAATCCTAGTCAAATTATCTTTAAATATGAATCTTATTTAATGACTGGAAGTCGAATTTTTAAACAAAGTTCATCAAGATGAAAGACGACCAAAGTGAACTTATCAACCGATTACATGAATTGGTCCATGTAGATGTATGTCCATACTCTGTACTTCCCTAGCTTGTGCTGTCTTATACGCGATGTTACTTTGGTGAAGTTTTCTGTTCTTTACATATACTAAGCTAACAGGATAGCTTGGTAACCAGGATGTGGTGATTCAGGTTAGACAACTGTCGTTTGGAGTGACTTTTACGTGATAATTCATAACTTAAACACAAACACTGGCGTCTTTATCGATCAGCTGTAGTAGACTAAACATTTACAAACATATGAATAAATCTTTTTTTCTAAACTTTAGGACAAGTAAAAGTAGAAGAAACTTCTACCTGAAGTTTGTGCTGATGACGTTGTTCAGAAGAACGATGAAACCTCTACGACCAAACCATCCAGAACAGAGAACAAAACTCTATTACAAGTCAAAGTAAATCATTATTTTGACTAAATGGATTTTTACTTGTGGTGTCATTACTATCCACGTATAATCCATGTGCTTGACTAAAGAAACATAAACAAAATTTACGCTTAGTTTTCATGTATCAACACGCACACTTTAAATAAAATTAGTATCACTATGTCGACAAGTGCCAACATGAGTGTAAGCATATTCTTTATGCAGAACAATCACTAAATCTCAACAACGTTTAAGACATCTTAATTAAGAAAGTTAACGCACAACGGTAATATATATTTTAATCATAGCAAAATAGTAAAACATGTCTAAAAAAATGAAATTTTTTGTTTGAGATCATGAATTGATGAATGTTAGACAACCGTTGAAAACCTGAGTTTGAATTCCGTGTGCTTAACCTTGGATGCGCACTGCTGAACAGTCCTATACTAGGACGAAGTGACCGTCCATTACTTTCGGATTTTCAAAGGTTGTTTAACATTCATCGATTCATGATCTCAATCAAAAACTTACAAATCTCCTCAACTCCACACTGAAAATGGAATTTTGTGGTTAGCTTTGTTTATGTATTTCGCACAGTCTAATGGCAAATTACATGTGGATAATAGTTTCTTATGACTCCTCACCTGTTTTCAATTTTGTATTCCTTATAGTTCTACGATACACACGCATCATACACATAGAAGTGACACAAAAGCAAACGTTTGTACTAACCCCATTCATGAATTAAATATCAAGAATTGTAAACATGACAGAAATGCTATGCAGTTCAAAAATAATATTTACTTTCTTTTTCTAATCAAAGGAGATAAATTTATTTCCTATTTATTCAATTCTTATAACTCTGTTATGATTCCCCTTTTAATAATTTGGCTTCTAATCAACTTCATTAATTAGAATAAGTATTTTGAAATAAATCCCAAAAGTGTTATTTATCACTTTCACTCTTTAATTAAAATAACGAAATAAAATAATATATGTTTTCTAATAAGATTTCTATCATAAAAGAATTACGCATTAATGTGAAGATAAAACACAATATAAATGTTAAATAGCTTGTATTTCAGTTGTATTCTTGTTCTTTTTTATCATAATTACAAGTAGGAATATAATTATTCGTTGAACATTGTCCTGTGCAACACCATGGATATACTGATTATGTTTAGTGGAGCTATATACCATCAGGGAACTAAGTACAATATAATGATATTTCCGCTAAATAAACTCCTGTAGTTCTAGTGAGAAGCCATTGCCAGTGGATTTCAACCGGGTCTGATGTGAGATAGTAACAAACTGATGACAATGGTGGACGGTAGCGCAATTTCGTGGGTTGATTGAAGTTAGACAATGGCACCGTTGAGTGCCGGCCGGCCGGCCGGCTCAGTGGTCTAGTGGTTGAGCGCTTGTGCGCAAGTTGGAATCTCGAGAGGTGGGATCGTGTATGCGCACTGATAGGGATTTTTATACTAGGACGAAACGGCCATCTAGTGCTTCCATGTTTTCCATGGTGGTCTAGCTTCAACTGACTCATGAATTCAACTATTAAAATAAATATATAAAAATATTGAAACCTTTACAGCCATTAACATTAACTGCTTGATATTTCATTGCTTTACATATATAGCAACTATCCTACAATCAATTTTGATTATGGTTAATTTTTGTTAAGCCCTTTTATATGCTTACTTAACAGACAGTGTTATTAGAGCGGTAACAAATCGCATATTTCTTTGTTCTGTTATAATCACCACCATATCTGTATAAACGTGTACGCCTAATCACATGACAGCCTAAGCACATCTTTCTCTGTAGCTTAAATATCACTAGATGAATCATTTTCTTTCAATCCTAGCCTTTGCGTTGCCTAGTTGCGCCTTATTCGATTTGACTATAAATTCGCCTCTGTATTTGCTCGCACACATATAGTCGCCACTCTGCTTCAAACTCGCTCCATGCTCTCGTAGCCTTGTTATCTGTGCTATCTGCCAATAAATTCTAGTCGCCACTTCTTATTGACTTCTGATTTCAAACACCGTTGAGATTCATATAATAACGGTTATCAAGGTGATTGATTAACGAAGTTAAGCCACTACACATATAAGGACATCAAATCATTCTTTATAACAGTGTTTAGTATTTTTTTCAGTTACCTTGCCAAATTTTTATTTCTTCGTTAATCTTTCAGTTCGAAGTATCTAAATTTTGACATTTCATCGAATTAATTCTGTTAGAATCAACATAATTCTAAAATGAACTTCTGATAGACATCATAATGATAAAAGTTTGTATCCTATTTTTCACTGAATCCATTGTTTTAAACATTGGTTTGATAACCTGAAAATTAAGATTTAGTGTATGTTATATTGACGACAATTTGATTTTAATTTAGTTGGATGACTGCTTTTGAATGATTGCAGTAAATAGATCTAAACAAGTAGTGGATATCCATTGAAATATATGATAAACAGTGCGTTTGTTTAGTATGGAGATTAATTTATTATCTTGTTTTGCAAAAGTCATTCTCTGGTTAAAATGATGAGAGTTGATCTTTGACCTATGCTGATTGTTTTTCATCCATTTATAAATCAGAACATTAAAGTTACATTTTCTTAGAAACTAGACGTATATAAGTACGACTTTAGTCCTGACAACATTAGGATAGTGACTGTATAAAAAACTCCAATCAGTTCATGAGAACATATGTTATTTCTTATAATGATTAACATATATATTACTTTAAAACGTTTATTCAAGAAAGAATATTCATGTGCTTGCTGGTTGCTGGTTACAATATAAAGGCATGGCTAGTGGAGTTCAACCATACCTGAAATGAATTATACTTTGTCACTACTCGGCTGAATTTGCAAATATGAACTGTTGGATTTCAATTCAATGTTGTCGAAGAGACTTAATCACAGAGACATCTTAAAATGTCAAGTTAGATCCATCACATACACGTGAGCACGCAATTTTAAGGTTTTTCAAACAAGAATCAAGCAATTGTCTAGTCTTATATAGTGTCTAGTAGTACCTTAATAGATATCAATTCATGTTCATATATCGCCTCAGCTTGAATCAATCTCTATAAGAATTCTGATCAAAACATTAATAAATAATAATTCATGGTAATAATATAATTCATGGTAAAATGCTTATAAGTGAGTGAATTGTTAATATATATATTACATCTAGACAGTAACAGCATATTTTTCTTATATCAATCAAGCTAGTCATTGTAATGTGCTTTATGAAATAAGATTATTTCTTTCTTCTTGATGTCGCTACAATTAATGAATGTATTCCATTTATTTGCATTCAAGAGGCTATTATTTTTTGATTTTCAGTTCGTTCAAACATCAGTTATAGACATTAGAAATTGAAATCATGCTTATTTTTTCTAACAAAACAAACATTATAACGAAATGTATAATGTCACTGGGTCTTTTTAATGTTAGCACATAGCTCAGAATACAGGCACACAAATAAGACTATAGTAACTAATAAAAAGTCTGATCAGAAAAGTCTACTTATATAAGTATTTATCTATAAAGTTTTTAAATGATGTAATGAAATATACTTTGAAGGAGTATAGTCAAATGACCTAAGATGACTTAAAATATGAGAGAAAAAGGGTGATAAAGAACTCTTTACATTCATTAGAACCTAAAAAGAAAGTTTCTTGATTAATTCGAAATATCAGAAGGGGTTTTATGGAGATTTTAGAAATCTCACTGGTTGAAATCATGAGTCAATTGAAGCTAGACCACCATGGAAAACCTGGAAGCACTAGACGGCCGTTTCATCCTAGTATGGTACACCTCAGCAGTGGGCATCCACGATCTCTCACCCCGCGAGAAATAGTTTAGCGTGACTTATATTTATTATTAATCATGTATTTCGTCTAAAACTTAGTCAGAACGACAAAAGATTAATTTAACATATTTTTATTCCACACCGATGTTTATCTTATTTTCATAAAAATATTGACGTGGTACATGATGTTTTTGGAAGATCAGTATAACATGTAATAAAGGGGATGAGAAAACAAAATAAATCAAATAAAACTAACATTTATCATGCATTCTGATATGGTATAACGTTTTGAAGGGGCGGAAACTTGAAGAACTACGAAAGCAGTCATCTAGAAGATACAAGTGTTTATTAACAGTTATCTACACAAAATACTTCGGATCCATTGGCCAGACATTATCAACAACAAACTACTTGGGAGAGAACAAACGTGATCACAGCGGAGGAAGAAATCAGAAGGAAGCGCTGGAAGTGGATAGGACACATATTGAGGAAACCACCCAACTGTGCCACATGGTAAGCCCTCACTTAGAATCCTCAAGGCCAAAGGAGAAGAGGAAGACCAAGGAACACATTACGCCGAGAAATGGAAACAGACATGAGAAGAATGAATATCAATTGGATAGAAGTAGAAATGAAGATCCAGGACGGAGTGGGTTGGAGAATGCTGGTCGGCGGCCTGTGCTCCATTGTGAGTAACAGGCGTAAGTAAGTAAATAATGTTTTGAATTACATAACAACTTTTCCCACAGTGAAAATGTTTTCTCATCGTAGTGGAAATAGAACTTCATTTAATGCTTGATCATGTCAGTCAAACAATCCATACATTACATTGTATACACAAATAAATACACTCCATTGAAACTCGTTAGATTGATGCCATGTAAATCCAGTGAAGTTGAATATTTTCACTAGCCGACATATCATTCTTGTTAGCTGATAGGGTGAATAAGCTGTAGCTACAAATACGACATAATATAATCATCGATAAAATGTATTTTCTCTAACCAAGGATTCTGCTATTTCGTTGGACATAAATGCCTTACAAATCTGATAAAAATCAGTTCTTCATTATGCTGTTGAACAGAGACTACCAGTGACTTGCTGTTTGATTAGATAGATGTTGTTGATGGCACTGAGTTATGAACATTAAGGCTTCAAATGCAGAAACATCAACTTATTCCCTTGAAGTATTACGGATCTGTTGGAAACCTGAAGTTATGGGATTGGATCTTATGCGATGTGATATATGTTCACTTCTGAGTAGTCTTTATCCAAAAAGGACTGTTCAGTCGTATTATCTTTGTTTGCAATAACAATGCTAATATTGTCAATTTCTGTGTTTAATACTTATCATATGTTTAGTCAAACATTAAAGAAAAAAATAAGTGAAATTATCAAAAAATCAATTAGATTCATGTAAAGTTAGGGGACTAAATAAAAGTATCCTAATGGATCCTTATGGAAAACAGAATGATAAAACATAAGAAAGTTGGAAATAAGTAGCTACGTTTTGAATCACTGAATTTATCTGTTTATTTCCGCAACGTGAAATTGTTTACTAAAAGCTATGACAACATATACTAGGAAACTGAGACATCTATTGAATCACATAATTAAATTGTTAATATATAAGTCTACCAGTAATGTCACTAATGATGTCAGTAATTTAAACTTCCGAAAGAGTTGAAATAATGAATGACGTAATAAATAAATAAAAAGGGGAATTTAGCGTTACCAGGGCAAAGAAAGATTTATTACTGTCTGGTTTGATGTTTGATTACTATTCCTTCGGCAAATTTCAAAAGGTTAGAGTTTGTTTGTTAATCACCTTGATCGACTTCAATGTATCGACTTCATATCCCGTGTCAAAGAGATATCTTGCAACGGCACTGTTGAATGCTTAAGATCAAATGGATGTCAAGTATGTCAACATCTGTAATAACGTTGATTTTCAAACATTTTAGGTTGTAAGCAGCTGATGACAACCTAACGAAATAATATGGATTCATGTTATTCTGCACTAATCTTTGTTCTTGCTATCTTTAACAAATATTTCTGTATAGTAATCAGTAACGAACTTATTTTTGCAAAAAGTTTTAGTTTATTTCTTCGATAAATTATTTTTCATGATAATTCGATTAGAATTTGAAATTTTGTTTACTTGTGAAAATGATTCAACCGTAAAGTAATAAGACACATTTTTCCACAAATATGTAAGCTTCAAACAAACCCAAATATATACTGAAAGTTTATTTCTGCCTTATTTAGTTGCCTACGATTAGTAAACTTTAAACCTGAATTGTTTAAAAGAAAGAAATCAGTAGTTTTCTTTAAAAAAAATAACACGTTACTGTCGTTATTACAGGAAAAATAATCCATCCAATGGACTGATGTACTTTGGTAGATTCGAGTTCTCATAGTAACTTGGTAACAATTATGTTATAACTTGCGGTTTGTGTCCTTGGTTCTTTGTTTTCACCCCGTCGCCAATTGTTATAACTTGTGGCCTGTGTGCCCTGTTAATGTATAACGTAATGATACCGCCAATTAGAGAGCGGTGAATTATCGATCGGCCCAATGACGCATAAAACAAATAAGAGCAGTCTAGGGTCTTTAATGATTCTGCTTCCTGCCTAGCCCAGCCAGTTAAGTCCAGAACATCAATCTCAGCCTCTGCAATATGAATCATTTATTTTAAGCATACTGGGTTTATATACCAACCAGACAGACCACATCGTACCATAAAATAGGAAACAACATTTGTACAAGACTTAGCCATATGTGGCTATGAATGAAGGAGATAGTTATTGATAGACAGGGCATAATTCAAGAATGGTAGATCGTATAATAATAGTTCTTAGGCCAAAATAAAACTCATATTAAGAGGGACATGAATTTGAATAGTTTAGCTATTTAACAATTATATGATAAAAATATACGCATAAATGGATCCCAAAGTTACAATTCATTATGCTTATAGGGACATAACAAATGAAAAATGTAATTATTATTAATACTAATTACTTTATTCATTATTATATTTTTGATACAATATAGAAATTTCAACAAGTTTCCTTTTTCATATTTCTCGATCGACCCTTGCGATAATTATTAAGTGTTCGCGATAAGTGTTGGCCAACTAGATATTAGCAGTTCAGGAATGGACATCTGAATAATGTTCATTCTTTTCAATGCATAATGTCAGTTACCACAATGTCTCTGATTGTACCTTTGTATAAGTTGTACAGCGAAAAGTCGTGAAGAATTGATAAATTCTCCTGAATACGTCATGCGATTACCAGACATAATGATGTGTTATAACAAATATGAAAACAGATAACTTGTTAAAATAACTAGATGGTAGGAATAAGTAGTCCAAATATCCAATAAGGCCGCCTTATAAATAATTAAATTAACTTCAAGTTTCAATTTTTCCGCTTTTAAATAGAATGCATTACTGAGATCAATTGTAATTTGATTTTTGCGTTAAACCGTCTACAGACTACTATTCAAATAATAAACAATAAGCATGTTGTATTGTTGGTTGATATGTTAAGCCCGTACAACATATTCTAGACTCTGGACAGGTCTATTTATCCATTCGTCTTTACTCACATTATAACCTTGTTAATTACTCATTTATCAGCCATGACTGTTTTTATCTGAGCGTATGTGTGTGCACTTCTTATCCTATTTATTTTTGTGTGACTATAAATATCGATTAACGCTTGACTAAATGCAGTTGGCTCACATGAATTCTCCACTGAATGTCGTTTCGCTCTCTCTTCTGCATTTCCTTAGCTGAGTCTCTCTGATTATCTGTTCTGATCAACGATTGTACAAAATATATGTATTAAGAAATCCATTCTCATATTTGACTTATTTAATTCCGTTATTCACTAACGCGATCTAAATCGATACTTTTATATAAAGATAGCTAGGATGTATGTTTTGACAACAATCAATCATACGATATGCATGGAGTCACATGCCCGGCCACTAAGATGTGCTTCAGCAATATTCATTATGTAAGGCAAATATTTCAGAAGATACAATATATATATATATATATATATATATATATATATCCAAAAAATGAGCATTTATCCACGCTTTGAATAAAACGAAACACTTTACCAACATTTCATGTCATCACAGGAAAATCTTATTTTATAAGCTATGAATATCATCAGTAAGCTAAAACTGATTGTCACGTGTGCTTAAAGCAGTAGAAATACATCTTAAGATCCTTACACATAAAATAACTGGAATTCTGTTAGTCATTATTTCTATTATGCTCAATATTTTTCTTCAATTCTGAACTGTCGATCTGGTTTCCTAATTTATAAAAAAACACGTAGAATTATACTTTTAACTGGTTTATTTCAGCATTCATATTTCAACACTGAAATAGATCTTGATGGAAATCTGGAGATATTTACATTAGCCTGAATAATGATTTAAATTTTGTATGCTTCAGTGAACTATTTATGAATTAATCGTCATGTAATTTTGGTATAATTATTTTCCTACATGAGCATTCTTCAATTTATAAATATTAATTATACAGTGCATTCTGAATCATTACAATAGAGACAGGTATCTACCTCAGTACAATGGAAGATAGTCGCACATTTACGTGGATTAGTTGAGGTTAAACATTAACACCGTTGGATTCTAGATCAGTAGTCTAGATGTTAAGCGTTCACGTGCGAGACTGATAGGCCCTAGATTCGAATCCCGCTCGCAGATTCGTGGATACACCCTGCTGAGATGTCCCACAATAGGATGAAACAACCGCTCAGTGCTTCCAGGTTTTTAATGGTGGTCTAACATCAATCGGTTCATGATCTCAATCAAAAACAATATTATTTATTTGAACATTGAAATTATACATTTCAAGTAATATGATTATTCACAATAAACAACTCATACCTTGTCCTTCAAGACTTGGATTCCCATTTAAAACTTACTGGTTCTGACAGTTTAATCTTGACATTTTGGTCGTTTTAGTAATGTACGCTTTTATTAATCATCAGAACATAAGAAATGAATAAATGATCATCAAATATAACTGCAAACAATGTTGTTTATTCAAAATAGTAAAATCATTTTTATACATGGTTACATAAACAGTTATTTGTTGAGTATTGAACATATTACCATAATTGTGTTTAAGTAACTGAATAAAATGATCTATTGTATACTATTGATTCTCTTTTTTTTGCAAACAAGTAAAAGAAACATGATCTCGACAAATAAAAATCTAAATATTAATAAATGATTCATAATAGTTAAAGTTATCTTTTGAACAGTTTATCATTTTTGACTTTCATTGAAAGTAATCTTCATCATTTAATCCTGTTAACTAGGAGAGTTCTTCACCTTGTTGATAAGTGAGTAAGAGACTTAATAATAGTTTTTTAAAAAAAATAACATTAACATTTTACAGATAATTCCCATTTCAAACATTAAAATTAAAACACGAAGTTCAGTGAAGGCATCTCTTTTCAACGAATTTTTTTTATCAAGCTGTACAATCGTATATACACGAAAAAGTACTAATTCCGTGAGGAAATATGAATACAATTAACCAAGATGATGTAATAGAAATATTCTAATACTAGATTACGTAATATGAATGATAACAATAGATTTAGTGGATATAATAAGATGATTAAAATTATTAAAATGCTTTTGTTATAATAACTAAAGGTCATAAAGGTGTAGTAATAAACGAATAAAATAATGAGAATATAAGACATAAGTAAAGGGGGAAATGCAGTGATAATAATAATAATAATAATAATACGATAATCAAAATAATTAAGGCCAAGGTAACGATAACGATAAAACGTACTTCTCTTGTACGCATAATTCTGGTTTAAACTCCTGGATGGTAAGAGCTTCGGCTATTAAGAGTTGGCTACGAAGAAATCTGGGTAAATTTGAACGAATCATATAAACAAACTTAAAATCAAATTGTAGATCTGTAGAATGGTTACAGTCGATTAGGTGTTCAAGTATAGAACTCCTAACTGCTTTCCTTTCATCCTTATAAAAACAAGCTGAGATATATTCCCGTATCCAAGTTGAAGGCGAGCGCTGGCTACGTGTGTTCACATTTCCTCGTGGAATTTGTACTTTTTCTCAATATATATATATATATATATATATTATATATATATTATTATATATATATATATATATATATATATAGGATTGTACAGCTTGATAATAAATTCGTTGAAAAGAGATACCTTCTCTGAACTTCGTGTTTTAATTAACATTTTAATTCAAATTACCCACTGTCAGTTTGCTGAACTTATAGTTTTTTGTTTTTACTTTCAAACATCAAAATTCATACTTTAAAACTGTAAATAGTAATGAAATATATATGATGATAATATTAATATACAATTTATTACAAAGATTGTTTATCTTTTTTGTAGTTGTTTTTAATAAAATTGAATTTGAATTCATATTTGCATAGTTACTACGTTTTGTATTTTTTATATCTTTTTGTTGATGATATAAAGAATTTTGTGAACTTTTATTGATTTCATTCAATTTGATTGGATTTAAATTAGTTTCTATGTAAATATTATGATAATCATTTATAATGTAATCAGTTTGATTTGATTTATTGATCATATTTGATATTAAATGTTTAGAAATATTAATTGTTTGTTCACATCCATATGGTAAAGTTTCTCTGAAATAATTTTGAATTAATTCAATTATATCACTAGAACAATGATATTCAAGTATTTTCTTGATACAATTAACTTTTGTGATAGTTCCACTAAACAAAAAATAAGTGATAAAAAGAAGTATTGTAGTGAACAAGAACACCGGTGGGGACAATCGAATGTACTTGACACAACATTACAGGACTTGTTAATAAAATCTAACAATCAAATCTACCAACTTGGTACATAAAGCGCCAGAGAAAATCTATTCGCAGTCCTATATTGGCACATCTTATTGATAGCGATCATGCAGTAGATAAATCGAAATCATTTCGAGTTATCTATCGTATACCTCCATCATTTCCCGACGGAGTCCGTTCCCGTCTCCTATATATAGCTGAAGCCATTGGAATTCGTACATATAACCCCAATTTATGTGTACAGAAGAAATACGTGGCCCCCCTATCCCTTCCATGGCCAGTTATAACTTAACTAACGATTTTTTTTAAATTTTATTATTATCATTATTTATTTTATTCTATTTGTGTTATCGTTAACCTTATTTCCACATCCATTATTTGTTTGTAATTTTCCGCCTCTTTGTATTCTTCACTATCTAATTATTTACACACATCTTATTACGTAATGATTTTAATGTTTTGTGGTTACTATTCCTAGTCTATTTACCCATGTTTGTTTGACCCTCTATTGCCAACGATTAACTATTGATAAGAGTTTTGTTATTGTATTTTATTATTCTCACTATTATCAGTTCACCTGTCTTCCTACTATCAACTTGTACTTTTACCTATTATGTGTAGTGACTTATTCTATTTCATTGTGATTATTGACCCATATTGCCTTGATTGGTTTAAAATTTTCATATAAATATTCATGTATATTAGAGTAAAGCCTGATGACGATCTAATTGAAAACAATTGTTCGCTTATGTGTTGTTCTAATTTTCACAATGTGAATCTTTAATAATTTGCAAAATGTCCACCCATTGTCTCAAAACGACCCAGATTTTATTGTTCTCGCATTTTCATACAAATTGCATTATGTTTCGAGTCTTTACTGTTCGATCCTCTTGTCTCTCTGCTTCCAGACCTTCTGTTCACGACTAACATCATATGCTACTTATGTCAATATAAGTAGCACACACCACAGTATTATTTTATAATAAAAATTGAAAGAAATCATTGTAAACCGACTTTAGCTACAGAATCTCTGAAAAGAAAGAACCATCAAATAATTAACTACATTTAACCTGAATCTCTAGCTATTGTTAGTTCGTTATTAAAACTAGTCTAAAAGGTACGACATTCTCCATAGGACTATTAGAATAATCATAAACGTTTATTTGTAAAATGAACGTAATGTTTAATACGTTTTGCTAAGGTCACTGTATTCAGTCTTTACAGAGGAAGCCAGGACTCTGATCCACCCAATTTAGAACTTGTCAGTGAACTTCTTCACATTTGATCCGACCTCAGTGAACGTTAAAACCTCATTGACTGTTTAGAGAGAAGGATATTGGGTACAATTCCTTATGTGTATATCAACCCTAAGAAACAGGCACATGTAGTAGATGAATCCCGAATAAGATAAAACTGAGATCTTGGAAGTCACTGCCAATCATAATTCAACTTTTTTTGTAAAATTATGATAAAACTGTAATACCCAGGTGAAACACACATGATGGACACATGGTAATTAAAACTGGTTAAAATCCTGTCAAGAACACAAACAATGAGAGAACTGAAATCATTCCTTTTGAAGCTACGTCTAATTATGCTACTTAGAAAGTTAATAAATGCTTCGTAATTAAATCATTTGGCTCAAAAAATGAAATCATACTAATATTAGATATTTGACCTACTGAACCTCACCATCAAATTAGAAGTTGTATAAAGTTTTTCAACTTACGTACAATATGTTGAACGTAACACTGATTTCATGTAATTGGCATATTCATCGGCATTGCGTGAGTTCACTGGATTACTATTAGCCAACTGCAAATATGTTTGAGACAGAAGGTTTGAATATTGTTTGGAACAGTTTTCAACTTGAGACTCATATACGGAAAGACATTTATCGCGGTGGTATCTGAAAACTGTATGCAATAAAAAAAGGCAATCATCACAAAAGTGTAAAGAATAATTAAAATTTAATGTAACATTGCATACTCTGCAAAGATCATCTTTAGCACTGAAAATAAGACTTGATCCGTGAATTGTTTACTATTTTAGAATAACCTCAGAATATAATGTTGAAGATTGGAGACTACAATCATTGAATTGTTATTCTAATCAAAACTAATCTATTTGATCTGTTTGCTGCCACCCATATGAGAAGTTAAACACTGAGTATACTTCATACTTTATCCCCAAATAAAATTACTCGACAATAGCATTTATCCAAAATTTGTGTCGAGATCTACGATTTTATGAACAATTACATTGTACATAAAAGCTTTAGGGAGGGAACATTTAAAAAATTCAAAATTATACTTTATCAGCGACTGAACAGCCACATATTTTTTTTCTAACTCGTTGAATGTAAACAAATTGTAGTCATGTATCCAATACGACCGTTTAGTGTAAGGTAACTTGTTCAAACTTAATTGTCACTCTGCCGTGAACGAACTGTTTAATTACAATTATTGACTATGTTTATGAAAAACATTGATAAATAGCTTTGAACAGTTAGTAAATTCAGGGTAATCGATCTCTTTTCTTTAGTTTTTCATCTGACTCTACTTCGTGACGACAACTATCTTCATCTTAAAATCAGTCTCTTTAGTTCACTCTACTAACTTAAATCACAATGGTTGGAGACCAATTCGATTCTTTTTATTCCCAAACTAATTAATTAGGATAATCTCGGCTTTTACAGACGAATGAGAGCAACCTTTCTACCACTAGCTTTTTAGGGCCCTTAAAATATGAATAAAAACTATACAGTTGTGAATTCGAAAACTCATCTACACTTAAGACACGAAATACTCAACACTCATCAGTGTTGTGTATACGTAGAAGTCGTTAAATTATCTAGTTCATTTGTTCATAAAGAAGAAATAAATTGATCGTTAACAGAATATTATTTAACTCACGTACTACGTAGATTATATTGTTGACATAAATAGTTTGCTGCTTTTTCATAAGGTGTTGTATCAAAAATAAATTGCCACATTACATTTCTAAAATGAGAAGTCGATTCGGGTGAGCAACGATTTAGAATGGTTAACTGAGCACATGAATACACTTTGATATGCCATTTTGTTCTGAATTAATAAAATAAACAATAAGATTAAATTAACAACAAGAAATATTCTGACTGACAATAATTATCAACCAGTTTAATAATTTACTAATTGTGAGAAGCTATGCAGTACAAATTTTCTAAAGACCAACGTCCATTACTAATACAACAGTGACATAATTTCAGAATCCAATCCTGAATATTATAGAGGTTGAACAATCATATAGCAGCTTACTGTATCAAAATATATAGGATAGTCAGATTATTTTTGTGAATGGTTATCCATGGGGTATTTCACATACATATGGAACAGGTGACTATTGCTTCTTAATATGTAATGGTAATAGTAATAGTGTCATAATAATAATTTATAAAATGTCCAAGAAAACAATAAAACTGTTATATATACATATTATATGTATCTTGACACAAATATGTCCAATCTAATTGAAATGTTTGCCAAACTTACTTTCCATCTTTTTATTGCATAACAACTAATCGCTCAATAAACAATCAATTCCAGTCAAGATAGCTTAAAACTAATTATAAATTAATTAGATGATACACTTCTAACAGAATCCAAATGTGATAAAAATACAAAATGACAAGAAAGTTGTTAGCATTATGCATTTCACGTCTTATATAAACATAATTTACAAATTTTCTAATCATGTTTTTTATATCCATTATCTGTCTTCACGTCTCATTCTGGAATCTGCATTTCAGGATGATCTAATACTTTCCAATAGTGTAGAGTTATTTGTACTAAAGCAGAAAGCAGATAATCACTATGGTATTTTATCGAATGATGTGTTTATGAATTTTTGTGACAGTATTGCTGTCAAACCGTCTATATAACATTGTGTTTTTAAAAAGTAACTTTGACATTTATAGAAAAGAAAATTAAAAAACCTTGGTTGTTCATTATCAGTAAAATAACAAAAATTAACTTGACCGTTTGTGTTTACATGAATTTGGTTTGTTACTTAACCGTCATTAGACACCGATAAATGGTTTAATTTAATTTCAATGTAATTGAAGTACTAGTCATTTAATTGAGTACGTATACATAACACAATTAACGTGTTTCTGTATTCAATCATAAAATTATTAAAATCTCCACAAAATCCCTTCTGATAATAATCATGTGCTCACTAGTGACTGACTTCATGAGGCATTTCCCGGAGTTCTAGTGAGAAGTCGTTAACGGTGGATTTTAACAAAGTCTGTTGTGTGATATCAGCTCACTGATGGCAAAAGTGGATGTGTCGCTTAATTTCGTCGATTGGTTGAAGTCAGACATTAACACCGTCGGATGCCAACCGGCTCAGTGGTCTAGTGGTTAAGTGCTCGCGCGCGAGACTGATAGGTCCTGGGTTAGAATGTCGCATGGGGGCGGGATCGTGGATGCGAAATGTTGAGGCGCCTCACACTAGGACGAAACAGCCGTCCATTGCTTCCAGGTTTTCCATGGTGGTCTAGCTTCAACTGACTCATGATCTCAATTATTGAAATTACTAAAATTTCCACAAAACCCTTTCTGATAATAATTATCAATATTATTTAGTATAAGTTACATATAAAAGTTAGTGAAAATTACATGCAAAATATTTACCGACACATTTGTTCCACATCACCGATTGAACCAAAACCAAATCCAAACCCTTCATATTTTTCTGGAATTCTTTTAACTCCAGCCAATTTTGCACAGTTATTCAAATCGTTTATATGGAGTACACAATCGTTACAACTACCATATTTGAATATAAATAGATAGAATACTAAACAGATACAGAATTTCCAATAGAAATGTGTCAACATATGTACAGTATGAAAAATATGCATTTATTTTAGTTGATCTATTAGTTTGTTGAAACTGTTACTATTCCTTTATTCCTAATGAAATTTATATATTTCATACCTGACGTATATTAATATTCTTCGTGAACCACTTTGTGTGTTTTGAGCATTCTGGTATTCTGAAATTGAGATTAAAAAACAAAATTACAGTAATTATGTAAAAAGAATCGGAAATGAATTGACTAAATCAAAATGGGGATTTGTGGAGGTTGTAATAAATTTAATAGTTAAATTCATGAGTCGATTTAAACTAGATCACCATTGAAAACCTGGAAGCACTGGACGACCGTTTTGTCCTAGCATAGGACTCTTCAACAGTGCGCATCCATGATCTAAGGACCTTTGGTCTCGTCCGCGAACGCTTAACCCCTAGACCACGGAATGGCGTTAATTGATCCATGATTTTGCACAACCATTCATTTATTGTCTGAGGTGGATAACTGTTTCCATATGATATGGATTGAACTACTGAGAAGTCGTATACTAGAACGTAAAAGCCATCCAGTGCTTCCAGGTCTTCAATAGTGATCTAACTTAGATCGACTAATGAATTCAATCATTAAAACTAAGTGTTTATGATTTATGTAGAAAAAATCAACAAGTTGTTTTAGTTGTCACCTGTACAACGAAAATTGAAAATAATTTAATTGACATTGTAGTGATTTTGAATGCAACTTATTATAATTTTCCCTACTTAATTGTCATGATAATATTGTTTGTAGTTGTTTTATTAAGATCGTTATATTTAGTTCAGTTTATTGATAAAGAAATGAAATCAACATATATAGTGAACGATAGATGTAAAATTTCATATTAACTAGACTACTTATTCCACGACGTAAGCAGTTATGTTAGAAAATGTTATGAAGATAACATGAATGAATAGTAGTGTTTGAATACGAACAATTTGAAATCACTGGCCGCTATAAAACGATGATTATAATATCAAAGAGTAGTGTACTCTCTGTGACACCTGGTGTGTATGTGATGCTGAGAATCACCATTCTATGAAGGAACAACTGTTCAGTGATTTTTTCGGTTTACATCAGTTTACTAATAGCTGATGTCAATTCTTAATGAAAATTCACTTTCATTTAAACGGACTCTAAAATATTTTAACAACAAAATATTTATGTTATTCTGAGTATGAAAATTCATTGATCATAATAAATTAGCTCTTCGTTGTTCCACACCTTTTCACTTGATTAAGCAATAAAATAAGGATTGTTTTTCTAAATCCAACGTACATCGTAAGAAAAAATGTATAAAGAAGGTATTACTGATTGATTTCTTATGAAAAATTTGAATGTTTATTAACCTTTTCTACAAGTAATTTGTTGATACTCATCAATAACCACTAACACCTTCAGTTACTCGTTTTGCCCTATTTGAATATAACCCTGTTTTTATTTCTGATACTCTACAATCATATGTTTCTGTTGTTTCTTTTTAATTCACAGTCAAATCACTTTGGATTAATTTAATCATGATTATGTTCTAATAAGACTTCCATAAGTCAATACTATTTACAAATTCAGAACTGTCAACTTACTAAAGATAATTTACAGTTTTGAATAGTCGAGGAGATATTCTTTGACACATCGTATAATTCTTTTTAAATATTAACCAAAGAAAAGATGAACCACCAAGCAAATAAATATTTCTGTATATCATGACATGACATTAATATTCAAATTCCAAAGTTGATTGTTGACCTAATTATAATCAAGTTCAAAGATGAATTACTTGATCTTGTGTATTACTCCACATTGTTCCTTTATCGAATTAGTCTTCATTTCATATTTTATAAAATTTTGAATATTTTAGGTTATTTTAATTAAAGATTTACGGTGAACAGTACTGATCATCTTATTTTATGAAGTTGAAATGGCTTGAGAAATATATGCACACATAACTAGTCTTTTTATATATCTTATTCAATTAGTTCCTTTGATAAGTTTCGATAGTGTAATAAGAAGAGGAAGATTATCAAAGCTATATGATATATTAGCGTAGTCCATTTCGAACTACGGTTTATTGAAGCCTTAGCCATAGTAAAACTCAACCCCCTCCTCCTTTGTGTATTTGAAAACAATTTGTTCTTAGCTTAAAATTATCCTGGTGATATTAGCTTATAACCTAGAGTTCCAAATTTTTTCACATTATTTTCTTTATTATTCTTATCTCCTCTTGCCCTCCATTTCTAGTCTAGTCAAGGCAATACGCTTACTATGCACATATGCCAGCAGGAGACTGATCAGTTGCAGTCCAGAACATCAATGGCAAGATTCAAGTAAACAATACCAAGTGAATTTAAACTTCACCCCATTGCATAAGCAGGTGGCTATTAGAACTCAGTAGCTAAGTGGATAACGCGATGGGGTTTGAGGCGAACGGTACTGGGTTTGAGTACTGAAGCGAACATCAACTCTGAGATGTAGGTACATCCAGCTGACGAGTCCCAAATAGGACGAAACGCGCGTCGCGTATTCCACTGCTAGCCACTATCCATCTTTGCTTATAATGCTTGTGAATTAAGGTAATATCGAGGCAATACGCACAGCATACACATATGACAATAAGAAACTGATCAATTGTAGTTCTAAACATCAATGAGAAGATTCAATTTAGCCATACCATGTGAATTTATTTGACCGTTTATTTGTATATCATTGAATGCTTTAGTTTATAATGAACTAATATCTAAATCCTGACCCGACCGAAGCTGCTACCTTGACGCGGTGGTCGGGCTTGCCTATCGTGATGACCCAACCGAGCTATATTGTCTGGGACATATGTTCCTGTAGGTTCTACCATGCCAGGCAGGTCTATTGGAGAACGGTAAGACTAAAAGCAGCAACTCAAGGTCTGAGGGCGAAGTCGTACTGCTGACTGTAGAGGGGTGTGACAGCAGTAAGGTGTTTCCCTCGGACAACCAGCATGACAGCGATGCTACCTTCCCACAAGGAGGGGTGGGGTTAGAAAAGGTCGACCCTAAAAATGTCACACTTCACCTTACCTCACGGATTTCCGTCTCTGGCGGTAAGGCCCTTTGAAGAGCGGAGCTAACACATTAAAAACCTTCCACGAAAAGCCGTGCGTGACCGGCCTCAAGCAGTTGTCCCTTGGGCTCTGCGGTCACACTCCCAGGTCGTTAAGACCAACACTAATCCAACTTTCTTTTCAGGTTTCTCAAGAAATACCCTTTCACGGTGGGGGCAGCCGGTAAGTGATATCAGCCCTCATACCCGTAACAGCACACGTGAACAAGTTGGTCACATTCAAATCCTACCTACACCTCCTAATACCTTTCTTATCTCCATGACTAACCCTTCTCACGTCTCTTTATCATCTCGCACCGCTAGGGAAAACGATTCGAGTACGCGGAACGCTATTCCTGGTCTACTGAAACGACGCTCTAAACTACACGTAGGAGCTTTTAACGTCCGAACACTGTGCCAAATATGACAACAGGCTTCCTTAGCTAAGACTTTAGAATCCCACGCCATCTAAATCCTGATTTAAATGTCATTATGCCTATATCCGATACAAGCATATATATACAAAATATCTCATGATGTAATATTCCAATATACACTTATTCAAGTCCCCTATAATCAATAATTTGAAGAAAATAACATGATAATTACCCTTGTTCATAATTTAAAAAAAATCTTTATTAATATGGTTAACTTAGAGTTAGGACATTCATAAATCCTTTAGTAGTTGCAAGTACCTTTTAAAATAAACTTTAAATTGTTTATTTTTATTATGATCACTTGAATGATCCATTATGTACCCCATATACATAACATTTTTCAATAGATTTAAGGGTCAAGTATTTTTTTAAATGTTTAGTCTATGAATATTTAATTGTAAATATTGTTTTCTACTATAACTATAATCACTAAAATAAATCATTTAAACCCCAATATTTAAATAAAATTTATCCTAGTAAGAAAGTATTATGGAATAATTGTATCCTTTTATAAATATTTTATGAATCTATCAGTAATATAAATAACCTGAATAGTAATAATTAAAAATCAAAAACTAAATCTATGTATTCAAAAAGGGACAATAATACATCTTTCTTTGCCCTAGTAACATCACCCCCCCACCTTTTGTTTATTATGTCATTCATTATTTCAACACTTGAAAAAAAAACACTTATTTCTTATTTAACATAAACAATGCTTGATATTACACATGAGATTTGAGTTTCTATTACTGATAATGAGTTACAATTGATTGATTTTGGAACTTACTTATTTAAGTTAGTGAAAAGATAGAACATACCAACTTATGTAAGTAATAAATATTAAAATATATTGGTTAGTTAGTAGTTATTACATAACAGATACTTGAATTGATTTATCCGATATCATATTTTAAAACAATTAGTCCCTTTTATAAATTTCGACAAAGATTATCAGAACTATGTGATATATTAGCGTTATACATTTCGAACAATCTGATCACACATATACTTGTTAAGAGCATTTATATATAAAAACAAAAGGTCAACTAGACTGGAAACGGGGTAAGAGGAGATAAGGATAATCCTTGACCTTTTATTTTTATATATAAATGCTCTTAACAAGTATATGTGTGATCAGATTGTTCGAAATGTATAATGCTAATATATCACATAGTTCTGATAATCTTCGTCTTCTAATTACATTATCGACATCATATTGTCTATATTGTTTAACATTAACAAAACTACTTATAACAATAAAGTAATTTAGATGAAAATATCATTTAGATAACAATAAACCTGGTACACTATTTTATCACTACTATCAGCATAATTTCAAGCCTTTTTTTCTTTTATGAAAGAAAAAAACCGCTTGAAAGTTTACATCATCTAGTTGCAATTTAGTCTTTGAGATATTATAATAGTACTATATCAAAATTTATATATCTATACATGTAAACAACATTTCAATGTAATGTAACATGACATATATATATACGCTGCTATGAAAGTTTTCTTAAATAACAACTAATATGACTTACGAATTTATTGTTTGAAGCTTTTATGTAAACAGTAAAACAAACGATCTTTAATTGATCAGTTCATTTTCAAGTTGAATAGATTAACAAATACACATGGCTAATGACTATCCAATATAGAAAGTGAATATTAGCGTAAATTAATTTTATAATGTAATATACAAGATGTCAATTAAATCTATCTATCTACCTATATATATATATATATATATATATATATATATATATATATATATATATATATATATATCGTCTTATTTATTCAATTCCTATATGAAAACGTGGGCGAAAATTGAATTAAAACAAGAAGAACAAGAGGAAGAAGCAAAAAAAGAAGATGAGAAGGAGAAGAAACTTTGAATGGACAATTCAGTTTTTCATTTTAATTCATTTCGACAATTTAATATACACAATGATATGAACAAATAAAAATGAACGAGAAATAATGTTGTGTATCATCATTGTTCATTTATTATTATTATTATTATTATTTTCATTAAAATGATTATGTGATTGGTTATTTGATTATTGTATTCGTTTAATTATCCTATACACATAAATGTACAATATATTCCATGGAAGTTATTTCCACTTTTTTTAAATGAGGTAAAGTTTGATCATTTTGAGCAACTCAAGAATATGAAATCAAACATAATATGGTTAAAATTTCTTTAGGACATTTGTGGGTTAATGCATTCATTGTATAGAGAAATCAGTTAGAAAGAATGGTTAGACAGTTTGCGTTACACAACACTCAATTTTGTTAAGAAAAATATGGTACAATGATTATGTTTTTATATATATTTTGTTAGATGATTAACTGTTTAGAATTACAGAACATTGCGTAAGTGTCTTGTTATATTTTTGATTGAGATCATGAACCGATTGATGTTAGACCATCTTTGGAAACCTGGAAGACGTGGACGGCCGTTTCGTCCTATTGTGGGACTCCTCGCCAGTGCGCATCCACGATCCCATCCGCGGGACTCGAACCCAAGGCCTTCGGTCTCGCGCGCGAACGCTTAACCTACTTGACCACTGAGCCGGCATCCAGTGGTGATAGTGTCTCAATCAAAAACTTAATAATCTCTACAACCCCTGTACTAGTAATTAACATGTGCTCACTAGTGACTAGCTTTGTGAGGGAATTCGCGGAGTTTTATTGAGAAGCCGTGACCAGTGGAGCTAATCCATGTCAGGTAGAGACAGGTATCTACCTCAGTACAATCGAAGATGGTCGGCCGTCCAGGTTTCCAAAGGTGATCTAACATCAATCGGTTCATGATCTCAATCAAAAACTTAATAATCTCCACAACCCCTATACTAGTGTTTTGTTATAGTTTGGAAGAATTTAACAGTACATACGTATAATTTTCATTAGAGAATAGACGTGTAACATAGCAACTACATACTTGCTTAGAATTCGTATTTTATTAAAAGTTAAATAAATTGATAATAACTATTTTTAAGAGGTCTGGCTGTACCGCATTCAATATCTTAATAACTATTAACATGAGAGATTCAAGTTTAATGCATCATTTCATTTTGTAAAGGATGAGGTTATTAGGGCAACATAATTCAGGCCAAAAAATATTTAACGGGATAATTCGGTAGAATAAACTTAATCGTGGATAACTATCAGGGCCCTCTTAAGACTAGTGCGCGTCCCAAGATCAGTCAAAGTTAGAAGGTCGACAATGGGACTATGACCTCATCCCACAGAACTGAACTTTACAAAAATATGTAAGAAGATATATGTATCTATTCAATTGACAAGCAAATGCGTTTTATTTCTTGAACTTCATCTTTTCGCAAGTGGTAAAAGCTTTAAAAATGTTGATTATAAATGAATATCAATTAAGTGTTGATTAATTTGATAAATTTGGTTCTTTGTGATAACCTCATTGACTAAATGTACAATAATGAATTCGGTGATTGATTGGAAAGAAATATCTACAGGCCTTACTAATCACTAGCGATTTACTTAGAATCTGGTTAAAACGAGATTACAGTTGACTGATTCTGCTAGACAAGTTACTCTATCTTCTATCATCATTTTACTTGTCATTTTGTAACACGATTTCTATATAACCATACATTTTCTTGCATTTTTACTTACTTACGCCTGTTACTCACAATGGAGCATAGGCCACCAATCAGCATTCTCAAACCCACTCTGTCCTGGATCTTCTTTTCTACTTCTATCCAATTCTTGTTCATTTTTCTCATGTCTATTTCCATTTCCCGACGTAATGCGTTCTTTGGTCTTCCTCTTTTCCTTTGGCCTTGAGGATTCCATGTGAGGCCTTGCCTTGTGACGCATTTGGGTGCTTCCCTCAATGTGTGTCCTATTCATTTGCAGCGCTTCTTCCTGATTTCTTCCTCCACTGGGATCTGGTTTGTTCTCTCCCACAGTACGTTGTTACTAATAGTGTTCGGCCATCGGATCTGAAGTATTTTGTGGATACAACTCTTAATAAACACCTGTATTTTCTGGATGATGACTTTCGTAGTTCTCCAGGTTTCTGCCACATACAGTAGAACTGTCTTGACATTTGTATTGAAAATCCTGACTTTGATGTTGGTTGACAGTTGCTTTGAGTCCCAGATGTTCCTCAATTGTAAATATGCTGCTCTTGCTTTGCCGATCCGCCCCTTCACATCTGCATCAGATCCACCCTGTTCATCAATGATACTGCTCAGATACGTAAAGGTTTTTACATCTTCCAAATCTTCTCCGTCATTGGTGATGGATTGGTGCATGCTGTGTTGTATCGGAGAATCTTGGCATTTTTACATAACACATTCTAATTTCCTCTAATGATTTACCATCTCAATTCTAATAATAATTAAACTTTATTGATAAGATTGAACACTAAAATTACCTATTTCCAATGGTGAAATGAAACACTGTCATTTTTGAGAAATTGATCATTCTCCATTTACATTTAGAATTCAGAAAATAAGTTTGATAAAACAAATTCATTGTTTTGAATAAACTCAATAAATATTTACTACATATTCACTCAATCATATAAAAATAACATAACTGAGTAGTTATTAAATAAGTGAATAGCATCTGCGCTGAAATTTCCTTCAATCTATAAGCACGAATATCATTGCGTGACAATATTCACAGAAAAAAGAAAGATATTCAAAAACAGAAAAAGGGTAAACACTATAATAATATAAACACAGTGATACAGGTTATTGTACACTACTGGAAATATATTTTAGTGTTGGTTACTATGTTTTAGCCCATATAACTTATTCTAGCTTCTAAACAGGCCAATTTATCCATTCTTGTTAAGTCACGTTTTGACCTTTTTAATTATCACTTATCAATCTTGACTACATTAATGTGAGCGTTTGTGTGTACATATCTTATCGTACTCATCACATGTCTGTAACTTATTTTTGTATAAATATAAATATGGATCAACGTTTGATTAAAACGTGTTGGCTCATCCATCTTCTCCATTGAGCGTCATTTAGTTTTGCTTCTCTCTTTCATCTTCGCAATCTTCGCTCCGTTTCTCTGATTATTATTCTGTACAATGATTTTACAAAATATACATATTCAAAACTTCATCTCGTATTTGACTTATTTAATTCCTTTATTTACTAATGTGATTGAAGTCGATGATTATATACGAGGATTGACGATAGGTATACTTCGATAACGATCATTCGACAACTATAATTCATACGATCTACCTAGAGCCACAAAATTCTACATCTGTTTTGAACAAGAGGTTTGGATGTGATAAGATCTATATCGATTATTTCAGTTTAAAATAAACATATTATTACCATAGGACTATATGTTTGGTATACGGTGACGTGCTGTATAAGTTTTACTGAGTTTATCGATCTAACGAACAACTAAAAGGTTCACAATTACCACTTATTACGTATTTTTTTAAATCATGGAATATGGTGTTCAGTCATTCAACATACCTAATTTTGATAACAATGTAATTAACTCCAATCGGAAATTTGAACTAGACTAACAGTCATAAATGAACGACTACAGAACAGAATCTACATTATGACTGCATATTTATCACGACATTTGGTGAGACTATAATTTATGGACGACCTTTGAGCGATGCTACAGTGGCCTTGAGAATATCCACCTACTAACTAGGGCTCAATGAACGTTTTAACCAGTGTGAAGAATAATGATTGTGATTTATAGTTGATGGTGTCTTGACCTACTTTTATCAAGAGAACGCGATTGATTTAATAGAAACAATTATTATTATAACCAATTGTAACAGTGATTGTTTTACTGTGCTTGTTTGTTTGACTGTAATAAAGACATCCATTTTTTCCTCCATTCTTCTTTCGTTGACTGTGGCCTTGTACGCTCGCACTTTTCCCCATTGATTCCGCTTGTATTTCCTTTGGCACGATTTCGGTATACTTTCGACACCACGAGATCGCCAACGAATAAATCTTGTTACAACCTTCATTCGCCTTTTGGTTTTCTGGTACGCGCTCTTCTTGTAGTGGTGTTCTTAGTCGACCTCGACTCGACGCTGCACTACAATGGTTAAGGATATGGATTAGATTTAGGATTTTCATTACAAACCAACGTTATCAAGAACTGACACTATTAACCTAAATTTCGTGCCATAATCCAAAACCTGATATCATAAATTTGATTGGGATGTTTATAAATTATGATTTCGCCCGAAATGTTTAAAATATTTTAATCTGAAAAATTTGTTTTTTTTTAATCAAATGATGTATGTTTAAACATAGAAAATACCCGTCACTCTGTGGTCACAATTAAAGTTTATCATTTGAAAATTTGCTAAACTATTTTCTAATTGGTTTTAAAAATTAATCTTGTTTTTTATTTGGGTTAAAGTTTCGTCTTGTTTTTTCCCACGTTTAGTACCTAAAATTAACATTTTTTCATGAAAGTTGTCACTAAATCTGTCTATGATAGAGTTCATCTTTTTTATTATTTTTGTTTTATATTCACTGATGACGTAAGGTATTACAATGTAAAACCAATTGATTACTTTATTAAATATTCTGTCATTTATATTTCATTGTCAGTTACAGTACAACTTCTTTGAATATACAATACGGAAACATCGGCTCCATATATATACGACTTTGATTTTATTGTTGTATTACAAAACTATTAAATGTAAGATGAGTTTGTTTTCAAAAATCTAGTTAAATATAAGCAATGGTGGATAGTAGCTAGTAGTTAGATTCAGAAAGTGCATTTCGTTCTATTTGAGAGTCATCAGATGGATGTACCTGCATCTCAGAGTTGATGTTCTTTCCAGGACTTGAATCTAGTACCGCTCGTTTTAAACGCCATCACGTCTGGATTTCACTACTAGCCACTATCCATCTTTACTTATAAAGCTTGTGACTTAAGGTAATATCAAGGCAATCCGTACACGATGCTCATATGTCAACAAGAGACTGATCAATTGCAGTCCTAAACAACAATGAAAATGTTCAAGCAAAATGCACCAAGTGAATCCAGTGAAATATATATATACTTGTTGCTACAACTTCACAGCCTCAATATTACCAACAATGTTAGTAACATCCTATAATGTATGTTAGATTAGGTAAGCATAAACAATTTTAATAATTTCCATACCCGTGAACTCCAATATAACTATATCTCGTTCTGAGAAAAAGACATCAATCAGTAGAATTTTCTTCACCTGACTAATCAAATATTCAGACCTATGATAGATTTAAAGATGTTTTTGTAAAACATATCACTAAACAATGCAATCGGTGAAAAACAAGTTAGCTTAAAGAAATGTAAGGAAAGGGAACAGTACACTATATTTAGAGGAAAGTGTTCAGAGTCTCTACTGTCTCATGAAGGTGTACCACAAGGAGCTGTTCTTTCACCTCCTCTTTTCTCTTTTCTCTGCACGATCTGCCATCTTCCACGGAAAACACTTTTGTGAAATGTGCGGATGATCTCGCTGTATGTATGCCTATCTCTTCCTCTTTACATCCCATAGAAATGAATGAGTTTTTGTCTCGTATTGATTGTTGGTCTGTTGGTAATGGTCTCATACTTAATCCGTCTAAATGTCAAGCTGTGAACTTTAGCATGAGACATGAACGGCATCTAAACACCATTTTGAGACCCCATAATGCTCGTGCTATTGGAGACTTTGATAAAGACAGTGTCGAAGGTCAATTATCTTGGTGTTACCTTTTCCTCTGATCTCCTTGGTCTTCGCACGTTTTATTGTTATCAAAGAAAGTTTTCCATCTGACTTACTGCATAAAGAGATTGCATGCTCTTGGGATTACTCGTCATTTACTCTTATAATTTGTCAATTCTTGCATATTACCTATTATGCTTTACTGTTCTCCATTATTCTTTCCCGGGCTTTTGAGAAAAGACTTTGCTGTATTGCGGAGAGTGCTGAAGGCAGTTAGCAAGGTGTGTGGTGAATCTTTCGAGGTCATAATTATTAATATGGTTGTGAATAGACATCTAAAGTCATACAAACTCCTAGCAGGTGTTATTTTATCAGATACTAACCATCCCCTTCACTATTATCTTTCTCCTTGTATATCTTCTGGTAGAACGAGACGTAATTAAATTAAAATTCATGCACGCATGCAAAAGTATAAAATTTCTATAGTACCTTACCTAGCAAATATACTCTGTGACGAACAGGTTGTTAGAGTTAACCTAGTCGATAACCTGCATTCCTAATATGTCTCTAATTTGAAAAGTTGTACAGTTTTCCAGATTTTTTTAAACCCTTTTTTCCCTTTTTTTGTCTTTGTTTCTATTATTTTTTTGTGTAAGAAACTTGTTGAAATACCCTGTGCTGAGAATTCTATATTGTACCAAAATATGATATTGAATAAAACCATTAATAGTAATCATAAAAAATAATAAATGTAGTAAAAGCCATTCTAATGTTAAATAAATGGATGGCTTATAGATCTAATCACTCTGAATCCCTAGTTGATTTCTTTCTTTATCTGAACGCTTATATACACTATTCTATAAAAAATAAATATCCTTCGAAATAATCATTATGTGTGATATTACATTTGATCCATTTTATAAAATAATCATTACGCAACTTAGCAACTTCTTGATCACTTTGAATATTAATAATCCTCTTTCTTCCAATTAATCAATGTTAATTTAAATGTCATTATGTAATTATTACGTAACGTATCCACTCGATGAGTATTATATTATTATTGTAAAACGTATATATATTAGTGTAGAGTCATGATGAAAAACTAATTGAAAAGAAATTTCTTCGCTCAATTCGTTCCTTCTTTAATCACAGATATAATGAAAAATCAGACTCATTAACTACCTCATTGTTTTATTTTGTATAATCTCTACATTCTCATCTTGTATTATGACTATCGTTTGGTTACTTAACAATAAATTTCGATTGATTTATTGATTTTATAACATTAAATCCGACTAATTATATTACATAATATTTATGAGCATTCTAATGATTATTTTTACAAGTTATATATATATATATATATATATATATATATATATATTTCAATGGTTAAAATCATGAGTCAATTGAAGCTAGACCACCATGAAAAACCTGGAAGCACTGGACGGCCGTTTCGTCCCAGTATGGGACTCTTCATCAGTGCGCATTCACGACGTCGCTCACTGCGAGATTCGAATCTAGGACCTACTGGTTTCAAGCGCGAGCAATTAACCACTAGACCACTGAGCCGGCATCCAACGGTGTTAATGTCTAACTTCAACTAATCCACGAAATTGAGCGACCCATCCACCGTGATCTTAACCATTGGAATTACTATAATATCCACAAAACCCATCTGATATATACATATACAAATCATAAATCCCATCAAAACAATTTATGATCAGCTTTCATCTCTGTTTTGTGGAGATAAATTTATTGTCTTATCAGACTTTATACATAATTATTGTTTAGTGTCATATATATACTTGACAAAAATAAAAGAAAGTTTTATTTTCATCAATATCAATATAGATACTTATAAAAAGTTCTCTATCATTGATAAGACAATTCAACTTAACATCAGATTAGTTACAATCTCCTCATTTATTCACTGATGATTAAATCAAAATTTCTAATAATTTAACTTTATTCATTCATTAGAATTTAATTATTAAAACTATAATATTTATTTTGAAATTCCCCCCTTTCGAGAAATGCTAATCATTTAAAGATTTTTCTTCAAAAAAACACAAACTGTTTGTCTTTATTGAAAATACAAAAAAAAGAATAAACGGGTACTTATATTCACTGAGGTAATATGCATTTCATTTGGGATTAATTTACACATGATTATATATCCCAAAGGTAAATAATTATACTCAAAAAAATGACTAATTATATTTGATAAATAAATAGCTGATAATCTGTAATTTTATATTGTTACTTATAGCTTAGTTAATATAACAATTTAAAATGTACTTTTTTTTACTTTAAAATGAAAAAGCTACTAAGGATAGTGGTTAGTAGTAGAATCCATGATGCGTGTTTTGTCCTACTTGGGGCACGTCAGCTGGATGTGCCTACATCTCAGAGTTGATGTTTACTCTAGGAGTCGAACCCAGTACCGTTCGCTTCGAACTCCATCGCGTTATCCACTTAGCTACTGACTCCTAATAGCTACTTACTTGTGAAATGGGGTGAAGTTTAAATTCACCTTTACTTAAAAAGCTTGTGACAAGGCTATATTGAAGCATCGGCACAGGATGCATATATGCCAACATGAGACTGGTCAATTTCAGACTTAAATAACAATGGGAAGATACAAGTGAAACAACATCAAGGTTAGTTGAAAAAGTTATTGTTTTTAATTTATTCAGTTAGCTGTATGATGAATACTATATGCTTTAAAGAAAATATACAATTGTTAATTACTCAATGTTAATTTATTATTGAAATGTCATTATGTCATTATTACGTAACGTATCCATTCGACTAGTATTATTTCATTATTGTAAATCATATTTATATATAATGGTACATCCATGATGAAAAATTAATTGGAAAAAATTTTCTTTGTTCGGTTCGTTCCTTCTTTAATCGTAGATGAATTTAATTATATATAGACAAAATTATGTTAATCGTAATGGGAAAAGTCAAAATGTACTCACTTTTAAGTATCATGATAAGGAAGATATAGTCAATTATGATGAAGTATAATTATCGGTATAGCCTACAATCAATTATCTTTTTTCTAATTTTTTTCTCTCAGCGACAACACTCAGTTTGATTATAGATAGTCAGTGATCAGTAAGAATCAATATACTCAATTTTCTACTAAATTATCTTACTTAAATTGTAAGAATGAAAATTCAATGATGAAATAATGTTTTGGTGTCGGATTTAAATTACAACTGATCACTTATAAAGTAAATAGCCATTTCATAGATGGAAATCATAAGCCAATTGAAGCCAGACCACTATGGAAAACCTGGAAGCACTGGACGGCCGTTTCGTCCCAGTATGGGGCTCCTCAACAGTTCGCATTCATGATCCCGCCTCCCCGCGAGATTCTAACCCACGACCTATCAGTTTCGCGCCAGGCATTAACCAACTAAACTAGATTACGGTGATTAATTGATCATCACTATAAGTATTTGTAAAACGGTAAATACTACTTATTTACCAGTTTACAGAATCACTGTTTTAATTCTGGCATATCGATAGTTGATTTGAAAAAGAATGAATAACTCCAGCTTATCGTTAATTTTTACTTTTGTGCTCATATGTAAATAAAAATGCTTGAAGTTAAATTTTTGATGTATGTGCTTAAAGAATATCATGACTATTGCTACCTTGCTACTTTTAAGGTAATATTTGGTTAGAATAGTACTCAACAGTATGTAGGAAATGTAAATGTAAATACTAAATAATAAAAATTAATCCTAAATATATTCAAGTTAAAAAGGCGAGACTATAACGTAATGGACTAACTAATCAAATTTAAGATAACAGGTGCTAACTCTTCGCACGAAATTCATTCATCTATTTGGCTACATAGCGTTTTGGCATTTTAGCTTGTGTCATTTTGGTATGAAAACTATAAATCTAATTATTTATACTAACCATTAACTGTATATAACAGTTTTAATTCCTCACATTGGTTTACAAACGTCGTTTGGTCTCAGTAGCTGGACATTCGCAAATTCACTGCAGCATCGCTCAAACGTCATCCATAAATTATAGTCTCATCATTAAAGAGGTTTCCGAAGGAATTAGACATAGTGTTATTACAATTGATTGATCACTGGGTGGTGATCAATGTCTTGCTTGTCTAGTCCTTATTAGTGCAGATCGAATGCTATCGATCATGTTGCAATGTGGCCACCAGTCTAGGTGACTCGACACTGCGGGCACTATGTATTGAGATTTAGATGGTGGTTGGAGGTAGTCAACAGGAAACCCAGGTTCAGCGTTTCCTGTCGACTATCTCAATAAAAACATATAATAGAATATTGATTTTAGATGACCTGTAGTAAGTCATTTCAAAATTTTCCTTACATAATCATCTCGTATCATGAATAACTCACAAATTAGAAGTAATCAAATCGAATTTATTATAGATCTCATTAAATAGAAAAACTGATATTAAGGATTACTATTCTAAATTGATGAGTTCAATTATTATTCATACAGGATTTTAAATCAATAAAAACTAAATCTAATTCATTTCCTGTATCTCTATTTATGTGCCGAATAAATGATCAAACATTTCATGGATAGTATTAAAAAAGAATAATAATAATAATAATAACTATGACTGGTAGGTTTATTTAATTAAATTATTAAATATAATTGACTGTGTTCCTTTTCTTTTCTGTTTCCCTTTATTTTTCAAAGACAATGGATTATGAATAGAAGACAAACGGTTTTTTTTTGTTTGAAAAACTATGCCTATTTCTCAATTGCTTTGAAATGTTAAATATCATATATGTTTTAGATTCATTTTATGCTTCAATGCCTAGAGTCTGTATAAATAATAATTTGTTGTTGTTGTTAAACAAAAGTTACTATTTAACCAACCATATATCATTTATACTATGTCTATTTATTAACAAAATGAATTGCATACAAATCATTCTTTACACCATATAAATTAATGTCTGTTTTAAAATAGTAGTACTTTTAATAATCATATAGTTTGCATTGGTAAACTACATGTTTGAAAACTTTATATCATAAAATTAATTTTAGGTGAACAGTCATTAGTAAAAATCATTTCGAAGTATGTATATCAGAGTGGTCTAGCTTCAATTGACTCATGATCTCAACTATTGAAATTACTACAATCTCCACAAAACCCCTTCTGCTACTAATTAACATATACTCACTAGTGACTGGCTTCAAGTGATATATCCTGGAGTTCTCATGAGAAGCAGTGACCAGTGGAGTTCAACCGGGTCAGTTGTGAGATAGGAACCCACTGTAGACAATGGTGGATGTGTCGTTCAATTTTGTGGATTAGTTGAAGTTAGAAATTAACACCGTTGGATGCCCGCCAGCTCAGTGGTCTAGTTGGTTAAGCGCCTGGCGCGTGACTGATAAGTCCTGGGTTCGAATCCCGCGGGGTGCGGGGTCGTGGATGCGCACTGCTGAGGAGTCCCATACTAGGACGAAACGGCCGTCCATTGCTTTCAGGTTTTCCATGATGGTCTAGCTTCAATTGACTCAACTGTTGAAATATTAGAGTATAATTAAAATGGAACTTCAACGCTCTCAGGTGTAATTGTGTAATTTTAGTTATTTCATGATATTGTTGAAACTGTCTTTCATTGTCACCCACGGTAACAATTGGCTTTACCACATTCAAGAAAAAATACAACATATCGACAAACGGTGCAAGTATTTTTCTGATATTTTATTTTTGAAGTATAAGAGCTAAGTATATCCTTTCTACTTAAAACCTACTTAAACTTGTGAACTCAACAGAAAGCACATCAGTTTTATCATTTTGAGCATTTATAATTATAATGCATCAAATGATTAAAAAAACTATTATCAGAATGGGAGATTTGTGGAGATCGTGGTTATTTTAATAGATTAATTCATTAGTTGATCTAAGCACTGGACAACTGTTACGTTCGAGTATGGGACTCCTCAGTAGTCCAGTCCATGTCAGATGGAGACAGTTATGCACCTCAGACGATTGATGAATGGTTGCGCAAAAACTATGGATTGATTGAAGTTAGACATTAACATCGTCGGAAAACGTCTCAGTGGTCCAGATAACAAGCAATCGCGCAAGCCCAAATGTGCTGGGTTCGAGTCGTGTATGCGAGTTCGTGGATGTACACCATAGAGGAGTCCTATACTAGGACGAAAAGACCGTCTAGAACTCAAAGGTTTTTAATAGTTGTCTAACATTGATCGGTTTTTGATCTCAATAAAAACCCACAACCCTATACTGACATGTTCCATTGATCTCCATAAAACATCGCTGTAAAGTGATTGGATCATTAGTGTCTGAAAACATCTATTAAATGGCTATTTGTACTAATGAGTTGGGAATATATCACATAGTTCGAGAATGTCACTTGGACTTGGTAATACATAAAGCATCGTACATTTTGTCATATTTAACTGTTTCCAATGGTCAATTAAGTGCGACGTTTTGATCCCTAGAATTGAGCGAAAAGAACTAACATCACCGGTTCACAAAATAACAACGCCATTAAATTTAATAATTTGAATTAGGACTCAAAGCCACATGACGCAGGTTTCCCTATTCTATTGGTTTGCATACTTTAATTCATTTTGTTTGCAAAAAAATAAATCACAGTTTGAATAGTATTGTGGTTTGTACTACTTATATTCACATAAGTAGTAGATAATATTAGTCGTGAACAGAAGGTCTGGTAGCAGAGAGACAAGAGGATCGAACAGTAAAGACTCGAAACAGAATGCAATTTGTATGAAAATTCAAGAACAATGAAGTCTGAGTCATTATGAGACAATTGATGGACATTTTGCGAACTACGTATTTACTATTTGATTGTTAGATTTTATTACCAAGTCCTGTAATTTTGTGTTAGATACATTCGATTGTCCCCACTTTTGTTCTGTTCACTACAGTATCTTTCTTTTCTTAGACAAATGTGTTGAGGTTAAGTAGCTAAACTTTTATAAACACTCTTATTATGCTAAATGTTTAGCGTATTTATAACATCACGTAGCAGATATTATATAATTATAAAACATAACATTAAAATTGATTTATTTGGATAAATAATTTGATTTTTGGAAAGGTCTCGATCATTGCTTAATCAGTTCTTCCTACTATAGTAACAATGTATTAAATATCAAGTTTTAAACTGGAGATCCCAAACATTTTCTTTCTCTTTTGCTAAATTTATTTTAAATGATTTTAAATAGAAATGTCTATATAAATGTCTCAACTTATAAAACATTGTCGTAAGGTATGATAAATTTATGATTATTATTATTAACTCACTGAAAATTAATTTGTTATCAAATGCTATGGAAACTAATGGTTACCAAGTTAATTAATCACTGGGACTATTCGATTTAAACTGTTTACATTATAAGCCAGATAACTTTATGATTCTGTTTGAAACATAAACATTTTCCGTTCATATATATGATATATACAATTTTGTAATTTCTGTTTCTTTATTTATATGGAAACGTTCATATAGCAACAAAGCATATTATATAAACCCTGGTTAATTCGATCGAAATCTAATTATGTAAGATTATTATGTTAGATAAACGTATACTATTGAAATTTTTACTGATAACATAATCTATCCTTTCATCTACTACATTTTGATGTAATTTTAGTCATAACTGTTTATTCATCTGGAAATATTTTGTATGTATTGCAGACGTTTAACATACTAATGCTATCTAAGGGAGTAGATGCATAACAATACTTATCTAGGTAAAATATTTGACAATATTCACATTATCATTAGTTTAATACATGTATTAACTACTGCTGACTTACAAAAATTGTCATTATCCAATGTACTGGAAACTCGAATAAGATGGTTTTGACTTTATAAAAATTCAAAAGATTGATTTATTGATTTCAATATTTATCTTTAGTATAACTAATTTACTGTTCATCAAAAATAGTTAATCAATATGGAATAATGATTGTATTTAGACTAATTTATTACTATTTCGTAGTACCCGGGTGCTTTCAGAACCACTTTTTCGCTAAAAAGAAGAATATGAAATATTTTGTTATTTATAAACGTTTGTAGGGTCAGTGAAATGTTACAGAGCCCTAGGCTTATCATCCGGCACTTATGTCACTGAATATCGAACAGATCATCGATCCCTATCAAAGTCAAAGACAACCAATGCGCATCAGTTAATTGTACGCCATGGACTGGTCCATGCGGTGGTTGTCACTTTTCGCCTGTACCTACTTATTCTAATATATTTCTATGATAGTATTCTTTGTATTGTAGGGTCTTCAAAGCATCCATAGTACCTCGATACGACGACGGGTTAATCCACGTTAGGTATTGGTCGCGAGATGTGACTTCTACGTTAGCTGTTGGTCACACTATTCCCGTCTACCTTGAGTAAGCCCCCAATCATTCGACAGAGATTATCAACGTTGATGATCTACAGGTTTATAGCTTCATTATGTTAAAGCGGATAAAAAGCCTAAAATTTTTTTAAATTCCCCAAATAGCATTTCAATTTTGGAAATACCGTATAGATTACTTTAAACAAATAAGTGGTTTAGAACACCAATATACAAACAATGGACTTTGAGATATCATAATACTTTTACAGTATTTAAAGTAGATAGAAAATGAAAATGTAATCCAAGTCTCATGGAATATCGATTTCATTATCTCATTAAATACGTTTGTATAACAAATGTATTTACTTATTACATAGGGTTTGGTACTATCTACAACTTAACCAAGTCTGAATAAAGTACCACATTCACCGTTTTACTTAAATTTTTATAAGTCACTAAAAATAATAAGCTTCAATACAGGCTTCAGAAATTAATAAAAATAAGCAATAGAGTTGTAGGGAAAATGAATTACTAAGTAAATGTTATCTGGTTTTGTTCTGTGAAGATTTATATTGTATTGGGACTTCATTTGACTATATTTGATCAGTTAGTTTGACACATGTACAACCTAAAAAGATGTATCGTTATTCCTTATTACCACACACATAGTACTAATTATAAGTGAAATTGTGGTGTGTGCTACTTATACTCACATAAGTAGTAGATAATATTAGTCGTGAACAGAAGGTCTGGTAGCAGAGAGACAGGAGGATCGAACAGTAAAGACTCGAAACAGAATGCAATTTGTATGAAAATTCAAGAACAATGAAGTCTGAGTCATTATGAGACAATTGATGGACATTTGCGAACTACGTATTTACTATTTGATTGTTAGATTTTATTACCAAGTCCTGTAATTTTGTGTTAGATACATTCGATCGTCCCCACTTTTGTTCTGTTCACTGTAGAATTACTTCATATAACATACGATGCGTACAAAAACGATACGTTCAACCTCTCATCCTACCTTGGAATTAATTTCTCTTTGTAGTATGTTTTAGACTTTTTACTTAAATTTATTGTTTTGTAATTGTAAACAATAGTCAGTCTTATTTTTTAATACTTTTTCATAATATTTAGAATAACACATTGTTTCATTGAATAAAAATAAAGAGAATTCAGAGGACGATAGAAAACATGACATCATCAACAGTACATAAGTTTATGATTTGATCTTCCTTCGATTAAACTCTTTTGCCTGTGTAAATTATTGTGAAAGAACACTCCTTCGAAGTGACTTGTTCAGAGTTGATTAGATGCTCCTATATTAAACTGGGTAATGTTCTGAGATGAGTTTGGAAAGTGATTTCTTTTTATGTAACCTGACCCACAATTAAATTTATCAATTTTCATCGATGTGGTCGAAATCGGAAGTTTATTCTTAAAACGTCAATAAACGTAAAGATGACTTGAAAATAAAATGCGAAGCATAGTTCAATAGAAGGTTTGATTCAGGTATTTTGAAGTAAATGATTTCGTCTAAAAGAAAATTTTCTTTTCTGACATCTTTTTATTTTTATTAAACGACAAAACAGGTTATTTTAAATATGGTAACAGTAAGTATTTAATCACAGGTACACCGATTATCATAGCATATGTTTCATTATGAAATTGTTTTATTCTTTAAAAATAATAAAATAATGCCAAACAGGTCTCCTCAGAGTTCGTGCATAACTCATTATCTGAATTGTGTCATAACTAAGTAAATTATTCTGATTTGGTTAGTGATTTCACCAATTTGTCATAATTATATTAATTTGCAGTAAACCAAACTAGTAAAAACTATGACATCAGGTCTTGGAAGTTTATGGAATATGAGAATGAGTTTGAGAAAGTATGAATACTTACTAACTTACTTACGCCTGTTACTCACAATGGAGCATAGGTCGCCAACAAACATTCTCAAACCCACTTTGTCCTGGACCTTCTTTTCTAGTTCTATCCAATTGTTATTCATTTTTCTCATGTCTGTTTCCATTTCCCGGCATAATGTGTTCTTTGGTCTTTCTCTTTTCCTTTGGCCTTGAAGTATGAATATGTATAATGGAAATTATATCTAAAGTTAAATGTGAAGTTTATTTTTTTTGTTATTGCTATACCTTACTGAAAACCTTGACCGGTTTGACAATCAATCAGTAAACAGTGTTATTTATGAAACAGTTATTAATGAAAAGTCATAAAATTACGGTGGGTAAATAGTTTAAACTTGATTTATAAACCACTACACAATAAATTATTAATTAAAGTTGATAAGATACCCAATGTATTAGGACCAACAGTCAAGTGAGTGATAAAAATGCGTAACCTACAAACTAGTTTCCTTCAATAGCCTATAATATTTTATCTTGTTTATTCTATTTCTATAGTAGATACATAAAAATTTTACTTTATTACATGAAAAACTACTCACTTGGTTAGTGGTCTCTTCTTTGATTTCTAATAATTCTTGAGCCAAAATCAATAATATAGTCTCGTGAGAAGCCATTAATAAGCAATAGTATAATATCTCATTCATTTATCGATTAGCATTTTATTCATTGATTTCAACAATTGAAAATTTTCTTCCTATCAAACAGCAGGAAACCTCTATCCATAATGATAATACATGAAAAATAATAGCTTTAGAAATTGGAATTTGTGGTATTGTTACGGTTGTGTTAGGGTTAGGAGTTAATATTTAAGAGCTAAGAATATAATATATGGTTAGTGTGAAAGAATAATTTTCATCAATAAAAAAATCCTCGACAATAATCTGAATCACGTCAAGTACGCTCGGCTACAAGCCGCATCACGATCATGTATTTCCCATAATCTGACTTACATATCATGTTAACTTTACTATGTTGTTGCACAAAAAATATACACTCATTAATTTTGAGCACTTTATGAATAAGTGTCAGGCAATGTTTACACAGTTTTAAATGAGATACCTGTTCTCCTTCATTGCATTTTGAATGTCGTACAAATATCAAACAAATGTTATTCTAAATCTAATTGATCCACTTCAACTAATCAGTATAATTTAATTTTACCCATATTTCAATCAAAAATATGTTACATTCATTGAAATGATTGAGCAACACACATCTTATCGTCAATATCATTTATTATTAATTTATTTAAACACGTGAAAATTGGCACAAGGAGGCACCAAATAGATATGCGCCACATAAATCATTCGATTTATATGAGGGCTGGGATACTTCCCGATGCCCAAACCGAAGTAGTCGGTTTCCTTAGGGAGCCACACTCAGAGCCTTCGACCTAAAGATTTGACCCACAAGGCAGTGGAGCAATGTCAGGAGATGCGGTCCCATGGTTGCTAGTGACCAACAATTAGTTCATACGCCATTTGTTCCTTCAGGATACTGAGGCTCATGTGAACCATTGGTTTGGAATCAGGGTTTTCTAAGTCCCCTGTGTGGACTCTCTGTGTCCACCAACCCGGTTAAGGTGCTGAACATTCACTTTTCATTCTCTCAATTTCGTAAGCCACACCCGTGGTGCGTGAAGACAGTGAGTAGGACTTCCCTGGAAGTGGTTGTATGCGCGTGATTACGTGAGCATATTTTCAGAGGGAGAGCTGACTTTCCTCACTCTCGGTTGTACCAAGGCATTTAGAGGCTATCGTCAATATCATACTGAATAAGTAACTACATTTAAAAACTAAAGTACATATATTCATTAGTTATACATTTCTGCTCATAATCACTCATTCATAGTATATTGCCCATGCCAAAATGTTCACTTCTTCAAAGATTATATATTATTTTTATTCGATAAAAGAAAATAAGATAAAATCATAAATGATTGATAATTTAATGAAACCAAATTTATTGAATATAAAATAAGTTTTTTTGTTTTATTCTATTCTCATCACTTAATTTTTTCCCCAGAAAGTTTAACTTAATTGCTGTAAATTGGTAGGCGAAAAATACGTTACATTTCTGTTATTAATTTTTATTCGTTGTCTTGAAAGAGTTTTCCTTTCCTTTTTTTTTAATTTTGCAAAATCAAATTATAACATAATAACTTCTTTTCTGATTGAAAAACATGATCTTAATTATGAAATAGCAAATGAAGTTTTGATGGTTAACAATATGGTTACATTCATTCTTTTATCAATAATCTCTTTGTTTGTCTGTTTTTTTTTCACTGAACATATAAACGACCTCTTATATTCTTATGATTGATTCTTAATAAGTATTCTGGTGTTCTTGGATAATTACATTTGATAAAGTGATCTTATCCATATATGGTTATCGTTCTGAATATCTAAAGTACAGTAAGTAATTAAGAACCCGCTTAAATTCGATTTTTGTCGTATGACTCTGAATAACAAATAATGATGAACTTATTAATAAACAGAAAGCATCATCAATGAACGGATAGGACACACATTGAATAAAGCACCCAACTGCGTCACAACACAAGCCCCCACATGGAATCCTGAAGGCCAAAGGAAAAGAGGAAGACCAAAGAACACATTACGCCGAGAAATGCAGATAGACATGAGAAAAATGAACGAAAATTGGGTGGAACTAGAAAAGAAGGCCCAGGACAGAGTGGGTTTGAGAATGCTGATTGGCGGCCTATGCTCCATTGTGAGTAACAGGCATAAGTAAGTAAGTAATCATCGACAAACAAGGAGGATCAGATGCAGACGTAAAATCGAGGATTGGCACAGCAAGGACCGCATTCCCACAATTGAAGAACATATGGAACTCAAAATAACTTTCAACCAATATCAAAATCACAATCTTCAATACGAACGTAAAGACAGTTCTACTGTATGGAGCTGAAATGTGGAGAACTACCGCAACCATACAAATGTTTATAAACAAGTATTTATCTACGAGAGATACTCAATGTTCGTTGTTGACCGGATATCATCAGCAACAGTCTTCCGTGAGAGAGAACAAACCAGCTTCCAGGTGAAGAGGAAATTAGGAAAAGACGATGGGAGTGGATAGGATATGTAATACGAAAATCACCAAACTGTATCTCGAGGCAAGACCTGACTTGGAATCCTGAAGGGAAACAGAGAAGAGGAATGCCGAAGAACGGATTACGTCAGTAAATAGAAGCAGATACGAAAAGAATGAATATCAACTTGAAAGGATTGCCGAGAACAGGGTTGAGTTGAGAGTGCTGATGGGCGACCTATGTTCCTCACGAGGAGTAACAGGCGTAATTAAGTATTAATAAACGAAGAACAGCGAGTAATTAGTAAGTCTAACAATTTATTTCATTGCATCCGTACTGTATCTGTCACTATCTATAAAACACAAAAATTAAAAAAAATTTGTTATACGAAGAGTTTTCTTTTTGCTGAGTTTATTTTCAAAGCTGTGCAGTAGCGTGTATATATATATTTCCAAAATCATTATCAATAAATTATCTGTTAACGAAAAATATGAATAAAAATAAATTCGCTAGGTTTGGTAACAGAAGTCCAGGATAAACGGAACCACAAAACTCTTATGCTAATTAAGAAACTGGAGGTGTAGTTTTTATGGGCTTAAAGATTCATCAAGAAAATAGAAAACGGTGATCAGTTCTCAAAGAAAGCTTACATGACATGATAAGATGAAATGTTGAATTTCAGATCAACTTTGGTCAGAAAGCCCATGAAAATCGGTTGGGGATGAAAGCTCAGTGAGATATATAATAAAAGGGAAAGTCATGGGTATAAAAAACGGAGTAAAGAATTAAAATTATAGAGGAAAACAGGGTGAATAACTCTTTTGTATACATAATTCTGCATCCTTCAGATATATACCAAATGCTTCACCAGTATTAAGAAGACAGATGTTCACTGTCTTTGTTGGATCTTTGCATATTTTACAGAGGATTTTAGACACTGTATTTTTTTGATTGAATAGCCTATGTTCACAATGTGTTAGAGTGTCTCGTTGACAGTATCGACACATGAACCAAGATGTTAAGTACACAAACGGTATTCACATATTTTTATATAAACATTCTCAAGATTCTGCTTCAAAAACCTAAAACACATCAACATTCTTATTGCTTTTCATCTGATAGATACAGGATATAATGTAGAAATAGAAATCACATTCGATTGAAATAACACTAAATAGAGTTCAGTATTATTAGTATTAAAAAACTGAGCTCAAACTAATCCATTTGAAAGATGTCAATGGTTTTCTTTTCATACAAATTTCCAATGTAACAAACGTTTTTGTTTTGAGTAACTAATATTAAAATATTGTATTCACTTGGTATTGTTTACTTATATCTTCCCATTGTTATTTAGGACAGTAATTGATCAGTCTCTTGTTGGCATATGCACATCCTGTGCGGACTGTTTCGATATTGCCTAGACTCACAAGCTTTATTCGCAAATATGGATAATGACTAGCATTGGAATCCAGAAGCGCGTTTCATCGTATTTGAGATTCGTCAACTGGATGTATCTGCATCTCAGAGTTGATGTTCAATCTGGGATTTGAACCCAGTACCGTTAACTTCAAACGTCATCGTGTTAACACAATATTAATATACTGTGTTTGTTTTATTCTATCAACCTTGTATTCTTAGACCAGTTATAATCATATGACAACGTTTTCTTTATTTTCACTATCACTCTAATTACTTTGGAAATAATCATAGTAAATATTTAAATTAACATCTTTTTTCTGTGGTAAATTATTTGTTCAATACAAAATATTCTCTCCCATTATGAAGCATATTATTTTTGATTTCTTAATTGAATACAAAGATCAGGAATTCATTCACGGCAACAAATTGTAACATAGTAATTAATGTCTAATGTGTTATTAAATTTTTAAGTAAACCACTTGCTGATAGCTGCCAGTTTAATTATAAGAAACATAGATGATTAAAATCATTCCAAAATGATTTAAAATAAGGGATTCTTATAATTCGGATCATATTTATAGTAAAGGAATTCTTTTATTGAATCCGGAAACATTAACCAAATATTAGTGATATTATCTCAATATACTGATTTATGTGATTCAATCTATTATATATTAAGTTTATTCAATATAAATGGCCGCCAATAAATGGAATTGCGTAATTCTCCAGTTCTGTCCGGTAGTATGTTTGAAAATTTTGTAACAAATAATTAGAGGCAAGACAACAAAATATCCACTGAGACAGAACTAATATTGTTGTGGATCAAAGAGAAAAAAACTAACAGCTGAGTACTATAATAAGTGAGCTAGTTCACATAATCTAGCTAGTCAAGATAAAAATCCAACTGAATGTAACAATAACAAAAACAGCTTCAATCAACATTATAGTTTTTTGTAATAAATGATCATCAGCATAAAGTTGGCAACATGTAACTAGAGCGTAACGGAATTGGTCTTTCTAACTGACATGTCTTGTTATACTTTAGACATTATGCCGTCACCATTAATTTATATTGTATTGTTAAGTAATTTATCATGATTGAATATGTCTCCAAACACATTCATTTAAAATAATGCCACACATCAACCTTTTCTCTTATTTCGTTCAACATGGGAGAAAAAAATTTCTTGTAATGGCCATCATGTTGAATATGATTTTAAACCCCAGTGTAAGATGATATATATGACCAGTGAATTGTGATAGAAAATAGCATATGCACTGATTTACAATATCACGTCCATAAATACTTTTCCAAATGAATGATTCACATTCACATTATGAACTGAATTAACATCCAGATGTAACTGGATAATCGTTTAGTCCAGAACCGTTATATTGATGTTTTTCATCCATATTATTTTTGTTATCTCCAACCGTCTCATATCATTTACTCTTCTATGTTAAATATACTGACAGTAACCTTACATCACTCGTTAAAACTAGTGATTAATTTAATGAGTGTTCGATAAATACACATCATTAATAAATATTTGTCTGATATAGTTTGCTTAGATTTAATTATTTTTCTGTCTCCTACTTACACATATCGAGCTATATCTTGTTAAACAAAAAAACAAAAAAAAGGATCAAAAATATTGCGTCTACGATTTCTATGAGAGTAAACAAAATAGTCAATGTACTGTAAAAAAAAATCAGGGCCAAATTGAATTTAGAAATCTCCAGACTACTTTTTACAGAAAAATGTTATTTTTTAACTAGATTAATATGAACAAACGTATTAGAGAAATGTGAATATCGACAAAATTGATTTCCTTTACAGCATGATGAAACAGATTATTAGTGGTGTTACAGCATTGAAACTAAGCAACCAAAAGTCCTGATTCTTTCATACTGACAAACCATTTTCGGATATATAATCAATAAATATGTATTACTCACGAGATATTCTGTAATCTAGGTCATTAACATAGTGCACAAAACCCTAATTAAACCCTACAGAACAAGCTGTGAACCGTATGTCGAGAAATTCGAACACTTCACTTCTACATGAAGTTTGTGCTGATGATGTCCCTCAGAATAACGATGAAAGCTCTAAAACCAAATCATCCAGCTCAGAGAACGGAACTCTATCAAAATCGTCCACCTGAGTTACGAATCTTCTCCATCAATACAGTAAAAGGATGTGTTCAATACACATCTGACTATAATCAGAGAAAAATATCGATTTTTTAAAATTTTATTGGTTTCTCATCAGGTCTATACTACTTGGATGTATGAATAACTTTACGCATATTTCATTCTTATTAAGTGCCAGTAACAGTTGTCGAGTCACTGAAATTCAATAATCTTTGAACATTAGAATAAGCTATTTTTATGTAAAACTCTTTGACAATATCCAAACACTTAATTAAACTCGAACATAAACCGATTCAAAAATTAACTCATACAAATATCTGCAAGTATATAAAAATGTTCGAAAAAGTTTATACTGTGAGAGAATAGTAACAGTGTGAAATAAGCAGTGTCCATATTGCAACTTGGACGATAGGATTCGATCTGCACTAAGAAGAACATGACATAAATGAAATGGATCACCAGCCAGTGATCAATCAATTGTAAAAGAATAAGCAATGATTGTTTTTTTGGAAATATGTGTTATTTGCAATAAATGATCTAAAGTGAAAATCAGCTTAAGGAACTACTTACTAACTTACGAGTGTTACTCCTCGTAAAAGAACATAGGTCGCCCATCAGCACTCTCAACTCAACCCTGTTCTCGGCAATCCTTTCAAGTTGATATTCATTCTTTTCGTATCTGCTTCTATTTACTGACGTAATCTGTTCTTCGGCATTCCTATTCTCTGTTTCCCTTCAGGATTCCAAGTCAGGTCTTGCCTCGAGATACAGTTTGGTGATTTTCGTATTATATATCCTATCCACTCCCATCGTCTTTTCCTAATTTCCTCTTCACCTGGAAGCTGGTTTGTTCTCTCTCACGGAAGACTGTTGCTGATGATATCCGGTCAACAACGAACATTGAGTATCTCTCGTAGATAAATACTTGTTTATAAACATTTGTATGGTTGCGGTAGTTCTCCACATTTCAGCTCCATACAGTAGAACTGTCTTTACGTTCGTATTGAAGATTGTGATTTTGATATTGGTTGAAAGTTATTTGAGTTCCATATGTTCTTCAATTGTGGGAATGCGGTCCTTGCTGTGCCAATCCTCGATTTTACGTCTGCATCTGATCCTCCTTGTTTGTCGATGATTACTTACTTACTTATGCCTGTTACTCACAATGGAGCATAGGCCGCCAATCAGCATTCTCAAACCCACTCTGTCCTGGGCCTTCTTTTCTAGTTCCACCCAATTTTCGTTCATTTTTCTCATGTCTATCTGCATTTCTCGGCGTAATGTGTTCTTTGGTCTTCCTCTTTTCCTTTGGCCTTCAGGATTCCATGTGGGGGCTTGTGTTGTGACGCAGTTGGGTGCTTTATTCAATGTGTGTCCTATCCGTTCATTGATGATGCTTTCTGTTTATTAATAAGTTCATCATTATTTGTTATTCAGAGTCATACGACAAAAATCGAATTTAAGCGGGTTCTTAATTACTTACTATACTTTAGATCCTTACGGATTAAAGCTTGCTGATTGCAAAGTTGGGCGTCTATTGCGTCTTTCATGCGGTTCAGCAACACCGTTAAAGACTTTCCCTGGTGCTGACAGTAGTGTGATGCCCCTGTAGTTTTCACATTCGCTCAGATCCTCTTTCTTTGCAATCTTGATGAGATATCCTTCTTTCCAGTCCATCGGCATTTGTTCCTCTGCCCAAATCTTTTTTAATAAAAGGCGAAGTATGTTTGCAGTTACTTCGATGTCTGACTTCATTGCTTCAGCTTGTATAATGTCGGGTACGGCTGCATTCCCGCTTTTGATTTGTGTGATGGCCATTTTGATTTCTTCCGTCGTTGGTGGATTCGCGATCAAACAGGTCAAATACAAATTCACAGTAAATAATTAAACTTGAAGTAATATCGTGTCAATCCCACTTTTTATCTTTTACAAAGCACCTGTACTCCAGGAAGATGTTTCAATAATGCAGTTAATCAACGTCTGAATTATATATGACAAATTTCAAGAAATAATCTGGAAAAGTTATTTCAAAAGGCTGTATATATGTTTACTTAATCCACAAAACAGGAGAAATTTTGAAAATTATCTACTTTTCAAGAATTGTTCAATTTGTTTACCCTTGTTGGCATTTCGTTTAGCAAGTCTGTTATCAACGGGATGGGGTTACTGACTCCATGTCCAATCCTCATCCTTCACTCGGGCTTGGAACCGGTAGTAACCCTATAAGAACTACAAGTGAAGTTACTTTTCAAGTATAGTTTCTAATAATTTCTGAGTTATATCAAACGAACCTGGTGTATAAAATTGATGATCTGCAGTGTAATACAGTGAATATGGTATAACATAATTATCTATTGATATTTTAAAAAGTTCCGGATAAATTCATTGTCATACTCCAAGAATTATGCGAATATCCAGGTACTCCATCAAGTTTTTATTCCTTTTATACGTTTAACGAAAATTAATTCGGTTGTACGGTAATAAATAAGATGCGTGGGAATCGAAAGTACATGATTCGTTCAGAATAAAAGTATATTCTAAGCTAGTATCTCTTTTATAAGTATATAGTTTATATTTGGATGATAATATTTCGAATTTTAATCTTCAGGTAAATCTATTCAGCGATATTAGAAATATTATTTGCATTAGTATGAGAATGTCGCGAATTAACTGACATTAATGTTTTTCCTAATGTCTTCAGTACCGAAATACCACCCCCTAGAACTGTAGACATAAATTGTATTTGAAATAATCTCAGCGATTGAAATTTAGATGATTCCAGCGTTTTGTCCAGCAAACTTTTCTGAAATTCTTTAGAGTAATAATCAAAATTAAAATTATCAAATATAATTTTCATATCTAATGACTTCTCTATACTCGGCACCCAATTTTTATCAAACTGTTCGTTCTAATATTGACGAATATTCGTATAGACATAACTTGCGAACAATCTGACCTTTAACTTCTACCAGCACCAGGACTCAAACGACTACTCATTATGTCTACAAAAGATGTCCTGTCTCAATTTGATAACACTATCCACTATCGAACTAATGAAGTAGAAATGGGAAGTCTACCTGGTCATATCCTATCAAATATATTAATTGCTAACCTTGAAGAGAATAAGCTTAGGGGAGCGAAAGATGAAATGGAGTATTATGCGAGGTATGTTGTTGATACTTTTTTGTATGTAATGATTAACAATCAACAAAACACATGCAAAACCTTTTCACTGACGCCCATAAATATATTCAGTTTACCATGGAACAGGAGAAGGATGATAAGTTCTACATTCTTGACACTGTCATACAACGGAGGGAGGACGGTACAGTTCAACATTAAGTTTATCAAAAAGATGTAGAATGGTGATTATATGAGTTTCAGCAGCTTTTGTCCGACTGGTTAAAAAAGGCACTCTTGTAAAACACTATTTTGCAGAACAGAAAGGATATGTACTACTGATACACTAGAAGCAGAATTAACGAATGTGAACGAGTGCTTAAAGAACAATGGGTATCGAAATAGATTTATTGAGAAATATGGGAAAAGCAAAGATAAAACGCCTAAAGAAACCACAGTATATAAAAAACCTACTATTATTCAACTTGAATATAAAAGTGATATTGCAGCGACAATAAACAGAAGATTAGAAAGCACACTGGCCAGAACTTATCCTACAGGAATCCTAATTATCTTATATAAAATAATATTTTCTTTACTTTTATCAAAAATCCATAAGTATTTCTTACATGTTACCCCCAACTGTGTATATAAATTGACATATACGTGCCAATTCAGTTACATTTTTAAAACAGTACGAACGACTGACATTCCAAGAACATATCCCAAAAAGTCTCATGATAATGGGATTTAAGGCTTTTAGAAGTACTACTGCAAAATATCATTTCATTACATTATTTTTGCGATTTTCCTCTATGTCTCTCCTTTTTTAATTTCACTACTTATTTCGAAGTGATAATCTCATTATTTATTTTTTTAACTTCCTGATCTCATTTTGTGCTCTTGTTAATTGTTGTTAATTTATGCTCAACTACTTCATCGTTCATTATTTGTTACCATGTTTAATAATCCAGAATCTTCTCTCACATACAAGATTTATTCACAATTCTCACGATGTCTTCGCTCTCACTACCCCACCATGATGATGTAGTTTCGGTTATTTTGTTAAGCCCATATAACTTATTCTAGCTTCTGAACAGGCCAATTTATCCATTCTTGTTGAGTCACGTTTTGACCTTTTTAATTATTCACTTATCAATCTTGACTGTTTTTATATGAGTGTATGTGTGTGTACATTTCTTATCCCGTTCGTCACATGTCTGTGACTTATTTTCGTGTAACTATAAATATTGATTAATGCTTGGCTAAATGGGAGTTGGCTTATACGCCATCTCCACCGCGCGTCATTTCGCTTCTCTCTATTCCATTCGCTTTATATACAAAATATATGTATCCAAAAGTCCATTCTCCTTATTTGACTTATTTAATTCCGTTACCCACTGAACGCTGATTAGGCCGATAAAGACATACGAGGATAGGCGGCATATACAATTCAATAACAATCATTCATGCAATCTACTTGGAGTTAGATCTCGGGTCACTAAAGTGGAGATCCTGTCAACAAACATTGTCCTAAGTAAATGACGACAAAATAAAGGGCCCCACAACGATACATATCCATTTTTACTGTTATGAGTATATAAACTTTATAATAATTTTGCTTTTAAATATTAAAGGTCGTAAGCAGCTAATGAGAACCTAACGAAATAAAACGAATTCGTGTTATTCTGCTCAATTCATTGTTATTGCTCTATTCAAGATAATAAAATGTACTAAATATGTATAAAATAATAAACGTTGGACAGTCCGTGGAGATCAATTATCACAAGAAATGTTCTGTTTAACAGAATGTTGTTAAAAGATTTTCTGAATGTAAAGTTGGTTTGAAAACCAATGAGACTATAATTTATGAACGACCTTTAAGCGACGCCATCATGATGTTGAAAATGTTCACCTACTAACTAATACTAAATGTAGGTTATAATGCAGTGTGATGAATCAGAACTATGACTTACAGTTTATGGTTATGATTAGGAACTAAATCTAGGGTTTTCATCACAAACCAACATCAACCTAAAATAACAAAACGCTATTTAGCCAAATGGATGAATGAATTTCGCTCTAAAATCCATGACCTGTTAAATTATGTCTGATTGGTTCGTTCACCCGAAAACCTATTTCGCAATACTTATTATTTAAAACTTTAGACACAATTACTAAAAGAAACAACTTGGTAATATCAACATGAAAATGCTTGATATTTTAATACCACATTCAAAGCATTGGTAATGTTGAGTATTGCACAAAAAACGTTTAACACACCTTATCATTATTAAATGTATACAAAGTTTTAGAACAGCTGTTCATAATAGTACATATTAGAAACTTAATTCATTAATGAAGATAAACAATTATTCAATAATGATGTACAGATCAATCTTTTTAAATAATCATTGGAATACTTTTAATCTTTTATTTACTATTAATACTATTTTGTACAATATTCAAAAATAAAGAAAATATGAACATGCAATTTAATTCTGATAATTTAAAATTCAATGTTCAATTTATAAACAGGTAATTAAAACAAATTATATGTATCTACATTACTTCTTGGTATTAATCTTTTTTGTTTGTAATTGGGTAAATATGACAAAACAGTATGATAATGATTGACATAATGAGACATGATTACACTGAAATAATAAGCTATTATTATTATTATCATTGCAATTCACATAATGCACGCATATGAACATAGAAAATGAGATACAGAATTATAATATAAAAAATTATCCATAGTATGTATCTATTCATTAATATAGAGATAGAACATTCTGTCTTAGCATTAAGAACAGTCAATCAAAATGTTTATCGACTTCTTTTCAATACATGAATGACAATACATTTTTATTAAGTAAATTTTACAAATTATTTATTATAAGTAGTATAATTAATGTAACTGTCACTTCTTAACTGAATTTGATTCCCAAGTTCTGTTTCTACATTAAATGAGTTATTATTTTTTTCAAAGTGTTCCATAGGCCTCATGTTCATATTCTTATAAGAAGGTCATCACTAAATTCAGTTCTATCTACATTTTTTATTGAGATTATGAACCGATTGATGTTAGACCACCATCGAAAACCTGGAAGCACTGGACCACTGAACCGGCATCCAATGGTGTTAATGTCCAACCTCAACCAATCCACGAAATTGCGCGACCATCTTCGATTGTACTGAGGTAGACATCTGTTTCTACCAGACACAGATTAGCTCCACTGGTCACGGAAGCCGTGACCAGTGGTTAGGCGTTAAGCATTCGCGCGCGAGGCTGTAGGCCCTAGGTTCGAATCCCGCGAGCGTGATCGTGGATGCGAACTGCTGAGGAGTCCCATACCAGGACGAAACGGCCGTCCAGTGCTTCCAGGTTTTCAATGATGGTCTAACATCAATCGGTTCATGATCTCAATCAAAAACTTAACAATCTCCACAACCTCTATCTAAATTCTCCGTGAAGTATAATATTTCAAAACTTGAGGTTTACGATCTAGAATTCTTTTAATTCTAGATGGACAGAATAATTCACATCGAAGTAATATAAGGCATCATTCTAGTATCAGAATTGTCTACAATTGCTTGATTAAACGCTTGATCTATTTAGTTTTATATCATTCAAATATTTCAATAAACCCTTCTGTTTTAGATTATTTTGAACTGTGTTATTCAACTAACAAATATGGATAGCCCTTATTACATAAGTTTGACATTGCTTAATACAAACAGAATATCAGTCATATTTGTATACAACTGAACACTGAAGATACGTCAGTGATAGTTAAAGTATGCAAATTATAAAGATTAGAAATGTTTTAAAATAGAATAGACAGACACTATATTCAATCTATCCAACAGGCAGAAATTACTTTATGGAGACAAAAACCAATAATCAACCCATATTTCACTTAAATAAACCTTTATTCAAATAATTCTCTGCTTTATACTCTCAAAAATGAATTTATTTCAAATTTTATATTCAAGTGCCATTTCAATTATTCACCATGATTATAATATGCAGTCACATTAGTCAATGCTGACAGAATTTTGATTGAATAGAAGCCTGTAATGTAATCGTCAATTGGATTGATCGTAATACCGAACAGGCTTTTTTGTACTTAAACTTAAGTTTTTGGAAATCCTGTAATAAATCAAATTATATTTGCTGCTGTTCGTATTTTTTAATATATCGGTAACCTAAAGTGACTGTGTTACACAAAAACAGTAGCCATACAACTCATTCATACGATTCATATAATAATTAATTATCAACCACATGAATATCGATGCTGAGAACGGTATAAATGATATTCCCTATAAATGATTCCAATAAATTAATCCATTATTTCAAGGTCATTTGAATATTATGTGGCCTAAAAGCAAACTTATTCAAAATTTCCACATTTATTCGTCTTATGTTGTCTAAAAACCTTTAGCCATAGTAGACCAATAAAATTGTGTATACATGTCTGTTATATGTGAACAAGAATAGACCAAATACTAGTGACTCCATTGACTTGGTGTATCACTTGATATACTACTGAAGTAAATGTAGCAGTTCATTCCCTAAAGTTTTATTTTGTTTGCATATTTTGTCGAACATTAACATTTGTTAGAGCACTGAGTAGTTTCACTTAAATTAATAATGTTTGTAGATTAGGTACCGATCACAGCCATCGCTTACTGGGTTTTTATTAGAATAATAATTATTATTAATAATAGCCGTATTTACAATTGATTGATCACTGAAATAAATGATCAATCTCATGTATGTTAGGTCCTTCTTGGTGCAGATTGATTTTCCATTGAACGAATCGCAATATGGTCACTAGTCTAAGTGATTCGACATTGCATGCACTATGTTGAGATAAGATGGTGGTTGGACGTAGTCAACAGGAAAGCCTGGACCTAGGTTTCATGCTACTTGGCACTCGTCAGCAAGGTGTACCTGTCATCTCCCTGACGGATTTGATCTCGTGTCACCCCGTTTCACAGTCACCGCTACCGAGATAAAATTTCAAATACGATAGTCAAGCTACATAAATAACCAATGATCAAAGATAAATGTCAACCATTTTGAGTACTTGTATATTAAGTTATTTTTTGAGTTATAAGTGTCAACAGAACATAACCTATAACATTTTAGTTAACTATTTATATTATTGCTTCCAACCTCATTTCATAAGCAGATAACATTAGAATAGTGAACGTTTATCCATATGGAATATTCATACAAAACCGTTTCCACTTATATGGCTCAACATAGTCTATAATATTTTATTTTGAAACGTGAAAGCACAATATTTGTCTAACGGTGATAACTTTATTTAATTTTAAACTAGAAAACAAGTAATTTGTTGGGATATATTGACAAGTATTGTAGTGAACGAGAACATAGATGATGATAATCGAATGTATGTGAACATAAAATTACAGAATCTCTTAGTAAAATCTGAGAATCATACAGTAAATACTTAATTTGCAGATGTCAATCAATCGTCTCAGACTTTACTGTTCCTTCATTTCCAAACCGATTGCTTTCTGTCCCCATTTTTTCCTTCTCTATCTTCTCGACTTTCTGCTGCCAGACATTCCATTCATAACTGGCATTATATACTACTTGTGTCGATATAAGTAGCACACACCACAGTATATCCTTTTAATGAAGAGTTTTTAGTGGCCCGAGATCTGACTCCATTTAGGTCGCATGATTGATTGTTATTGAAATATACATTCCGCCAAGTCCTCATATAAATTTATCGACTTAAATTGCGTTAGTGAATAACGGAATTAAATAAGTCAAATACGAGAATGGATTTTTGAATACGTATATTATGTACACTCGTCGATCTGGACAGACAATCAGAGAGACGAAGCAAAGGACGAGAAGAGAAGAGAGCGGAGCGAAATGACCCTCAGTGGGGAAGGTGTGTAAGTCAAAACAATTTAATCAAGCGGTAATCGATATTTGTAGTCAGACAAAAATAAGTTACAGGCATGTGGTGAGTAAGATAAAAAGTGTACACATACGCTTACATAGAAACAGTCAAGGTTGATAAGCCGATAATTAACAGGGTTAAAATGTAACTTGAAGAATATGGATAAGTTGATTTGTTCAGAAGCTAAAACAAGCTGTGTATGCATAACATAGCAACCGACACTACAAGTTCACCATAATAAACTTATACACTGAGATAGAATCATTTACTTTTAAATAGAAATATCTACCTTATCTGTTATAAAAACTATACTAAATTATATTAACTGAATATCAAGTGATTTTCATAACATAAGTTAGATAGTATACAAATTTAATGAATTTAATAACTATATTACTCTTCTAAAAGGTTAAAAAAAACTGATTTAATTTCTAAATTAATTTTGTATTACTTGTTTGAATCGTCTCATTGATGTTTAGGACTGTAACTAATTAGTCTCTTATTGGCAGAATGTACATTCTGTGTAAATTACCTCGATATTGTCTTAAATCACAAACATTATAAACAAGGATAGAATAACACAATGGTGTTTGAAGTGAACAACACTCGATTCAAATCCGAGATGAAACATCAACTCTGCAATCCAGATACATCCAGCTGACGAGTTTCAAATAGAACAAAACGCGTGTTATGGATTCCACTACTAGCCACCATTCATTTTTACATTTATAAATTAATTTTTCGTTCATCAATATTCGATTGTTTCTCTCCAATTTTTCTTTTCTCTTCTTTGCTTATATCAAATATTTTAATGTTAAAATTTTATGTCTAAACTGATTACAATGAGAAAAGAATAATTATTTATAAGTTGTTATTAACATATGCTATAATCAACGTAATCACTATGTTGGCAATAATTATAATTAAGTTTTCCTTTCATACAATAGATTGGTCAGAAAACTATTATTATTATTATTATTATTATTATTACTATTATTATTATTATTGCGATAAGAATAATGAAAAGAAACAAGAAGAATTCCAGAATATTTTTTTAAAAGAAAAAACAAACAATGAAAGTTCACTCTGGTATTGTTTGACTTCAATCTTCCCATTGATGTTTAGGACTGTAATTGATCAGTCTCTTATTGGCATATGTGCATATTGCCTCGATGTTGCCTTAATTTACAAGCATCGCACAAGCGAATGGCTATCAGGACTCAGTAGCTAAGTGAATAAAGTTTGAAGTGAACGGTACTGGGTTGGAGTCCCAGAGTGAATATCAACTCTGAGATGCAGGTACAATCAGTTGAAAAGTCCGAAATAGGACGAAACGCGCGTCTTGGATTCCACTGTAAGCCACTATCCATCTTTGTAAACAATGAAAGTGTTCATTTTACAAAGAGAAAACTTTTGAAGTGTTGCATATTTCTGTTCAAAAACAAATAATCAATGTAAATCATTGTATTTTATAACATGTTTTTACAAGAGAATTAAAAAAGTTAATAAATAAATAATTTCCCAAAATCTGAAAGGGTTTTTGTGAATATTATAGTACTTCGTATTGAGCCGTTGCCTTCTCTTTTTAGCCACGCCGGATAATGTTCTTGAATTCTTTTGGATAAACTGGCCATGAAACAATCAACTGAAAGCAACTATAGAAAAACTTCACTTGTATAAAAGATACGTAGATGATATCTTTATCGTTCGTGACAACAAATATGGCTCAAGTCATCTTAACAATTCCCACCCATCAATAAAATTCACATAAGAAGTTGAAAACAAACAAAATATTCACTTTATTCACGTGGAAATGACAAGAAAGCAAGACGTACTTTAAAAAGGTCTATCTACAGGAAACCCATGTGGAATGGCCAACTATCAAATTTCCACAGCTGGGTTCCCATCAGCCAAAAAAGAAACCTAATAATAACACCCGCTACAAGAATACGAAGAATCTGTAGCCCCAAGGTCGTAGATGAAGAATTGGGCCTTTTAAAGGTGATACTTATCAAAAACGGGTATATTTCGATATTCATTGATAAGAATATGAATCCAAAAACGCCAAAGACATAAATAATTACAGTAGAAAAGAAAACTTTATACATGAACATCGACTTCAAAGGTTATAGAGCCACATATATCTTAAAGAGGAGAATTTTTGATTCCTTAAAAAGAGCATTCTTCGCAGCGACATTGCGAATATTATTCTCCAGCCGATCATTGTTCACTAATAGTCTGAAAGATAAATTATCGCATCTGACCAACTCAATGTGCATTTATCAATTTACCTTCTCTTGTGGAGCTAGGTACATAGGTCGTTCGATGCGTACTTTATCCAAAAGAATTCAAGAACATTATCTGGCGTGGCTAAAAAGAGGAGGCAACAGCTCGATATGAAGTTCTATAATCGAAAACCATGTGAACACAGGTCATTCAATCGAGACAGACTCTGTGTTCCAAGTCATCTACAAGGTAAGTAGAAGTCTTCCTAAGACAATGTTATAGTAATTTCAATAGCTGACATCATGAATCAAATGAAGTTAGGTTTTCCAGATTTTCCATGGTGATCTAGCTTCAATTGATTCATGATCTCAACTATTAAAATTTCACAGGTTGAAATTGTTATATCCTAATGAATATTAAATTACAGGTAACTCCCGAGGACTATTAATGGACTAATATTCTATAAATATTCTTATTGTATAACTAGTCAACAATTACATTATGCATATTTATATTCCTCTTATTACAAGATTTATTTTGACCTATAATTCACTATTGTACGATTTACGGTTCTTAAGTTATGTTCAGTTTATTAACTACTGCCTCCCACATTCACAGCCACTTTTTGGGCTTATTTGTGTACAAATATTATTTCCTATTTTATGGTACGTTGCGGTCTGTCTGATTGATATATAAACCGGGCATGTCTGAAATAAACGATCTTGTCTGATCTGCTCTGCTCTGATTCGGAAGCTGGTATTGTGTTCTGGACTCAAGTGGAAGGGCTCGGAGGACACAGGACCAATAAGGACCCTAAACTGTCCACACCGGTTGAACGTCATTGGTTGGCCTAGTGTGAAGATTCGTATAAGTTGTACTCGGATTGGTAGATAAGTCGTGTGATAGAAAAGTCAGACACCCAAGGTCATAACAGAAATCATGAGTCAGTTGAAGCTAGACCACCATTAAAACCTGGAAGCACAGGATGCGCACTGCTGAGGAGTCCCATACCAGGACGAAACGGCCGTCCAGTGCTTCCAGGTTTTCAATGGTGGTCTAGCTTCAACTGACTCATGATTTCAACCTGTGAAATTCCTAAAACTCTCCACAAAACCCATTCTGATAATAATCTACTGCTCACTAGTGACTGACTTCAGGAAAAACTCCTGGAGTTCTAGTGAGAAGCCGTTACCAGTGGAGTTCAACCGGTCTGTTGTGAGATAACAACTCACTGAAGACAATGGTGTACGGTGGCACAACTTCGTGGATTGGTTGAAGTTAGACATTAACACCGTTGGATGCCGGCTCAGTGGTCTAGTGGTTAAGTGCTCGCGCGCGAAGCCAGTAGGTTCTGGGTTCGAGCCCCGCGTGGTGTGGGATCGCGAGTGCGCACTGCTGAGGAGTCCCATACCAGGACGAAGCGCCCGTCCAGTGCTTCCAGGTTCTCAATGGTGGTCTAGCTCAACCTGTGAAATTTCTAAAACTCTCCACAAAACTTATTCTGATATTAAAATTTCCCAATATATTTGATTATCCTAAGAGTTTCAATGAAATTGATTCCGTTTATCGATTTTTTTAAGAATCCAAAAATAACAATATTTGTAATATATCATGAATTTCCTGTATTTTTTACTTTCCTCTTCAATTGAATACAATGTAATATGTTTAATCTTTATTAATTATTAACATGATGCCAAAAACCTATTACTAATCAATAATGAATAAAAAACAAGGCCAAATCAATAGTTGGGTTAGAATAATATGAATTCATTTTATCTCCTAGTTTCTCATCAGCTGTTTACAATCATATTTGTGTAAAGTGTTACGTTGAGATATGATAGAGTATGAAGGAATCGACATTGATGACGGAGGAAAATGAGAATGATAAAGATTATCGATAATATAAATGTGTGTGGATATGTGTGAGGTCATTTGAAGATCAAACTCAAAAAAATATAAGTAGGGGGGGCTAATGAGGCAGTAATTACATAAAGTTCAGAAACTGATAAGATAAATCGTGGGATAATTATAGAAATTGTGAAGAGTGTACATAAAGTATGAACCACTTGTAAACAAATCTAGAAGATTTAGAGAAATAAAATGATAAGTGATATATAATTCCCATTGAAACATTGAAAACACGAAGTTCAGCGAAGTGTTCACGTTCCAGCTGATTTATCATCAAGCCATACAATCATATATATATGAAAATTTTGTTAGAGTATCAGTTTCGTCAGGACATATGAACAAGTTGGTAATAGTTCAGAATCCTATACTAATAAAATGGGATACGCAACAATCATTCAAAATTTGAAGAGTTGAAATAAATTTAAAGAATTCGGTGAGTAAAAAAAACAAATCATACTATTCTCCCACAACTATTGTTTTGGCTTTATTAAAACTAATAAAGGTATCCAATCGCATGAAATATCAAATGAGTTGTTTTCAATGTGAATCGCTTTAAGAATCAATATTTTAGAAAGAGGGTTTTCTTATTATTGTTTTGGATAATAGTTCTAGAATGTCATACCAATTTTGTTGTGTAATTTAACAGTACTTTTGAAGTCTGGAAAAGAAGACAAGACATGCGAGTTTCATCCACTAAATTATGATTACAAATAGCCCATTTTTTAAAAAGTGAACAAAATGTTACCAAGATAGTTGATGGTTATCTACTAGCTCTTTTACAATACAAAGCTAATTTTTCAGCTTTTAAGTTATTATGGTTACTGGGAATTATAATTACGTGGAATTGAACTGTTCATTGATAATTCTAAGCAAACTCATTGCCTCTACATTATGTCCCGTGTCTGATAAGTGGTATGCTACTGAATTGCGTAAAAAACTCAAGTTCAAAGGCGATAATGGCACATGGTCAATCAATATGAGACTAAAAACTGCACTGACAAAAACATATCCTGCAGCTAAATTGATTGTCCTGTCCAAAACTACATGTTCTTTGACACAATCAAAGGTCGACAGGTATCCCTTTCATGTTACCACCAACTGTGTATACAAATTTACATGTATCTGACGAAGCAATTACATTGGTAGAACAGAAAGGAGAGCCTACGTCCAATTCAAAGAACATATCCCGAACAGTTTGAGATCAAACGGACTAAAAGCACTTAGCAGCGCTGTCGCAAGACATCTCCTTGACACAGGACACGAAGTCGATATACTGAAGTCCTTCAAGGTGATCAACAAACAATCAAATTCAAACCTTTTGAAATTCGCTGAAGCAATAGCAATCAAACGTTTAAAACCAGATCTTTGTATACAAAAAGAAACAGTAATAAATCTTTCTTTGCCCTGGTAACATTCACCCCAACCCCTTTCATTTTTATTTATTTTTATTACGTCATTCCAACTCTTTCTGAATTTTATAATTACATCATTCATAACTGACCAATTTCAATTCATATCTCTCTTTATTAACATTAATCTATTTTCAGTTACTTCATTACATAATCGTCTAATGTGTTTTAATTCCATGATTTCTAATCACCATTTCAATTTTCTGGAACCTTCCCTCCCAAACTCTATATATTCGAAACAAAATTTTATGACCTCATTAACTCTAACGAAATCTTTACCACATTATGTTACAGATATTCATCCTTCATCGCCTTCTGTTGTATAAGTATGTCAATATCTATAATAACGTTGAATTTCAAATATTTTAGGTTGTAAGCAGCTGACGAGAACCTAACGAAATAAAATGAATTCATATTATTCTGCACCAACCTTTGTTCTTACTCTCTTTAAAAACTTACTTCTTGATTGCATAGGTTTTTTGGAATATGTTCATGAAAATGAGCCTTCCTGTCTTTCCGGTGTACACTTTTTGCGTGGACATGTAGATTTACATATATAGCTAAGGGATGACGTAAAATGGATTTGTAGTTACTTTTACTTTTTTGTTGTTGAGCAGTGTTGTGCATAATGGAATCAATTTTGCCGCAGAAATTATACTTTTAAATGCTGCTTTTAGTCTTTGATTAATTTTGTTCATTATCTGATCACCTTTGAATGACAAGCACTTTTCCTTTGAGTTTGTTATTCTTCTCTCTTAATTCGATGTATGGTATTATATTTCATTATAATTGATTGAGGGTACTCATTTTCTCGTAGACAATGATTTATTACAGTACGCTCATTCCCTGTTCTTGTTCTCTTTCTTTGATCTTCTTAACTTTCTGCCACCAGGCATTTCACGTTTTATTGATGCCCGCGAATGCCCTGGTACGGCCGAGAGTGGGGTGAGTCCGCTCTCCCTCTCGAAATACTCTCACACGGCCACGCGTATACAGCCTCTGCCAGGGAAGTCCTACTCATTGCCTTCTCGTGGCGGGGGTGTTGTTTACGAAAATGAGAGGACGAAAAGCGAATGTCCGGCGCTTTAACCGGATCCCAAACCAATGGTGCACATGGGCTCCAGTATCCTGCGGGAACAAATGGCGTATGAACCAATCGTTGGTCACCGGCTACCATGGGATTGCATCTCCTTACGATGCTCCACTGCCTTGTGGGTTAGACCTTTAGGTCAAAGGCTCGGGGTGTGGCCCCCTAAGAAAACCACCTGCTTCGGTTTGGGCACCCGGGCAGTATCACAGCCCACACACAAACGATGAACTCTATGTCTTTGGCAACTACTTTTATCGTTCCAAAAAACAATCAGTCGATTCAAATAATTATCATTACTATTATTGTCATTATTAATACTATTATTATTACTATTATTGTCGTCATTATTATTATTATTATTATTATTATTATTTCCCACATTATTCACCCTCTTTTATACTTATACAGCGGCTCGTCTTTGGTGGAAATCCGACTGTATCTAAACGTTCTCGAGTCACTGTCCGGTTGAAAATTGTATGTTACCATCGAATATGAGTACTGAAGCAGTTTTTCTGAAACCACGTGCGCCATTCAAACTGGCTGCCTTCAACGTTCGCACACTTATGCAGGTTGGTCAACAGATAGGGCTGGCTATGTCTTTGGAAAGTCTTAATATTGATGTTTGTTGTCTATCCGAGACCCGTATTCAAGACTCTAGCGAAGTACTACAAATTCGCTCTACATCTGTCACTTCAAAAAGCTTGTTTTACGTGCGCTTATCCGGGGACCCTGTGGCATCTTCGTCTGGTCTTGCTGGCGTTGGTGTCGCACTAAGCGCTAGAGCTGAGGCAGCACTAGTCGATTGGATCCCCATTAACAGTCGGTTATGTGCTGTTAGATTAGAAAGTTCCATCAAAGTGAGAAGAAATCGGCGTGAGAAACGATGTCTTTTCGTCATCTCCGCCTATGCCCCGACAGATTGCAGCCCGGATGCAATCAAGGATGAGTTTTACCACCAGTTATCTGTTCTTCTCCAGAAAGTGCGTTCGACAGATATTGTAGTACTAGCCGGAGACTTGAATGCTCAGGTCGGGCGTCTAGGCACAGAAGAGAGTCGTTTAGGTGGCCGATGGGGACTTGTTGGTCGCAGGTCAGATAACGGGGACCGTCTACTGCAACTGTGCACAGACCACAACCTGTTTCTGGCTAGCACTAACTTTCGGCACAGTCATCGCCGATGTGCCACCTGGCGTCCTCCCTCTGCATCTCAAGCCTGGACTCAGATTGATCACATCGCGATCAGCTACCGCTGGCGTGGTTGTGGTAAAGACTGCCGCTCCTTTTGGAGTACCTATCTGGACTCTGACCATGCCTTGGTCTGCGCCAATCTTGCCTTACTTTTCAGTGGACAACGAAGTGACCGCCACCAACGGATTGATGTTAGCAAGCTGGTTGCAACTTCTGTTGCAAGTAAGTATCGAACCGAGCTAGCCTCTAGGCTAGCTACCACTCCACCGAAAAGTATAGATGAGCATTGGTTGCAATTGCATGACGCCATGAAAATGGCGGGAACAGTCAGTTGTGGGTTTGCGAAACGTCCCGCTTTTAAGCACTGGGTTTCTTCTGGTTCCTTACAACTCATTGAAGCCCGTCGGTCTACTCCGGGTGACCGTGAGTTTGACCATAAACGAAGGATGTTACGTAAGGAAATTGGGCAAAGCTTGCGTAAGGACCGAGAAGCCTGGTGGTCGATGCGTGCTAATGAGCTGGAAGCAGCAGCTGCATCTGGTAACTACCGGAAGCTCTTCCAGCTCATCCGAGCCACTGGCAGCAAGAAGTCTGGTGTGAGTGAAACAATCTGCGAGGATGATGGGATGCCAATCACTAACATCCATCGACGTCTTGGACGATGGGCAGAATTTTTCGAAGGGCAGTTCAACTGGCCTGCTGCTCCGGCAACATCGGTCAGACTGTCCTGCCCTCCATGGCCGGTGACGACTGATCCACCAAACGAGGAGGAAGTCCGCAAGGAACTCCAACTCTTGAAGCGTTACAAATCACCTGGCCCAGATGACTTACCTCCGGCTCTTTTTAAAGATGGTGGTGACTTTTTGACTAAGGAATTGACGACGTTGTTTACAAAGGTTTGGGAACTAGAGAGTGTACCAACGTCATGGAATGAGTCGATAGTTGTCCCTATCTTTAAAAAGGGTTCACGTCGTTCCTGTAACAACTATCGGGGGATAAGTCTACTTCCGATTGCGTCCAAGCTATTGGCTTCCGTCATACTTCGTAGGTTGTTCAAAACCCGAGAAAGATTGACTCGCGAGGAGCAGGCTGGGTTTCGTTCTGGTCGAGGATGTATTGATCATATCTTCACCCTCCGCCAAATGTTAGAACACCGCCATACTTTCAAAGGCCAACAATCGTAGTGTTTCTTGACATCAGGGCTGCCTTCGATTCGTTGGACAGGACTGTTCTCTGGGATTGTCTATTGAAGAAGGGTGTGCCTGAGAAGTTTATTAACATCCTAAAAGCCCTATATAAAAACACCTCAGGCAGAGTGAGGGCATACAACCACCTCTCTCCATTGTTCCATTCGAGCAGTGGGGTTAGGCAGGGTTGCCCAATCTCACCATTCCTCTTCAACTTTGCCATCGATGACATTCTGGAAACAGCTCTGATGAATGTAAGTAATGGTGGTGTGGATCTGTTGCCTGGAGAAAGACTTCTCGACCTTGAGTATGCGGACGATATTGTCTTACTGTGCGATAATGCCCAAGGCATGCAATCCGCACTTAATCAGTTGGCAATCAGTGTCCGTAGGTATGGTATGTGCTTTGCACCTTCGAAGTGCAAAGTACTTCTACAAGACTGGCAGGATTCCAATCCTGTACTCACCCTGGATGGTGAGCAGATAGACGTAGTCGAGAAGTTCGTGTATCTGGGTAGCTGCATAAGTGCTGGTGGGGGTGTGAGTGATGAGATCAATGCACGAATAGTGAAAGCCAGAGCGGCTTATGCCAATCTGGGCCACCTTTGGCGCCTTCGTGATGTTAGTCTGGCTGTAAAAGGTCGGATCTACAACGCGTCGGTGAGAGCAGTTTTGCTCTATGCTTGTGAAACCTGGCCTCTCCGAGTTGAGGACGTTAGACGACTCTCTGTGTTCGATCATCGCTGTCTCCGAAGGATTGCTGACATTCAGTGGCAACACCATGTCAGTAATGCAGAGGTTCGGCATCGTGTGTTCGGGCACAGAGATGATAATTCAATTGGTGTCACCATCTTGAAACACCGACTTCGGTGGCTTGGACATGTTCTCCGAATGTCGTCCCAGAGAATTCCACGTCGTGCATTATTTGCCGACTCTGGGACTGGTTGGAAGAAGCGGAGAGGTGGTCAGTGCATGACATGGTGTCGTGGCATGAAAGAAAGCTGCAAAGGACTGGCTTGTGTTGGTCCTTCACGACTCCCTGGTTGGGGTCTGAGAGATGGTGCTACACAGTGGCTAGAGACGTTATCAGATATGGCTCAGAATAGAAGCCAGTGGCGATCCTGCTGTAACCTTCTTTTACTTTCTTCATAAAAAGTGGTTGTGTCTCCCTTACCTGAAAGATTTCTTCCGATTGTACCTTTGCGTTCCCTGATTACTAGCACATTACCTTACACCAATCTCTTCGTTATTGTTCTCTCTTTTTTTGTTGCGCTCCTTAGCTTTTTTTTTCTTTGTATTCCTCTCGAATTTTCATTGTTTTGTGTGGCGCATATATATTGGCGCTCTCTTGTACCAATATTCATGTGTCCAAATAAATAAATAAATAAAATACGTTATATTGATGATACATACTACTCATAACTGTCAACACCAGTAGCACACACTACAATACGATCAAACAAGTTGATATTAGTTCGGTAAAATCACAAATACGGTATTTTTAATACTAGGACGGTATATTTGTAGCCCGCTAGTCGTAACACAACACTGTAAGTAATGATCATTCCTTGATAATCAAACTATAATAACTTAGGAGATCAATTTAATCGTATTAATGATAACAAGCTTGAAATGTATGAGCTAGCGACGAGAAAGTTTCCTAATACTCCCCGGTTTTCAATAACTTTTGAAATGTCGTTAACAGTATAAGGCAGCCATAATTAATAATACTAATTATATTTGCCAATAGTCTGGAATAAAATATCATACTTTGCAATCCTTAAATATTTATGTTTCAATATGGTCAATCAAAATTAAACATGTACTTGGCCAATGAAAAAAAACATACTAAAACTAAACATATTCCTCAGTGTAAATTTTCTATTGACTGTTTTACTCCTTACATTCTGATTTCTTTCATTTTTATCAACATGGTTACCAGTTTCATAAACAAATTTCATTTCTCAATTCATGATATTAATAACAAAGATATATCAATCATTTAAAAATCATACAAAATATGGGAATTCTTAAAAATAAATTTCTTAACATGTAATGTTAGACGATTTGACATTCATCTGATAATCATTCCAGCGGGATCGTGGATGCGCACTACTTAAGAGTCCCACAATAGGACGCAAAGGCTATCCAGTTCTTCCAGGTTTTCCATGGTGGTCTAGCTACAACTGACTCATGATCTCAATCATTGATAATAAACTATAATTTAAACAAATACCATTATTTTCAGTAGTCTGTATGCATGTCCCAAAACAAATTCACTTTAAAAGATTTAGTGGCAACTATTTAAATGTTTTACAGACTACTACCAAAAACGTATAAGTAGTGAAATTAAACTATGAAAATTATCACCTATTTATAATTCATAGAAGATGAAGTAATACAACTTTACCTGAAATAATTACGATTGCGTATTTTCTCTTTATAGATAGTGACAAGTTTTAATTGTTTTTGATGCTCATTAATCTTGCCACTAAACTTTCAAGATGTTAATCACTGGTAACATAAATTGAATTTTGAAAAGAAATCCGGTTGCGTAATAATCAGGGGTTAAAGAAGGATAGGAATATGAAAATTATTTATGAGTCACAATTATAAGAGATAACTGTTCACTTGATGAGTAGAAAAAAGGGAAATGTGAAGCTTATAATAACAATTAAATGATAATTATAGAAAATTGTTAAAGGATAACAATAATTGCTGTTTAAAATTACAAAACAATGATAAGAATAAAACAAGACCTAAACATACTGACGAAGGGTATTGGGGTCAAAGATGGATTAGAGGTTGGACGTATCGTTTCTGTACGCAGATTTTAGTCTTGAATTAATGGATCGACAACACCTCAGTAGTGGATAAATGATTGATTCGGCCTTCCTTTGATTCAACTCTTTTGCCTGTATAAATTATTGTGAAAGAAAACTCCTTCGGAGCGATGTGTTCAGAGTTGATCAGGTGTCCCTGTGTTGACCTAATGATTGTTCTGCATTATTCTTTTGAAAGCCACTTCATGTAATGTTATCAGATGCATTTGGAAAGTGACGGCTTTGTGCAGCCAATGTAACTTGCCGCACAAGAGGAAGTACATGTGTAGATACAACCCGATATGATGCAGAACGAAAATTTATCCTTAACACACCCGTGAACAGTAGGCCAGATTAGGAAGATAGTACGAATTAATATAAGTTGAGGAATCACTGGGCACTATGAAGTATCGAATACATGTTTCGTCTTTGTTCATGACTCTGTTCCCGAGAACATCAAATGTCCTCACACCCAGGAAATTAATATTTAATAGTAGGCATTATGTCATTTAGCCACTTAGTTTAAATCTAGTAATGCACGGTATAAACATGTGGCATTGTGATTGAAATTTGAATGCCTTACATATAAATTAATATCTTCTTAATTATAAGTAGGGTAAGTTTAAATGAATTTATTTAATCTCCCATATAAGACTATTCTCACAGATACCACGTTTTCATTCAAATAACCCACTTTTCTTTAGTTTAATTGATTTGATGATTGATTCATTACAGGTACGCTAAGCAATCATGAAAGAATAGTGCCGAAACGCAGGTGGGCAAGCGAGTGAATGTACGAGTGGTTTAATAATATATATATATATATATATATATATATATATATATATACCTGTAATTTTGGTGATCTGTGTGTGGTACAATAATAAACATAATCAACACTTCGTATTCGCCTCCTGATTAATACACCTTTGGGGCGTTATCTAGTGACGGTTATCAGGAAGAACTGTATACGAAGTTTAAGGATTATATTGAATACTGACTAATACAAGGGGTTTAGGATCAAACTGAACTTGAACTTTCGAAAATTATCATAGAAAGAAAAATCTGAAAAAATAAATGCGTGACAGGCTTTCATATATTGATGTGATTTAATTTTGTGTATGTTAAAAGACAGAAATGTATGATGCTATTCAGTCGAAGAGTAATTTGACTTGAATAGCACAATGATTTTTATTGATTGTCAAATTTTCGATTCATCAACATTTTGTCAGTAGTTTTTAAACGGAAAATGCTTGAAATACCGTAACTGAAAAGATTATACATACTAATTTATTTTTGTATTAGTTGTTTGAATCTTCACATTAGTGTCAAGGACTGTAGTTGATCACTCTTTCTTCGGCATATGTGCATCCTGTGTGGATTGCTTCAATATTCAAACAACTGGTATCCACAATCTAGTGGCTATCCGGACTCAGTAGCTAAGTGGGTAGTGGGATGGTATTTGAAGCAAAGGACACTAGATTCGTGTTCCGGAGTGAATATGAACTCTGGGATGCAGGTACATTCAACTGACGAGTCCCAAATACGACGAAACGAGGGTCCTGGATTCCAGAGCTAGCTACCATCCATCTCTGATTATACATAATTTTATTCTTAGTGTAAATGTCTCAACTGAGATTCAACTTCAAACGTTGCATTTGTTAATTTTCTTCATTGAAACGGGGCACAAGATTGACATTAATACAGCTGTTAAAACGTTGTATAGAAGTTTTCAAGCACGAATTCTCAAATTTATTGAAGCCTTGGCTATTCATAAATTTAAGCCCTCCTTGTGTGTACAAAAACAATTTATCGTAACCTTGAATTCACCTTCGTAATCCTTAAGTCAGTCTATGGCCTAGGATAACGCGACAATTTCTTATTCTTTCTATACGATGTAAAATTCTTTCTCCTCCCTTTGTTATCTTTTTTACTTGAACTTTCATTTAATTGATCTTCATTAATTTTCATATATGTGTGACCAGACTGTTCGAAATGTATGGTGCAAATACATCACATTTTTCAGACCAACTCCATCTTCTCATTGTTCTATCGAAAATTATAGATGGGACTAATTACTTTAAATTTATTGATTTAATCATGATTCTTAGTTAACTGAATACGTCATATGAAAGTTAAACATTACATATATCAATACTAATGTTATGTGAAATACTGCATTCACAATACACTGAAGGTCACCAAACCTTATTAATAAAACACTTATAATCAACAAAAGAAACCATTTCCTTCTGAACATTATGAAGAAACTGTCATCTTGAGTAATTTCCATTTAGTATTCCATCTGCCGATAAACCTTATTTCTCCTTTTAAGTTTTTTTGCTACGAAAGCCATCATCCAGAAGATAAAAGTGTTTATTAACAGTTGTCTACGCAAAATACTTGGGATCCGTTGGTCAGACACTATCAGCAACAACCTATCATGGGAGAGAACAAACCAGATCACAACGGAGGAAGAAATCAGAACGCAAATTGAGGAAATCACCAAACTGTGTCACAAGGCAAGTCCTCACATGGAATCCTCAAAGCCAAAAGAGAAGAGGAAGACCAGAGAATTCATTATGCCGAGCAATGGAGACAGACATGAGAAGAATGAGTGAAAATTGGACAGAACTGGAAAGGAAGATCCAGAACGGAGTGGGCTGGAGAATACTGGTCTGCGGCCTATGCTCCATTGGGAGTAACAGGCGTAAGTAAGTAAGTAACTTATTCTCATAGCAACTGGCCTTTATTTTATGAAATATTCATATATCTACTCAAAATAAATTTCAAGAAAATAAAATTATTTTGTAAATAAAAAAACTATCTAATTTCAATTATTTATCAAATTGTTGTTTTAATGTATAATTTAGACTAAATACAATATGCATTTAAATAATAAAAGAAAAACCAAATACATCATTCGATGTGTAAGATCAATTTGTACATGAAAACTTTTAATTATCATAACTAAATTAGAATTTGATATCTTTCTCTCTTTCGTTCTTTCTTTCTTTTGTTTGTTTGTATCTATGTATGTAGGTATGTATTTTTTGTTTCACCCCACTTATGATTTTCTCTTATTATTATAGTAAACTCACATAGACTGTATATTTGTGTCTGTTAAAAAGAAAAAAAAAAGAGTACACATCTACACTGTCGGTGGGATATGAATGTGAATAGTAGTAATAATGTTGTGACTGGTCATAGTTCTTTTTTCCCCATTTTTGTTTCTCATTTATGCAAATATAGAAGTGTATATTTGTAATTTGATGCTTTAAATTATTACTTTAGCATTGAAATCTAAAATTCCGTAATGTCATTTCGTATTAATATAATTTTCAAAGAATCTATTAATGTTGGTTTTAATTATAGGAGATATTCTATAAGTGGATCTTTTTTCCTCCATTTATATAGAGTGAATTGTTTTTATGTAAATTTCATATCATTGATTGAATTCAACTAGAAAAGCATTGAAAATCATACAGCATGGTATACCTCTTTTGTCTTCTAAGTAATAGTTATCTTTAAACTTTTAAGGTGTCATGTTCAGTAAATTTGGGACCTGTAGAAAGAGAGTCACATTTGAACTACTGAACTGGTATCCGATGATAATTTTAATCAATTCGTTATATTACCACTGGTATTACCTATCTTGAGGGTGATAATTATAAACTTTATAGGACATGAATTTGTACTAAAACATCAGGCAATCTTCCCTAGTTTCATCACTAAAGAGCACATGATTATGATTAGTATAGGAATTTTGTGAAGACATTGGTTTTAACTAAGTACTTACTTACTTACTTACTTACTTACTTACTTACTTACTTACTTACTTACTTACTTACTTACTTACTTACTTACTTACTTACTTACTTACTTACTTACTTACTTACTTACTTACTTACTTACTTACTTACTTACTTACTTACTTACTTACTTACTTACTTACTTACTTACTTACTTACTTACTTACTTACTTACTTACTTACTTACTTACTTACTTACTTACTTACTTACTTACTTACTTACTTACTTACTTACTTACTTACTTACTTACTTACTTACTTACTTACTTACTTACTTACTTACTTACTTACTTACTTACTTACTTACTTACTTACTTACTTACTTACTTACTTACTTACTTACTTACTTACTTACTTACTTACTTACTTACTTACTTACTTACTTACTTACTTACTTACTTACTTACTTACTTACTTACTTACTTACTTACTTACTTACTTACTTACTTACTTACTTACTTACTTACTTACTTACTTACTTACTTACTTACTTACTTACTTACTTACTTACTTACTTACTTACTTACTTACTTACTTACTTACTTACTTACTTACTTACTTACTTACTTACTTACTTACTTACTTACTTACTTATGCCTGTTACTCCTCGTGAAGAAGCATAGACCACTCACCAACATTCTCCATCCAACCCTGTTCTGGGTAATCATTTCCAGCTCTTTTCAGTATTCATTCATCCTTTTCATATCTGATTCTATTTACCGACGTAATGTTTTCTTTAGCCTTCCTGTTTTCCAATTCCCTTTAGGAATCCAAGTTAGGGCTTGCCTCGTGATGCAGTTCGACGATGTGCGTAATGTATATCCTATCCACTCCCATCATCTTTTTTCCTAATTTCCTCTTCAGCTGGAATCTGGTTTGTTCTCTCTCAGAGAAGGCTGTTGCTGGTGATATCCGTCCAATGGATGTTGAATATCTTGCGTAGACAACTACTTATAAATACTTGTACTTCTTTGATAACGGTTGTAATAGTTCTCCACATTTCAGCTCTATATAGTAGGACAATCTTGACGTTGGTACTGAAGATTCTGACTTTGATGTTGTTTGACGGACAGTTGTTCTGAGTTCTATATATTCTTCGATTGTAGGAATACGGCCCTTCTTTGCCAATCCTCGCCTTTACGTCTGCATCTGATCCTCCTTGTTTATCGATGATGCTTTCCATGTACGTGAAAGATTCTACATCTTCCAGAGTTTCGCCATCAAGAGTGATTGACTTGCTGTTCTCCTTGTTGTATTTGAGGATGTCGCTTTTTTCTTTGCGTATTTTGAGGCCTACTGAATCAGAGACTGCTGCTACACGAGTTGTCTTTATCTGCATTTGTTCGTGTGTATGCGGTAAGAGGACTGGTTTATCTGCGAAGTTCAAATCGTCTAACTGATTCTGAGCTCTCCGTAGTTTAATCAAGTGCTGACTCAATTTAAACAAATACTGTAATCTTGAAATTGACAAATTTGAATAGCTAGATGCGAAATCACCACTTTAAACATACAGCAAGGTTATGAGTGCTCAGTGGTTATGGACCGCATAGTAATAGAAAACAACTGTTTTATACTTCCATTAACTTTAAGAAGAAAGATAAAGGTGACTTGGTTATATCAGAAACTAAATTTTAAGACAGTATTTAAAAAGCCTAACAAACAAACCATTTAAAACCCAATTTCCTAGCAAACATTTCGATTACTTCTGTTAATTGAAATAAAATTAATCATTTATTTATTACGAAATTAATATAAGAATAATCTCCTTAGATTTTGGCATATTATGTTCAATAAATTCAGATCTTGAGGAAGGAGTTAAACATTAAGTGGTTAAATAAAATTCATCTGCCACAAATTTTTGCGAAAGATTGATCATTCGATTAGAAATAAGCCTTAATATGATTAATCTTAGACTGTATAAATGAACTGTATATTTTTGAGAACTTTTGTTCATTCGTTATAATACAAATCAAATATGATTAACTACTCTAATAGAATAATAAAATAAGAATCCCAAGAGTAAATTAATTTTAAAATTTTGACAAATGAGTGGGAAAAGGTAATTAGTTCATAAGTTGAATTCTATTCCTAAAATCCATAATAATACCAAACATTTTACTTTGTATTAAGGGTATTTAAAGAACTTTACCATATAACCTACTTAACCAGTGGTATACAAAAAAATTTAAATGTTCCTGTAAATTCGATAAGGCAGGACTTTTTGAATTAATGATGAGTATATTTTATTTGTTAAAGTAATAAATTGAATGTTGACTAGTTGAGTAATAGACAATGATCTAATGTGATCAGTTAATCACTATTTACATAATTGAATTACCTAAATGAATTGATAGCAGAAGATTACACAATCGGGCATCAGACAAGGTTTTCTCTATCTACTAACTAATATTTATATGCTGAGATTTAGATGGTAGTTGGAGGTAGTCAACAGGAGACCCTGGACCCGGGTTTCGTGCTACTTGGCACTCGTCAGCAAGGTGTACCTGTAATCTTGAGGGAACTGGTGCTCCCTGGCGGATTCGATCTCGTGTCACCCAGCTTCACAGTCAGAGACGTTACCACTGAGCTATCCGAGCCGTGACCAACCTGACGAGTGCCAAGTAGCACGAAACCCGGGTCCAGGGTTTCCTGTTGACTACCTCCAACCACCATCTAAATCTCAATACATAGTGCCCGCAGTGTCGAGTCACCTAGACTGGTGGCCACATTGCAACATGATCGATAGCATTCGATCTGCACTAATAAGGACTAGACAAGCATGACATTGATCACCACCCAGTGATCAATCAATTGTGAATATTTATATGCAAAATAGGTAAGAAAAGAGAGTAGTGTTACACCAAAGAGTTATAAAAAAATAACTAATATCAAAATTTCCTGGGAGTGAGACAATGACTTTCTTCTTTGGAATACTCTCGTTTAATCGAACGCACTTTTTCATGTTGAAGTAATTTAGACAACCATCTGTTCCGTTCTAGAGTAACTGTCTAACTATGATCAGTTCGGGACTTTAACTATAAAGTGGAGAATAACTGGTTTCTGAGGACCACGATAATACTGAGCAATTCTAATTTTCGGAATATCTTGGAATATTTAGATATGTATCAAGAACCCTGTCAAATAGTCTCTAAACCTTATTTTGTAAGCAGTATTACATCAATAAATGCAGCATTTATTGTGTATTCAGATGGCTACATGTAATGACATACAAAAGGATATTTGATCAATTGAAGTTATACCTTTAACCAAACTTTTGTCGCTTCATAACCTCTGGGCTTATGGGTATCAATGCCGAAGTTGAACTTGGTAGTTTCAAATAAATTGAGCATTCTCTAGGAAGTAACTAGTTATATCTCAATGAGTAGAAAACTGTATTTCTGACGTCTCGTGACTTAATATAAACCACTTCTGCCAAGTAAATAGACAAACTAGTTAAATTAACATAAGATCAAATGGTACAAAGGAAACAATCCGGAATATTTGAACTTAATTTAATTCCGTTATTTATTTACTCTGAAGAAGCGGCTTACATTAAGTTACGAAACGTCAGAAATACAACTTTCTACTCATTGGGATATGACAAAAAAATATATGTATCATCATCTCTAGGCTTAATGTTTCCATAGAGATTGAGCTTTTCATTTGATGGAGATTGGTAGAGCAGAAGTGAGTTTCGGTTGGATTTTGCACGATGAGGAAAATTAAGTGTAAAGTCTCTCAGAAAAACATCATCAGTGATCATAGATTATTTCACAAAGGTTACATTAACCTTCTCCAAAGATTCTTGTGAATCACTGTTTATCAATACTTTGTGTTTCTATCGAATGTCGTGTTTGTTTAACTTACGATCATGTGACTGGTAAACATTTCAGTGTAGATTGGTGAATAGGATCTACATCGATAAATTTACTGATTACAGATTGATTTGAATCCCATACTTCTAGAAGTTCTCCAGAATTCTGAAAAATGTCTCAATCGAGAATTCTGACGTACCTTTAGTCAACTTCGTGTACTTCATTACTATGTTCCCGATATTATTAAAAACATTTACAGAATTTGTGTTCAAGGATGGATTGCTGCATTCTGTGTTGTATCTATTCGACAGAACGATTATTATGTAATCCAATCAATAGAAAGTTACATCATAGCTGACAAGATGCTAAATTTGCCTAAAAATGATCTAAAACTTCCGGTTTTTCAGTAGCTTTCCTCATATGTTGTTTATTCACAATGAAAACTGTACTCGAACAGAAAAACATTCACAAACTCTCATCTCAATACTATTGTTAATTATTTTCAGTTAATTTTTAAAAAATGTTGAATAGTATTTTTATCAGCATACAATATCTTTAAAGAGTGAGCATAGACCAAACACTATACCAAACATATATAAAAATAAATGTTTATTAAATATTTAACATAATTTCGGAACCAAATAAAATTACTTTTACCCCTGAAAATAAACGTTGTCTTATTTTCAAATAAGATTCTAACTATGACTGACTAATATCAAAAGGGGTTTTGTGGAGATTTTTAGAAAATTCAATAGTTGAAATCATAAGTCAATTGAAGCTAGACCACCATGGAAAACCTGGAAGCACTGGACGGCCGTTTCGTCCTGGTATGGGACTCCTCAACAGTTCGCATCCACGATCCCGCCTCCCGCGAGATTCTAACCCAAGACTATCGGTCTCGCGCACGGGCGCTTAACTATTTGACCACTGAGCCGGCATCCAACGGTGCAGTGTGTACTACTGATATAAGTTGAGGTTGAGAAGATTGAAGAAAAGAGAACAAGAACAAAGAGTGGTCGATATGGAAACAAAGGAACAATCATGTCTGAGACAATTGATGAACATTTTACTACATGGTTCTCAGATATTAGTAAAAGATTCTGTAATTCAGTATTTATATTCATTTGGTTGTCCTCACTTGTGTTCTCGTTCATTACATTTAGTGTCACTGCCAACCAGGAGGCGAAGTTGCTGTTCTTCTACTAAAAGTCAAGAACTATTCCATTATAAAAATTAAGTGCTCATGAATAAACAGATTTTTAGCGTTCTTCTGGAAATATAAATGTTGTCAATGAACGTCATTTAAAATGATCAAATATCAATAAATCATCCATACTTAAATCACTGAGAAAATAATCAATACTTAGTAACTTTTAGTCTTTTCCTGTCATAAATAAATTGTGTTGTGTGCTACTGATGTCGTCAGATATAAATAGTATGTATTATTAATCAAAAGTGAAATGCCTAGCCGCAGACGGTTAAGAAGATCGAAGAGAGTGATTGGTATGGAAACGAAGAAAAAACAATCAAGACTGAGACAATTGACTGACAATTTACAAATTAAGTATTTATTGTATGAATCTCAGATTTCACTAATAGATGCTGTAATTTTGTGTTAAAATACATTTGGTTGTTCCCACTTGTGTTCTCGTTCACTACAACATAATTATTCTAATCTTCAGTGTCATTTTTTTACTAATATATTGTACTATGGTGAAATGTCTGAATTTACATTCTTATCATAAAATAATCTTTGGACCACCAAGTAAGTAATGTAGTTGTTAGGAAACAGGTATTAAGTAAGGGTGACAAACCAATTTATGAAGTAGTGAAACTTCATCAGTTGAGATGGCTGGGACACGTGTTACGTATGCTCAACCACCTGCTACCCGACGTGAGATATTTTATGGTGTAGGAGTAGGTTGGAAGAAAACTAGGGGTGGCCAAACCAAAACATGGCACAAATCCATGAAGTCACTGACAAGTGGACTGAGTCATGTTGGTAGTTGCACACTACCTGGTTAGGATCCACGAGATGATAGAAATCGATGGTTAAAGACCCTGAATGACATGGCTCAAAATCGTTTGCAATGGGGCAGGTGCATCCACTCTTTGTGTTCTCCCAAATTCTAATCTAAATTCTTCATGTCCCTTTTTTCTCTTTTCAAATTCATTTCACTGGATTATACTCCTTGAGTAACATCTTCGAACCCTAATGTTTCCGATTACTGCCTATACTCTTACTACCTCGACCAATACGGGATTTGAATCGACAACTGCATCTCTGTGCTGACTGACTGACAATTATTGTCAATATTTAAGGTTATTTGTTTTGTTTTAATTAAATAATCGTCTGAAATCTTATTTTAAATAGAAAGTTATAATTCTATTATTCCTTAAAATTGCTTATTATTATTATTATTATTATGATGATGATCACTATTATATGAATCTTTTCTATTTTATAACTAAATAATCAGTATCATTTCTATTCTAACTTCGTGACAAATAACTTTCATTAAAAATTCAATTTTATCAATCATTTATGGTTTAAACTTACGCAAATAGAGAAAATAATGAAAAAGAAAACTTTTTTTTCTTCATTTTACTCTTTATTAAAATATCAATTCTGTCATTTACTCAAGGGAAGAATTTTATTTATCAAGAAATTAATAATAATAAACCATTGAAATGTTAATGAGTTAAATAAAAGTTTAAACAATAAAAAGCCTTTGTCATGAAATTCCCTTTTGTATAGAAGATGTTTCAGTATATTTTTAATAAATAATGTTATGTAATACATTGAGAATAATAAGTAACAAACACTTTTTTTACATTTGAGAGAGAAAGAGCAAGAACAAAGTTTGGTAAGAAGTTATTCAAGAATTTATTTGATCGAATGAAAGAGTTGCACCAAATTGATGAAGAAAAGAAAGGTTGGTTTAAATCTAAACTAGTTAATATCGCAAACCAATATCTTGTTTTACTCACACTGCAGTCTAAGCTTTTACCTAAAGACCACCTAACAGAATTACGAAATATTAAGCGAAATGATAATATTGTGAGATAAAGACTGCATCAATTGTTGTTCTTCCTCTGTTTAAGATAATAAAGAGAACTATGTGCATGAAACTTTTTACATCATAATTAATAGGAAATTACGAATATTTTTTCATGAAATGAGTATATTAAGACAAAATTTTTCTATTGTAAAAAGACAAAACATTTGAGTTAGAGAAAAATAGAGAAATCTACATTAATAGTTGAGTTCATGAGTCAATTGGAACTAGACCACCATAGAAAACCTAGAATCATTGAATGCTCGTTTCATCCTAGTATGAGACTCCTCAGTAGTGCGCATCTACAATCCTGTCTCACGAGACTCAAACTCAGGACCTATTGGTCTTAAGCGCGAATGCTTAGCCTGTAGACCACTGAGTTGACATCCAACAGAATTAATGTATCACTTCAACAAATCCACAAAATTGTGCCACCGTCTACTATTATCTTCAGTGAGCTACTATCTCACAACATATCCGGTTGAACTCTACTGGTCACGGCTTCTCACTAGAACTCCTGGAAATACCTCTTAGAGACCGTCACTGGTCTCGAGGTTAAGCGTTCGCGTGCGAGACCGATAGGTCCTGGGTTCGAATCTTGCGGGGTGGGGTTGTGTATACACGTTGATGAGGAGTCTCATCATAGGATGAAACGGCCGTCTAATCATTCTAGGTGTTCTACGGTGGTCTAGCTTCAAATGACTCATGAATCTACCTTTTAAATTACTATGATATCCACAAAACCCCTCTCTCATTAAAATCTACATTTATTCCAAAACTTAAAAATACATAGTAACGTATTATGATCAACTACGGTCTTATATATTATTGAATATCATTTAATATTGGATAATTTGGTCATATTTAACGTCTCAGAATTCAAATGCTAACTTATTATACTGAAATACCTTCTTTCACAATAGTATTCGCTAGAATTTAAAAATTGTTACTAGTAAGTAATAAAGAAAAATTGAAGGAAATTTTGAATCCACAAATATCGATAAATCGTCGAACAAAGACTCAGTAGTCTAAAGTTTAAGGGTTAATTGTGAGACCTGGTGGTCTTGTTTTCGATTTCCAGTATTATATTGAGTGTTAATTTCTGAGTAGTTCTATAATAAGGATAAGAAGCTGTCCAGTACTTTCTGTTCTCTAATTTTTGTTAAATTACGATCAGTTTGCGATATAAACTATGGAATTTCTAATTTACATTGATTCTTAAGAATGAGAAAAAAGGAATGTGCACTTCGGATCAAATGAATGATAAATACATCCAACTTATCATGGCTTTTGAATATGAAACCAATTTTGAAACAAACTAGTTAAATAAGAAAGTCATTCTAATCTTAAGAACTTGAAATGTTTAAGTAACATCTAGATGCAAATGTAAAAGACGAAGAAAGTACGAATACCTTAGTTTCTTTTCTTATGTAACAAAAATTTAACTCATTTACGACCCAATGTGAGGAAGAGACTGGTGTAAATTACAGAATACATCAACACTATAGTCAAGAATAAACAATCGTAATACAGATAGAATAAATACGTATCACATTAAAACTGGTCATATACAAGACTTTAAAAGCGCGATCTATTTTCTAGTAATCAGTCATTCTGCAGCTTATGTATTAGGAAGTTGATAATTATAATCATAAGGTAATTGTAACCAGGGGACTTCTTATCTAAGGCTTAAGAAGAGTAATATATCAAAATAGCTGTTAGGCATCCCAGATTCAATTAAGAAAAAGGGCAGAAGTGGGTGTTTATACATTTTTAGATCATATCAAATTTAATATCATTCACTCATGGTTTAATAACTAGTATCATACTTTATAACACTTAAGAACTATCAAAATCATGTTCATACTCTATCCATTTGATTAAGCTACCGAATATGAGATATATTGTAGTAATTAGTAATTATATCCATCAGTTCCCTTCAATAATCCAATATAAACTTCAGATCTAAAGTTATGTACTCATCAATAATCAATAATAATATTCTTTGAACAAATATATAACAAATTGATATCATTTGTAAAAACGTACTGCAAAGAGATTCTATATTCGATTTTGATTTACTGGAAGCTTATCTCTTGACACAATCCCAGTTTTTTAATGTTTTTTCTTCTATTATCTAAAAAGTTGTAATTAGATATGTAATTAGTTTCAGCATTTCTAGCTATACTATCATATAATAAATATTTGGTTAAACTTGATTCTCATCAGTGTAATTTATGATAGAAATCATTATGCATGCTTAATTGTAAGATGACTTAAACTTGTATGTACATACATATATAAATTAGACCCTATATCAATATACTCAAATTTAAATAGCGTAGAAATTAGTATCTATGTGTTTGAATAAGTTATATAATTTACCCTTATGGGCTAGGGTTGTGAGGCGAACATGACATCATTCAGATTTTCACGTGACAAAGCAAACAGTATAGCTTAATCCCATGTAACAGGAGAGTCAAACACTCTTCATACTTTATTTTAATACTGACTAGTTTGTTTAAGCAGCTGAATATGCACAAAAATAAAATAACAGAAAAAAAGACAAACTGTCACAGTTCTCCAGGTCTATTCAAAAGAACACTAAGAACTTTAAGGGTGATTTAACACTGATTTCTATAGTACAATAACTCAATCAATAAAATGAAGGTATTTGAAGTAACAAGTTTCTAATTCAAGTTATGGTAGAAAAATTAACATAAACTGAGCTGTAGGAGTATCTATCAGCCGATTTTCATATGAAAAAAGATTTCCAGGTCCGAACATTTTCCATAGTTAACAAAATTCGTCTATTATTACTACATACTGTTTCCTCGAATTTCATGCCTAAGACTTACTTACTTACTTACGCCTGTTACTCCTAATGGAGCATAGGCCGCCGACCAGCATTCTCCAACCCACTCCGTCTTGGACCCTCTTTTCTAGTTCCATCCAATTCTTGTTCATTTTTCCCATGTCTATTTCCATTTCCCGGCGTAATGTGTTCTTTTTTCTTCCTCTTTTCCTTTGGCCTTGAGGGTTCTATGTGAGGCCTTGCCTTGTGACGCAGTTGGGTGCTTTCCTGCATTTGTTGTTGCGTTTGCGATAAGACGGCCAGATCATCTGCAAAGTCTAGATCATTCAACTGCATTCTAGCTGTCCACTGTATCCCGCGTTTCCCTTCAGATGTTGATGTCTTCATGATCCAGTCGATCACCAGGAGAAAGAGAAAGGGTGAGAGTAAGCAACCTTGCCTGACACCGGTATTTACTTCGAACGACTTTGTCAACTGTCCTCCATGCACAATTTTGCAGTGTAATCCATCGTATGAATTCTGTATGATATTGACTATCTTCTGAGGCACGCCGTAGTGTCGAAGAAGTTTCCATAGTGTTGTTCTGTCCACGCTATCAAATGCCTTTTCGTAGTCAATGAAGTTGATGTAGAGTGATGAATTCCATTCAATTGATTGTTCCACAATGATCCGTAGAGTTGCGATTTGGTCTGTACACGATCTATCCTTACGGAATCCTGCCTGTTGGTCACGAAGTTGGGCGTCTACGCAGTCCTTCATCCTGTTTAACAATACCCTGTTGAAGACTTTTCCCGGTATTGAGAGAAGAGTGATGCCCCTGTAGTTATCACACTTGCTGAGATCGCCTTTCTTCGGTATTTTGATCAGAAGTCCTTCTTTCCAGTCTTTTGGTACTTGTTCCTCATCCCAAATCTTATTGAAGAGAATGTGGAGTATCCTTGCAGTTGCCGCTACGTCTGCTTTTAGTGCCTCTGCTGGAATGTTGTCTGGTCCTGCTGCCTTGTGACTCTTGATTTGTCTGATGGCCATGCTGATTTCTTCAATTGTTGGTGGGCCAACATTGATTGGGAGGTCCGTGGGTGCTGCTTCGATGTTGGGTGGGTTCAGTGGAGCTGGTCGATTCAAGAGTTCTTTGAAGTGTTCTACCCACCTGTTTCGTTGTTCTTCAATGTTGGTGATTACCTCGCCTTCCTTGCTTTTCACTGGTCGTTCTGGTTTGCGGCGATTTCCAGAGAGTTTCTTTGTCGTGTCATACAGTTGTCTCATGTTTCCTTCTCTTGCAGCCTTTTCCGCCGTCGTTGCTAAATCTTCCACATATTTACGTTTGTCGGTTCGTATGCTCCTCTTCACTTGTTTGTTTACTTCTGTGTATTCAGCTTGTGCCTTGGCTTTTTCTGCTCTTGTTCGGCTGGTATTGATTGCTGCCTTCTTGTTCCTCCTTTCTTGAATCTTATCCAGTGTATCAACAGTGATCCATTCCTTGTGATGGTGCTTCTTGTGGCCCAGAAGCTCATGACATGTTGAAGTGATTGCCTTTTTTGTACCTTTCCAGTTGTTCTCCATAGTTGTTCTGTAGTGGCATTGGACCATAACCACACAATCCTCAAAGCTGAACACGAGACATCTCGGAAAATAGATGTTCAATATTTAGCGCGGAGAAATACCTAACGATGGGGAAGGCGGGAAGAAGGTATTGAAGGAATTGGAGTTGATCGAATGGCATGGCTCTGCCATGCAGGCGTGGTCCCTGCTGAATTTTACCTTATATCTTTTATTCATATTAAATATATTGCTCTATCTCTAGCCTAAGCTTGTTCTCCATCATGTATTGGTAGTTTTTACGATACAGTGAGTTGGTATAGACGATGATGTGACTTCCACGTAAGATCTTATAGATTGGGCAGTCATATCATGACAAATCTACAATTTTAGGATTAGGTCTGTTATTAGAGCAGTACTTATATCATAGTAGAACATAGTTCTACAGTTCTTTCTCCATTGAGTAGATATTATCCGCCCCATTGTCCAGTACTTCTTGAGTTTCAATTTCATCTTGGCGACCAGCAAGTGGTGATCTGAGGCTATATCAACTCTCCTCTTGGTTTGCACGTCCTCCTGAACTTTTTGTTGATGCAGTTATGGTCGATTTGGTTTTGTGTAGTGTGATCCGGTGAAGTCCATGTGGTTTTGTGAATGCGTTTATGTGGGAATATGGTGCCGCCTATGGCCAGTTTATTGAAGGCACATAGGTTTGCAAATCTCTCACCATTTTCGTTCCTTTCTCACAGTCCGTGTCGTCCCATGATGTCTTCATATCCAGTGTTGTCCGTTCCAACCTTGGCATTGAAATCTCTCATCAGGATGGTCAGGTCCTTCGTTGGGCACTTCTCAATGATTGACTGCAGCCTATTGTAGAATTGATCTTTAGCGTCTTCACTGTAGTCGTTGGTAGGCGCATAGCATTGGATGATGTTCATTGAAATGCCTTTTTTCTTTGTTTTGAACGTGGCTTTGATGATCCTTGGTCCATGAGATTTCCATCCTATAAAAGCATTTTGTGCTTGTTTGGACATCATCAATGCAACTCCTTGTGTATGCGGGGCATTTACCTCTTCATGGCCGGGGTATAACAGAGGCTCCCCTGAAGTTAGTCTTTGTTGTCCAACTGGCGTCCAATGTGTCACACTGATCCCAAGTACCTCTAGGATGTATCTCCTCATTTCTGCAGCAATTTGGAAAGCTCTCCCGGTGTCCCACATTGTACGAACATTCCATGTACCTAAATAAATGGTTGCTCTGGTTGTCAGAAGTGGCATCGGCCCATAACTTCCGAAGGAATTCGGCTTTCATTACGAGTCGTCATAGTTCTTCTAAATGAAGACCTCCTGACTCCCGGGGCAGAGTTTAAAAAATTTTAATAATTTTTTCTGGTTAGCGTTTTTTTTAGCGAGTTAGTTTCCTACGGGACTGGGACGCTAACCCCATGACAAACCCTCCCCCATTATCCGGGCTTGGGACCGACAATAGCCGCCGGATTGACGCCAGGCGGAGTTTCATGCCTAAAATAACTAGGCTTATTTCAACGTTATCCATTTATTCGTATCATAAACTTTTGTCATATTAATGGATTAGAAATTTATCACATAAAACTTAAAAGTACTGTAATATAAGGAGATTAATTTTAGAGTTAATTTCTCTCTTAAATTAGTTAACTTATAAAAAAAAATTTTTGTTATCTGGCTGGGTAACTGTGCTTAGTGGAGTGCCCCAGGGTGCAGTTTTGAGGCCAGTGCTATTCCTCTTGTATGTAAATGCCCTTCCTTGTCTCCTATCATCATCGGTCTTGCTATATGCTGACGATGTCAAGATATGGAAAACGATACGATGTAAGAGTGATAGCTTAGAACTTCAAAATGACCTGAAGAGATTATCTAAATGGTCTCAAACATGGTAGTTGCCAATGAATACTTCCAAGTGTGTTGTGATGCATATCGGTCATCAAGGCACAGATACATACACGATGAATAACACTGAGCTACCTGTCGTCCAGACATATAATGACTTAGGAGTTATCGTTAGCCAAGACTTAAAGACTACTGCACACTGCCGTGCAATAGCCGCCAAAAGTTTTAGAACCTTATGGTCAATACGTAGGGCTTTTAGTCGTGTCGACGCCAAGACGTTTTTGACTTTGTATACAGTGTTCGTTCGTCCTAAACCTGAGTACTGCATACAAGAGGCCAGCCCCTGCTTTAAAAAAGACAGTGAGCTTCTGGAAAAGGTTCAGAGAACGGCAACTAAGCTGATTCCCGGAATAGCGAAGCTTCCGTATGAAGTTCGACTGGTCAAGCTGAACGTTTTCCCGTTGTCATATCGCAGAACCAGAAACTACTTGATTACAGTTTTCGAATTGCTTAGTGCCAAATTTGCACCTGATATGCCCTCATTTTTCTTGTCTTCCAAAACAGGACACTCCAAAAAAGTTAACAAGCCAAGGACAAATTACTTTTCAACTGACTATCGACTTTCCCATCGAATCATCAATGAGTGGAATTCATTACCTCAGCACGTGGTTGAGGCTCCATCCGTCGACTCTTTCAAAAGAAAGTTGAATCAACTGAGAGACCACTATTGTCAGGAATAACATAGGTCACCAAGTCTCCTGTCCTTACCAAATTGAAACTGAAACTGATTGCTTGTTTTCAACTTACAGTTCAGTTGATTTCCGTATTATTTGATAAATGTAACTTTGAATCAAATGACAATACTGAATTGGAAGTTAACATTATTTCGAGTGGTGAAATGGATCCCCTTTCTCCAAAAATTCATTTGTACTGGCATATGATAATTCTCGACAGCGTCCAAGTGGTTATAATGAAGTATTTTTTCTTCGAAACGTCTTCGTAAACTGTTCATTTCTCTCTGTATTGTTTTATGATTTTCGATCAATAAATGAATTAGCTCACGAGCATTACGTGTTTGTCATTCCAAACGGGTTTATGATACTCTCATAGAAAGTTTTGATATTTCAAGTTTTCTTCTAGAAACCGACTGGATTAAAGCGTATAGCCTAACGTCCATGTCTGCTGACAACATTTCTAAAACCACTATCATCACACCTTTCGGCCTTTATGAGTTTTGGTGCATGCATTTCGGCTTAAGAAATGTTGCACAAATATTCTAGAGATTCATAGACGACGTCTTTTGTGGTCTCAACTTCCTACACACATACGTAGATGACTGTTCGATCGCAAGTCCGGATAGAGAATCTTATCTCCATCATCTGTACCTCGTTTTCGATTGACTTCGAAAACACGACAGTACTGTAAACACTAGGAAATGTCAAATCTTCACTGACTCTCGAGATCTTTTATAACATATTATTGATGCTCAAGGCATCCGACCTCTGAAAAGAAAGGTGGCCACCATCCTGGATTACCTAGAACCGACCGCAATCAAACAACTACGCACGTCTAACGCTTGGTAAGTTTCTATAGATGGTTCATACCAAATTGCGCGTTCCTTATGAGACCTTTAACCTACTGACTTCGTAAAATCCGAAATCCACCAAGTTGGACGACATTACGAAAGAAGCATTCTCCACAGTTAAGGAACTGACCGCCAAAGTAACTTTGCTCGCACACAGGGACACCGAAGCACCTACTGGTGTCGCAGTAGACGCATCCGACTCGGCAATCAGAGTAGTCTTACAACAGTGGATAAGCAACACCAAGTAATCATTGGCATTCTTTCCGAGACGATTGCTAGACTCCGAATAGAGGTATATTATTTTCGGTAGAGAACTCTTAGCCACGTACAGTACTGTACGGCACATTCAACACTCTGTTGGAGGCCATGCATTCACACTTTAAACCGAATACAAACCTCTTAGATGTTCTTTAAGCTTCTTTTCAGACAAGTACTCACCACGTGAGTCTTGACAACTGAACTACATTTCACAGTTCACCTCAGACATTCAACACATCTCTGGGACAAACAATGTAGACGCAGACTCCTTGTCTCGCATAACATCCTCGAATGTTTTCAAGGAATCGACCTTCTTAAACTCGTTTAGCTTCAAAAAGAAGATATTGATCTTCAGCACGATTTATCCTGAACAACCCTTAAGCTGCGCATCAAACAGATGGGAACAGGTAAGGAAACCTTACTTTGTGACACATCTACAGGTGGGAATCTTCCAATCGTGCCGAAACATTATTGACGCATTGTCTTCAATAAATTGCACAAACTTTCTCATCCAGGTGTCCGTGTAACCATCAAGCTTATAGCAGAACGGTTTTGGTGGCCTGGCATGAATAAAGACGTGAGGGAGTGGGCACGCTCCTGTGTAAGCTGCTAAAAATCTAATGTTATCAGACACAACAAATGTCCCTTAGGCTCATTCAAAACTCCCGATGCTCGTCCCGATCACATTCATCTGGATTTGGTAAGATCTTTAACAGATTCAAATGGATACTCTTATCTCACCGTGTGTAGAACGTTTCACTCGATGGCCAGAAGCAGTACTTATCAAAGACATCACTGCCGAAACAGTGGCCCGCGCGTTCGTTGGACGGTGGGTAGCAAACTACGGTTGCCCTTCAACCATCACTAGAGATCGTGGACGCCAGTTCCATTCTGAACGTTTCCGTTGTCTGGCCGCACTATTAGGAACCACTCGCTTCTGAACGACCGCTTACCACCCATAAGCAAACGGCTTGATAGAGCGCTTTCACCGGCAGCTAAAATTTTCCCTATCGGCTGCAAACATTTCACAGTGGACCGATGACCTTCTACTTGTCTTACTTGGTATCCGCAATGCAGTGAAAGCTGACATCGGATACACTGCAACTCAACTCGTTTGTGGAACGATACTTCACGGATTCTTTGTCTTCTTTTATGAATATGGATCTAAACTCCTACACGAGTAGTCTTACGAACGCAATGCGTTTATTAAGACTTGTTTCCATTCGACCGCAGACAACTGATGTTTTCGTTCAACCTGAGTTACGATATAGTACACACGTCTTCGTTCTTTGAGACTCACATCGACGACCTTTCGAATCAGCATACGAGGGACCTTTCAAAGTTCTTCAACGTATTTCGGCATGCACTTACATATTTTTTATTTTCCAGGACGGCTGGAAAATAAGATAAAAACAACGATTAAGTTTACAAGGAACTGAAATTTTCATTATACTTTGTTTCTTTATTACTATATTTTACTGCATGGTCCCTTATAGTAAATAAAGACAACCAAATGCTGCTAAACCTAGCAAACTATCAGAAGAGTGTTTACCAACAACAAACTCGCTGAGTTTAAACTTCTGACTGGCCACGTCCTAGGGTCATCACCACCCCACTAGAGAGGGGTTGATCTGTAGCGGTAAATAAATCCCAAAAATAAATAGCTCTGTAAGGTTTCGATATTGGATGCTGACCACATTAGTTTTAACGGACTCACTTTGGGGAAGTGGGCTTATATTTATTAATGAAACCCCCAAATTTTTCGCAATTCTGAAGAGATTTTGCGTCTTTCCACAGAATTTTCCCTAACTTTGGGGAACGCTAATTTACTTTGGGCATTTCCACACAATTTCCCCAAAGTTGGGAGCTTGGGTATCATAAAAAGAGTGGCATGAAAAGCTGGACCTCCTTATTGTGACTTATCGCAAACTAAAGAGGGAACTAATTTTGATGCAAAGAACATTAAGAAATGAGTTTGGACCTAACATATTCTCTCTTTTTCTTCCCACTAGATCGGAACATCTCAGAGGACATAGCAGGCGGGTTAAAAAACCAAGAACGAACAAAAAACCCATGGTATACAGGTTTTCACACTGGGTCATCAATACTTGGAACCCGCTGCCCGAAGCAGTGGTGTCCACACCTTCAGTTGGCTCACTGAAGAGAAGACTGGACACTTAGAGAAGCATACTAGAAAAGTAATATATTCCTTTGTTATTCCTATGTTATAACATAGGCCATATGCCTTCAGTCCCTACTACACAAATCATAAAACAAAAATGACATACTGAAGTTATTTAAATGCCACACTTTACAATCTAAACTCATGTGGTTTCTTTTTACAGATTACAGGGAATCAAATAGCTGATTTTTCTACTCATCCAATTTGACACTTGAAGGCCTTCAAGTCTTAGCGCATCCGAAACATGACGCTACCGACCCCGTTCGTGATCGTTAGATTGCTTTAATCGCAAACTTGGGTTATGTCTTACTGTTGTCGATTACTTTTCTGATTAGCTGTAATTACATTCTATTTACTTACCGGTCGTCTCACTTTTTCTCCTGTTCTTTCATCCCTACGATTCGAAGTCTTACGCTAACTGACAAAAATGCCTTTCAGCAAACCTTGCATTGGTAACATTAAAGCCCATTTTTACCAGTTTGACGATAGGACTTACCACATAATCTTCAACAGTTTTATTTGTCCGCATTTAGAATAGTATGTCCCCCCTCACTCCAAAAGGATAAGGACACTGGAGCGTATCCAACTACGAGCCAAGAAATCATTTCGGGGACTCAAATTCAAGCCTTGTGAACAGCGCCTCCGATCACTAGACCTTTACTCATTAGAGTATAGGCGTGTTAGAGGTGACCTTCTAATGGCCTACAGTATACTTAAAACCTCTGGACATCCTCTTAAACACTTAAGCTTAGCTCAAACACAAACCTAACGGGTAACACCCAGGAAATAGAAACACAACACAGCAGAACGGACTGTAGACATAACTTTACTCCATTAGAGTGGTCAAATTTTGGAATTCGCTGCCGACTGAGCTAGTGCAAGCGACTTCCCGGAAGTACTCTAAGAGGCAACTTGACCTATTCTTAAGGACTAGGGATAATATCTTACTATGATTTACAAATTTTTTCCCCTTTTATCAAGAATATACATAGGTTCCTGCTTGGAGGTATTGATGATCCACTTCTACTAGACACGGAAGCCCGTTAAGTGAAAGCTTCTATTCCGTCCACAACCATTTGAACTATTTATAGATTCGCACACCTCCCTTTCTCATCTAATACGAAGAACCTTCAGGCTAGACACAAGCCTACCGAAGTCTGGCCGTCACATCGCAGTATGTTTTCTTGTTCCACACATCTCGTTCTTAGTTATTGAGAATGCTTCAGTGTAACACTTGAAAACAAGAAAAGATCTAACTGACGGCCTCATAAACCTGATAACATCAGTCAGTCAGTTACAACGTAGCACCAGGCACATACATGCATTGGCCCAAATTCCCATACCTCATTAGCACCGAATTCATAGACTTAGTTACTCCAGTGATAGCAATATATATATATATATATATATATATATATATATATATATATATATATATATATAACGATTGCATTTAGAGATATAAAATAGGAAGAAAAAATAAGTTCGTAGAAATAGAGGTATAAAGCATTGTAATCTCATGGGAAGATAAAGTGTAATATGGCAACAAACCACCGAATCCCCAGTACTTCTGATTTCCTTCCCGTTTTCTGGTCGAAAACTGGTTTAGTTAATTAGAACGAAAATTTATGATAAATATAGGGCTGGTTGCGTCACTGTATCGGTACAAAGCGTAATATAAGAGTTCGATGAAACCTGATTTTTACTATGCACATAAATTCACTTTCCTTCATAGATATATAATATTAATGAGAAATATAATTTTAAAGAAACATGCTCAGCGTCTTATATTTGTCATTTACTCATATTGACTCCTTCCAACTATCTTAATAAATGCATTTCACCAACATATTCAGTCATTTAATTTTCTCAAGGTTGTGTTCGCATTTAGGACTAAGGATTAACGTGATTTACTAGTCATGGAGAATTGTCTTACTTCCGTTAAGCTACAGACTAATGTTTGCAGTTTGACAAGTTTAATCTCAGAAATAAAATGTTCTGTCATTATTTTCATGTTTTTAGATCTCTTCAAATAAATTTTATCGTTTGATGTAAAGTATGGATAAGTCGGTTGAACGTGCTGAAGGGGTTCTCGTTTATAACCCTAAAACTGTACCTCATGGTGCCATACAGTTAAATCCTTCTGAGGCACTTGCTCTGCGTCTTCAAATAATCAATTCATGGAACAAACCTCTAGAAGTGTTACCTCTTAAGTTTGGAGGAGAAGCAGTAACAGTAGCTACCTTTTTCTCAAGTTTACTTGTAACTTATCGCTCAAGATCGTTTTTTAATATGTTCACTAGAGTTGGACTTGCTTTGTCTTTGGTTCCATGCGTATTTCTTCCTACTGGCATCGCACACCACTGTTTTACCCGTTTTGTTTCTAATCAAATTCTTATTGGACCCTCTAATTCAATGTTATATCCTGACTGTAGTATTTGCTTACAAATACGTGAAGCTCTAATAATGGTGAGTTATCCTGTTCATAACCTTAACATAATTATTTTAGAGATATTTCTCCGTTCTTACTTAACTACATATTTCGTGTTCATGTATTTCTTGCACGTATAGTTTGTTCTGCTTCTTAGACCAAGTGCTGCCAGTAGCTTACTATCCATATGATTCATTTTCCAAGATATTGATTCAAAATCATAAGTGTAAACACATACCATCAAGTTTCATTGAAACAAAATTCGCATTTAATGGGTTGGCTAAGCAAAGCCTGTATCTCTAGGAGATTTTACCTAGTGTTCTAATCGTTCGTGTCCTGTTAACGGTACCAATGAGGTGTGGTTCCTCAGAGTATGATCTTTAATCCCTTGGTTTAGTAAATTAGTTTATAGGTTGAAAAGTAATAACTTTTAAAAGCTGTCACGTTTAATTAGTCCTTCTTTTAAAATATGGCAGTGAAATGCCAACTCACAGAAAAATACGTAACCATTGATAAACACAAACTTACTACAGGTGTAACGTTTTAGAATAATTGGTCGATATAACTAAAATAGTTTACTAGTTTAAAATCAATCTTCCTTTATTGCAAAACAGGGTTTTTGATATGTTATGATTAATTTTCGGTTGTGAAAGTGATGGATGGAAAGCCAGTTAGTAAGTGATGAACTCTAGTACAAGGTGGTCATGTATAATTTATGGTGACTTGGCAGCTAAACCCAACTCGGTTTGATATTTGATTGCAACGGATGCCTCAGCCACTTCGCTTACGTCAATCAATTCGGGGCAGTGAATTAGTTGGTCAGTGAAACGTAGGATAAGATTGGTTCAAACCAAGACATGATCAGAGTCCAGGTACACACTGCAAAAATGACCAGTCTTGTACACAACCACACCAGCGGCAGCCGATCTTAATGCGGTTAATCTGAGTCCAGACTTAAGTTATATAGGGAGGACACCAGGCAGTACATCGCTGATGACTATACCAAAAGTCGGTTCTACCCAGAAACACTTGGTCTGCGGAAAACGATCGCCGTTATCCGACCTGCAACCAACGAGTATCCATTAGCCACCCAGATAACTTTCTTCTGTATCCAGACACCTGACCTTCCAATTTAGATCTCTAGCTAGCACTAAAATATATGTTGGACGCGCTTTACTGCGATCATTTAATTTGTAGCAGAATTGATACTTAGTCGCATCTGTGCTACAATCTGTCGGAGTGTAGGCAGAGATAACAAGAAATTGTTTTCACACCGATTCTGCCTCACTTTGGTGAAGCTTTCCAATGTAACATCACATGCACGACTGTTAATGGAGATTCAGTCGGTTATTACTACCTCTACTCTGGCGCTTAGTGCGATTCCAACACGACCACCAGCTAAACCGGATCAAGATGCCACAGGGTCTCCGGTCGAGCGCACGCAAAACAGGCTTTCCGATTCAATAGATGGAGGGTGATTTTGTGGTACCTTTTGAATACGAGTCTCGAATAGACAACAAACGTCAATATTAAGACTTTGCAAGGAGTTAGCCAAATCTATCTGTTGTATAATCCGCATTAATGTCTGAACGTTGAAAATCACTTTGAATGACATGTAGTTTCCGAAAGGCAGTATCAGTAATCATATCCGGTGGTGGCTTTTAAACATTTGACCAGTCACAGACTTGTTCATTTGCACAAGACAAGTTTCGCACCATAGACGAGCCGTGAGCGAGTCAAAAACAAATAAAAGTACACTATGGAAATAAAAAGGAGTAGGAGAAGGAAGTAAAGTAAAACGAGAGCACTTGACTTAGGTGAGTAATAAATACCTTCTGAGTAGGTAGAGAAGCAGATCAAGTAAGTCGATTTCCTCATAATTACTCATTGTCATATTTGGGAGGTCCGTAGTACCCACCAACCCGGTCCAAGCACTGTTTGTCTTCTCATTTCTCTAAACAGCACCTATGCAGCGAGAAGGTGGTAAGTAGAGCTTCTCCAGCTGTGGTCATGTCAGCATTTCGAGATTGAGAGTGAACTGTTTTTTAACTGTACTAAGGCGTTTAGAGTTAAGCTTGTTAACTATTATGTAATGTTTGCTATACGTAATTTGGATGCCTTACACTCTAACATACTCCCACGCCTGCCAAATTAATTGTCAAATTGGGATTAAAATTCTTGTGTTGATTATTAACTTAAACATTTGAAAACGGTTTGTTAGGTATTGTAATTTTCTCTTATTACAACCCAGCTATTCCTATTGCTTAGTATTCTCGGACACCAATTCACTCGACAAGTCCCCAAACCAGAATGCAATTGAATAGGGAAGAGATTATATTCCAAATGACAAGGATAGATAAAAGTAAGAAACGCAATACAAAAAACGTTAGTATATTTATAGTTTTTACATGAGAAGATTCTAGGATGTTCTCCAAGTATCGACTCGTGGTGTGTGGATAAGAATTAGCCAATCAGTGTGCTCCAACGCAATCGTGCACGGAGTATGCTTTAATCCTTTCTATGTCCGCTAACATTAGGCCACGAACTAATCAATCTACTCTAAACCATCAACTATTGTTCTCTTTATTTTATAACAAGCTTTATAATTGTTTTGTAATGGTTGAACTGTTATTATTATTATTATTATTTTAACACATAGATATTGGTACAAGAACGCACCAAATACATATGCGCCACACAAATCTCATTCGATATGTGTGAGGGCTGTGATACTGCCCGGGTGCCCAAACCGAAGCAGGTGGTTTTCTTAGGGGGCCACTCCCCGAGCCTTTGACCTGAAGGTCTGATCCACAAGGCAGTGGAGCATCGTAAGGAGATGCAGTCCCATGGAAGCCGGTGACCAACGATTGGTTCATACTCCATTTGTTCCCGCAGGATACTGGAGCCCATGTGCACCATTGGTTTGGTTTGGGATCCGGTTAAAGCGTCGGATATTCGCTTTTCGCCCTCTCATTTTCGTAAACAACACCAGTGGTACGAGAAGGCAGTGAGTAGGACTTCCCTGGCAGAGGTTATATACGTGTGGTAATGTGAGAGCATTTGGAGAGGGAGAGCGGACTCTCCCCACTCTCGGCCGTACCAGGGCATTTGGGGGCGGTCGAACTGTTGTTTAAACCATATATTGCGGTGAATATTTAAGCCAACTACACCAGACCAAAACGTGTTTGCACGACATAGTTTCATGTGAAACTCCCATCTTTTGGTTCACATTTTGTTAGTTTCTCACTGTGCTGACGTAAAGTGTGACATAAAAGAGAAATGGATGGAATCCAATTACTCCTTAATTTGCTCCTTTTTGGAAATTGAAATAATTGGAACGAAATGTATAGTCTACTCAAAGTTATTGTTGTTGTAATGAGTGACAACACAAAACAATAGTATTTATAAACAATAATAATTTACTGTAATCATTTCACCGCGAAAATTGTTTGGCCTACGAATTACTGTTACTATTCCCAATTTCATCTGTTTTACAACGTTGTTCTCATTCTAGATTAGTGTAAAATATCCAACTTATTGTTATACGAGTTCATTGAGAGTTTGTCGCTTATTTTTTCTTCAGAATACGTGTGGATTGGTCCTACCCCTAGGCTTTGGCTTTCTCTCTTCTGCAGCCTCTGCACTTATCACACGATCTTACCCGGTACCTGACCTGCTTGATGTTAAAAGTATGTGGAGAATGTTCAAACTCTATAGTAACTCATTTCGAACTGTTGGCACCTGTTTGCTTTTGGGTCATACAATATTTGGAACAGCATTGGTATACGCTATGATGGATAGTAATCAACGTGTTCTCAGGCAGCAAAAGTTTAGTCCCAGTAGTGATTCATGTAATGAATGATTCATTGCAAACTAAATCGAACTTTAGTGCTTGTTGTAAATTGGTTACAATTAAACTAATATAGATTTACTTTACTACACTAATCTTCTTAACTCTTAATTATATTTGAGAAAGTTATCGACCTAATTTTATTCAAACTACAGGCAGAAAAATGTCAGACGAATACACAAAGGTATTGCATTTCTTTTGCACTGATCATTTTCTAATTTTCTTAATCTCTTTTATACTGAGTACACTTTCCAATATAAGTTAACTTTATTCGAATATTTGTTATGATTAAGACAAGTTTTGCAACAAATATGTGTGGCGTTTTAAGGTAACTCATAAGAAACTCAATATGATCGCATTCATATTACTTTGTTAACGCCCGGTTGTAACTAGCGCACAAATGACAAGCTTGTGTATTTTGAGATTTATTAATTGTAGTCACAATTGGACTGAAGTATGTCTGTATTTTGTTGGTCAGTGTTGTTTATTTAAAGTTCATCGAAAGTGATATTGTGGTGTGCGCTACTTACGCGGACAGATATTAGTAGTATATGACAGGTTTTTGAAGTGAAATGCATACCAGCAGAGGACTGAAATAAGGTGAAGAGGAAGGAAAACAGAGCAGTCGAAATAACAACAGAATTGGAGGAATGGAGTATGTAAAGGACAACTTAAGGGAAATGTGCAATTGATGTATTTAATGTGTGATTTTCATATTTCACAAAGGCACTGTGTCCTTTTGCATAAAACAGATCGCTTTACCTTACCTGCCTTTTCGTTCACTACAGTATTACCGCCTTATTGCATAATAGTTTGCTTCAATAGTTTTCCCCAGTAATATTTTAAGGTTTACTTTAAATAATACTCCATTTTCATTTGCAGTTAGTCAGAATATAGTACAGACCAAATCCCACCAATGTAAATAAAAACAGTTATCGTATTGATTAACATTGACTATGATATTTGTTCATGTACTTGAATACAACATTAATCAATAATGTCAAAAACTGCTTAGTAGTGTTAATAGTATGCCGACATTTACCACAACTGTAATGTTGAAAATAAGATTATGTAAATCCTTTGTTTGTCTTTATATTGAGTTAGATTTGAATATGTTGCACCATTTCGATCAAGTAAATGCCATGTGCATACATATTTGTCCAATCTTTTCACAGAACTGTTGTTTGAATGGAAATTTAGTCTCACTAATCAACTTTTATCTGAGAAGTAAATTATTGTATCATATTTCGCGCGAATACGGCTCAAAGCTTACTACCTGTACTTGATTACTTAGTCGAATGTTTTGTAACCATCGTAAACAATTTAATTGTATTTGCTGTATCTGGTTTCTACACTGATTATATTGGTTAGCCAATCATCATATCATTCTCATTGCAGAAATATTTTGAATTAACGAAGAAAGTTTACCAACAAGTCACCGTATCATGATATTTATAAGCATGAAAATCATATTGAGTGTGCTGGGGTTTTCTATTTGCTATTTTATCACAGCATAACGCTTGAAAAGTTATTCGAACTATTTATTCATATGGATTTTAAAAGTGATTGGAACTTTTTAAAAACGATGGTTATTTTTCTGTTCAAATGGTTTTGTTATCTGAATGACATGTATTAGGTCCTCACCTAGAATTTATTTTAGCTATATATATTGATCAAATGGCCATATTCAAACTAGTTTAAGAAGCCGATTCGAAATAAATAAGTGATAGTTTTATCCCTGTTAATTAGATAACCAGTTAAATAATACTAGATGGTATCGAATGGCAATAAATTCCTCCCCATCCAAAGTAATTAAACAACTACATATAAGGCAAACATTTCACTTTTCTTGGAATTTTTGTCACTCCAGGCAACTAGCTGGTTAATGAATTCTCTGAATGGATTTAGAGAGCTAGTTTAGCTTTTGTCATCTTGTGTCAGCTTTCAACAAAGTGGCGAGTACAATGCAACGGTTTGTTCTGTATTACTCTATGATATGGAAACATGGCAACTGAAAGTCAAATGCTCCTCGTTTTTGATCACAGGTGTCTTTAATGCACTGCTCGCATATTGTGGAACAAGATTGGACAATACTATAGTTAGTAGAGAGTATTAGACCAGTATAGCATCTCGTTTGTTGACGTTGTGGGTTTTCATCGACTGAGGTAGTTGGGACATGTGTTATGTATGCCCAACCGCGACCCACGTTAAAATGCAATATTAACTGTTGTAGGAGTGAGTTGGTTATGAAATGATTACGCGATAACTGTAATACTTCTTGACACGTTTTCTAAAGTCTGGTTTCGCAAGTAATTTGTCAATCTGATTTACCCATGAGCCAAAAAGCCTCCGATTTCCTAAGTGTGATTTCTGGATTATGTTTCCATTGATTACTTTTTTCTCTACAGATAAATGTAAGCATTGGCGGCTGCAAAAATTGCGTGTCCTGTCTTCATCACTTACTTGAAAAGTATGCTGGTACGTTTATACATATTTTTTAATAAATCCGCAAATATAAAGCCTCTTATCCGATAAAAGATAAAGCAATAGCATTGTGGCTGAAGCACTTGGCTGTCAACCAGCAGGTCCCAGGTTTGAACACCATTACGCATATTACAGTTGGTCAGTATAATTAGTCGCTACACAATGCGTAATTCTAAGCTGGATTCATAATCATGTACTTAGTAAAGTTGTTATATTACCAGTTATGGAAAATACTTCCTTCAAGCCTCATTATTTTTTTTATTTTCGACAGAACGGGAGAATAGGCACCCTACATTTCACTGATAAGTACTTTCTTACTCTCCCAATATCACTATTAGTAAAATACATCAACGTAAAATATTGTTCATCACTGTTTTAAATTAAGCAGTTCCATTCAATGAGTTTTTACGTCATTAAAAAAGAGGAGAATAATAAATTTCGTCAACAGTTTATTTTCAAACACAAAATCATTGAAACCAACATGTAGTTTTGTGATATAATTTATTTGTAAAGTCCTAATAACTAGAAAAACGACACTTTCGACGTTTCGTCATTTAGTGTAATTCACTTCTTCGAAGAATAAAAATAAATAGAAGTTTGAATAGTGCAAAAGGCACAATGTAGGATATTTTCAGTCGTCGAAATTAACATAGGTCTGATCATGGTAATGTTATGTTATTCCGGTGAGATCTAGCCGTGTATATGTTAATGGGTGTGTTAAATATGATATTTGTAATGTGAAAGAAGAATAGCATCTACAACGTAGCAATTTTTGTGCCTTGTTTCGTTAAAGAAATTTTCTATCTTGTTTGGTCAAATGGCTTGAATAGTTTTAAAATTGTAGCTGCTGGTTATTAATTTTTGAAAAGTAATGTAAAGAGTAAATATTCCTTCAATGTTCACCTTTTCTCCAAACTACGAACGTTGATAACTTACAAAGTACTAGCTCTATCGTTTCAAATGTCGTCACGGACACCGATAATGTCTATTTCCACTACATTGTACATGGTAGCGTTCCAATCGCTTGAAGGGTTAAAGAGCGCTATCAGTACACGAAAGGCAACATACTACTATTGTGCGGTTCATGATTTGCATTTCCACAAGAATCAGAAGCCGTATATAAAACTTGTATGTTAGAGAAGTGGTCGTAAAATAGTCGTCAAATCCCCACAGCCTATTCAATAGAGATGGTAAGTTGGTCAATGTTATTATATATTTTCCTGAAGGGCCCCAACAAATGCTTAATGTCCGGCCTTCGTCTATGGTAAATTTGTTGAGGGTTACTGGACTGTTGTTCGTGGGAAGGCGCATCACAGTCATGAATGCAGTTCCCTAAGGTATGATAACCATTCGTGGGTGCTCAGGCGCGAGTATTCTAGAACTCTAGCTGGACTCTGGAAGATTACGCAAGTCAGGACTTTTCAAACTATGTTATGTGTTTGTGGTGCATTATAATGATGATATCATTTACTTTTGTTCGTGTCACTTGTTAATCTGCACAGTAGAAACACAAATATAAGTGTTCATTTCTATCTAATTATTTCCAGATATAAAGGAATATATAATTAGTTCTGAGGAGAATCTCATATCAATACATCCAGTTTATGTAAAACGAGTGACCAGCCTTTTAAAATTTGTTGGATTGGATATTAAAGATGTCGATAATCATTTATCAGTTTACAGTAAGGACAGTAAAGCCGAGTCAAACGATGACATCTACTTCTTACCGGAGTTAGATGATAACTCACAAGTTGGTTATTCGTCTAATTTTTTTGTCATTTTCACAGTTAGCTTATTAGATTGCTTTCAGTAATCGTTTTTAGTTGCTACCATCGGGTCCAAGATTAAATTACTTGACCTTTAACTACATGGTTGCAAATCCGAATCCCACTCCACTTTAGTGTTCGGTTAGGCAGGTACTATCTCTAGCCTTGACACAAAAGCCGAGTACACAAATCTGTACGTTTGACTGATCAGTGACCAATACTATGTTTGTTTATTCCTGTAATGCTAATTAGTCAAGTTACAATGCGGCCAATAGTCAAAGTGACTCAACGTCGGCAGATAACACGAAAACTGGGTCTTCGGTTTCCTTCCAACTACCTTCGACCACCTGACATTTCGCAATAACTCACTCAACGTCGAATCACTCAGACTGGTGGCTACATTGCAACTTGATTGTTATAATTCGGTCAGAGCTAAAATACTACACAAAGGTAATATTTGTCACTACTCAGCAATCAATCAATTATAAATATCTCAGTTTTGTAGCGTGTCAATTAAAGCCCTAATAGCTCAATAGTAACGTCTCAGGTTGTAAAGCTAGGTAACATGGGTCTAAAACCCACAAGAAGCATCAGTTCCTTCACAACTGAAGGGATGCCTTGTTGACAAGTCCCAACTAATCTGGAGCACAGGTCCAGTGTTTCAAGCTGACGACCACCTGACACGAACATGTGTTTGGTAAGTAGTTCTGTATCAATTAAAAGCAACAGTGGCTGAGTTTCACTAACCATATTTTTTACATTCACTTACCCTGCTTCTGTTTTATGTTCTCGCTACATTCAGGCTAACGAAAACTTACACAAATCGGGGTGTATTTCACCAGCCGAAAGTACTTAATTACGTCTGTTACCCCTCGTGGAGGAGCATACGCAGCTCACCAGCATTTTCCATCCGACCATGTCCTGGGCAATCCTTTCCGATTGCTGTCTGCTCTTTTGATGTCCGCTTCCAATTCCCGACACAATGCATTCCTTGGTCTTCTTTTCCTTTACCCCTCAGGATTCCACGTTAGGGATTGGCTCGTGATGCAGTCTGATGACTTCCGCATTGTATATCCTACCCGCAGGGGTTGCACTTCTACCGGGAGGTTCACTTGTTGACTTAGAATATGCTGATGACATAGTTTTATTTGGCGAAGACGCTGACAAATGCAGAGTCTTCTGACCACTCTAAGCAACAATGCAGGCATGTTCGGGATGCGATTCTCCCCCTCGAAATGCAAAATGTTGCTTCAGGATTGGGTTGCATTGACACCCGAACTAATGATAGGGAGTGAAGTAATTGAGCGTGTCGATCGCTTCACTTATCTTGGAAGTCTCATCAGCCCTTGTGGTCTGGTGTGTGACGAAATCTCAGCACGGATACAGAAGGCTCGACTAGCTTCTACCAACTTGCGTCATTTATGGCGTAGGCGAGATATCCGTATATCAACCAAAGGACGGGTTTACTGCGCAGCAGTTCGTTCCATCCTACTTTATGGCAGTGAAACATGGCCGGTAAGAGTAGAGGATATTCGTAGGTTACTAGTATTTGATCATAGGTGTCTTCGAAATATTGCTCGTACATCGTGGGACCATCGAGTAAGTAATGCAGTTGTTAGGAAACGGGTACTAGGTAAGGATGGCAAATCAATTGATGACGTAGTGAAACTTCATCAGTTGAGATGGCTTGGACACGTGTTACGTATGCCCAACGACCGACTGCCTCGACGTGCGATGTTCAGTGGTATAGGAGTAGGTTGGAAGAAAGCTAGGGGCGGCCAGACCAAAACATGGCACAAGTCCATGAAGTCACTGACAAGTCGTCTGAGTCATGTCGGTAGGTGTAGACTACCTGGTTGGGGACCGCGAGATACTCCTTTCAGTGACAAACACTGCCATAGAACCTTACGATCAACAGAGTCAAATGCCGCCTTAAGGTCGAAAAATACTACCATTGTGGGGCGTCTGAACGTATGTCTGTGTTCTAGAACCTGACGTAGTGTGAATATCTAATCTATACAACCACGTCCAGGTCGAAAACCAGCCTGATTTTCTCTAGTCTGCTCTTCACGAGCTTTGATTAGGCGTCGAAGTATTATTGAAGCTAATACTTTAGACACTATATTAGTCAAACTGATTCCTCTGTGATTGTCACAAGAGGACCCTGAATGACATGGCTCAAAATCGTTTGCAATGGCGCAGGTGCATCCACTCTTTGTGTTCCCCCAAATTTTGATCTCCTTATTCCTCCTTGTCTCTTTTTTTTTCTCCTCTCAAATTTATTTCACTGTATTATACTCTTTAAGTAACATCTGCAAACACTAATCTTCCCGATTACTGCTTATACTCTTATTACCTCTACCACTACGGGATTTGAATCGACCACTGCATCTCTATGCTAATGTGGTGTGGCAACTCGAACTGATGTACGTACGTACGAAGTTCTACGTTATCCTGATATCTTACCCGCCTCCAACGTCTTTCCTACTTTATTCTTCAATTGGAAGCTGCTTTATTCTCAACCACATTGGGCTGTTGCTGATGGTATCCGCCCAGTGGACAGTTGTTTATAAATTCTTGTACCTTTTTGATGATGGTTGTAGTAGTTCTCTACGTTTCAGCTCCATACAGTAGAACTGTCTTAAAGTTCGCATTGAGGATTCTGACTTTGGTGTTGGCTGACAGTTGTTTTGAGTTCCATATGCTCTTCAGTTGTAGGTCTGTTCACAACCGATCATTACGGAGTCCAGCCTGTTTGTCTTAAAGTTGGGTGTCTACTGAACCTTCCATCCGCTTGAACAACACTACTGAAAACATGTCCGGGTACTTATAATATTGTAGTGTCTCTGTATTTCCCACACTTGCTCGTATCTTCCTTCTTTGGTATCCTGATTAGTTGACCTTCTCTCCAATCTGTGGGCACTTGTTCCTCTTCCTAAATCTTCCTAAATAGAATGTGGAGCATGTTTGCAACCACTTTTATATCTGATTTCAGTGCGTCAGCTAGTATATTGTCAGGTCCTGCTGCCTTCCCACTCTTGATTTGTCTGATGGCCATGCTGATTTCTCCATTCGTGGTGGAGTGACACCTATGAGAAAGTCTCTGTGTGCTGCTTCCATGTCCCGTGGGTTCAGTAAAGCTGGTCTTGCGGCAAGTGCGTTAATTCATATGTATAAACAGTTTCGTTTAGACTTAAGAGAATACTTTGTTTATTTCACTGTCTTTTCAACTTGATGTGGAGTCAACATTAATCACGTATATAGGTTCCAATGATAGTTGGTTGCCACAATAATCATAACCGATCGACATTGTACTAATCTATCAACCAATAAAGAATACATTGAATAATCACGTAATGTGGGGTAAAAAATAAACGATTTTGAGGAAAATTAAGTGATAACTGATTCACTGTTAATCCAAAGATTCGAAAACCTCATTTGTATTTGATTTGACATTAAAAAAGTGACCGCTTTACATTCAACGTATTGATATGTAATCCATATCATTATGAGACCGTTATTTGTCGTTAAAATTCAGTAAACTGTGGGAATAATTTACTTAATTTGTTCGAATTTTCAAGTATGATAGACAACTGACAATTTTATGTCAATAATCTTTAATTAGTGGATTCTTAGTTGGTATTTAATCCTATTTATCACTAGGTATTTTAATTTCCTTAATTATTTCGCACATTTTCTTTTATCTCGTAAAAAACGACTAGTTCACATAATGCCTATGTTTCATTTGAAGTTACGTCAATTCATTTTTCATCGCAGATCAATTCTATGGCATCTAAACGCAAACGACTAGACGGTCATCTTATTATGAAACGAAACAGCCACTGCATTATCGCCTCCGAATTAGTAGCAATACTTCCGCATGAAGTTGAATGTTGTCGACCACATTTAGTACCAGGTTGGTGTGTTGCAGTTCATTCAGAACATCATCTAAGTAAAATAAATCAATATTTACAATCATTTGTTCCACTCCCTGGGGAGCTCAGTCATATTAAACGAATAGACAGTTGCCGATCATATGAAAATAAATCAACTTATGTCTTTTTGCAGATAGCCAAATCAAGGTTTGTGTTGTGAACGTTATCAGCACGTATCAAGTGCCAATTAGTATTTGTTTCTCATGTTGTAATTCACTTACTAACCACTGGTTCATGTGGTCGGTTTCGGGCCCACACTTTATCGCAGCGCTAGTGGTATTACGGGCCTTCTAAATCGAAGTAAATAGAGTGGATTTGGAACCTTGAATTGATTCCTACGTTTTTATTGTATGATGAAGGTATAATTTCGAAAGTGTTAGTTTCGGTATTTGAAAAAAAACTAATAATGCTTAACCAATATTTGAGCAGTTGAGGTTCAATCAGGGATGAAAATAGTTCTGTGTTCCTTTCGAAAAGCTCTTATGGCTACGTTTTTATAGTCACTGCGGAAACGTTTTGCGCACTGCATGAGTGTTGGTTACAAAAGTGAGAGGACAAAAAGCGAACGTCTGGTTCTTAAACTCGGTTAGTGGATAAAGGTAGTCCGTTCACGAGAGCTGTCAAACCTCCATTCCAAACCTATGGTGCACATGTCAGCTATAACCTTGATGCGATCGGACGCTTATGAACCTATTGTTAATCACCGGCTACTATGGAATTGGATATTCTGACGTTGTTCCACTGCCCTGTGGATGGGATTCTTGAGTTAGTGGCCCCTAGGGAAACGCTATATGGTAAAACATGAACTGCGAGACAGTATTGCAGCACTCTCAGAAATATGGCAATGAGTAAATCTGAAGAAATCGACTTACTTGATCTGCTGCAGAAGAAAGCCAAAGCCTAGGGGTAGGACCAATCCACACGTATTCTGAAGAAAAAATAAGCGACAAACTCTCAATGAACTCGTATAACAATAAGTTGGATATTTTACACTAATCTAGAATGAGAACAACGTTGTAAAACAGATGAAATTGGGAATAGTAACAGTAATTCGTAGGCCAAACAATTTTCGCGGTGAAATGATTACAGTAAATTATTATTGTTTATAAATACTATTGTTTTGTGTTGTCACTCATTACAACAACAATAACTTTGAGTAGACTATACATTTCGTTCCAATTATTTCAATTTCCAAAAAGGAGCAAATTAAGGAGTAATTGGATTCCATCCATTTCTCTTTTATGTCACACTTTACGTCAGCACAGTGAGAAACTAACAAAATGTGAACCAAAAGATGGGAGTTTCACATGAAACTATGTCGTGCAAACACGTTTTGGTCTGGTGTAGTTGGCTTAAATATTCACCGCAATATATGGTTTAAACAACAGTTCGACCATTACAAAACAATTATAACGCTTGTTATAAAATAAAGAGAAGAGTAGTTGATGGATCCATTTTTATTTCGTTCGTTCTCGTCAGCTGCTTACAACCTGTGATATTTAAAAATCATAATTACATAATAGGTTTAAATTACTTACATGAAAGAGTTTGATTGGAAGTTTTATGGAAGACATATTCGTATAGTATAGCAAGGGTGTAAATAAATTTTGTAGACTGAATATTGTAAATATATACCTTATGTAAAAGAACATTGTGACAACAGTTCAAAGGGCTAGAAACAAGTAAACATTGATAGGAATAAAATGAGTAGAGTTCAGTTGATAAAATAAGATTACTAATTTGGAAGATAGTTGAAATAAAGCTCAATGATGTGATAAGTGCAAGAAAGAGTTCAAAGAAAAAGGAAAAAATATTAGGATACAGCGAAGGAATATTAGTCACCAAGGCAAGGAAAGATTAATAACCATCTCCTTTTGAACACATAAATCAGGTTTTTGGCGTCTGATAGCAACTGCTTCAGCAAACTTTAGAAGACTGGATTTTAGCTGCTTACCAATCACCTTGATATCCTGTATCAAGATGTTTGGTGATTGCCCTATTTAGTCTTTCTTTCTCTTGTTCTGAGGCTTTTTGGAACATGTTCAAAAAATCTGAGACTGTGGCCATTTTTGCAATGCGTTCCTGGACTCTGATCATGTCTTGGTTTGCACCAAGCTTATCCTACGTTTCACTGACCAACTAATTCATTGTCCTAAATTAATTGATGTAAGCAACATCCGTTGCAACCAAATATCAAACCGAGTTAGGTTTAAGGTTAGCTGTCAATCCACCAGTATATATGAGTATTATCTACATCTGCATAACTTTGTGAAAATGGCTGCTCACTTATTTTGTGGCTTTGGGAAATTTCCGACCCATGAAGATTTTGTTCCTAGAGTCTTTTTCACAATTCGTTGCTTCATATATATATATATATATATATATATATATTATATATATATATATATATATATATATATATATATATATATATATTTACTCACCTTGAGCTGATTTACATATGCCAGAATGTGATCATTTGCAGTTCGCACCAACAACAGGAAGATTAGAACTCCGAGAAAATCAATTAAACGTAATGTTTGTTGTTTGATGATTTCCATATTATTCGAGATTATGCTTATTTGGACTTGTGAGCTAAAATCTGGTTTACCTTAGTTGTTAATAAATTCTCTAAAGAACTAACTCTGCAGTTTGGGGTTCAATGTTTATTGTCTCATATTTGGTGTGGTGAACCGATAGTTTGCTATTACTACTTTCTAGATTATAATGAAGATTCAAATATGTGTTTTCTTTTGCCTCCATTTGTTGCAGCTATACATGGCTAGATGCCAATGAAACTTTGAAATCTATGGTCGATTTACTACAATTAAATTCATCCGATCACCAGTTTATTAGCACATCCCCAACACCCTGCTGGATACCACTTCATGCACCAATAACTCGCAAGCATCAGCTCCTCTACTCATTTTCAAATGAATCACAAGAGAAGAGAATCTCATCGTTCAAAAATTCACTTAATGAACCAATTATTTTAGGTTGGCCATCCACTTTGCGAGCCTGTCCCGAGCTTGAGGAACTAGTGAGTGTTGGACGAAGCTTGTCGTTATCATGTTTCTCAGAATTAGAGCTAAAAAAGTAGGTTGTTTGGTCTTTAGAATTTATATATTGGACATCAATGTATTTATGATACTAATGGTGTACTTATATGCTAAACGGGTTTCATACTATATTGTTATTACTAAGTTTAGTGTTGTATGATGATGAGACGATGGAGATGTACGAATTCTCACTTAGCACCTTTGGTGCCTGGGAAAGTTGTGTGTTGTACAATAAAATAAGAGTCCGTTTTTCAATGAAAACTTAATGCCGAGCTCAGTATGCAACTTATGCTGAAATTTGAGTAAAACGCTAGGCGCTTACTTCGGCATTGGCAAACATGCTATGTTAATCTCTCGTTTTAGCAAAATTCGCGATATTGATTTCTTTAGTGGTGTAAAGTAGACCGAAGACTTCTCATAAGGAACTTTCTTCTACTGGTTAGTTTTCACGTTATGTTATATAAAATACAAATACTTGTGTTATCTTTTTCAGGCATTCATTATGGCTCAAACGTGTTTCTACCTTGTCAAAACAAGTGCAAGAACTAAGTGATATACACCCACAATCATGTGCAGGCGTTGATGGTCCGGCTTGTGCAGTCATCATAGTTGATCCAGAATCGAATACTGCATTAGCAGAATCAACTACACCTACAATAACATCAGATATATCTTGGTTAGATCATGCAGCATTACTTGCTGTATCAGCTGTTGCTAAATTAAAACAGAATACAGGAAATCAGTACTCTGATTCTTACTTGTGTACAGGTTTTGATGCATACTTTTCACTTGAACCATGTCTGATGTGCGGTATGGCTCTGCTTCATAATCGCATTCGGCGAGTTTTCTGCTGCCAAAAGCTTGCAGGCGACGGCGCATTTAGTAATGCAAGCCGTCTTCACGTGCAGGAACAATTAAACCATCGTTTCCGAGTATTTAGTCCGCCATAAATGTCTATGGGATGTTTTATATCAGTGTACTGACAATAAATGAAAAATAAACTACATCTTTTTGTCTTTTTATCAGGGAAGTGATTTCACATCATATGTTGTGGCGCTAATTATGACTTAATATATTCCGCCTCGTTAATTGTGGACTTCTACTGTATATGCTCGGGCGCATTCAGCTTACAAATCCTTACTATTTTGGATTATTATAAATCAAAAGATCTGTACACTATTTGTGATACTTAAGCATTTTTTTACTTCTGAGTTTAACTACTTGAAACCAGCCATGTTAACCAAGTGAACCTTAAAAATGCGAAACTAGCTATCGATTAACATAAATTGTCTGCGACGATTTTAAATATGCCTTTAATTAAAACGAACGGATATTAAGGTTTTGTCCATTCTTCTGCAAACAGTTTGTTAAATATTATGGAATAATCTTGATCTTTTTTGTCGTAACAGTTCTTATGTCTGACTTTTGGGGATTAACTGCTACTAGGAGGTCCACTTTTCAACTAAAAGTAGCATTCATGATTAACAAAGACTCAGCAAACTAGTATTCAGGATACGCTTCCCTCCCTTTGAATTTACAGTGGTGACGTAAAACTGGTTTGATTTTGCGGCTAGTTTGGCAATAAGTAATTTAGTGTAGTGACAACCTCATTTTTCAGTTTTGTCAAACCCCTCTGAACATGAAGAAACTGTCAATCGGGTTAAGCTGGGGTTATGTGTAATGAGTTATTTAAGGATACTAGGTCGATTAACAGGGTTAAACTTTCATCGGCTGAAATGCATAGGACATACAAAACATCGCCTACTCGACAAACAATAGTGAGCGTCATAGTGCGCCGGAGACAAGCTAATAGTCCGATCGATGGCCAATCGGGTGCATTTCTTTTTCCTTGATCTAACCTTTTGTTTTGGAATTAGATTTTCAGTCAAACTAGTAAGCATATATGCCTGTTATATAAATTCAGTTCGATGGTCTGTGTTAGGACCTGCCATAGTAGATAATCTTCACAAAATTCAGTATTGACTTAAATCCAAATTCTTTTACCTACCTGCTACAACATAGGAAGCTTATAAATTCAGACTAGTGTCTTTATCAAGAGTACTAACTTCTCGATCCTGCACGAGTCATGCTGTCTATCCATAGTAATGTTGTGCGAAACATTTACAGGATCGTGGACTAGTAAACCGCTTCTCAAACAGTTACACGGTAACGAACATTAATGCACAAAACGTAACAAGTTCATCCAACGATTTTGTGCTACTAATCGTGAGGGGATTAGAGAACACAACTCTCAGAAACAAAGTGCGTGGACATCAGCCTAAACTAGTAATCAGTGTCTTAACCACTAAACGAGTGACATGCCGATACGAAAACATTTCTTAACCTATCCTACGGCAACTAATAAGTCTGCAAACTAAAGTTACGCTGCACTGCGCAAAGAAAATCCTAAACACGCTTCTCACTCCGAATTGAGGATCTTATAATTCATACTATATGGAGGGCCCAACTAGTCATACGCTTGGTATCTTTGAGCAACGTACATTTGAGATTTCAAGCCTATACAACGCATCCGGTATATTCAGAAACAAGTAGCGCCATGAATAACACTTGGTTGGTGGAGTCCTCATTAAGAATCGAATGGCTGTCACATTTTAACGGTTAAGACCTCTGAAGTTATCTTAACAGATCCTCACAGTCTCGTTTCCTATTAAGCTTTCAAATATAATCTATTTAGCTTCAGAACAAATACCTCTCGTCATGTAGCGTTGTCTAGCCTTTTTGGTCTAAGCAAAAGTACTGATATGAAAACGGCCAAAATATTGCGCATCAAACGTCGTTAAGACATCAAAAACCATCGTTTTCAATAGTATACTTAACACATCGCACCACATAAATAAACTGAACAGACTGTACGACGAGATTTACACCTGAAAAATAAACGTAGCCCATGTAGAAGAGCATTGTGGTGAAAACATCAATGACCCGAGAAAGTTGAGTACTCTTCATACAGAGGTCTCCAATATACTCAGTAACACAACGGACTTTCGAAACGACTAAACAGTACAGAACTTATAGGTACTATAAATATCATGTTCTCCGCATTGATAATTCCAAAACTTTGCGCTAGTTTATTTTTAGTAGAACTCAAGTCACGAAGTTCCTGATATGTATGTATTCTGCATACTGTCACTAGGTGAAAAGTTAATGCATAATGGTAAAGAGAATAGAAAGACACTTTGAAATTCTGCACGGATTCGTGTAGGATACGGAACTCAATATTCAACTGAGTAATCCTTAGTGAAGTATCATTGGGCCAACGCAATAATCACTGGAAAATAAGCGGTGTGAATCACTAAAACGTTTATTACATGTGTTGTACAATCTCGAAATATCTCAACGAAATATTTTATTTACATATACAAACCAAGTAAACGCAATTATTGCTCAGTTTTAACCTTTTTTGGTGCTCTGAAGAAAAACAATTAAATGTAGAATTCTAACTTACCGATACTGAGCAGTTACCATAGCGTGACCACGTTCGAATGGTTCAAGGGTAACCTGTTCACGTGGAGTGAATTGTAATTTTCGTAGTGTATCTACTTCCTTTGCAAACACAACCTCAGGAGCAGCAACCGAGTCAATACATGAGGCTTTGATGGATATAACAGCATGACCTCCGTTTTTTAAGTAGTACTCGGCGTTGACCCCCACTATTCTAGACTGATCAGGTTGAGCGACATCAGCAAATATACAATCCACCATACCTAAAACATATTAACCTTTAATATATGCATACCAACAAGCATCCTGTATTTGTGAGGATGTCTAGCATCTTCTATTATTGGAACCACATTTGTTCGATGCTTAGCGACATTCAAAAGATCACGTCCTGAACGATGCGAGAATTCTACAGCATAAACTACTCCATCTGCGCCGACTACATCAGAAACATGAGAGACAGTAGTTCCGCTAGCAGCTCCCAAATACAAAACACGACTCCCTGGCTTGATATGAATCTGATCAAGCCCGTTAACTATGCCTGCTGCTAATTTCGATCGAAATGGATTCCACACTCTGTATTCAATTTTACCACCCGCGTCATCCTCTACGCTGATTCGCTTTTCACCATAAACAGACTCGCCGACGACAACATTTCTCGTTACCAAGCAGTCCTCTTTGCCTTTAGCAACAAAAATACCTTCATGTCTATGGGGCTCTATCAACACTTTTTTCCCTCCTCTCATTCCTCCACGTCCACCCCTCCCTCGAGGTGTCCCCCTATTGAAACCTCCACGACCTCGACCACCAAAGTCACCTCGTCCTCTACCACGTCCACCGAAGTCACCCCACGTCCACCTCTGAACCCGCCTCTCTCACTGAAACGTCCACCTCTACCTCCACCTCGGCTTTCATCACCAACACTTTTCTCACCACCGAAACTATGCCTCTGACCACCTCTACCGCGTCCGCCTCTAAAATTTCCGCCTGATTCTTTAATATAGGAGTGATGAATTTAACATGAAACTACAGCTTACCTGGTTTCATCGATATAAAGCACGCTGTTGCAGCGTCTCAGTTGAATTATGTCCAAGGTCAGATTCAGACTTCAAATTCAGATTTGTGTAGTAAGGAGAGAAGGCCTATGGCCTTTGTTATTCCTTTTCTAGTATGCTTCTGTGAGTGTCCAGTCTTCTCTTGAAAGAGTCAAGTGAAGGTGCAGACACCACTGCTTCAGGCAGCAGGTTCCAAGTATTGATGACTCGGTGTGAAAACCTGTATGCCACGGGTATTTTGTTCGTTCTTGGCTTTTCTAGTCTCCTGCTATGTCCTCTGAGGTGTCCTGATCTAGCGGGAAGAAAGAGAGAGAATAGGTTAGGTCCGAAATCATTTCTCAGTATTCTGTACATCAATATTAGATCTCCCCTTAGTCTGCGATAGGACTTAGTTGGCTTGTGTAAATCGTTGTTACGTTATTTTCAAAAAGATGTTGCTCCTTAACCAGTAATATCCACCGGTTAGTGAGACACTGTTTGATGAAATACCCTTTTTCAGTTAGGAATTAAACAGAGATTGAGGGTTCTGCGTAATTTCTAGAGATGGAGGTTGTTTACCTGTTTCAACGTCACCTCGCATTTATAGAAGTAGTTTCTATCACGTGTGTGAACTGAGGAAATCCACTTGTTCACATTAGTATGGAAAGTCAGTGGGAAACTGATGAATCACTGTTTCCGAGATTGCATACTTTTCTGTTAGAGTTGCCTCTTTTTATTGTTTTACGACATACATGAGATAATACTGTTAGTTGTGCTGAAAATTCCCCATATATTCAAGGTGTGACATCTTCCATGTCTGTAACACTAACCCAGTCAGACAGGGTGTTAGGTATGAATGAAGTGGAAGACGCTCTGCTACCAACATTGGTGAGCCCAACTAAAGAAACGCAACCTATTATTGTTAATCCTTATTTCCACCTTAACCTTCTCAATCGGATTTAATTTTTGTAAACCCACTATTCTAATAGTCCTTTGATTAATGGTCACATATATTATCGTAATGTTATATCTATTAGTTCACATAACTTACTAGCTCATTCGATAATAAAAACTGGTCGTCTATATTAACTAATTAGCTTTGATGGTTCGTTAACAAGCTTTAATAGCGTTTACATGCTTCAGCGACATAGGCTTGTTTAAGCATCAAGCTCTAGCAAATATGACCTGTTAGTAGCGTAAATATACATTGACTAACAATGCAATCAAGGATTGAATAGTTATCTGGATCTAATTCCTTCGCTTAACACCTCGTCCTGTTTTAAACTATGCACTATCCTGTAATATCTTTTCTTCCGACCACTGCCTGCCTAATTTCATATTCTCGAGTTCCATTGCCAAACAACAAGGGTGACACTTCTCCAAAAAAATTCGGTGAGTTCCAGCTATAAGTTTTCTGCAATCATGAGTTCATTTTAGATGGCTGATTCAATGGCACACACAATTATCTGGATTCATTCAGTTGTTCTGATCAGAGTGAGTCCCAAAAACCTCGACAGCATCAAGCACCCTGGAAGTGATTGCCATACTGCATGTTTTATTCTGGATGCTTTTGGATCATTACTACTCACGAATGGCGTTATATATGTCGTCCACTGAGTAATCTAATTTTCAAAAATAACCCAGGCGAGTTCAACTATTTTACTTAATGACTTTTTGTACTTAACATGTATATGTTTTCTAGTTGCTTTTGCCATATATTTGTAAGTGTCCCTAGGCTAAATGCATTAACTTCTTACGGAATGTTTATAACGCGTCATATTCTTGCCTGAAGTTTCATAAGCAGTCTTAACTTTAAAATTATCTTTCTGATCATGTTCATTATTTTCAAATTGTCATATACGTCAACAACCTGCATGTTAACCTGGCCCATACATGCGTTGCACTATATCTTCATGTCTTCTAAATTTAGAAATCATTTGAATCACCTTTAACATTTATCGATAAACCCATCATAGTCGTTGTTGCTAATCGTATTTGGGTTTATGGATTAGCCTAAAATGCGAACAGTTTAGATAATAAGATTAAAAATTTAGGTACTATCAACTGCACTAGCAAAATAACTAAATCCTCAGGTAGCTGTTGGTTAAGCAAACGTTTAGAATCAAAACTCCGTAGCCTACTAGAATTAAAACTAAACGAATATTTCTGAATTAAAATTTATAATTAAATTAGGCGTCTCGGATTCTTTAACGTTATAAATTTCTGATAATTTCGAATCACCTCAAGCAACAATACCTATTTTTCCACTGACTAATCCTCATTCAACACTATAACTAGTTAAACATAATAGTTTCAGGATATCGTCATAAAGCATTGTCATGACTTGACAATCACGTAATATGATTGATAAAATTAATGAAACTATTAACAAAATCGGTCAGCGAATTGACTTATAACTATCACTAGTGTTGTTTTTCTTTTATCTTCATTCACTACAGATGATTACAGTATTTTTCTCTACCAGACGCTCACTCAGTAAGTATCTCAAAACCTTTTCAGTCTAATTGATGGTTTAGCGACACAATCATGCATGCAAATAATCAGTATAAGCAGTCGAGCAAATCTCCTGTAAACTGAAAACATCAATGTCGAATTTACCCCAACACTGACTAAGGTTCAAGCCATTATCATAGACATGAGTTGGGAGTGTACTCCCCTTGGTTACAACTTATGTACTCCCTGATAATCACATGAGCATCACTCACTGTTAATTATCTTGTACAAACTTATTTAGCCGAATACATCTTGCAGCACCACATCAACTAGTAATGTGACACATAAGCTTCACTGATTTCAATAACTTATAATCACCATATCTCAATTAAATCGTATTCCGCCTTATGATAAACTGCATACTTGCAACTAACTTGTATGCATCATCAGCGGTCAGGTATAAATATGTATAAATAGTCTATCGCAGATCAGAACATTGAGTCTAGAGCATGTCTCTTACGAATACACTCATGTTTAACGATTTGTTCCTAGCTATCTGTCCAAAATTCATATAATTATCACTCATGTATTTAAATTTTGTTTTGATAACCATTCATGTGTATTAGTAGTATTACTGAATTCTATCACGGTCAAGTAAAAATGAGGTTGAGGAAATCTCCCCGTAACTAAATAAACCGTATCAAACTAACTGGAACACTAGTTGGAATTCTTCTCCACGGTATACTTCTGTTCCTTCAGTTAGCCTACTAATACAGATGCAATTGGAATTCAACTCATATGGACAACTTACCGGCATAATCGTTATTTGATTTCATAATTTTAACCAAAACTAATACCAATATTAACATTTCTACAATATTCATTACTTTAATATTTCTAAACACAATATACTTACTGCCTATACGTTAAGTTATTAACACGCATCGTTTTATTATTATTATTGTAACCCCATTTTTTATAGTTCAAATAATCTTCAACCAAATTTTCATTTTAAGCGTGTTAATCATGAAGGCAGATATTTTAAGATTATTACATGTATTTCCCGACCAGATGCTGCTGCCTTCTTTTTGATTTATCTTTCAGCTTACCAATACCCGGAGGATTCTTATTATCCTTGGTAACCTCCGGCGCGCGACGATCCCATCCAATTTGGTATCGAACCAACATCACGTTGATTCTGGTGGGAGAGTAGTGTAGTGGCATTGGACAATAGCCACACAATCCACAAAGCTGTGAACACGAGACTACTCAGGAAATAGATATTCAATATTTAACGCGGAGAAATACCTAACGATGGAGAAGGCGCGAACAATGAATTGAATGGACTGGAGTTGATCGTATGGCATGGCTCGGCCATGCAGGCGTGGTCCATCTCAATGTTACTTTATATCTTCTATTCATATTAAATATATTGTTCTTTCTCTAGCCTAACCTTGTTCTACATCATGTATTGGTAATTGATACGATACAGTGAGTTGGTGTAGTCGATGGTGTGACTTCCACGTAAGATCTTATAGATTAGGCAGTTATATCATGACAAATCTACAAATTTAGGATTAGGTCTATTATTAGAGCAGTACTAATATCATAGTAGACCATAATTCTACAAGTTTTCAATGTGTCGATACATTAGAAGCGTTCGATGCGTGGCGCAATGCCTTCAGGGAGGATATGTCCAGTAAAACCAACGAGGCCAGTATCAATGTTAAAAATTTATAGAACTATTTATTTTGAGGATTTATTTACTACTTCGGCTCACTCCTACCCTAGTGGGTTAGTCATAACCCTAAGGTATGATCAGCCAGACGTTTAAACCCGACAAGCTTGTGATTAATAGACACTCTTCTAATATTTTTCCACGTTCAGCAGTATCTGATCGTTTTATCTTAGTATATGAAGCCACGGGTTACAGCATAACAATAAAAATGTACACTAAGAATTTCGCTTCAGCTTATTCTACGTCGGTTCTTCTTATTTTCCAGGATAAGTGGAAAAGAAGAAAAGAGAAAATGTACATGCATGTCAAAATACACTGGTATTTGCGTGAGGAAGCAAAGCGAGAGAAATAAAGCTTGGTAAATATGTATATATGTGCCATGTGACAGCTCAAAACGTTTCGCGTTCAGACGTTCTTTCTAAATTTGTTTATAAAAATGCACGTTCGTATAGGCATTTTAGGAAAAAGACTTTTTATACATGATGAAAAGAAACATAAATGACCGAATGACTGAAAGACGCGATCCAAAGAAAACTGTCTACGATATCCAAGGTGCACTTGTCGTTCGGGTGTTCTGAATCCCCTCACCCTTCTTCTTGTTTTTGGGACGGTTTTCGGACTCTGGTCTAGAAAACAATTCAACATGACTGGTGCTTTACTCAAACAAGCAGCTTCAAGACGGTAGATTCTGATGTCACTGTTAGTTCCGTTTTTCGATAGTACAGTACATAGTATTGAGATGAAAGGCCCTGTAGAGTCATTACTTTGTAGCTTTGGAATTTCGGTTTATTGAGTCATGACGTACAAACACATGAATTTAAAATCGCGAGGCAAATCCGGGAGAAACATCAGTTGACTATGATCCAGTGGAAATAGATTTAAATGAACGCGTCCCGTTTGGAAATCTTCTCGTGTAGGAGACAATATACACACTTATTGAAGAAGATGGAGGACCAACGAATTCTCCTATAATTCGAACTGTCGTTCCCTAAACGAGTTGTGCTGCAGCCTAACAGATGTCAGCTTTCATTGAATTGTAGATACAGAGACGTGAGTGGAAGAGACTCAGTCTACTATGATACGGTTGCAGCTGGAAATGAAGCATTCGACCGTCGGTGAAATCACGCTACCAAAGTGTTAGCTTTTGGAGGGGGGGAGACAGTCGTTCGCAGTCACGTGATTCCTAGTGGTCCAGTATTAGCTTACTTACCTAAGCCTGTTACTCCTCGTGGAGGAGCATAAGCAGCTCACCAGCATTTTCCATCCGACCATGTCTTGGGCAATCCTTTCCGATTGCTGTCTGCTCTTTTGATGTCCGCTTCCAATTCCCGACACAATGCATTCCTTGGTCCTCCTTTCCTCTACCCTTCAGGATTCCACGTTAGGGACCGTCTCGTGATGCAGTCTGATGACTTCCACATTGTATATCCTACTCGCCTCCAACGTCTTTCCTACTTTATTCTTCAATTGGAAGCTGCTTTATTCTCAACCACATTGGGCTGTTGCTGATGGTATCCGCCCAGTGGACAGTTGTTTATAAATTCTTGTACCTTTTTGATGATGGTTGTAGTAGTTCTCTACGTTTCAGCTCCATACAGTAGAACTGTCTTAAAGTTCGCATTGAGGATTCTGACTTTGGTGTTGGCTGACAGTTGTTTTGAGTTCCATATGCTCTTCAGTTGTAGGTCTGTTCACGACCGATCATTACGGAGTCCAGCCTGTTGGTCTTGAAGTGGGACGTCAACTGCAGGAATCCTGCCCTTGTTTTATCAATCCTCGCCAACGCAGCTGTATCGGGTTCGCTTGTTCGTCGATGGTGCTACCCAGATACTGGAAATTTTCCAACTCCTCCAGAGTTTCTCCATCAAGTGAACTTTAGTCTGTCCTACGTTGTATATAAGGATGTTGCTTCTTATTTTGTGTATGTTGAGTTATGTACGTAGTTCTCTCCATCTTCGCTTACTGGTGTGCATGATATAGAAAAGCCAGGTCATATGCGAAGTCCAGGTCTTCTAACTGATTTTGAGCTGGCCATTGCATTCCGTGTTCCCTCTCAGATGTGGAGGTCTTCATAACCCAGTCAGCCACCAGAAGAAAGATGGAGGGAGGGATTAAGCAGCTATGTACGACTCCGTTCCTCAATTCGATTGGGCCTGTCATCTGCCAGCTACGTGCACGACTTTGCAGTGTAGTTTGTCGTATTAATTCCGTGTGATGCAGACGATTTTCGTAGGTACACCATGGTGTCGGAGAGCGTTCTATAAGGCTATCTTACCAACGATGTCAAACGCCTTCTTATAGTCAAGGGGGATGATGTACAGTGATGAGTTCTATTCACTTAATTGTTCGTCGATAATCGTAGTGTGGCGATTTGGTTTGTGCACCATCGATTCTTACGGGATCCATCCTACTGATTTCGAAGTTCAGCGTCTATTGAACCTTTCATTCGGTTAAGCAGCACTCCGTTGTGAACGTTTCCTGGTATTGATAGGAGTGTGATGTCTTTGTATTCCTCACGCTTGCTCACATCTCATTTCTTTGTTATTCTGATGAGGTGTTCTTCATTCCAGTCTAAAGACACTTAATCCTACACCCAAATCTCGCTGAATGGAACGTGGTGTACATTTGCAATTAATTCTACACTTGACCTCAGTGCACCAGATGGTATGTTTTCAGGTCCCTCAGCTTTCTCACTCTTGATTCGCCTGATGCCCATTATGATTTTTTCCGTCATTGATGGTCTGTATGTACTGCCTCGATGTCCGGTGAGCGGGATTGGCCTATTCAAGAGTTATTCAAAGAATTTTACCTATATGTTCCTCTACTCTCGACATTCACCGTATGGTTCTCAGACTCTACTAAAAGATTTTTTACTTTTGCGTTCAAATACATTCGATTGTCTCCACATGTGTTGTCGTTCACTAAATCCGGTTTACTATATTTCCCAGACAGTTTCTTCGGTATACTACATAGCTGTCCGATATTTCCCTCTATGGCAGCTTTGTCCACTGCCGTCGCCAGGTGTTACACGTATATTCACTTGTCGGTTCTAATGCTCCCCTTCAATCGCTGTGTATTGGGCTTGTTTCTTGTCGTTTTTCCGCTCTTGTTTGACTGTTTTCAATTGCTGTACAATTGTTCTTTCAATTTTGAATCGTGGCAAGGTTTTCGGAAGAGATAGTGGTGATGCTTCCTGGGGTCCGTCACCTCCTGACAGGTCGAAGTTAGTGTTTCTGCAGCGCTATTGTTCCCAAACTCATGCCTCGAAACTGAACATAAAATCCCTGAGAAGATTGGTATTCAACATGTGACATAAGCAGAAGGTCCAGAATGATGAAGGTGGCAGGAATCAATTGGATAACATGGTTCCGCCTTGCTGACGTAGTAATTATGTGTGACTTACTACTATTGACATTAAGTACACTATTCTATTCCTAACAAGTGTGTTCTTTAGAAGTGCTAAGTATCATATTGTTCATTGTCACTATACGATGAGTCAGAGTATGAAATGACGTAACTTTCACAGAAGACCTTAGAGATTCAGCAGTCGTATCATGGTCTAGATTATTATAGTAGTACTAATACCGAACCGGACCATAATTTCACACTTCTTTGTTCCCTTTCATGTTACCCGCAGTAGTCGATTTGTAGAACTACGGTTTACTTCGTTGTTAGTACTGCTCTAGTAATATACATAATCCTGAAATTGTAGATTTGCCATGATGTAACTGCCTAATGTATAATATCCTAGGCGGAAGTCACATCATTGTTTACATTGACTCATCGTATCGTATAATCATCAATATAAGCTGGAGAACATATTTAGGTTGGAGACAAAATGACATATTTAATATGAATAAAAGTAATAAGTTACACAAGAATGACCACGCCTGCAAGGCTGAGCCATGCCATCTGACTGAATTGAATTCTTTCTTCCAGCCTTGTCCAATCTTGACCTTCTTTCCAAGTCAAATATTAGATATCTGGTTTTCCAGTTATTCTGAGTTCAGCTTTGGGGATTGTGTGGTTAGGATCAGATGTCACTACAGATTCCTCTATGCGTAGGTCTTGAATGGCCATCTGGAAGTGATTGGGTTTGTCAGTATCTCTAAGGAAGGCTGAATTGAACCTTTTTAATGCTGTTTCCCCAGTTGTCCAGTGTTTCTTTAGGTTCAGCTTTATTTTGGCAACCACCAGGTGTTGATCTGAATCTATGTATACTCCTCTCCTGGTTAACACGTCTTCCACTGACCTTATGAACTCATTAGCGATGCAAATATGATTGATCTAGTTCACTGTAGCGTAATCCGGTGAGACCCATATAGATTTGTGTATGCGTTTGTGGGGGAACATTGTACTGCTTATAAATATTATGTTGAAGTCATATAAAGTTGCAAATCTATCACCATTCTCGTTCCTTCATCCAAGTCAGTCCATTTCGTCCCATGATATCTTCATAAACAGTGTTGTCCATCCCGACTTTATCGTTTAGGTATCCTATCAAGATGGTGAGGTACTTTCATGGGCGCTTCGCTATAATCGACTGCAAACTCTCGTAACACTGACGTTTATCATCATTGCTGGCTGCATAATATTGGATAGCATTCAGTGCGATTCCCTTCTTCTTTGTTTTGAAGGATGCCTTTTGATCCTGGATTCATGTGATTCCCATGCTATAAGTGCCCTTCGGGCAACTCCTTGTGTGTGCAAAGCATTTTCTATTTCATGGCCACAATAATAACAGCAACTCACTCGAATCTATTTTTTTTGTCCACCTTGGGTCCAATAGTTGCCTAGTCGGACACGTCTATGGCGATACTGATGGGTACTTTAACGTCCTAGTGTGAAAGTGTGGTTGCTTTCGTAATAATTTCCTCAACTGTGGAGAATTATTTTTTGCGTTGTCATCCGAATTGAAGGCTTTCGCATTTCTACAAAATTGGCTTGTAAAAAGTTCCACGAGACCCGCAAATCGGTACGAATTGTCGACAAAGATCTGCGTAACTGCATCATCATGATCATTTCTTGGTGATCGAGAGCGGTTTCGATTTTTTTTCTCAGGGCGAATACCTTGAGTGTCAGTAGTGTGGACGAGAAATCGAGTGTATCAGTTCCAATCTGGCATTCCTGAATGTATTCGGTAATGCCATATTTTTGAAATAATTGGAAAACAAGGTAGTGGATTTCATGTCAAGCCATTGATAATCAACAGCTGGAGGACAGTCTTTGCTATCCCCTTCGGAGACTATGTGAAAAGGCGATACCAATAGACTATTCCCAGGTCAATCATACGTCCGAAAGCACTTCCAGTCAATTATAGATTTTCGGGAGACGGTCGACGCGCGTTTGAATATACAGGTAGTCCTGTGTTGGTGGTTATAGCTTCGTTGCTCAACTTCAGTTGTATTATATTGGGGTTTTACAATAGTCCTGATCTTAATCAATAAATTTCACGTCTCCCAGAAGCCTGTAATATCAATGCATTCATTTTACAAACTTTTTGGAGGATGGCATTTCAAATTACACACACTTCAATTTTTCATGAATATTGACAAGCCCTTTCTTTTGATCAAAGGGATTTCTACGAACGGAAACACCAGTTTCCTCCATTCTCATCATCTACATAGATGAGGAGTGTGCTAATAACTCTGTTACATACCTGTTCGATTACGTGGAGGTCACACTGGAAATGAACAACAGACTGTCGTTCATGCACCCTCATGTACATAGACAATGAGTTGACATTCATCAAACAGCCAATATGAACTGTACGAGCATGACAACCGTCACCATTAAGGGATCAATCTACCATATGCATCCCAATCTTACTGAGTCACTCGCGTCTCGAGTAGGCACCAATATCTTAGACTGAGAAGCCGGACAATGAGAGTCCAAACAGCAAAATGAGTCACGAGATCACACAATAACAGGACGAATGTCCATAACACATGTCGAATTTGAAGCTAGTGAAACAAGCCTTTCGTCTTCAATATAAAGATTATTGTGGTTTGCTTCGACTTGATATTTCCATCTGTTATTTTTACGGATAATGACACTAAAGTTACAGTTAACCAGATCTATAACATGCTGTCCTGATATCCACCATATAGATTCATTACTATTAACTCACGGTTGTTTATGTACTTATATAACAAGCTATACAATCACTTTCATAGTTGCATGATGGAAAGTTCTCAACTTAGATTTTAGAACAAAAGAAAACGATGAGATATGATACTGTCTTTGACAAGTAAATTTAGTTCACTAGTAATAAGAGAGATAAAGAGCACCGTCATTTGTGAATAATGGCTTCATCGTCTTGCGTACGCCTTCAATTTAAAACTGTGTTAATGGAAAACAATATATTCTTATGATTGTTTCTACAGTCAATCGTGTGTCATGACTTATCAACGAACATGTACTATGTATCATACAGAAAAAAGCAAAGTCAGTTTAGATGTGTATTAAAAGAATACGTAGAAGAAAAGACCGTAAAATCAAGGAGAAATATAAAAGCCTGAAAACAACCGTAGGAAATTTTTGAAATTTGTACAACAAGCGAAAACATGAAGAGATCTTGATTGATCAAGACACCAAGAAAAGTTAAGAACTAATGTTTTAACAAATAACTGGGCACATAAGTAATGGGACGATTACATCTTATTAATTTTCGTCCGGGGATTTTAGAATTGAAATATGTCTAAAGTTGACTTAAATCCACGATTTCTCCAAGAGAAAAGTAAAGATAATGTAGAAAATATGAAACCTTGAAAATGACATTTTGACGATCACCGAACGACCCATATATTAAATACCTCTAAATATGTAATGCAGAAAACCGAATTAAAATCGCAGTACGTTCCCTTCACATTTGGATGTGAACACCATGAATGGTCTCGCTAAAGCGCTCAAAGGACAACAACGTTTCAATTCGGTGTAATCCTTTAAAACAATTACCTAAACCAAAGAAAAAGTCAACGTAGATAGGCTTTAGTTTACATACCAATCAATACACGAACAAAAAATAGATATGGTAAAATGTATGCACTAGAAAAAAGTAAACAATATCATTCATTTCGGAAGCCGCACAATTAAATTTTCGAAATTTTTTTTACATACAGTGATGCATGTTTCAAAAGCAACGAAACAAGATGATACCTTGTCGTAAGATTGGGTTTGGTACACCAATCAAATTAATCACCACAAGTTATCGTTACTGACTTGCTCAAGTGCCACGACCTAGTCGCAACAATGTTAATACACAGATGATGAAATCATCTACCACCGAGAAAATCTCACATGTTGAAATACAGGAACCATGCTTTGTGCAATTTCAATTGGGAACAGTAGAATAACAGATTAAACCAAGCAATGTTACTATTAGGTGCTATGGCTACTTATATCCACCAAAGTATTACTTATAGACGATAAAAGAATTACTAGTGGTTGACAACTTCATTTTTTGAACAGTAATATCAGGTTAATAGCCATATGTAGGCGTGATGTTTAAATTCCAGAAGCATCGAGAAAGTATACGGTTAAAAGTGCCATCTCACTTAGAAAAGGACACAAATATTGGAAGCCTGAGTATAATCGCGGAAGTGTTGCTTCAGTATATAAATGTTACATCCATATCAAATAACTCGCCTTTTGAAAATAAAACAGCAACAATCCAGGATGCTAATCGGCCACCAGTCAAACGTTGCGTAATAATAGATCCAGGATTGTGATATGGACAACAGATATCCGTTATCATACTAACCACACAAAAGGAATTTTTTCAGTTTTATTGATTTTAGGTAAATCTGTTATGAGTTTTGCCAAATATCGACGAACAGTAATTATGGTAAGTATGTTCAACCTTATAAGACCGATAGTGATAATATAATTGCAAAAAAAGATGGAAGTTGCCGGCCAACTAATGCTCACCATCTATAAGCAGTCAAGTGTAATAAGTCGTGAGGTAAAATTTACGATGAATGAATGCTAGAGGCATTATAGACTTTTCGTGAGAAAAGTTCAACAAGACTGTACGTCTATTTTAGTTATCTGTAGATCATTTGTTTAGACTACTGAATCAAGATAGAAAATTACGAGACAATGTTGAGATTAAAACATGGGCAAGAAACAATAGTGTATCGAATACAACATCAGGTGAAGAAATGAAATAAACATTATGTACTTCCACTTTTTTAAATTCCCTATTCGTTGTACTGGTATTCCGTGTCACAACTTCAGCTGATACACGTCTGAGATATGTTGTATTTCATGGATGATTGATTGATTCGTAGGTCGAAAGATTCAAATTACAGAAGTGTTTATTACATATACACAAAAACCTATCGCTATTTATTGCGATGAATACTGATAAAATACCATCTCATTTTATGGAAATTAAACAATGAAAACAGATTACAAATTCTGTATATATATACTGACCTTCTCATCATGGTTATTGTATTCCGAATCATAGGAATGCTCTTCGTTTGATAATACATGAACTGTTAATTTTCTCCTTCTACATGATGATGGATCCATATACCTCTACATTTTATATAAAATGATCAATAAGTAAAGATTAAGTTTCCAGTCGACTATATTTCAGTACAAAATAAAATAAACACACAAAATACATATGTAAATCATTTATTAATCCCTAAACTATTAAATCTATAAAGTTTGTACAGTTTAAGAATGAGAAACATGGTTGCACTGTTTCAACGAAGATAATTTCAGGAGTGATAAATCATGAGTACACTTGTTTATGTAAAAATGTTCCTGAAAAGGTCGAAGCAAGACTTCAGAATCGAAAACATTTACCATTATTGATCAGACTGGAAAAATTGTACTATTTAGTTGATGAACATTAGTTACAAAAGTTTATTTCAATTAAAATATATAAACAATAAAATATGGTGATGACCTTGTCAAGTCCATATAGCTTATTCTAGCTTCCGGATAGGTTAATCTATTCATTCTCCTTGAGTCACATTTTGACCTGTTAATTACTCGCTTATCAACCCTGAGTGTTTTTATATGAGCGTATAAGTGTACATCTCTTATCTTAACCATCACATGTCTAGCTTCTTTTTATCTGACCATAAATATCAATTCACACTTGGTTAAATCGAGTTGGCTCAAACGCCTTCTGCACCGAACGTCATTTTGCTTCGTTCTCTTCGCTTCTCCGATATTTTGTCTGGACCAACGATTATAAGAAATATACATATTCGAAATTCATTCTCGTATTTGACTTATTTAATTCCTTTATTCACTAAAACGATTCAAGTTGTTGATTATATACGAGTGGTGATACGTATATCTCAACAACAATCAGAAAAGATTCAGCGAAGACTGTACAGCACGACACGGACATGTACTAATCTTACTGATCCATCTGGCGTATCGTTCTATTATGATTCAAATAATTATCCTAGTCTCATCATCACATTATCATTTAACGTGGAATGATTATTGCTGTTCGTGATGACATTAAATTATGACATTAACGCAACCATATCACTTACCGCACAAATTATAATTTTATGAACATTCCATGCACGTTATGGCACCCGAAACTCATTGGACTATTTTAATCACTCAAAAACGCAAATTTATCCTGCTCCAAGTGAGTTTGTTCCTTTTTACCATGCTATTTTTTGCATATTATTATACTCATTCACTTGGTCGAGGTCATTTTTATATTACACCACACATTTTTCATTTACATATCATCCTCCTATCATGTCTGTGGATGCCTTTAATTCTAATAAGCCAACTCGATTTCAGTCAGTCAGCGACAACGTAGGACCAGGCACATATATGCATTGGTCCAAGTTGTCATACCGCATAAGCACAGCAAGATGAACACCAGATTCATAGAAGTAATTAATTGAAAGGTGGTAATATATAAAAGAACTCGATTTAACCAAGTGTGAATTGATATTTATGGTCAGATAAAAAGAAGCTAGACATGTGATGGTTAAGATAAGAGATGTACACTTATACGCTCATATAAAAACACTCAGGGTTGATAAGCGAGTAATTAACAAGGTCAAAATGTTACTCAAGGAGAATGAATAGATTAACCTATCCGGAAGCTAGAATAAGCTATATGAGCTTGACATAGCAGCTGACACTACAACCTAGCGACCAGTGTCAGAATATCCACTTAAGAAGAAAACAATATCGAATCACCTATGTGAATCGATTCATTTTACGCATAAACTATGGCTAACTAAATATTGAAATACTAAATAACTGAAATAACTTATTCTATTGTGAAGTCTAATTATTACGGCACGAAATGGAATGTTGGCGTTTTTTAAAATATTTGTAACTTGAATCTGATAGAGCTAAGACCGAATTACTTCGATAAGCAGGTGGATAGGGTTCCACAATTCAATCTACTGAACAGATTATTTACAATATTCACAAAGCTGGAGATTACACATATAATTTTACGTAGCTACAAATTTACCATAACATATCTTTTTAAAAAAAGAACAAATGAAGCTTATAAAATTTTAAATTAAATGTAGGAACGAAAAGTGTCTTGTTGAGTTACACGTACTCTAAAGAAATCGACAACATCATTCTTTTCAGCGATTTCAGGACATCGGCTTCATGTAAATCTTCAAGATAAAGGAAAGAAATTATTATTCACTGTAAATAGGACGGTTAAAATTGTTGTTATGTTTTTAATCAGTACAACATAAGTTGAAGCTGGTCGTTTATCCATATTAAACGTTCATATCTAAGATAGCCCCTAAATGCCCTGGTATGGCCGAGAGTAGGGAGAGTCCGCTCTCCCTCTCCAAATGCTCCCACATGGCCACGCGTATATAGCCTCTGCCAGGGAAGTCCTACTCACTGCCTTCTCGTACCACTGGTGTTGTTTACGAAAATGGGAGGACGAAAAGCGAATGTCCGGCGCTTTAACCGGATCCCAAACCAAACCAATGGTGCACATGGGCTCCAGTATCCTGCGGGAACAAATGGCGTATGAACCAATCGTTGGTCACCGGCTTCCATGGGACTGCATCTCCTTACGATGCTCCACTGCCCTGTGGATCAGACATTCAGGTCGAAGGCTCGGGGAGTGGCCCCCTAAGAAAACCACCTGCTTCAGTTCGGGCACCCGGGCAGTACCACAGCCCTCACACATATCGAATGAGATTTGTGTGGCGCATATGTATTTGGTGCCTCCTTGTACCAATATATATGTCTTAAAATAAATAATAATATCTAAGATATGTTATGTTGAGTATAAAAATATGTCGTTTCGCGAAGCATTTACTGGATAGTGTGAATCAGGAGATTAGCAGATAACTCTATTGCGACTAAAAATATTGAAACAGGGTTCAAGTTTTCAGCGAAAAAGTTAGGATGTAGATAATTCTAGTAAAAACTGAGATTAAAGAAAACTCCCAATCTGAATTCCACTGAAAGTCAATATTATGAACATAAGAAATTTATAAGTCTGGACCGTATGGAGGCATCAGTTAACACTAAATTTACATAATCCAACACAAACTGATTACTGAAGGCATAAATATAAATAAAGAAGATCTGTAATTATAAGTAATATTTTCAATGAAGATAATTCATAACATTAAATAAACATTGGTAGATTATTCTGTTAACAATTAAGTATTAATGCATAAGGCTTTGAAAAGCGTTTTCATTAACAAATACTTTGGATGATTAGCATTCTAAGCGTTAAATGCTTGGAACAACAAATTTAAAGATATAGCATAAACATATTATACTCATGTACAATAAGAAACGATGCTTGGAAACGACTTACACATGAATCAAGCAATCATGCGTGATTCATCAGTTCTTTATTTGACAAGTAATAGTAACTGATTTGAACAGTTAAAGTATAGCTAACAGTTTCACTTATGCAATATATACATATAACAAAATAATCAATATGAATGCATTTGGTAAAAATTTAGAATTGTTTTAATAAATAAACTGTTAGTTGCAACATCACCACAATTAAAATTTTCACAATAATTTTAATTTAACGAAAAACAACGTATTAACACCTACTAATTGGTTTTTGTGTTATAATTAATTCACAAATTAAACATTAAGAAAATCTTATTCTATGTATAAAACAGAACAACTAAATAGATCGGTAATCGTAAAAATAATATATTAGATAAAGGTTGAATAATAACCATAAAATGAACTTACGTCGTTTGAAATTATAATGTCGACAAGCAATTTCAGACCATAAACGCCCAAATCGTTCTTGCATACCTTTCGGTTTTTCCAGTAAATGTGTCATGAGGGATTGCACATGAACATTAAATTCTTCATCAGACATATCTTCTAACAGTTTCTAAAATACCAATATGTAAGGAAAAGTTAGTAGATTGTATCAAGGAGTCTGTACGTAAGTACAAGCCATCATATTGGAGGCGTATACATTGTATGAGAGCATAGATGACAGGACGGAACAGAACAGACAACAATCCATTACGTATACAGTTTGATGGAAGGAAAACAATCAGTAACACTCACATTTACAGTAAGTAGAAATTCTTCGATACATTTATCAATTTTATTAGGATGATAAGATGATTGCACTAAAATACGAAAACCTTGCAGTTTGTTGGATCGTCGAAGTCCAGCCTGTACAATATAACCTTCAATGTGAACATGAAAAAACAAGAGAGAATAAAACGTCTATAGAATGGTCAATTTTAGGTTAATAAAATGTAAGTAAAATTTTAATAAAACTGAATATAAGTCAAAATTAGGCACAAAAATTACGAGGTTTATCTGATAAAACCATAGTGAAATACATTCCAAGTTTATGTCAAGCGTAGCATTATCTCATACATTTAGTCCCCTTTGTTATCTTGGATAGAATAAGAACAAAGAATTGAGCAGAATGAATTCATGTTATTTTGTTCAATTCTTAGTAGTGTTATCTACGAAATCAATTTAATGACAATCGCAATCGGTTCCATAAAAGTTTAATTTCTAAAAATGGCAACTAATTTAGCTTCTAACTAATATACAGGATAATAATAATAAAATCACTTGCGAGACACAGATTTGTGTACTTGACAGTGATACTAAGAAGTTGCCTGAACAGAAACACGTTAAGTAAGGTCCGAAATCCTAACTTAGTGACTGAAAGTCGAAAGCCTTAGGTACTTATACTCCTTCTACTCAGAAGTTGATAAAACATCTTTCCTGTGCTTTATTTTCAACAATTACTCACCCAATTGTTGCTCGGTACGTAATTTATTGAAAACAGGCTCGCTGACAATCTGACAAAACAAATTAAGCAATGTATCATTAAACGTAGATTGTTCACCACACTGAAGATAATAGTAAATCGCAGAAGCCGGTTGACCAGAAATATATCGTTGATAAAGAAAACTGGAATCTAAATAAAATAAGAAAAACAATTGGAATAAGGATAATCAACAAAATAAATCATGTACACAATTTGGATAACAAATAACTTCACCTTTTGCAGTACTATGAGTAAGCTAAAATTTAGTCAAAGGTTTTGATTACAGTAAAAGTCTTGTAATATGACAACACATGAAGTATGTCACTAAAATCTACAGTTTGACTGTCTGATGGACCAGGTTTCGACTGATTTCCTTGACAAAGAGACAATTAGTGATAGATAAAGTAGAATCTTGTACATATGTGCATCAGTTCAAGCTGACACACCATATCGTCACGAGATGAAATTGTCAAGATAAATACCAGAGAACTAGAAGTAAAGATGCTATCTGTGGGAAAGGTTAGGTATAAAGAATATGACTCGACAAAAAAGAATGATCAGTATAGGGTTATGGAGATTAAGTTCTTGGCTGAGATCATGAATCGACTGATGTAGACCACCATTGGAAACATGGAAGCACTGAACAACTGTCTCGCCCTATTATAGGACTCAGCGGGATCGTGGACGCGCACTGCTGAGGAGTCCAGTGCTTCCATGTTTTCTATGGCGGTCTAACATCAGTCGATCCATAATCTCAATAATAAAAGAATGAATTCGTGGAACAGAAAGGTTTACAATCATTTAAAAATTCGGCATCCAGCAGATGAAGACGTAACTGCACCATTACGAACGATCTTCTGAGCCATGCCACTAACCAACCATTACGATAACCGCGCGGGCCGAAACCTAGTAGTCTGTACCTACTAATGCAGTTCAGTTCAACATTCAGCTTCCTTTCAACTTACTCTTACTCGTGGTAGATGTGTTTGGACATATGTAATACAAATCACAGCTATTTCAGTCGATGGATACTCAAGAATCATCGACCGATTCGGAGTCTTTACCTAGTCAGTGGGCTACGTTCAGCCTTGACACTGCTTACTCAATGGTCCAAACATACGTAGGCATTTATGGTCAAAGACTAATAACCTATGACGAAGTGAGCACTTTGAAAATGCATGTGCATAGTTAGCCATTTGACAATTTGCAAACAATACAAATATAGCTAATTGTATAAAATATAGAATCCCCAAATACCACTTTTAGAAATAAATTGCAATAAAACGAAATTGTAAAAGAGGTAGAATAATAGTCAGAAATAATCATAAACTGTATTTCCGGAAGAGTGGTGGACAAAGATGATTACCTTCAGGAATTATTACTTCTCGAGAGGTTAAGATGTGAGACAGTAAAAGTGGTTTAGAATTCATCTTTTGTACCAACAAGTCCCGAACCATTTCGTGATAACTTATTGCATCCTAAAAACGAAAAGTTGAAACGTAGCTATGACCAGTTAAAAAAGATAGTACATTAGTGAAGTATTAAACCAAATTGTTAAAACTACTTTCTTTTCAATATAGAAAATATCTTAACTTCTATACTATTAACCACTCATTTAAACTAATAAACCTTGAAAATAGCATTATATTACACCCCTCATCCAACAAAAACTTCAAAACGATCTATGGAGGTCCGTTAGTTACCCAGATGGAATACGCTACAGTCTCTCAGGATCCTGGAGTTTATGTGCACCATTGATTTAGATTAAGGGTTTTTCACTCACCCAGGTGAATGCTCCAAATCAATTAACACGCTTTAAACGCCGAACATACGCTTTCTATCCTCTCATTTCTGTGCACAACAGCCCCTGCACTGAGAAGACAGTGAGTAGAACTTTCCTGGCAGTGGCTATTAAAGCATGGCCTAATGAGGATTTTGAGTGACGATAAACTCATCTCAACCTTGGACGCGCCAGAGAGAAAGGTAACAAAGCAATTTAGTTATAACTTCATTTGAGGTTTAGGCCTTTTCTACAGAAATGACAAATTTAATGAATATCAATGCTTTAGATCGTAATCGAAGAAAGATTACTATCTGTAGCAGACACAAACGATATATTCTACAGTATGATGCGTAAGTAACGTAATTTGCACTTAAATAGCGCGTTGTGTACGCAAGTACGAGGTATACTGTAAACCACAAAAATCGATGTACGAACACGTAGCTGGACCATCCAGCTCAAAGAACAAAACTCCACCAAAGATAATCGTAACATTCTAACCACCTATAAGGAAAGCTTGATCAAATTTTCGTTCTAGAATATATATATCATATTATTGTATACTCACCTCTTCAGTGATATTTCCATAGATAAGGCCTTCAATAAAAATGCGTTCATGAAATTCCATGATGAAGTTAATTAACCTTTCGTACGTAACCTCTAGGCGGGAAATGAAGTATTTTCATTATTATACAGAAATAGGGGCAAACTTTCGTAGATTTCAGTCGAAACTTAGTGAAATAATTAAACCACAAGAAGATTATCTTTACTCTAAAGATAATATATTCATTAAAATTTATAAATGATGAAAGGATTTATATATTTAAGTGACAATTAAAGAATATTTGAATACACAATGACTGCACAGAGGTGTGACGGCAGTGTGTTTCCCTCAGACGACCAGCATGACAACAATGCTGCCTTCTCACAAAGGAAGGGTGGAGTTATGAAAGGTCGACCCTAAGATGTACACCCTGCCCTATCCCACGGATATCCGTATCCGGTGGTAAGGTCTCAACAAGAACGGACCTAACACAAAAATTACCAACAAAAAGGTCGTGTATGACCGGTCTCAAGCAGTTGTCCCTTAGGCACTACGGTCAGGCTCTCAGTGATTAAAACCAACTCTAACCCGATTACCTTTTCAGGTACCTCTAGAAGAACCCTTCCACAATGGGGGAAACCGGGAAGTGATAACCGTCCTCATACCTCTAATAGCATTCGAGATATTCTGTTAAATATATACAGAAGTGATAGATTAAAATTGTTGTACTGATAATGGTAACTACAAATAGCCTTAGTACATATCCTCTATACACTATTTGAAAGGAATTAATACAAGATTTTATAAACAGTATGATAATCGTCTTTGAATTCAGTGAATTTATTGATCGACAACTTTGTATTGAAACTTTAGTAGTTTTAAGTGTAATCGTACTATTTTTACATACACATTTGTAAACAAAACGTTTATTATTCTTGATTGTAAGCTCATATTTATTATTAACAAAATTATTTAACGTAGCCGACAATATTACCAATCACAAGATTTTCTATGTTAGTCTTTATCAGATTTTCGTTTTTGTATCAACATCCACTTAAAAGTGAGCGTAACAGAATCACGTGAGATCATTGCGGTGAGCGTTAATAATGACAAAATGACTGGTACATATCAATATGATCAGAGGCTAAGATTTAAACATATATCGAGTACAGCGTAGACGGTGATATGGATATTGTTGTAAACAATTGACTCGCAAGATCATCTAAACAAATGCAAGTAGTCAAACGGGTTGGGTTTTTTGTTAGAACCAAAAAGAAGCATCAGTCGAGTGATTCAGTGTACCAAATATATCAAGCAGACAAAGCTACTATTCATAGAAGGACTGTTCAATCAAGATATTCAGGATAGTATAGAAAATGATTAATAAACATAAAGGAAAAGGTTACAGGGTGGACAGTGACTATTCGTGTTTACCCAATGTAGTACTGGAAGTTGCAAATGTTTAGCCTTTCTAAAAACTATTAGCTTTCCTACTATTTCTTCGTATACACTTGATACTACAAAGATGTGGTTGAAAAAGTGTATAGCACATCTCAATTTTCACACATTTTTTGTTTTCTTATTATCCAATTCATAAATATTGCATAATTTAAAATAGGATTGAAACGATCTGGAGTTTGAATGAACAACTATAATCATTTATACAGATGAAATATTTGAGTATGTGATATTGTTAAAAGATATACTTTTCAATAACATGAAGTAATATTGTAAATTGCTTGAGAGCATGCGAATTAAATGAATTCAGACTGTGATTTCACAAATATATACCGTAATATAAAAAATATGAATTATCTTAGCGATCCTTAGCTCTAACTAGGATATATATACTGTAAAGTGTATGCTTTTTTATGCTGTTCATTTACACCTTGTAGGCTAATGGTAAAGTATGATAATTTAGATAATTGAACATTGATATCAAGTTTTAGTGTTATTTATGATTAACGGAAGAGATGAAATACACAAAACATCCATGAGGAATATTCACCTTTAAAAGCGCGCACAAAATCATCACTGATCCAAGAATGATCTGAAATAAGACTTGTTAAATATGCACCGGACTGTTGATAAGCTGGTTTCATTGAGAAGTTGGAAAACTCTCGAGACATATTCTCACGAATACATTCGAAACGGTCAGTAACTGGTTGATAATAATTCACAAATTTTGTTACGATTTCTTTGACAAAACTTTTCAATTTATGCGAATATCCTAAAAATGATAGCTAAAAAATTAAAATAAACGTTTAAGAGGATGCAAATCAAACGACAGAAAGAACTAAAATCACGAACTTACTGGTGATTAATTTTGAAAGGTGATTCCCCGGTGTTAAAATGAGACTAGTGGAATTCGACTACAATGAGAGCAAAACAGTTAACTACCAAAAGCGGTGGATACAAGAACAATATTGCGGATTGATTAAAGTCTAAAATGTAAAGCGACTCAGTGATTTACAGGTACAGTGCTCCTCACAGGACTCGAAGGCCCTGAGTTTGAACACTGGTGGCATCATGAATGCGTGATGCTGAAAAGTCAAACACTAGAACAAAATAGCTGTCAGTTCTTCTTAGTTTTCAATGGTTATCTGTTTAAGGTCATTTTTGATGCAAGCTATAAAAAGTAGACACTGATTTTTTTATTGATTAGCCTAAATGTCTATATCCCAATCAAATTAACTTTTGAAGTGACAGACAATAAACATACAAAAAACAAACTTTATTTAAAGTAATTACATCAAAATAAACTTGCATGCTACATACCTTGATACCTTCAACCGTGTGTTTCACATAAACAGTCATTCCAGCAAGCATAGAGGAATATGTTAGTTCGTTAATATGATCCTCAAATAAGTTTGCGTAAATTAAACCAAGTGACGTATGAAAAGGATCGAAAATGCAAATGGACTACAAATAAAATAATTAAAGAGTAATGTTAAGATACTTAATTAAATTCTATAAATATGGTAAATGAACTGCACAAAACAACATATCATTGGATTATAAAAGTCAGCTTTCAACGACAAGATAAATTTAACTGATATTTCCCTAACTTCTGGTCTGAGCCGTGTTAGTAGATGCAGACTACTTGGTTGAGGTCGGCGCGACTATCGTAACCAATGGTTAGAGACTCTGGATGACATGCCTGAGAATCGATCACAATGGTGTTGGTGTATACACTCTTTGTCTTCCCTTAAACCGTGAGATAAAAAAATACTTCATACTTTCCGTCTACGAACTAATTCTTTTCTCATATATTATATCCTTAAATACAATCTTTCTTTTATATATTACCAACATTGAAGCAACTGCTTCTATGAATTTGGTGATCATCTTGTTATGCTAATGAGGTGTGGCAACTTGAACCGATGCATATATGTGCTTGGTCCTACGTTGTAGCTGACTGACTGACTAATATATCAAGCATACATTAGCGTACGCGGGTATGAGATGAGTTGTTCCTATGGCCTCTGGTGATATTAGCCTGCTGCCTGGATAACAGTGTGGTTTTAATATTCGAATTAGTACAAAGCTATCACCCCATTGGGATAAAAATGTACTTCTAATAACTAAACAAGTAGAACGGTGGATCAGTGATTAGGAAGTTCGATAAAATCCTAGATCTAAATACTGCTTCATTCACTTCAATTTCAGCAATCGAGTGGTATTACTAACCTCCAAACTCAGTGTCTCTCAAAGACAGGTACAAGAGTCTGAACCTGACAAATAGCTTAATAATAATAAGCCAGTTAATGCCATATTGCTAGCGAAGAAATAGTGTCCACTTATCCAGCATAATAATCATTAGTATTTATAAGTATAAATGAGAGAGAGAAACTAACCTGACAATATGAAATGTGATAAAACCTTTGGGAAGATTGAATTCTGTATCTTGAAAGTACCAAATACGAGACATCTCTGTTTCGATTAATAATTCTGGCATTTCCACATTCATGGGGCATTTGTTTTGCACCAGATCGAATTCAGTAGCAATGAATGAATTTGGCTCGAGGAATCTCAATTCTGGATTAGAAGAACTATTTCGCCATGCCTATGGTAAAGAAGCGAATTATCAGAAATGAAAAACTCAAAAAGGAAAGCGAGAAGTACTGAAGAAAACGCATAAATATATGGACAATTCATATCAATAACTTTAATTTTCACAACGTGAAATTAATGGAGAATTGATAGCTTTCTCTACATGGATATCAAGTAGTTTAATGAAAGAGCCAATCCCTTACAAATTTGAACAATGACGTTTAGTATTTTCTGCACAAGTAACAATACTGGATGAATGGTACTGATGCGTCCAAAATTTTCAATTGCCTATATATAGCTAGTTACAACATGTTTAGGCACGCGACCACATGACCAAGGTTCTATAACTACTTTTTGCTGAACAACCGATGGCTATTGTTACTCACAATTCGAATAACTACAGGATTTCAAGCAATCAAACACAGTTCTAGTTTTAACCGAAAAACCTCCATAAAATTCAGATGAACATATACATCCTGATCAGTCTTAAATAAGATCCAACAGCTTCGCATTATCAAATACAATTTATACAACGATATTTAATTAGAATAAGATTCTCGATTACAATATTTGCTAAGAACAATAACTTACTGACAAGGTATTTTCAGGAATATTAACAGCAAGGTATTTAGTATGATACCAGGGTTCTTCCTCCACACATTTATCTGTAAACTTCTGACTGACTAGAAAGACGCTATATAATAAAGACAACATTACATAAAAAGTTAAGAGATATTTCGGATTTGTTGGTTGCAAAATAATGGTATATATATATATATATATATATATATATATATATATATATATATATAACTTGTTCCTTCCAGAAACTATTCTAACATAGTGCATTGAGATACGGGCACTACTCTGCTAATCATGGGTTTTAATCTATGGTACTGAAACACAACTGTACAACTCCAGAAGTATTTATCCCAATTCGCGTCATTAGGAAAAAGATGAGACAAACTTTAAACTACATTCCGGGAGGCCTTGTATTCCCTTTTCTCTCATTAGTCTCTTTGGGGAAGCATTGTGATTATGTGATAGTAATATTTGTGTCCTTTGTCTAAAATGATATTAAGATTCCCAAAATTTAGAACATATTATATTTACAAAGAATATGAAGTAAAAAATTTAGTTATAAATATTGTCAGTCAGTCACATGTCAATGAGAAATTATACATGATCTGGATCTGTTAGATACTTTTATAAACCTCTAATAACTAGTATTCCTTATTAATTCAAATGATTCTGACTATTCGTATTGGCTGAAGGAAGTTGCATGAACTGGAGAAACAGAAGCACCACATTACAATGAATAAGCTACACTTTCATTATCAGATGGCAAACACATGAGAAACCATATATTCAAATCTACAAATATTATGAACTAACACGGTACTGCAAATCAAAAACATTAAAAAAGACAAATATCACATACCGGCTATTATCAGGCGTTAAACAACTTAAGATTTTTTTAATTAAATCTGGATCATAGACAGTTGCCAAGAAAGGACCGGTTAGAACATCTTGCATGTCATAAAGCTAGAAAAAATATTTTGAAGAGGTAAACACTGACTGGTGTTGGAAACGGCAAATTCGAAAATATTACATTTATAAAAAAATTAATTTTGGAATTCACAAACTGATTTGAAGCCAACTTTATTTACCAACTTCTAATATATTTATGTATGTACCGATTTATTCAATAGGAATTTCGGTATTTTACTAATTAATGGATTGTGATTTGTATTCCGTTCGTAAAGTTACTATCACTTTAATAGATATATGGGTGATTAACTTTGCACTTTGCTTCAAAACACACATACACTCCTGTTCAAGTCGTGTTTTGATTTTGAGACAGGTCGAGCGATATGAAAAGTTCAACCCGTAGAAGACATGATAACTGGACCACATAAGAAAAATGATATAATGAATGGGAATAATTCAACATAATCTATATAACTTATTAATCCTTTAGACTAAACGTTATGGAACTTTCGTCAACTAGCACTATTCATTCAGTTAAAACATTGGCAGGTAGAAAATAGATAGCTTGATAACCACAGTAATGAGCATTAACTGCTTGATATCGGAATAGCTACCAGGCTTTGGGAAGAAGTTATTACAGATATTAAGGAATGATTTTATGGATAAAACACTTTTAGCATTTAAAATGCCTTATCATCACTATAGTATGTTCAATAGTTTCTTTCAGAACAATCTATTTCTTCCGGAAAATTATGAAAAGTAGATCGGTATCAAATGTTAGTGCTGTATGCAGCTAAGAGAAATGAAAGAGAAAATAGTGGGAAAATAAAATGCTTCAATTGTTTGTATAAATCCACTTTTTTGATTACTATAAATGAATGAACTGATACATAGCCAGTATGATTTAAGCTTGAAAAGAGAGAAATCTAAATGAGCAGAGTAAAACGTGAATACTTACAAGTGCAGCCGTTTAAGGTATCCCACTTTATAGCACTGCAGAAGAAATAGGTTAGCTTAAACAGTGAGAACTACGACAATAAAATGTATAGAATAAATAGAATAAATAAAAACAAGAGGCAGTAAGTTATTTAAGATTTTGAGGAATGAACTCATGAAAGCAATTGTGAGTACAACCTGGTCTCTAATATGCTTAGAACACACTCAATATGTTTTGTTTTAGTAGATAGTAACTAAATAAGGAAAGAATGTATTGAGAATTTTGCAGTTTCTTTAACTATGAACACTGCTCCGAAGAACAGATGGATACCGGTTATTATGTCGTACCTTCCATTACAGACAGCAGTTAAACATAAAATAGGGAGAACCACTGAACAACATATTGCTTCTTTATTAATACAGTTGGGATATAAAAAAATCAATAGAATTTTAAAACAACAAAACAATAAATATAAACATCGACTGGATTCTCGATTATTGTCAAAAATCTTCCTTTGATTTAAAATAGTCAATTTCATGCACGAACAATTGAAAGGTCTTACAAGGCAATAATTGTTGACTTTTTAGAAGTTGCTTACCAATAGATTACCGGCTAATCCAGTCACATATTCATAAGGTGGTTCTTTGTCTTTAAATCGAAAGTTTAATTGACATAAAGCCTATAAATGAAAAAAAATCCATTGAATAAATCATATTGATTTATGGTTAGAAACTTATTTACATAAATGGTTAACGTAAAAAAAGGCTGCCCTAAGCAACTGAACTCCGCCTGTAGCTCTAATAGGGTTACTGCCGGTCCCAAGCCCGGGTAAAGGAGGAGGGTTGGGCATGGGGTTAGCGTCCCCATCCCGTAGAAAACTAATCGCTAAAAAAACGCTTACCAGAAAAAATTATTCAAACTAAGCAACTGCCTTTTTTCAAGTCTGGATATAAGTGAATGATCATAATTAGAAACAAGTAGTATGATAATGTATAACATTAAACATTAGCACTATAAATATAATGATCACAATCCAAGATAAAAGGTTGTACATTTGATAGAATTTGAAGTACAGCAAAATTTCTAATACCTCTTTGAACTACGATACGACGCTCTTAGCCCCGACCACTTAAAAACATAAATCTCCGGAGGAAGAATTATTTGGCTAGACTCCAGAAGATTAGTTAATAGTCAAATAAGGTTAATTACATTCCGGTTTAATAAAGTGATTATTAGTCACAGGACTAATCGTACTGAACAACTGTAACCCAGGGAGGAATTAACATCTACAACAATTTGTATATTTAAAAGCTGGGGAATTATGACAAATAATACAGATCAGACTGTAGTAAAAGCCTCGAAAATAATTATCAACTTTGATTTTTTTCAATTTAAATCAACGACCTTACTTATGCCTGTTACTCCCAATGGAGCATAGGCCTCCTCCAACCCACTCAGTCAACGACCCTACATTTAATTAATGTATTATGTAACAAATGTAGAAAACCCACTACACGACCTCCGCTTCAGAAGTGACCTCATAACCTAATTATACAATTATTATAACTCAAAATAATGAAAAGAAATAAATATATAAAAACATATCTCATCATAGTATCAAATCACACTCGCAAACAATCAAAAAACTACAATTCTAAATGTTTAACCGTTGTTTTTACAAATAATAATAGCTCTAAAGCTCTAATGTTTATTTTTATTTATCTCCTTTCATTTTTTTAATTACGTGATGTGGGAACTAAAACAAATAAATGACTGTGTTAATGTACATAACCGATTGGCAACAAAATAGTTAATCTTCATCAAACAAACAGTAATGCAGCATAACCATCTCAACAAATAAGCTTCCTTAGTTAAAGTTCGAAATGGTCGAAGAAAAATGAATATCCTACCTGTTCTTCATCAAATATCCACTTTTGTGGTTCATCAGAGCGAAGCATGTTAATGTATTGATATACATTTGTCATAATTTCATCAGTTTTATCTAGATAAGAAAATTGAAGAAAATAAATTAAATGACATATAAGTCTATATACCATCGAAAAGAAAATTCTCCATGGAACATCCCATGGGTTTTTTTTGTTATACTTATTTATACCTTAAACTCATTTAGCTAAAACACATATATAATCAGGCATAATAACAGCTGAAGATAAGAAATATAACTGATAATTGACTCACCAAGTCCTTTTAAAGTTAAATCAATAGACAAAATTAGAGAACAGATCCCAGCTGCTGGCCTACTAACTCCGCATGCTAATCGATTAGCCCAGCCTGCATTTTTGAATAAACTCAGTAAACTTCCGCGGCTTTCATGACCAAGTAAATGAGTCACATAACTAGGGGCCTGTAAACAGTTGGATTAAAAAGGTAAAAAGGTGAATGATTAATTAAGACAAATATAGTAGTTTGCCAAGACTATTTAAGTTGAAGAGTTTATGTAAATAAAATACATGCCGCCTGAAAACTTGAAAAAAAGGAAGCCTAAACTAAGGCGTTTTGTTCTAACTTGAGCTTTAACTAAATGACATATTGCATAACTATAATAAAATTAGACGCACGATAATTATTTTGTCGTAAGTCATTTTTTACTTGATGTCAGACAATAATAAAATGACCTCCATGAATAAAGGTGCTTAGCAATATGCAAATTTCGAATGACAGATAATTACCATTTAAACATTAAAAACAAGAAGTTCAGCGAAAGGATTTCTTTTCAACGAATTTATTATCAAGCTGTACAATCCTATATATATGAAAATTTTTTCCCTATTACGCAATCTAGTATTATAATCCTTCTATTACATCATCTTGGTTAGTCCTTATTCACATTTCCTCACGAAAATAGTACTTTAATATATTTCGATTGTTAGCACTTTCACAAACGCAAAATCTTGGTAAAAACTAATCAAACCCCTTAATATGTCTAATATCTTAACCAGTAGGAAGCAATCTACAAGATAACTGAGCAAAATGTAAGATATTAGAACGACATCCCAATATACGATGTAATGGTTAGAAATTAGATGTAAAATCTATTCAGTCACAAATACAAAATTCCGCTTACCACTTATTTTATCATTTAACCCACATCTTCTATCACAGAACCAACATTTATCAGTCGAAAACACAAATATCAAAACTATTGGTGCAAACCATTCTCGATTATAAGTAAATGTAAAAACTGATTGACACACGTCAACATTTCGAAACAATATAGAGGAAAAAAATAAAATGAACAATGAATCTACATTTGTGCATAACTGATCAATCCAATTCAAAACAATAACTTACTTGAGCTGTATAGTCTGGAATATAGTCAGGAATAGGCCACATTATATTCATTTGATGGACGTCATTCAGTGGGACGACATATACCATTTTCTGTGATAAAATCAAAATGTACATTTATTCTACCTTAATTCTCTAATTTACCAAACTACAATTTATTAACACTTTGATAAACATTATATAGTTCAAGGAAAATAAATCACTGGTTTCATTCGCAGTTTACAATCACAGTGACAACACAACTCCGATTCTGCAGGTCGACAATTTAGCAATCCACATTCTAGCACATACACATTCTAATTTTTTAAAATTCAAAATGCATGACTTTATTTCTGAATAGAACACTAACTGAAATGTGATTGGCATTACTCAGTCATATTATTCTCACTGATCTCTGGCAATGCCTAGTAGTATTGCACTGCATTGATGCTTCTCACAGCCATGAAGCCTCTGATACAAATTTGACATCAGAGAAAAGCAAACTTCACACGAGACATTCTACAGACTAGAAACTAATTAACACCTAAAAGACTAATATCACTCAATATGTTCATATCGATAAAAACAAAATTCACATCATCGTTATTCCATATCCAACTTGGAAACTATAATGCTCAATAAATATCAACTGTTATTTTCATACGTTTGAGTCTCAGGTAAAACAACAGTATTGCAAAGGAACCATTAAATTCATTTTCAGCATACCTTTGATAATAGACAATGATCATGTTACTATTTATCACATCCTTTCACTCGACGCAACATTATTACTAAGCCATTATTCTCTGCTACACCTATTTCAATGTATCCAACTTCACATTCTACGTGTTCATCATACTATAGGCAATCAACAGTCACATTGCTCACCCAAAAACTATCTTCACAAAACTGCTTCTTATCACTCTCTAAATTACCACACAACTTTTGTCACATAATTAGAGTTTCATAATTTTTTTAATGGTCCAACATTTAATTTACAGTAACCTACTCTAACTTTAAAAAACGCAGCATCCAAACGGCATAATTAGCGACAATCAAGAATATGAACTTAAACACTTTTTGGAATCAACTAATTATCTTCTAGACTAAACACATACGCAACAATCAACATCATATATGCATAGTTTTACTCACAAAACATCTTAAATATAATAATAGTCAAATGAAAGTGTTACCTTGAGACATATATCAGGCCATGGAGTATCGTTCCATGATGGTTGCACAACATTACGATCAATAACTTCCGAAAACTTATCTTCTGCAAGTTTCTCTAGGTCATTTATGGATTCTGAAAACATTTCATGAAAAACAATCACAAACACGAAGGAAAAGTAAATACTGATCACATTTAGTATTTAAAACCAATTCCAATTAAACGAAGAAATATAAACTAAACAATTTTGTAGTCGCTATGCTTGTAACATGCACAAGTCGGAAATATCTGATTCAGAAGTTAGATATGAGTCACAAAATGGAGCATTGTACCACCTTCTCGGCCAATTTGTTAACCAGCTTCGTTCTACACCGGTTCTCTTCCTCACCTATCTAGTACTTTCCATGAATCATCGTTAGTAACCAAAAGCAAAATAATCCAGACACAAAAGCTGTTGAAAGCAATCTGATTATTGAGTAGCTTATGAGTTTACTTGGTAATACCTTGATTTCCATGGCCACTGAGTCAAACACTCTAACACGTAAAATAGATGCCCTAACTAATACATGAACAGAATAACATAGAATAAGTATTAGTCTGACATCCTGACCTAATGATCAATCAGGAGGCAACATGTCAAAAAAACTAGTATGATAACAGTTCCAGAGTCGTCTGGTGGAAGCCAATCATGCTTAGTACTGTGATGAAACGTATGAATGGTTTTATCAACTGAAGAACCTGCTCTCCAAATGCTCTCAACCCTAAAAACATTGACATACTAACTATCCTCATCTGTACAAACAACTTGAAAATATTCGATCTTATCGTCAACTCATAGTTGTAGGTAATCGATCCCAATACACTGAAGTCATCATCACTAACACATTTTGTCGCCTGTAATTAACAGATCACAATTAAAATAAAATGATTGTGTTCAATTTCTGATGAGACAGATGAACAGTGTGGAGTAGCCATGATAATGACTTACGTTTGATCGCATTTTGTAAACAAAATAGTTTCTAGTTATCGCGATAACACTTGATTACTCTTCTGTATAATTACTTTCTTCAAATTCAAAGTCCGAAGGAGTTCACGAACACTGATCAATCGTATTTCCGCCACGTTCAATTAACTTGGATGTGAGTAACAAAACCTAACGATATTGGCCCCCAAATGCCCTGGTATGGCCGAGAGTAGGAGAGTCCGCTCTCCTCTCCAAATGCTCCCACATGGCCACGCGTATATAGCCTCTGCCAGGGAAGTCCTACTCACTGCCTTCTCGTACCACTGGTGTTGTTTACGAAAATGGGAGGGCGAAAAGCGAATGTCCGGCGCTTTAACCGGATCCCAAACCAAACCAATGGTGCACATGGGCTCCAGTATCCTGCGGGAACAAATGGCGTATGAACCAATCGTTGGTCACCGGCTTCCATGGGACTGCATCTCCTTACGATGCTCCACTGCCCTGTGGATCAGACATTCAGGTCGAAGGCTCGGGGAGTGGCCCCCTAAGAAAACCACCTGCTTCAGTTCGGGCACCCGGGCAGTACCACAGCCCTCACACATATCGAATGAGATTTGTGTGGCGCATATGTATTTGGTGCCTCCTTGTACCAATATATATGTCTTAAAATAAATAATAATATCTAAGATATGTTATGTTGAGTATATAAATATGTCGTTTCGCGAAGCATTTACTGGATAGTGTGAATCAGGAGATTAGCAGATAACTCTATTGCGACTAAAAATATTGAAACAGGGTTCAAGTTTTCAGCGAAAAAGTTAGGATGTAGATAATTCTAGTAAAAACTGAGATTAAAGTAGCCCTATTATGGGTCACTATAATTCTTGACTTCGTGGTAAACGTATCCGGCAATCTAAATATAGTAGAAGATATGACGTCAAGGATCTCCAGTGTGAACAAACTATAGGTAATGTACCAAATATCGATAAGGACTCATAATCTCGACAAACTGACATCACAATGTGTTCAAATTATATAAAACGGTTTAGTTACATCTAATCTTTTAAAAGAAATTTACATCTCAAAAGTCAGCAACCTCACCAATCAATCTCAATTCAACAATACTACATGTTATGTACCTCTTCCAAGAATAACTAGTCCCATCACATTTGACGAATACCATGTTGAATAGAATTGCAACAACTTTTCGCGTGTATTCACCGATTGTGCACAACTGGACTCAAATAAAGAGTATCGATTACCAGAGAGGAATTTCGTATAATCATGACCACTTTTTGACAAGCTTCGCTCTAGCTGAAAAAGACGTCTAGTATCATTACTAATGTCCTTCTCATGTTCCGACTGTACAGCACTCACCTAAAATTAAAACGTGGCTTGTTAGTGGTAGTCCAAACAGTAAAATTATTATGGTAAATTATCTATGATGTTGTCACTTGGTACCAGTACCACCAAACAAGTATAATTGACTAAGCCAACGGGTATTACCAAGTGTTTTAAATAAAATAGCTAATAAACTCCATATTGATAACTTTAGAAAACAAATGCGGGGCTCAAGATAATTCCAATCAGAACACTTTTATTTAGAAAACGTCTATTAACAAGCTGACAGAGGGTAAAAAAATACAATCAAGTCCCTTCTGTTTACAAATATCGTAATGACGATATCAGGTCTGGGAGCATGTATTTTAACGACCTTCACCTGAGAATTGGGAAGAGTGATACGACCACAATTAAAAAGCGTAAGAAATTTTTTCAGTTCGCTACGAAATTCAAAATATTATACCGCATCCGCAATAAAATGGCTAACAAGTCCCTTTGCAAACCAATTTTTGACGATCATTATTCAACCAAGATATGCGAATAAAATAATATCAGTGATCAGTTTCGCAATGTGCTACCACAACTCAAATGAATTTCCATTTTTAACATATTTATATCAATAAAGTTAAATTACATTTTGATTTGACTCTTATCCTCCATTCTCACTCTAGCTTCAATATACTCTTGACACCGTTATCTGCAGTCGTAGGCTTTATTTTCTGATTGACATCACTTATGCACTAACACTGTCACGTGGATCGGCACGCACTAGTGCTTTTCCATAACTGTTTTCGTTGAAACAAAATTACCCACACAAGCACAAAATCTTAGGCAGTACAAGGCATCCAACTATTACATTTTACAATAAAAGATGAAATAATCACAAAAATAATCCTTCATGAAGTCGAAAGACTTTACCTTCGTTATAAAATAAGTTCTTATTTAGAACAAAGTTGCATAATATCTACATTACAATAACCAGCTAGTGTCTGCAAACGAGAGATATGTAATGACCCGTGGATCTGACTCCAATTTAGAATGTACGAGTGTTTGCTATCGCTGATTCTCGTATATCATTGTCGACTTAGATCGCGTTATTCAATAACGGAATTAAATAAGTCGAATAACGAGAATTGATTTGTGAATACATATATTTTGTACATGAAGCGAATGAAACAGAGCCAAGCAAAATGACACGCAGGGAAGCCAACTCCCATACGTGTCATTTTGCTTTGCTGTGCTTCATTCGCTCCATGTACGAAATATATGTATTCACAAGTCAATTCTCGTTATTCGACTTATTTAATTCCGTTATTGTATAACGCGATCTAAGTCGACAATTATATACGAGAATAAGGTGATAGCAAACACTCGTACATTCTAAATTGGAGTCAGATCCTCGGGCCTTTTACAGATACTACCAACCTACCTAAAATCAGGAGGATAAACGGGGTTTCGAAACTATAACCTAGAAATCCATTATGACTATAACTACTCTTTCGTTAGTTGCTTATCTTTTTAATATATTAGTCTTACCTTCCTCAATATCAATTATTATCTATATGTACAAGACAGATGTACCTTGGTTTATCTTTCATAAACACAATACAAAACATTCTAATGAGACTATCTATATTTCTCCATCTAGCTTGTCGGTCACCACGATTGCAGCTGTACTACAGTGAAGCAGAAGCAAATATTGGACTCCTGCATTCACAATACAACCTTGAATATAATGGAAGAGGCACATCACCTACAGGTGCTGCATATTACAATACTTTACACATAATCTCATTCTCGAACGGAGAAAGATGTACTCAATAGAGTAAGAAATAGGACGACCTACAACACTAATCCGTGCACACATAGTGGATAGCAATATTCGATAAACAAAGTTTTGTGAAACCAGTTTTAATACATTCAATGTTTGTTGTTTGATCACATAAATATTGATACAAAGGGGCACGGAATACATATGCTTCACACAAGTTACTTTATGTGTGTGAGCTGTGATACTACTCGGGTGTCCAGACCGAAGCAGGACGTTTAATGCATCACTTCAGAAAATGCTCTATAACTACCACAAACCTGATTTGACAGCCGAAATGCAGTTGACACATGTTCATAGTCAATAACAACGTACAACTTCGTACATACGTACATCAGTTAGAGTTGTCACACCACATCAGCACAGAGATGCAGTTGTCGTTTCAAATCCCGCAGTGGTAGAGTTAGTAAAAGTATAAGAAGTAGTCGGAAACATCAGGGTTCGAAGATGTTGTCTAAAGATTATAATCCAGTGAAACAAACTTGGGAAGAGAAAAAAAGAGACAAGGAGGATTCAGGAGATTAGAATTTGGGAGAATACAAAAAGTGGATGCACCTGCGCCATTGCAAACGATTTTGAGCCATGTCATCCAAGGTCTCTAACCATCAGTTACTATCGTCAGGCGGATCCCAACCAGGTAGTCTACACCTACTAATATGGCTCGGTCCACTTCATGGATTTGTGCCATGTTTTGGTCTGGCCGGACCTAGCTTTCCTCCAACCTACTCCTACACCATAAAACATCGCAAGTCGGGGTAGCCGGTGGTTGAGCATACGTAACGCGTGTCCCAGCCATCTCAACTGATGAAGTTCCACTACTTCATCAATTGATTTGCCATTCTTACCTAGTACCCGTTTCTTAACAACTATATTACTTACTCGGTGGTCCACATGTTCATAAAATCAATCAAAATCATTGTTCACTGTAAAATTATAGGTGCTGTTCATCAATTATGAGCACAAAGGTAACGCTCAATATATAACATATCAGTGATCGGGCTATGATATTTGAAAACAGAGTTTTCATAATTTCGCACCTAATTAATGAAACGACTGATAGAAACTCTCAGATGCGTCAAACATTTCTTTGAGAAAAACATGTGCATCGAGACGAAAATCATTGTCCTAGTATTGAAACCGCATTCCATTCACAACAAACTAACAAACAAACGCTTGCCATGTACAGTAACCAGATTAAAACTAACCTCACGTTCTGTTGCCGAATCTGTGAAAAGAGGGCAGATGAAAAACTGTGAGAAAATATCCAACGCACCTTTCAAACTTTCAGGTGCAACATCAAACACATAAGAAGTTCTATCTGGACTCGTAAAAGCATTACAGTGACCACCATGATCGGTTATGTACTTCAAATATGTATTTTCTGTTGGAAACGATTTGGTACCAAGAAACAACATATGCTCACAAAAGTGTGCGAGACCAGGCAGTTCTTTCGGATCCGACAGTGAACCTAGAATTATAACACTGAAACAACCACCATCAACATACCAATGTTCACAGATAAACACACTGCAGACTTATCTGTTTCCGGATCACTTATAAGAAGCACTTTCATCCTATTGCATAAACGCATCACTTTATATTCTCTCAAATCATTTGCAGACTTTTGCACTACTGGAGGTGAAGAATCTACCGAATTCATACAATCCATGATCGACATTCAAGTTGAGTAACAAATTGCACAATCTATATACAAATATAGGGTAGGTAACAAGGTGAACCAATCCAAACAACTAAAAAACAAGACACATGAATAAACAAAATTACATTAAGATAAATAGGTGGACATATACACCCATCGTGGACTGAGGTGTTGCAAAAATAGAACCAATGCTAAATGTAGTATAGTGACAAACCACTTCGGTTCACATTTTAACGATTGGCACTTCGAATAAGAACAATAACTACACATCATAGTGAATAACAGATGATGAAGGAACGTAGTGAACATGAATGATTGTCCTTCAACCACTAAAGTAAAAATCATAGCACATAAGACATCTCAAACAGTAATTTGTAGATGTCTATGTCGAGATACGATCGGTTTCAAGGAAGTCAAACAATGCACAGACTGTTCACAACAAAACCTGTGTATTTTTAATACTCAGTAGCTAATCTACAGACCTAACTTAATGGGAGCAACAAGCTTTTAAATACCATGGTTATAGCGCACGACCGAACATATTTAAACTAACAGTAGCTATGCAGTAACCTACATGGACTTCGGTTGTACACTGGACGACTGAGTCGAACTCAGACATACTAGTTTCATTCTATTTCAAGTTCTTACTTACATTCGAGATAATTCCAAACTAACTTGCATATCTTATACTTTCAAAACCAAATTAGCTGATAAAATTAACAAAACGCAGACGTATGTCTGAATGCACTTTGGGCAACTTAACTTGCCTTGGTGATAATTTTGCAAATTCTTATTCCTCTCATCAAGATGACGCAACGGTACTGTATTGTACAACGCAACAATGTATGGTGATCCATTTACTAATATCGATTAATAATGAAACAGCTTCAATGAAACACTGACAAATCATTAATAATGGTTGGTCAAGAAGGTATAGTAATACATAATACCTCCCCAAACTGCACCGATACTGCCAAATAAGTACACACCTTAGTAATAAGTAATAGGAGGAAATATATGATACTGTTAGATGTACATGACTTCTTTGGCGAGTTCCAAACAACCAGTAAAATAATTAGTCGGACCACTAGCATAATAATTAATATATTGTTAGAAAATGTAGACTGTTGAGATGTGGGAGAAACAGTTCGACTGAGTATCTCGGAATTAAAATATTGAATCATAAAAAAGGCACTAGTGCCTTTGTGTATTTTTTTACTAGTTCAAATCAGTGTGAAGTAGCCGAAACAGATAAAAGTAATATGGAAGCTTTGTTTTAGACAAGGTATACAGAGACCCAATATTAGCCAACTCTCACGAAAACCCGACTACCAAAACACGTCACAAATCAAAGTACGTAGACTGAGCGTTATCGTGAAGGTCACACAGCCTACAAATATTTAAAAATCGAAAAACTTACTGAATAGAATCAGAGAGCGAAATCTTTTCAGGATTCATGTGTGAACTAATAGTGGCTAAATTTCAATAAAAAACGTAGAGCAGCTCCGTTTGAAGGGGAAAATTCTGAATTTAAAAATGTTGTGGCCATTTGCTTCCTCTGTCTTATTCAAGTTAAAATGGCTCAAATGGTTCAAATGATTGTGGGAGGAGTAGAACAAGCTTTCGCTTAACGTGCTTCCGTGTCTAGTAGCAATGAATCACCAATACCTCCAGGCAGGAACCTAGATACATTAACGATGAAAGAAGAAAAGGAAATTGATAGATCATAGTAAGGCACTATCCTTAATCCTTAAGAATAACTCCAGTTTCTTCTTAAAGGACTTTTAGGAAGTCGCTTGGGCTAGCCCATCCGATAGCGAATTCCAGCATTTGACTATTCTCAAGGTGTACAGGTTGTGCCTCCAGTTTCTGGTTGTTACCCTCAGGTTTGCGTTGGAGCTAAACTTAAGTAAGTATTTAGGAGGATGTCAATAAGTGTTAAGGATTCTGTAAGCCATTAAAAGATCACCCCAAAAACGCCTGTAAACTAATGGGTAAAGTTTCAGTGATTAGATGCGCTGTTCATAAAGCTTGAATTTTAGTCCACGAACTGATTTCGTGGCTCGCCTTTGGATGTCTTTTTCCTTTTGGAATGAGAGGGGGAATACTATGTTTCCGTACTCTAAATGAGGACGGATAAAACTGTTGAAGATTATGTAGAAATTTCTTCCGTCAAACTCCGAAAATTCGTTTTCAACAAGATGTTTTCAGCAAGAAGTAACAAGTCAGACGATACCTATTATGAAAGATCGTCTACATAAATCAGGAAAATAAGAGATTCCAGTACTGGATCATGAGGGACCTCACTAGAACACTCCATAGCCTGAAAGAAAGTGAGGTTAACCCTGACCTTTGAACGTCGATTTTTTTAGATATGAAGTGAGCCAGTCAATCGGAGGTGATTCTAAACCTAGTCGTTTGAGCTTATTGAAAAGACATATATGGTTGACCCTATCAAAAGCTTTTGAGAAGTGAAGGTAAATGACGTCAACCTTCCCCTTGCTATTAAGGATGGTTGCTCATATGTCCACCATAGTCAACAGGTTGGTTATACAAGAATGACCCATCCTGAAACCATGCTGTTGGGGTGAAAAAAGTTTAAGGATATTAAATAGTTGTGTATACCGTCGCATATCAGGGAATCCATAATTTCTGAGAGTATAGAGCTACCGGTCGGAAGCTTGAAGGCTCGCTGTGTCAACCGTCTTCAAAAATTGATGTGATATGAGCCAGATTCCGAATTTCAGGCAATTTGTCTCGGCTTAGCGAGTGCAAGAATAGCACGCTAAGAGGTGTTGCCAAGATTGAAACTTCCCTCAGTATAGCAGAATGAATCATATCCGGACAAAGAAAAGTGTCCTATTCAGGTGTTGCAGATTCCCATACACCAAGTCAGTGCTCAACTTCACTTCAGGAAATCCTGTGCATTTTCAGATGAAGCTTTCATCAATATAGTTAATGTGGGTTGGTTGAAACGTCCTAGAGTACTGTTAGGCCAGTAGATTAGCAGCGTCACCCTCATTGTTGATCGGGCCATTTAGATCTAACAGTTGGAAACTCCAGTTTTGGTCTGTCGAGGAGATACTGCATATCTAGTACTGAAACCTATTTTCCCATATCACGTTTTTGCATATGTTCCTTATATGTTTGTATTGACTGTATGCGTCGTTGTTGCCAGTTCGTTTGTATTCCGCACATCAGTGCCTTTTGCGGCTTAACAAACGAAGACTACGGTTCTTGATGACTGTAGGTTGCTTGTAGATTTTAGAGACCGTTGGTGAAACGGACTGTCTTGTAGCACATAAGATCTTGTGCAGAAAGAAATCACAATGAGCATCCACATCAAGTTGAGGACAAACTTCCCAGTCCACATACTGTAGATTGTCGTGTAACGCTGATACATCCAACCGTTCGAAATTCCAGTGCCTGTTATCGGTAGGATGCCTTAGCCCAGTCTTGCTTATAATACTGAAGGCTATGACGACGTGATCGGTTCTCCCTAGGGAAGCCAGGATTGAGAGGTTATCAATTAGGAATTCTTCGTTTGTAAATACTCACTTTAAGCATGACAGTGTCCGACTGTTTCTCCAACGAATTACCGATTTCACGTTTTCAAATAATCTCAGATCTTCAATGAGGTTGAGGAACAGAGCTTCAGTTGAGTTTTCATCTCCCATGTACGTATGTTCCACCACATTGACTTTGAGAAGATTGAAGTCCTTAACAGTCAGGATATGGGTGAATCCGAGGCGAGTACAGCATGATAATCTTTCTAGCATACGATTCTCGTACTCGATGTCGGTAATGAGCTTCCTGTAGATGACTTCAAATAGACACCTCGAGTTGGTAGACAATCTTACTGAGCACCATATGAATTATTGAAGATTGATGAACCCTTAGTTGTGCACTAGATGTATCTCTAGGCAAGTTCATAAGTATAAAGCTACTCCATCCTCAATTACTGTTTTTCTGTCATTGTGAAACAAAGGCATCCCGAGTATTGCTAGCTCCTGGTTCGTAAATTGAGAATATATCCATGTCTCAGATAATCCTATCAGATCAGCGTTATCAGCATTACCGAGTTCACACACTACATCCATTTCATTCGGAAACTCGCGTCTTTTATACATAATCACTTTATGCTTTCGATTTGGAACATGTGAGCTTCCACGTCCTGTTTGTTTGTATGATCCATATGAATAGACAGGTAACCTACCTGCACAGGGTTTTCAGAGCTGGTAGCCCATATTATTTCCACATTTTTTGTGACCTAGGCAGTCCACACGTCGACTGGTGAGCTCCAACTTGCTTTTGTATTTGATCCTGTCGTTAAATGACCTATCCGGATGCATATGGATATCAGTTGGCAACCGACGTCTGTCTGCACGACATGCTTCAAAAGTTGCAGCCGCCATATAATAAGATGGGAAGTTATCTTTATCAGCCGTGGTTCAGGATCTCCGCCCTTCTTGGCTAGCTCACTACTTGTTGAGTCAATGTTTTTGAGCTTTAAGGACTGCTTGATGAATCTTCATTCCTGAATATCACAGTTAGTGTGGTCAGGGTTCGTCTTTTCCGGTACAATTTGCACATCGATAATTCTTCCGCGGAAAAACATCGCACGACATAACTTAGGGTCTTCAGTATTGCATAATATGAGTATTTTGACCGCTTGGCGGATGAAATCTTGACGAATTTTTCTAGTAACTTATCTTCTGTGAACACTCCAGAAAATCTTCCCAACTCTGTTTACTCTGCCTGTACCTATTCTACAGTTGTTATCGGTGCCAAGTCCGAGTAAAGGAGGATGGTTTGGCATGAATTCGTCAATTCCACCGCGTAAAAATAATTCTGCTAAAGAGCGCTAACCAGATTAAACAAAGTAAAATATTTAAACTATACCACTGGAGTTGAAGGAAGTATTATTACGCCTCAGGATGAAAGCCGAGATTCTTTGGAAGTCACGAGGCCGATGCCCCTTCTAACCACCAGAGCAACAAGTTTTATAGGTGCATAGAACGTCCGGATAATGCTTGAGACTGGGAAGACCAGCCAAATAGCAACGGAAAAAGTTGACAGTACATGAAATCAGCGAAACCGATTGGATCCAAGTTGGACAGCAAAGGCTAGATACGAGAGATATGCTGCTGTAATCCGGTCACGAAGAGGAAAGTGATTCACACACTCACGTAGTTGCTATAATGCTGTCCGAAAAGCGTGAAATGTACTTATAGGATGGGAATCTCAGAGATCCAGAATCATCAAAGTATCATTCAAAACAAAGAAGGAAGGAATCACAACGAATGTTGTCCAATGTTGTGCATCCACCAATGATAGCAGCGATGACAATAAAGATTAATTCCACGAGAAGCTGCAATCAGTCATAGCGAAGTGCCCAAGAAAGGACCTTATAACAGCTCAGGTTGATTGACAGGCACGAAAAAACCTCACTATTCTGATGGGAGGTCTAAACGCCGAAGTCGAATGGACGACACCGGCTATGAAGATATCATGAGATAATACGGACTAGGGGAGATAAACGAAAATAGTGAAAGAGATCTGCAAATAAACGCACAGTATCCTTACACAAACGCGTACACAAAGCAATATGGATCTCAACGAACCACACCACAGAGAACCAGATAGATGGTATTTATATCAATAAAAAATTCAGGAGGACAATGGAAGACGTGAGAACCAGGAGAGGAGCTGACAAAGCTTCAGATCACCGCCTTGTTGTAGCCAAGATAAAACCGAAGCTTCAGAAACACTGAACAACTGATGGAATTGCATTACAAAAGTTCAATATAGTCTTCCTTCGAGATAATAACAAACTCAACGATTTCAAGATGACTCTCAACAAAAGGTTTCAAGCTTCAAAGGATCTACTGATAGAAGAAACTACCATGAAGGACAACCTGAAAGATATCAAAGAAGCATTAACTTGCCTGGTGAAAAAACTAAAGTAAGTTAAAATGTTGCAACTAATTTATGTCCTCAAGATAAAATGTGCTCACTTTTTTGCATTCATTCACTTAAGTCACATTAAAATGCTAGATATTACACACATTATCACTCGAGTAGTATACGCGTCTCGAATTCGTGAAAAATATCTTATCCCTGAAAAGGAGGAACGAGGGACATATTATGATGTTTAAATCAATTATAACTGTAAAGGCGAGAAGTCAGGGATTTTAAATGTTTCATGCAAAAAATGGTAAGCCATATATTAATTCGCTTCTTGTTAAAGCAATACACTGAGCAGGCTTTCAGACAGTGTCCCAGACCGTTATGAAGAAAGTGTGGTGCTACCAGGGTTTTGGCTTTTTGACCTGCGATTCTCGTTCGTTACCTCCTCAACCGCTGGCACACACGTTAGGAGATAAAAGTGTCTATTTGAACTTGTTAAGGGTTTCGAAAAATCAAGGCGAAAATAGTCTAAACGAGAGTTTGTAGGCGCGAAAGATCCCAGTTGACATTTGTTGTGTCCGATCACTTTAGATTTCTGGCAGCTCACACATGAATGTGCTTACTCCCTCACATCCTTGTTTATAGCAGGCCAGCAAAATCGTTCTGCTTCGAAATTGATAGTCACTCGAACGTGTTGAAGAGGAAGTTGGAGCAACGAATTGAAGAAATGGCATCCATAGTGTTTTGCCACGATCGAACTACCTTTATCGGAAGACGTGTTGCATAGCACAATTTCATAAACTGTTTTGGGGTTGTCGAGAGTACCCCGTGCTGAGGAGCATCGTCTTGCTTTTGAAGTTGATCGAGTTCAAGGAGGTCGAAACTCGTTCAAGGAAGTGATACGAGACAATGCGTCTGCCACTACATTGTTTTTCCTGAAATACGTTGAATATCTGAAGTAAATTGCGAGACGTTGTTCAGTTGTCGAGATCTTGTTTGAAGATGAGTCGACATAATTATTTGGAGGTTTACGGGCGGTGAACAGAGTGAATCTCCACAAAGCCTTGAAAATGCCGTACAACACAATTGATAAGTAGGAGTTCTCTACCGAAAGTGCTATACCTCGATTCAATGTCTCATATTCATTTCGAGACTGCACAGGATTTTTCGGTGTTATTTACTCACTGTGGTAAAACTACTCATGTTGCCGAGTCGGATTTGTCTACTGCGATACTAATGGATGCTTTGGTGGCCCGATGTACAGTGATTATGGAATCTGTGATACTGATGCTTACACAGCTAACCAGATGGGTGTGAGTCTCACCGTCAAGAGTGGCTTTGCTCACAGACGTTTAACGGTTTCGCAAAATTACTCTTCGGTTATAGGAAGAAAAATATACTCAACACTCAACAATGAAAAAATGTGCTCATGCACTCACCAGTTTGAATATTCTGCCTGTATTTAGAGTTTTTAGGTGTTAATGGCTCAGTGACACCGCGGTTTAACAAACAATCGCCAAGAACAGTCTTACTGCATGACTGTTGACCAGCAATAAATGTGATACTGCTTCTGCTCTTAACTATCTAGCGCACTCCAACCATTAGCGTTTTCCATAATCACCTAAACTTTGCACAATTTTCCTACATAAAAATCTGTATTTCTTGTCAAACTCGCGGTTAGTCTGAAATGGCTAAACAAATTGCATGGAGTCTAGAGATTCCAATGCTTAGAATTGGAAGCTCTATCAGACCATCTTCTCTATATTACCTATTTTGCTCTGTTGAATGAACTTTTTTCTTCTAAGTGGTAGTACACCGTTCTTTGTTAGCCCTTAGTGTTGTTTAAAAGACATCTGGAATCTAACGCTATCAACTTATAGTTCCCATTATCAATTCGTCTCATTCCTTGCTTGTGTTATTGCAAACTTCTATTGATTACCTTATCAGATAAGTTCATTCTATAGGTTTATTGAGCCGTTTGCTCACTTTTACCATTGTCCTTCTTCTCTTCAGCTTAAATAACTGTTTGCTGAGAAACTAAACTGAGATTCATGCCATACTTTAACCTAGAACTCTCTACTACCGTCGAGATGCAGATCCCAAGGTGCAAATAACTCCATTTCTGATCAGTAGCGTTTGAAAGATTGAAGGAACAACTGACCTCGTTAATTAAGTATAAAAGCTTCTCTAAGAGAAATTGGCAGTAACGTTTCAAACAGCTTCAAGTCATGGGGTGAAATATATACACTACATATCACCACGTATGTGCTAGGATTTTCAAATTCGACTCTTATCTTGTATGCTTCAAGCATTAACTGACTATCCCTCAAATATATGGCTACTTAGCTTCTCGAAATAGATGCTGGTTTTACCAGCTCAAGGGTGCAGAACCAGTTCATGAAACTGCTACAAGCCAGAGAGCATGAAACTCAGATTATTCCTAAACTAACTATACCGTTTACTCTACAATCTCTAGCTAAATGCACAGTATGCTAGTCTATATGTAATTTCAAACTGTTAAAGCATTTTTGTTGGGATTTTATGACCTCTGTAGCAGTATAAATCAATTATATTAGTGAACAGTTGAAAGTTTTCAACCTGCTACCCTCTTTGATTACTACTACTAGTCAGGTTAGGTTATTGTTCTAGTCATAAGTATGTATAGCACCTACTATTGTCATTTCGAAGCTCAGTGAATTAATAAATTGTGGGATAGATCCCACTTTTATGAGTTTATGGAACACCTATTTCTCATCCTTAATTAATGCTTGCTTCGACGTTGAGACACAAAACTGAGTTCATAATTACTCATTATCACGATGTACGTTGCTCTGCGAATATGCAAAGCACGAAGATATAAACTTACGCTTGTAAGGTCGTGTGGTGATAAGTTCCCTATGTAGATCCAAGTAAAAAATAGTAAAAGCCTGATGTTTTCAGCAAGTACACTTACTCCTAAGACACTGAACCAGCAATAAATAGACAATACTTTCTGTAACATCTATCCTATTCCACACTTCCCAAAATGTAAATCTTTAGACTTTGAACGCAACAATTAACACGTATGGTGAAAGTCCATGAAAAAATGTTTATTATATATATTTTTCTTTGACTAACCGTAGTGACATATATAAACACTCACATTAACGTTAAAAGTCTATTGTTCTCAAAGACGAGAGTTTAAAACATTGAAATATACGGTATTAAGCTACAAGTTTTTATTGATTCAGAAGTTAAAAAAAGAAAAAAAATTTATGAAGAAATAAAACGGAAATTTCTCCAACTATTCATTTGTCATCACATACCAACGAACATATAATAAAAAATAGCTAGTAATTTCATAAATGTATTTAAAGAATACCTTAGATCATAATACACTGAAATGATTGAAAATCACCATGAAGAATTTCAGTTACTTTGCGGAGATGAGGTACCAAAATATATTCAGAAATAATTATGAGTTAATTCACAAGGAAAAGTATAAAAAAACAGTCAAATGAATAGCTGCACCAAAAATTAGTAGAAAAGCATATACATAATTAAATATTTTGTCTTATGAAAGCGAGATTTACAAAACATGCTTTGTGTCAAATCTTTCCAAGAGAAAAATAAAGACATTAAAAAATCAAAAGCGTTTAGTGCATGAAAAATGACACGTTTTGGCAATCTCAAAAAGCGACGCGTATATTGAATATTTCTAAATCTGCAATCCAGATAACCGGATTAAAATCGTAGTGATATCCCTTCATATTTGGAAGTGAACATCATGAATGGTTTTGTTAAAGAACTCAGCGGACAGTAACGTTTCAATTCCGTATGATTTTTTAAGACGACTACCTAAATCAAAGTAAAAAGCATTGGAGATTTGCTTTGATTTATATAACAATCAAAAATAATAACAAATGGTTAAGTATAAACTGAGAAAAGGCTAATGTTCGCATTGATTTTAAAAACAATCGATTAAGATGAGGACTGGTTTTGGTACAACTTTCGATTATCTGAAAAGGACTCAAACCCAGCGAAAAGGAGCAATTGTTTCATTAAATTTAGTTGCGTGCAATTATTATTAGCTCTTTTTAATATTATATTTTTGATAAAATATAGAATTCTCAGCACAAAGTATTTCAGCGAGTTTCTGTTTCTTATTTCTGGATCGATATTGACGATAAATATTGAATGATCGCCAGTTAGATATAAATACTTTGGAAGTCGACATCTGAATAATATTTATTCTTTTAATGTATATTGCCAGTCATCACAATGTTTCCGATTGTAAATTTTTGTAACTTGCGCAGTGAAAGGTCGTACACTTTTCACAAATGCACCTGAATTGGTTATTGATTTAATTAACATAATGATCTGTTAAAACAAAAAAGGAAACAGATAACTTGTTGAAATATCTAAATGACAGGAACAGGTATCCCAGATATTCAAGCAAGCCGCAAACGATGAGCCGTCTGTTTCTCAGCCACTAAATCGAAATCTAGTGGAGAGCTTCGTTAACCAACTGAATTAACCAACAAAATAGTGCTGTAATTCGGTACTACATATGAGTAATATGTAGCTACACAATTATGAATCAATCAATAGTGACCATGTGTGATGCATAATTTTATCATTGCAGTCAAAACGAACAAAATATCACTGAATAATTTGGCTGTAAGACTACGACTAATCACTTGCCCGATTGGTAGCTCTGGAAAACTAGCTGCACGAACAGAATGATTCAATATCCCTGTTTATAAGATGACATCAACTATTAATTAGGACGTTTAGTGTTTTGGAGTATCCTTTTTATTTCAAGGCCTATGTAATCCACTGAATTAGTTGTAATTACGTATATGGCTCCATTCTCTACCCTCTTGAAACATTATGTGTTCAATCGATTGGGTATTGACGTCCTATACGCTTTCTAGTTATCAAATATCTACTGCATTTGAACTTTTAGCTGAAAACAAACGACGGGAAGAATGAAAAGAGGTTTACTTTGAAAATGAGTCCGTATACAACAAACAAGTGTACCTATGGACTATATGACGCTGAGATTCTCGAAGCTAGTACAATATATGCTAAAATTAATAGAGAATTATCTTATAAGGATTATGAAAACATGGTCTATCGTCTCTGAAAGCTAACCGGTTAGTGTATATAACACATGTTCACAGCATCTTATTCAAGGAATCATCAAAGCCACCTATTACGTCTAGAGACCCAACATTGTTTTTTTTAAGATGTTTTGTATTATTAAGAATACGTTTACCTCGACTAACGAGATTACTATCCTGTTAGATCATTCTGGTTATCTTAATAAGATTTGAGAATCTAAGGAAATTCAAATTTGTGCTAGATTCTACGTTACCTATAAGTGAGAAGTGCATCTCAAATAGTTTAAAAGACAAATAATTGAAAGCTCATTATTAATGAATTTCATAAAAACTATATTTGATAAAAAAATAAAAAAAAACTGAAATATCTCAAATACATAATAGTCTCAAACAGGGAAATATATATAATTTGCACTTTACTAACCTTCTTGCCATGATTACTAATTCTGAATCACATAAATGTTCCTCACTTGATATTATTTGAACTACTAATTTTCTTCTTGTACATGATGAAGGATCAATATACTCCTATATTCAGAATTAAATTATAAATGAGTTACAATGAAACTTTCAATTTATTGTATTTCAATAAATAAGAAATACTCTAAAGATTAGTAAATCATTCACGATACATAGACATATATCTTTTATTATTTCATAAACTATACAGTCCTATCCACTTTTAATTTAGTAATACTATGTGACAGTTTAAAACAAAGTATATCGGAGCGAAATTTGAACATTTAAATCTGTAGTTAAAATTTAAGTACTATTGAACCAATATCAGAAGGGGTTTTGTGGATATTATAGTAATTTAATAGTTGAGACCATGAGTTCGAATCTCGCGTGGCGGGATCATGGATGCGCACTGCTGAGGAAACCCATACTAGGACGAAACGGCCGTCCAGTGCTTCCAGGTTCTTCATAGTGGTCTAGCTTTAATTGACTCGTGAATTCATCTATTAAATTACTATTGAATTATCAAATCACCAGACTATTCATTTGTTTACTAAATGATATGAACTCTATGAAATAAACTAAGTTTATGTTGATCCAATAACATTCAATCATTTCAGTTGATTTCAATAGTTGAAATCATGAGTTAATTTAAGCTAGACCATCATGGAAAACCTGGAAGCACTGTACGTCCGTTTCGTCCTAGTATGGAATTCCTCAACAGTGAGCATTCGTGATCTCACAACACGCGAGATTCGAACCCAGGACCTATCAGTCTCGCGCGCGAGCGCTTAACCATTAGACCAGTGAGTAGGCATCCACAAAACCCCTTCTGATTATTTAGTTGATATTTATTCAAGCATAAATATGATCAGAAATTTCAATAAAACAAGAAAAACGACAACTAGGAATAAATTGATTAAAATGCATATACTTGTTTTAAATCGTTTTCATAAAGCAATTGTTATTTATCATTATAAATAGTCAGACGAAACTGATCAAATTTACAAAGAGAAGGTATTAGTGAATAAAATTTTCTTCTTGAATTATACATACTTTAAAGAAATTGATAATGTTATTCTTTTTGAGTGATTTCAATACACTAACCGCATGTACATCTGAGAATAAAGTCAAGAAATTAAAATAAAATATTTCCAAATTATTTAGAGAATTAATAATCACTTTCATTATTTTGAAACTTTTAAATGTTCAATATTAACATCTTGGCGTAAATCAGATCAAAATATATCAGTGAACAAAATTGTTTTTCACTCGATCAAAACCAAAATCTATCCCGATTCATAATTTATATGAGCGTATATATATACTATGGGCTTTAGTCACTTTGGTTGGGTTCAGAGTACATATACAATATGATTAATGAAATATGTAGGTGATCTAGAATCTCATTATGCAGAACAAATATTTCAACTTCTGAAGGAGGTCAAAACGTGTGAAAAATAAACAAAGTTAGCCAATCAATAATTTCTAAAATTACTTTGTACTTATAGAAAATCAGTGTAAATCAATTAAAGAGGTACCGTTTTTTTCCAGTTTTGACATACTTCATATGTTCAAATGTTTGTTCACTATATGACGGTAATTTTATTAGTCGTATCACGGATATTAATAACCCTATCATAAAATATCTATGTTTATTCATTAGAATTGTATTAGTGGGTCGATACCATTGTTAATACTAATGAAAAAAGTATTCAGCGAGATTGTTGTTTAGATCTAACTATGTTTGCATTAAAAATTCATAAACTTACTTCGTTTGAAATTATAATGTCGACAAGCAATTTCAGACCATAAACGCCCAAATCGTTCTTGCATACCTTTCGGTTTTTCCAGTAAATGTGTCATGAGGGATTGCACATGAACATTAAATTCTTCATCAGACATATCTTCTAACAGTTTCTAAAATACCAATATGTAAGGAAAAGTTAGTAGATTGTATCAAGGAGTCTGTACGTAAGTACAAGCCATCATATTGGAGGCGTATACATTGTATGAGAGCATAGATGACAGGACGGAACAGAACAGACAACAATCCATTACGTATACAGTTTGATGGAAGGAAAACAATCAGTAACACTCACATTTACAGTAAGTAGAAATTCTTCGATACATTTATCAATTTTATTAGGATGATAAGATGATTGCACTAAAATACGAAAACCTTGCAGTTTGTTGGATCGTCGAAGTCCAGCCTGTACAATATAACCTTCAATGTGAACATGAAAAAACAAGAGAGAATAAAACGTCTATAGAATGGTCAATTTTAGGTTAATAAAATGTAAGTAAAATTTTAGTCGGTCAGTCAGTAACAACGTAGAACTTCGTACGTACGTACATCAGTTCGGGTTGCCACACCACATCAACACAGAGATGCAGTTGTCGATTCAAATCCCGTAGTGGTAGAGGTAGTAAGAGTATAAGAAGTAATCGGATACATCAGGGTTCGAAAAAGTTACTCAAGGAGTATAATCCAGTGAAATGAGTTTGGAAAGGGAAAAACAGGGACATGAAGAATTTAGATTAGAATTCGGGAGAACACAAAGAGTGGATGCACCTGCACCATTGAAACGATTTTGAGCCATGTCATTCAAGGTCTCTAACCATCAGTTACTATCATTAGGCGGATTCCAAGCAGGTAGTGCACCTCTATCAACATGACTCAGTCCACTTGTCAGTGACTTCATGGATTTGTGCCATGTTTTGGTATGGCCGCCCCTAGCTTTCTTCTAACTCACTCCTACACCACTGAACATCGCACGTCGGGGCAGTCTGTGGTGTGCACTACTTATGCGGACGGACGTAAGTAGTATGTAGCAGGAATTGGACGTAGAATGTACTTAATATACAATCTTCATACATTACAAATCTACTGTTTGATTTTGCATAAAACAGTGAATTGGCCATCCCCACCAAGTTTTCATTCACTACAGTACTACTACTTAAATATGGGACAGATACGTAATATAAATGAATAGTTCAATATGCAAAATGGTATGACATAACTATGGAGAAATAAGTCAGGGACTAACGATGCAAAAAAAATTACCACGTAACAGAAAAACAATCCTTCTGTAAGACATAAAAATGGAGCACACACCTTCACTTTCTGTCCATATTAAAAGTTAACCCTAATTATGATGTAAAACCAAATGCTGAACCACTTAAAACCAGGAAGTACTAAACAGGTGACTGATCTTATATGACATATTACAGGACTATAAACACAAAAAGATCACACAAAAACCACTGAATCTGAAAAAGCATAGGATAATATTGAGACATAAGGTCAGAGTTTGGTTGATTGCAAATTAACCTTAAATTTAAAAGTTCATGAGACTAAATTATTCAGTAGTTTAATCACCATACCCAAGTATTCCTTTTCTAGTGGACAGTTAGCTGATAATTAGTAGATCAATGATTAGTGATGAAGTTATTTTTAGTATTGAACGAATTCTATCGATCACTTTGCATTGTGGCCACTAGTCTAAATGAATAGGACTATGTTTAAATATTTGTAATTTAGCTTTTTGTGTTACACTACAAGACTAAAATGCCAATAAAATGTATGAACTAGTCACCAAAAACACATATTCGTATTAGTTATTTGATAGTTAAGATAATTGAGAATTACTCATAACTTAATTACGCCTGTGACTCCCAAGGGAGCATAGGCCACCGACCAGCATTCTTCAACCCAATCTATTCTGGGCCTTTCTTTCTAGTTCGATCCAATTGTTGTTCATTCTTCTCATGTCTGTCTCCATTTCTCGGAGTAATGTGTTGTTTGGTCTTCCTCTTCTCCTTTGGCCTTGAGAATCCCAAGTGAGGGATTGCATTATGACACAGTTGTGTCCTTTCTTATCCACTTTCAGCGCTTGTTCATGATTCCCCCCCCTCCGCTGGCATCCGGTTTTTTCTCTCCCACGGTAGGCTATTGCTGGTAGTATCCGGCCAATGGATGTTGAGTATCTTGCGTAGACAACCATTTATAAATACTTGTACCTTCTTGATGATGGTTGTAGTAGTTCTACAAGTTTCAGCTCCGTACAGTAGAATTGTCTTGACGTTCGTATTGAAATTTTCGACTTTGGTGTTGGTTGACAGTTGTTTTGAGTTCCAGATGTTCCTCAATTGTAGACATGCTGATCTTGCTTCGCCGATCCACGCCTTCACATCTGCATCAGATCCACTGTACTCATCAATGATGTTGCCAAGATATGTAAAGGTTTTTACATTCTTCAGAGATTCTCCGTCAAGTATGATTCGATTGGTGCATGTTATACTGTATCGGAGAATCTTGCTTTTTCCTTTGTTTATGTTGAGAACTACTGCTGCTACACTGGTCGTCTTTTCCTGCATTTGTTGATGCGTGTGCGACAGAAGAGCCAGATCATCTACGAAGTCTAGATCGTCCAGCTTCATCCTAGCTATCCACTGTATCCCGTGCTTCCACCCCCCCCCTAGGTGTTGACGTCTTCATGATCCAGTCGATCACCAGGAGAAAGAGAAAGGGTGAGAGTAAGCTATCACATGCTTTCTCGTAGTCAATGAAGCTGATATAGAGCGATGAATTCCATTCAATTGATTATTCCACAATGATCCGTAGTGTTGCAATATGGTCTGTAAACGACCGATGCTTACGGAATCCAGCCTGTTGGTCTCGAAGTTGAGCGTCTACGGAGTCCTTCATTCTGTTTAACAATATCCTGTTGAAGACTTTTCGCGATATTGAGAGAAGAGTGATGCCCCTGTAGTTATTGCAGTTTATAAGATCGCTTTTCTTTGGTATCTTGATCAGGTGTACTTCATTCCAGTCTGTTTGTATTTGTTCTTCATCCCAAATCTTGCAGAAGAGAATGCAGAGTATCTTTGCAGGTACTGCTAAATCTGCTTTTTAGGCATCTGCTGGAATGTCCTCTCGTCCCGCTCTTGACTTCTCTGATGGAGCCTGGAGCCCTTCTAGGTTACTGCCGGTCCCAAGCCCGTAAAAAGGAGGAGGGTTGGGCACGGGCTTATTGACCTTATCCCGTAGAGAATGAACTCGCTAAAAAACGCTAACCAGAAAAAATAATTCAAACCATTTAAACTCATATCTTAAGATATCGGTAATGCGTCTCTTATAATTCAATGGTATTTATAGTTACTACGTTCCATACTCAATAATAATTCCTCACCCAATTGTTGTTCCGTATGTAGTTTATCGAAAATGGGTCCTCTTACAATCTGATAAAACAGATGAAGTAATGTATTGTTAAGCGTAGACTGCTCACCACATTGAAGGTAATAGTAAATCGCAGAAGCTGGTTGACCAGAAATATATCGTTGATAAAGAAAACTGGAATCTAAATAAAATAAGAGAAACGATTGGAATAAGAATAATCAACAAAATAAATAATGTACACAATTCGGATAAAAAATAACTTATTTTCGTCTTGTCAGTCAGATTTTATGCAAAGTAGAACCTGACACATGCAGAAGATTAAACTAGCACACTACATCAGGAAACCAAGAAAGAATTATTAAGTAGTAGAAGTAATATCACTATCAGTGATAGTAGAAAACATTAAGAACATACAATATGATTCGAGAAAAAAATGTATAAGGTTATTTTGATTTAAGAAAAGACAAAAACTAAATGTAACTGCTCCATCGAAACCGATTCCAAGCGATATTACGCTACGGTAACCACATAATGGTTATGATAATTACGTGAAGGTATTCTACACATATTAACATCAATCAATTTAAACCTCACATCTTACAGTACACTGTGAGATAAGATTCAGTAAGAGATTGTAGTAAAAATAAACATAATGTAATATAATATTAATTTAGTTATTACAATTTAAAGAATCAGAATTCAGATAAGTGGAATAATCTGAATTTGTATGACAACAAGATTGTTTAAGTCACAAAGTGGAAAATTACAGTAGTTTAAAGTTCTAGTCTTTGTGATTACTGTATCTGTTCATTATTTGTCCAAATTGACCAGAATAACAAAACATAATTTTTAAAAAAAAATGTCACCTAGTTCTCTATCGACGTTCAAACATATTTCATACAAATTTTCTAATTTATAAAACTGAAGAAAGAAAGAACGAATATTGTAGTAGAATAACATGAATTGTTTTCTTTCGTGGATTCTACTGAGCTGCTCATACCTTAAAACTGTGTCATTAATCGTTAGAATGAAACAAGTGTAAATACTTCAAAAATCTGGAATGAATTTACTCAATATGGAGATAGAATAATACTAGGAGACAATAATAGGGAACAAGTCACACAACTGAAACTCGTTAAGTATATGAATATTTTATAAGAGCATGGAAATAGAATTTTATTTACGAAACCGAAGACAGACTATTTAGTATAGATTAATTTAATAGATGAATTCACGAGTCAATTAAAGCTAGACCACCATGAAGAACCTAGAAGCACTGGACGGCCGTTTCGTCCTAGTATGGGTTTCCTCAGCAGTGCGCATCCAAGATCCCGCCTACGCAGGATTCAAGCCCAGGACCTATCAGTCTCGTGCGCAAGCGCTTAACCTATAGACTAGATAAGTAAGCTCAGAAGTACGAATTATGACACTAGAAATTTTATTCAAAGTTTATACAAGAAAGGTCTTACGTAATAATCTCATAAAGATAAGGTCAACAGGGCTAGAAAAGATTAGTTCTGGATATATAAACCGCATTTAAATCTTTTTTATTGCAATAGATTCGGTAAAGCGTAACAATTTTGAATCCCTATTTTTATTAATCATTCTGAAAGATTTTGAAACTATAACATCATGCCTACTGTCGAGTAGATGACGAGCGATTGAGCTGTTCAAAACCTTCCGTTTAACCTCAAATTTTGTGGATTATGTTCGGAGATATGGACACGGGTGCTTCCTTCTGTTCTTCCAAAGTATGTACTTTGTTACGTGCATGTAAACTGTTAAACTCATTGGAGATGACACTAGGTGGGTATCTGTCCACATTTGACTGTCACAACGAGCATCTGGTTTGCTATAAAGACATTAACTTGGTCGCTGAATATGTCCCTTTAGGCATTACCTTTAGTTTAAAGTCAATGCTTCCAGTTATTTTATTCCTTCTGAAACCAAATTTTAGGAAGACAGGCTTTTTCTCAACTGTAGGATATTTCATTTTCTCTAGTTGTAATATATTTATGACTTTTTGAGAATAACTGTTCTCATGTAAGCAACATTCAACTACGGTCGATTCAGCCTCCTCTCACTTACCTCACATAAAACGTTATGATACTATTCACCGATTTCATGACAGTTTGTTTTAGGTTTACCATAAAGATGTCTGCCAAGATTTGGCCGAGTGAACGGCCCACAGCCTATATATATAATTCATATACCGTATTTCCGAAAAAAACTGATGGACAAAGGTGTTTACCTTCAGGAATTATAACTTCTCGAGGTGTTGCGATGTGAGATAGCAAAAGTGGTTTAGAATCAAATTTTTGTATTAACAGATCTCGAATCATTTCGTAATAATGTATTGCATCCTGTAGATGGAAATTTGAAACATCGATATGACTAGTTGAAAAACATGATTTAGAAAAATAATCGACAAATTTATCTAAGTTATTTTCCAAGTGATACAGAAAGCAATTTACCCTTTACATTCAAGAACAATTACTGTGATCAATAATCGAACTATGGAATAAAAAGGTTAATCTACGGTCAATATACAAACTGCTAATCATTCACTGAATGAATATCGTGACATAGAATACACAATTCAGTAGGTTGGTGATAAGTAAATCTAAGAGTGAAATATGATCTAAACCACACATCATTAAAAAAACGGAGAATCGTTCAAAGGTCTGTAAATCACAGTAGATGTTTGTGTTATTTAAACAGATAATGTGAAATTAATGCTTGCTTAGGAAATTTAACAGTTTCAAATACGTGTCTACGTTACTTTTGGTGATATTCAGATGTTAGCTTGGCTATATTAGTTGTATACATCACGTCCATGAATAAACATATTCAATGCACTTGCGTTACAAGTTATCAAAATAATTTAGCTTAATTGATGCACATATATCACGTTTGGTGAGAATACCATGTAGTCTATTCTAACATCAGAAGATATGACTTTAGAGATAGAAGAAATGAATTTTCAATAAATTAAATATGTGTGAAACAGTAAATTTCATTGACTAACATCCGACAGATGTGGCTGAGTGGTTTTAAATATTAACTGAAGTCAACTGCAATCGTTTTGCAGTTTTCTGTTGTAATAAGTTAACAATGGAAGCTCCATTGAGTGTAACTACATTCAAAGACGAACAGTTCTTGGTATGTTAGCTCCATAATGTCAGTCCATAAAATCATTTAATTACCGTATAGGTCATGCTGATAGATCTAGAATTCCTGTTTGAGATCCGCATGATAACTTTAACCGGTCGCTGGGAATGTTGTGTAACATGTTTTAGAATCGGTAAGCATAGATCACATGCCATCACTCTTTATCTTTCTTTGGATACTGAGTATTCTATCTTAAATACATTTTTATCCATTTTGATCAATGATTATTTAATCTCTTTGGTTATTATGTCTACTAGGGTTAATTATAATACCTTTGAAATTCTTTTTGGTTTCACTTCATCGTGACTAATACGAAATGGGCTGATAAATACTTGTGCTGAGCATTATAATGACAGTAACTAACAGTTACTTATGGGATTGTTTCACTGTTTCTAATTGTTCTTTCACCTACTCGTCTTTTTCTTAATGTTATGAACTAATTACTCAAGTTGAAATGAAAAGCCTGTTCATAATGTTTGTGTATTACTGTACACAATTTATAATATTCATGTATCAATAACTATAAATGATTTTAACATTTTAAATTTCTACAAAGAAATCCTAGTCATATTCTCATTACTGAATTAACCTAAAAAATGATATTAACCACATTACTGTATGCTTACCTCTTCCGTGATACTGCCATATATAAGGCCTTCGATAAAAATGCGTTCATAAAACTCTTTGATATAATTAACCAACTTTTCGTAGGTAATATCTAGGATGAAAAAATGAATAAGTCATCGAATCACTTAAAGAATTTCCAATCGAAACTCAGTGGAGCAATTTCAGTAACGATTTTCACAGTGGATGTTAAGTAACCTTTAAAATTTATTAACACTGTGGTGAACAAGAACACCAGTTGGATACAGTCGAATGTATTTAACACAAACTTACAGGACTTGTTAATAAAATCTAACAATCATAATGTAAATGCCTAATTTGCAAAGAGTTCATCAATTGTCTCGAAATGACTCAGACTTCACTGTTCTTGCATTTTCATACAAATTGCATTTCCACTGATTGGAATCATGAGTCAATCGAAGCTAGACCACCATGGAAAACCTGGAAGCACTGGACGGCCGTTTCAGCCTAGTATGGGACTCCTCAGCAGTGCGCATCCACGATCCCGAACCCCGCAAGATTCCAACCCAGGACCTATCAGTCTCGCGCCAGGCGCTTAATCAACTAGACCACTGAGCCAGCATCCAACGGTGTTAATGTCTAACTTTGACCGATCCACGAAGTTGCGCCACCGTACACCATTGTCTTCAGTGAGTTGATATCTCACAACATACCTGGTTGAACTCCACTGGTAACGGCTTCTCACTAGAACTCCAGGAGTATCTCTTGAAGTCAGTCACTAGTGGGCAGATGATTATTATTGGAAGGGGTTTTGTGAAGGTTTTAGTAATTTCACTGATTGGAATCATGAGAACACAAATCTCTAGCTAACACGAGACGTAGTAACTTGAGTAGTTGAACATCAGTACTAAGAATTAGATTGTTTGCGACTGATTCGAATGAAAAATTACTCAAAAATCAAGAACACGTACTTACCTTTTAGAGCTTGAATAAAATCATCATTAATCCAAGAATGGTGTAAAGTAATATTCGTTAAATATGTACAGGCCTGATGATGAGTTGGTTTTACTGAAAAATTGGTAATATTTTGCGAAATTTTCTCACGGATGCATTCGAAACGATCAGTTTTTGGTTCACAATAATCGACAAGTTGTGTTACTATTTCTTGGACAAAATTTATCAATTTATGGGTAAATCCTGAAAACAAAAGCTGGAAATTAGGAACAAATAATCATTAAGGAGTGATAATACTCTCGAAGATGCATTTCAATACAATTGGTGAATTAAATTTAATAAATTTCTCCAGTCGTGGTATAAAACTAATATATTTGAATGATCAAGCTAAACTACAGCCCATGAGGTTAATTGTAAATCTGATAAAAAGTGATGAGAGACTATATGACTTGGAATTCTCTTAACGAAACAGTAATGTATGTGGATTTAATCCAGAATACAGTGTTAAAAATTAAAAGTATTTTGTTATCCTAACAACCTGAATAAATTAACTATGCTTATTTCCCTACATTTAGCACAAAAACGGTCCTACTAGAATCTGTTCAGGAAAACAGCTACTGATTTTCAGCACCTAACTCACAACGTTTTCACTGTTTCACAGTTTAATATAGTAATTGTGCAATTTCCTTTTAATACTGATCTAGATAAACATGAAACAATGAACATACAAGCTGATAACAGTCTAAATATATGCTTCAAATATCCAATATTGATTAAATTCCATTTATCGGTGAGAAAGAACCAATTGCACGATCTGAAAATTTTAACAAGTACAATATGAATTTTTTTGAGTCAACCTACATTTGCGAACAACAATTTTCACGTATAAATCTCAGGAACTATAAATTCAAATATGAACTAATGGATGTACATCTAGAGCCCTTGTTAAATAGCACAAAATATTAAATAAATAATCGTCAGTATGGGGTTGTGGAGATTGTTGAATTTTATCAAAATCATTAGCCAATCTAAGTTAGACCACCATTAAAATCCTGGAAGCACTGTACAGCCGTTTTGTCTTAGTACCGCCTCCTCAAAAGTGTGTCGTTATCAGTGGAGCTAAAGTGTCAGGGTGTGAGGCAAATAAACAATAAAATTCAATGTTTATAACAAGGAGTTATGACTAAATTCAATGATGAAATTTATTTCTACAAATCTCCACAAACCCCTTCTGATAATAATCATCTGCTCACTAGTGACTGACTTCAAGAGATACTCCTGGAGTTCTAGTGAGAAGCCGTTACCGGTGGAGTACAACCAGGTCTGTTGTGAGATATCAGCTCACTGAAGACAATGGTATATGGTGGCGCAACTTCGTGGATTGGTTGAAGTTAGACATTAACACCGCTGGATACCGGCTCAGTGGTCTAATGGTTAAGTGCTCGCGCGCGAAGCCAGTAGGTCCTGGGTTCAAGCCCCGCGCGGTGCGGGGTCGTGAGTGAGCACTGCTGAGGAGTCCCATACCAGGACGAAACGGCCGTCCAGTGCTTCCCAGGTTTTCAATGATGGTCTAGCTTCAACTGACTCATGATTTCAATCTGTGGAATATTTATTTATTCTTAAGTATATTATTAACCAAATAATATATCGACACATGTATACAATGATTATTCATAATGAAACAAATTAATTTAAATTTTAATCTAACATACCGTGATACCTCTATTAGTATATCCCACATGAACTGTTATATCAGCAAACACACTAGAGTAATTAAGTTCATAAATCTGATCCAAAAACAAGTTTACATAAAACGCACAAAGTATTTCATGTAAAGGACTACAAAATGTTGACAAACTATAATGAAAAATAGAAAACAAACAATTACTTATAAAATATTTATAAGTACTATTATGTAGTAAGTCATAAATATGAATATTATGAACGTTTAATTTTATATTAATTAACTGAAACTATGGTTAAGGACGTCATTGATTACTTTGCATAATAGTAAGATATGAAACATTAAATAAGGTAAAAGGAGTAGTAAATAAATGAATCCAGTAGGTTAGTCGTTCGCGCGCGAGACCGCAGACCATGGGTTCGAACCCCGCGAGCAGGGTTCCACAATAGGAAGAAACGGCCATCCAGTGCTTCCAGGTTTCTAAAGGTGGTCTAACATCAATCGGTTCATGATCTCAATCAAAAACTTAATAATCTCCACAACCCCTATACTTGTAAATGAATTCATTAAATTAAGATTATACTAAATAAGTTAATACTGGTTAATGTAAGCAAAGAAATAACAAACATTTAATCGTGAAAAAGTTACAATAAGCAGACAGAAACAACATCCACTTATCCAGCATAATAATGATTACTATTTATAAATATAAACGAGAGAGAGAAACTAACCTGACAATATGAAATTTGATAAAACCTTTGGGAAGATTGAATTCTGTATCTTGAAAGTACCAAATACGAGACATCTCTGTTTCGATTAATAATTCTGGCATTTCCACATTCATGGGGCATTTGTTTTGCAACAAATCAAATTCAGTAGTAATGAATGAATTCGGCTCGGGGAATCTCAATTCTGGATTAGAAGGACTATTTCGCCATGCCTATTGGCGAAGAAGCAAATTATTAGAAACAAAAAAAACTCAAAAAAGCGAGAATTGCTAAAGAAAACAGATAATTATATGAACAATTCATAGCAATAACTTTTTTTCTTCACCAAGTGAAATTAATGGAGAAGTGGTGTAGCGTAATTCAGTAGGCATACGAAAGTTTCTCTACTTGGTTTTCAGGTGAAAGTTTTGTATAAATAGTGTAATAAGCCAATCAGATATCGGGTAAATGTACACGTGACTGGCCAAGAAATGCTTACATATTGTAGAGAATATATGTAGAGTGTACACCCAAGCCGAATCGGTCACCCAATACAAGCTACCTTCTCACTCTTGATTAGAGAGGATTGCGTATCAGTATCAGTACTGGACATCATAACATTAAAGACTAGTAAATTGACATATGCCTGATACCACATTGAACAGGGATTAAGAAAAAGAAGCGAAATCCATATCCTCTTCCGAAGACACGACCTTTAAAGGTAGTATAAATAAATAAGAGGGCTGCTTGAGCTAAATAACCACAAACCACAAAAGTGAATTATCACCTATTTTTGTTTTGGCTAAACACGAATTTTCATTGTCGTATAATCACTTCTTAATTTCAGTCTCACGACTTACACAATAATATGATATGACAACATGATTTCAAGAATCGTCCCAGTAATGGAAAAAGTGTGCTTATGCTGCTATGTTCGGTATCAGTCTAATCATGTAGGTTATAGTTTCTAGTGCGATGTCAAGCCCACATGGGTTATTCTTGCTTCTGTACAGACCAATTTCTTTGTTCTTCTCGGGCCTCATTTTGACCTTGTCAGTCATTCGCTTATTAACCTTGACTGTTCTTATATGAGCGTGTGTGTATTGCTTACACTATTCATCACAGTCTGTAGCTAATTTTTATCTGGCTATAAATATTGAGTTACGCTTTATCAAAACGAGTTGGCTTGATCGCCTTCTCCACTTCGCTTTCACGCTTCTTTTCCTGAATGTCTGTATGGATAAACGAGCGCTTGAAGTAAATTCATTCAACGCAACCCGTATTTGGCTTTTTAATACCGCTGTCACACAAAAGGAGTTAGCCTAGGTAATATACGGAGTTAAATGAAAGATTTATGTTTAGAGTATATTCATTCGTTCTTCGAAATAGAAATCAGAACAAAAGGCCAAAAAAGAGGTTTTAGATTTTCGGAAGATTTTATCAGTTGTTTAACGTTGAAACATAGTTCGACATATTTGAACAAACATAATCAAACTTACTTTACCAACATTTATGAAACTTCGGAATCCACTCAATTTATACAAATTATTTTCGTCGATGAATTCACTAAATTTGCTAATTCTGTCCTCATTGGTATGTGATGACTTCAATCCATGCAGTTGAAACTTCCACTTTTACATTACCAAAAACTAGTTGATGTCCCTCCTCATCTTGATATTCACATTAAATCTAGTTTTTGTTAATTGTGTATTTAGTCGGTCAGTTTGTTATGTAGGATATATGAGATTAAAAAAATGAGCTCTGCTTCTCAGTTCTGATCACCGTATAGTTCCTATTCCGCCCAAAATATAAGGCAGGTTTGAAAAGGCTTTTCTTTCTCATCAAACCACAAAGTCTAGTGAAAAGAAAACATCCTATACCCGAAAAACATGTTTGAAATAACACAGCTGGATTTGTGTACAAATGCCTTTCTGGACGATAAAGTCAGTATTTTCACTTGTTACGATAATTCCTGTTTTCTATGTTTGATGTCCTAGTCAAAAAGTCTCGATAAAATTCGACCGAATGACCCCCAAAAACTTAAAAAATTGAGGAGAGCAAAGAAAAGACCTTACAAGAAGTAAGAATCTGTTGGAAATGAGGATTAAATTGTCTGAATGAATTTCGACGAGGTGTAAAGAATACTAAGTGTATTTTGACTGAAAAAACACATGAATCAAAGAAGACAAAAATAGACGTAACTGTGCCACTCTAAGCCATTTTGATACACTTATTCTAGTGTCTACGAATATAAGATACGATGATTAGGCTAACATGTATAACGACTCACACTAGGAGTTCATGGATTTATGAAATGATATCATATACTAGTTTGATCGTATCCAAACTTCTTTTATCACACACATATGCTAACCAGCATCGCATATGAAGGCACGCGACCGCGTGACCAAGGTTCTATAACTACGTTTTGCTGAACAACCGATGGATATTGTTACTCACAATTCGAATAACTACAGAATCTCAAGCAATCAAACACAGTTCTAGTTTCAACCGAAAAACCTTTATAAAATTCAGATGCACGTATGCATGCTGATCAGTCTTAAATAAGATCCAACAGCTTCGCATTATCAAATACAATTCAAACAAAGATATTTAATTAGGATAAGATTTTCGATTACAATATTTGCTAAGAACAATGACTTACTGAAAAGGTATTTTCAGCAATATTAATAGCAAGGTATTTAGTGTGATACCAGGGTTCTTCCTCCACACATTTGTCGGCAAACGTTTTACTAAGTAAAAAGATGCTGTAAAACAACGTTAACACAATATTAAAGTAGTGAGGAAATATACTTTATGTTGTCAGCAAAACAATATCACTTTTATGCATAAAATATTTCCATTCTACTCCTATGATCTATTTTCTAAAAGACAAACCGCAAACAAACATTTTAAGTATGAAGCTTTCTACACGTATATTCAAGCTACCAAGTTCTTAATACCAAAGCCCATGAGTCTTTACTCTTTATAATTGATAAAGTTGACATATTCAGATTGACAAAATGCTGAGGACTATTTTACACCTGAATCTCGTACTGAATCAAGAATAGGTGATCATTGAATATTTAAAGTGACAATAACAGTATACAGCTAAATAAGAAATTAACTCTCAGATCTTTTTTCTGAAACCTGCACCAGATCTACATTTGACCAATGTCTTATTAAATATCTTTTACAGAAGTATCTACATTATGCGAACAATAGCAAACAATTTTGAGGTTGTCGGCGTAGAACAAGAATCCGCTTGCAGCCCTTCTACAGTTACTGCCAGTTTCAAATCCGGGTAAAGGAGGAAGGCTGGAAATAAGGTCGCCAACCACATTCCGTAGAAGACAGACTTGGTAAAAAACCGTAACCAGAAAAAAAATAATTAAAACCATTCAAAATGTGCCCCGCCCCGATTTCAAGGAACTTCACTCAGAAGAATTATGATGCCCTAGGGAGTAACCCGAGATTCTTCGAAAATTACGAGACCAATGGCGCTTCGAACAACCAAAGCAACAAACCGTATAGGTACATGGAATTTCTGAACAATGTGAGAAACTGGGAGGACCAGCAAAAGAGATACAGAATTAAACAGACACAACTTGGTGGCTTTAAGAAAGAGTAAAAGATACTGAACTCAAGCTGGACAGAAAAGTTTAGATTCGGGAGAGGTGTTTCTGCACTCTGGTCACGAAGATGAAAATGCTTTGCACACACAAGGATTTGCATTGATACTGTCCAGAGAAGCATGTAAGGTACTTATAGGATGGGAATCTCGTGTGTCCGGAAGTCAGCAAAGCATCCTTCAAAACAAAGAAGGAGATAATAACAATGAATTGCGTCCAGTGCTATTCACTCATCAATGTTGACAACGACGACGATAAAGACCAACTTACCGAGAGATTGCAGCTGACTGTAGAGAAGTATCCGGAAAAAGGCCTGACTATCCTGATGGAAGACCTAAACGTCAAAGTGGGAATGGACAACACCGGATATGAATATATTATGGTACGATGTGGACTGATAGAAAGGCGAAAAAATGTGGCCTCAACATAATGGTTATAGGTGGCACTGTACTCACCCACAAACTCATTCATGAATCACATTCGTCTAGCAGGATCACACTACACAGAACCAGATCAATCATATTTGCATCACCAACGAGTTCAGAAGGTCAATGGAAGACTCGAGAACCAAGAGATGAGCTGATAGAGCTGGAGATCACCACTAAGTGGTTGCCAAGATGAAACTGAAGCTAAAGAAGCAATGGACATCTGGAGAGACAGCATTACAATGGTTTAATACAGCCTTCTTTCGATATACTGACAAACCTAACCTCTTAGGAACAGGTTCCAAGTCTCATAAGATCTGTTCAAAGAAGAAATTAGTACAGAGAACGATTGGAAAGAGATCGAAGAAACACTAGCTTCAACTTACCACGGGGTGCTGGACATCAAGAAGCATTATCGTAAGGCAAGCACCTCCAGATAAACCCTGACCAGGATTCAAGAAAGAGAGAACAAGAGGACAGAAATTAACAACAGTCGAACAAAAGCGGAGAAAGTCAAGGCACAAGCTGAATACACTGAAGCAAACAAGCACAACGAAGAAGCTGGTAGGAAATATAGTAAACTGCAGAGATCAGTCAATGACAAAGAAGACAACACAATAAGCGAAATTGAAGAAAAGAGGAACAGATGGATGGAACTCTTGAAGAGACCAGATCTATTCAATCCATCGGATATCAAAGCACCACATAGAGATCTTCCTAGAGATGTCACTTCACCAACTATTAAAGAACTCAGGATGGTCATCAGACATATCACGAGCAGGAAAGCAGCACTGAAGTTACGCATAGAAGTAGCTGCAAACACTCCACTTTCTATTCAGAAAGATTTGAGGGGAAGAAAAAGCACCGACGGACTGGAAGAAAGGATACCTCACCAAAATACAAAAGATCTCAGGAAGTGTGAAAACTACAGAGACATCAAACTATTATTATTACTAAGAAACGTTTTCAGCAATGTTGTTGAACAGGATGGAAGATTCAGTAGACGTCAAGCTTCGAGATCAATAGATTGAATTCTGTGAATATCGGTCGTAGATAGACTACATTGCAACACTAACGATAATTGTTAAACAATCAATTGAATGAAACTCATCACTATACATCAACTTAATTGACTATGAAAAAGCATTTGACACTTTGGATAGGAGAACCTTATAAATCCTTCTTCAATATTATGGTGTACCTGAAAAAATCGTCAACATCATCCAGAATTCATACAACGGACTACACTGCAAATTCGTTCGTGGAGTACAGCTGACAGACATATTCCAAGCGACGACAGAAGTCAGATAAGGCTGCTGCTTACTACCCCCGTTTCTTTTTCTTCTGGTGGTTGATTGGATTATGGAAACCTTCACATTTCAGAGAACGCACGAAATACAATGGATAACTCGCATGCAGCTTGATGACTTTACAAGTGACCTAGCTCTCCTATCCCATTACCTACTTACTTACGACTGTTAGCCTTCGTGAAGGTGCACATCAATAAATGCAGATGAAGACAAGCAGTGAGGGAGAAGCAGCCACTGCAGTAGTGTGTCTCAACATACAGAAAAGACGAAGCAAGACTATGAAATACAACACAGAGAATACTAATCAAATCACACTTGATGGAGAAACTCTGGAAGATGTGGACAGTTTCACGTACCTGGGAAGCATCATCGATTAACAAGGAGGATCCGATGGAGACGTAAAGGCAAGAATTGGAAAAGTAAAGGCAGAATTCCTACAAATGAAGAGTATATAGAACTCAAAACAACTGTCAACCGGAATCAAAGTCAGAATATTCAATACAAACGTCGAGACAGTTATGCTGTAGGGAGGTAAAACCTATAGAACTACTACAACCATCATCAAAAATGTAGAAGTACTCGTAAACAATTGTCTACTCAAGATACTCCAGGTTCGTTGGCCAGATACTATCAGTAACAACACGCTGCGACAGAGAACAAGTCAGCTTCCAGTTGAAGAGGAAATTAGTAAAAGACGCTAGAGGTGGGTAAGACATACATTGCGGAAATCATCAAACTGCATCATGAAGCAAGCGTTAACTTGAAATCCTGAAGGGAAACGTAAAAGAGGAAGACTGAAGAATATAATGAGTCGGGAATTGGAAGCAGACATCAAAAGAATGAATGGCGATTGGAAACAACTGGAAAAGTGAGCTAAGAAAGAGTTGGTTGGAGAATCCTAGTGGGCGATCTATGCTCTTCCACGAGGGATAAGAGTAAGTAAGCAAGTAAATATTTTTGCACTTGTAACAATCGATATTTTTCATCGGCACGAGTGATGTTCAGTGAGCATACAGCACCTCTGACAAACTTTGGGGCTACATATTTATTAAATTTACAAATACTACAATAAGTGTTTCTGATTTTTAATTTATTCTAACTGACAAATTATGTAACCAAACCGTATAATATATACAGGTTACAGTCAAGTTTATTCGTCATCTCGTAAATTTTTGGAGAAACGAAAAGCGATGGAGAATGGAGACCATATATGAAAATATTTATTAGACGACGAAAAATGTCATATTAATGAAGTCAATCAAATACAAATAAACGGCGATTAACGTGGTTGTAAAACGTTTGTTGGAATCATGAGCTGATCTAAGTTAGATAAATGCTGAAAAACTAAAATCACTGGACGACTGTTTCATCCTTGGATAAGACTCCTCAGCAGAGTGCATCTATGACCCACTAACCGATGATTGGACTAAAGACAGGTTTCGCTCACGAATACAAAATATCTCTAGACAGCTAGACCTAAATTCAATGGCGTACGCATCTAACTCCAATCGATCCGAGATATAGCGCGACCAATTTTCACAATCTCCATACCATAAACTTTTTGCATAAAAACTCCAAGTTTTAAAACGTTAAGTGGATATTAAAGAGGAATTTGTTACACTATTGAAAATTTGTGCTGAGAATTATTCACTGTAATAGAACACAAGGTACTAAATTATTATTACTGTTAATAACTGAATTTAACGTGACCAATTGATGTTAGTTAAGGAACAAAATTACTACATTACAATGAGAAAGCTACACTTCCATCAGATAACAAAAAATTCAAAACTACATTTTCAAATCTGTAAATATTATAAGTTAACATGACGCTGAGAATTGAAACCTTACAAAATAACCAGTAAACATACCGACTATTATCAGGAGTAAGACAAGTTAGAAGTTTCTTAATTAAATTAGGATCATAGACAGTTTCCATAAAAGGATTATTTACGTCATCTTGCATCTTATAAGTCTAGAAAAAAAAGTAGAAAAGTGGTAAACAACTATTTATATGTTAGTCAGATTATTTTTCTATTAACTAATCTTAAAAGCCAGTATAGTAATGTTGAAAGTCGATTTATCTGAAGAATTAGAAAATAGGTTATTGAACGTGTTATACTGTTTTTAAGGGTAATCAAAGACTTTAAAAATATAAAGTATTTGTTTTCGATAGTACTCACCAACAAATTGCGGGATAATCTTATCACGTATTCATAAGGTGTCTCTTTGTCTTGAAATCGAAAGCCTAGTTTCCATAAAGTCTACAAGTAAGCAGTTTTAAAAAAAATCCACTGGATAGGTTAACTTACATTTAAACATAGTTAAAAACTGATTTGTATATTCTCTAAATGAAAAAAAGAAATACTCATTTGGTCTTTATAAGCTGTAGTTGCATAGTTTTATTTTTGCCCCAATAATTGCATTGGATTGACCACTAAATTGTTTCTTTACTTTAAATTTCCTATTAATTCATCATTACATTGATGTTGTTCAAGAGATCTGCAGTCTGAAATTACAACTTATGAGAAGTAAATCAATATCGATTGGGTTGAAATACTGTTGTAGTGTATTATTAAGTGAGAACTTTGTTCAGGGAATTTCAATACATTTTCTAGTTGATTTGTGCTAATATCAAATACTAAGTTTCAATATTCTGAATAATTTGTTTTGATATATATAATCGATAAACTTAATATATTTTTTGATGGATTATGGGTGGCTCAACATTAAAAAGCTTCATCTTCAAAAACCGGTGTTTTTAGTCTAAAGTCATCAAGGCAGAGAAGAGTAAGAGGTAAAAGTGGTTTCATTTACTTATCAGTTGCGTAAACTTAAACCGATGCGCATATATGTCTGTGTTGTTGTACATAATCCACAGATACAACATAACTGTTAATTTTCATCGGACAAGTAATAATACAACATAGACATCTTAATAATATAACACTGTCTAGTCGAAGTTCGAAATGGTTGAAGAAAAATCCAAATCCTACCTGTATTTCATCCAACACCCACTTTTTTGGTTCATCAAAGTGAAGCATGTTGATGTATTGATATATATTTGTTATAATCTCATTGATTTCTCTACAAAAAATAAGTTTCAAGAAATTAATTATATGATATATATATATCATTTAATTATATATATAAACCATATACAGTTATTCTCAATAACGTTAGGAAATAAGAAATCTAACCACCAATTAACTCACCAAGTCCTTTCAAAGTTAAATGAACGAACACATTCAGATAACAAATCCCAGCTCCTGATCTATTAACATCACATGTTAGTTGATTAGCCCAGCCTGCATTTTTGAATAAGCTCAGTAAACTTCCACGACTTTCATGACCAAGTAAATAAGTCACATAACTAGTGGCCTGTAAACATGTGAGTTGAAAAATCACACAAATAATTGAAATGAAGATAGAAAATTTCAGAAACTTATTCCATCTGAGGGTAGGTTTTATCTACAACTGATATCAGATTAGAAACTATTTAAAACCAAGAGATATCAAAATGTTATTAACTCCTAATTTATATCTGTTTAGCAGTAGCTTAGAATGATTGCATACGAAATCGTGCCGAGGATTTTCAAGTGTCTAGTAGACAATGATATATTTCAAATCATTGGGACAAGACTCAGTGTTCTATATTTTTCACCTAATTCAATTGATGATTTAGAGTGACTATCATTCACTAAGATAGATAACATTACTTCCATTGTTTATGACTTCTTACTAAATCTTAGAGTCGATAATAATAAAACTATGTGAAATGTAGTAAATCAGGAGTGGGAATCAATGAGTGCTAACTCGACAACTTGAGACTAGAGCACTCACCATCAGACAGGAATTATCGGATTACATTCTGTATTAGACCGTGGGTGCAAACTATCAAGAAGTAATGAGCTAGAATGTAATGCATGTTCAGTGCTTTTTGGTAAGCAGTGGATCGAAAGAAAACGTCAGTACATATACCTAAAAATTAACGCATTCTTTAGGTGCTTGGAATATGAGCCACACTCTGTGTGTAAGGCCTGATAATACTAACGGGTTGCTCCAAACAAAGTGGGTGGAGCGACGCTTGAAAGTCAAAAGCTTTAACTCTACACTATGTGATGAAAATCATATTTAAATAACAATTATAATAATAAAATATGTTTGTGGTAAGTAGACAAATTTAACAGAAAGCTTACATCATAGACTGATACTGACTGTATTAGAAAAATGTATCAAAACAACGCATGAAAGCAACTTCATATTCAGTCATTATTTACTTGATATCAATCAATCAGGAAAACGATCTTCGTAATGGTAAACGATTACATCAGAACAACATATGGTTTCTTCATAATCATGAAGGAAGCCAGAATGCATTTTATTTCGTTTGGCTCTCGTTAGAGACCACTTGCTTCTAGACCTTTAGGCTTTTGTTGCACTCACCTTTATAGAATGATCTTTAAAATAAGATATAAATTTACAATATTTTGTTTAGTCTATTAAAGCGATTTACAACTTTGCTATACTATACTAATATGTGATTACAGCGACTTTCAACTAAACTCTCTCATACAAGTAATTTGAACCCATTTTTAAATATTACAGGTTTTAAGCAGCTGATGAGAACTAAACGTAATAAAATGAATTCATGCTATTCTGCTCAAATCTTCATTCTTATTATCTTGAATATGTACAACAATTAGATTGAGCATAACTATTTCTTAAGATTTGTGTCTCCAAGTTACTGGTATTCATGAATAAATTTTAACCAGGCATAGCATACTGTCAGTGTATTTGACAACACTAAAATGTAATAAAATTTATAAACATAAGGACTAACTAGACATGGTGCACAAATATAAAAAAAATTACTCAAACACAAATCTCTTCGAATGATAATATGATATATCCAGTAAAAAAAACTTATTGATCATTTAATGTTCGAGTAAAAAGAACTACCAGTCATGACAACAAAAATAAGACGAATATTCAGATACGAATACTTAAATAAGACAAATTGAGCATATGACGGACACGTCGGCTAGTCATAATCTAAAACCAAGTATAACTTCCTTTACAATATAAGAAAAAACCTCTAAAATAGAAAATAGATTAACGTTAATTAAGCAATACTATGTACGCATAAAGAATTTTAGTGCACACTATATGAAGAAAGAATTTAAAAATGAACTAAGCGAAATGACAGACATAAAGACAATGTCCCAATATACGATATAATGGTTAGAAACTAGATATAAAATCTATTCAGTCACAAATACGAAATTCCGCTTACCACTTATTTTATCATTTAACCCACATCTTCTATCACAGAACCAACATTTATCAGTCGAAAACACAAATATCAGAACTATTAGTGCAAATCATTCTCGATTATAAGTAAATGTAAAAACTGATTGACACACGTCAACATTTCGAAACAATATAGAGGAAAAAAATAAAATGAACAATGAATCTACATTTGTGCATAACTGATCAATCCAATTCAAAACAATAACTTACTTGAGCTGTATAGTCTGGAATATAGTCAGGAATAGGCCACATTATATTCATTTGATGGACGTCATTCAGTGGGACGACATATACCATTTTCTGTGATAAAATCAAAATGTACATTTATTCTACCTTAATTCTCTAATTTACCAAACTACAATTTATTAACACTTTGATAAACATTATATAGTTCAAGGAAAATAAATCACTGGTTTCATTCGCAGTTTACAATCACAGTGACAACACAACTCCGATTCTACAGGTCGACAATTTAGCAATCCACATTCTAGCACATACACATTCTAATTTTTTAAAATTCAAAATGCATGACTTTATTTCTGAATAGAACACTAACTGAAATGTGATTGGCATTACTCAGTCATATTATTCTCACTGATCTCTGGCAATGCCTAGTAGTATTGCACTGCATTGATGCTTCTCACAGCCATGAAGCCTCTGATACAAATTTGACATCAGAGAAAAGCAAACTTCACACGAGACATTCTACAGACTAGAAACTAATTAACACCTAAAAGACTAATATCACTCAATATGTTCATATCGATAAAAACAAAATTCACATCATCGTTATTCCATAATCCAACTTGGAAACTATAATGCTCAATAAATATCAACTGTTATTTTCATACGTTTGAGTCTCAGGTAAAACAACAGTATTGCAAAGGAACCATTAAATTCATTTTCAGCATACCTTTGATAATAGACAATGATCATGTTACTATTTATCACATCCTTTCACTCGACGCAACATTATTACTAAGCCATTATTCTCTGCTACACCTATTTCAATGTATCCAACTTCACATTCTACGTGTTCATCATACTATAGGCAATCAACAGTCACATTGCTCACCCAAAAACTATCTTCACAAAACTGTTTCTTATCACTCTTTATATTACCACATAACCTACTTCACGATTCATTATAATGATTCAACATCTAATTTACAGTAACCTACTCTAACTTTAAAAAACGCAGCATCCAAACGGCATAATTAGCGACAATCAAGAATATGAACTTAAACACTTTTTGGAATCAACTAATTATCTTCTAGACTAAACACATACGCAACAATCAACATCATATATGCATAGTTTTACTCACAAAACATCTTAAATATAATAATAGTCAAATGAAAGTGTTACCTTGAGACATATATCAGGCCATGGAGTATCGTTCCATGATGGTTGCACAACATTACGATCAATAACTTCCGAAAACTTATCTTCTGCAAGTTTCTCTAGGTCATTTATGGATTCTGAAAACATTTCATGAAAAACAATCACAAACACGAAGGAAAAGTAAATACTGATCACATTTAGTATTTAAAACCAATTCCAATTAAACGAAGAAATATAAACTAAACAATTTTGTAGTCGCTATGCTTGTAACATGCACAAGTCGGAAATATCTGATTCAGAAGTTAGATATGAGTCACAAAATGGAGCATTGTACCACCTTCTCGGCCAATTTGTTAACCAGCTTCGTTCTACACCGGTTCTCTTCCTCACCTATCTAGTACTTTCCATGAATCATCGTTAGTAACCAAAAGCAAAATAATCCAGACACAAAAGCTGTTGAAAGCAATCTGATTATTGAGTAGCTTATGAGTTTACTTGGTAATACCTTGATTTCCATGGCCACTGAGTCAAACACTCTAACACGTAAAATAGATGCCCTAACTAATACATGAACAGAATAACATAGAATAAGTATTAGTCTGACATCCTGACCTAATGATCAATCAGGAGGCAACATGTCAAAAAAACTAGTATGATAACAGTTCCAGAGTCGTCTGGTGGAAGCCAATCATGCTTAGTACTGTGATGAAACGTATGAATGGTTTTATCAACTGAAGAACCTGCTCTCCAAATGCTCTCAACCCTACAAACATTGACATACTAACTATCCTCATCTGTACAAACAACTTGAAAATATTCGATCTTATCGTCAACTCATAGTTGTAGGTAATCGATCCCAATACACTGAAGTCATCATCACTAACACATTTTGTCACCTGTAATTAACAGATCACAATTAAAATAAAATGATTGTGTTCGATTTCTGATGAGAAAGGTGAACAGCATAAAATGGTTTAGTTACATCTAATCTTTTAAAAGAAATTTACATCTCAAAAGTCAGCAACCTCACCAATCAATCTCAATTCAACAATACTACATGTTATGTACCTCTTCCAAGAATAACTAGTCCCATCACATTTGACGAATACCATGTTGAATAGAATTGCAACAACTTTTCGCGTGTATTCACCGATTGTGCACAACTGGACTCAAATAAAGAGTATCGATTACCAGAGAGGAATTTCGTATAATCATGACCACTTTTTGACAAGCTTCGCTCTAGCTGAAAAAGACGTCTAGTATCATTACTAATGTCCTTCTCATGTTCCGTTTGTACAGCACTCACCTAAAATTAAAACGTGGCTTGTTAGTGGTAGTCAAAACAGTAAAATTATTGTGGTAAATTATCTATGACATTGTTACTGGGTACCAGTACCACCAAACAAGTATAATTGACTAAGCCAACGGGTATTACTAAGTGTTTTAAATAAAATAGCTAATAAACTCCATATTGATAACTTCAGAAAACAAATGCGGGGCTCAAGATAATTCCAATCAGAACACTTTTATTTAGAAAACGTCTATTAACAAGCTGACAGAGGGTAAAAAAAATACAATCAAGTCCCTTCTGTTTACAAATATGGTAATGACGATATCAGGTCTGGGAGCATGTATTTTAACGACCTTCACCTGAGAATTGGGAAGAGTGATACGACCACAATTAAAAAGCGTAAGAAATTTTTTCAGTTCGCTACGAAATTCAAAATATTATACCGCATCCGCAATAAAATAGCTAACAAGTCCCTTTACAAACCAATTTTTGACGATCATTATTCAACCAAGATATGCGAATAAAATAATATCAGTGATCAGTTCCGCAATGTGCTTTAAAATTTATATAAAGCGAGAACGAACATGGATGCAGAATAAAATGAATTCATCATATTTTGTGGTTTCTTATCAGCTGCTTACAACCAAATATGTGTTTAAATTCTACATTGAGGTAGGATATAGTGTGAAACAATTGACATAGGTGAATGTAAAGATTTGGAATGACAAAGGTTGTCAGTAATAACTATATATATATATGCTTCAAAATTGACCACAATTCAAATGAATTTTTAATTTTAACATATTTATATCAATAAAGTTAAATTACATTTTGACTTCAATCTTATCCCCTATTCTCACTCTAGCTTCAATATACTTTTGACACCGTTATCTGCAGTCGTAGGCTTTATTTTCTGATTGACATCACTTATGCACTAACACTGTCACGTGGATTGGCACGCACTGGTGCTTTGCAATAACTGTTTTCGTTGAAAAAAAATTACCCACACAAGCACAAAATTTTAAGCAGTAGAAGGCATTCAACTATTACATTTTACAATAAAAGATGAAATAATCACAAAAATAATTCTTCACGAAGTCTAAAGACCTTACTTTCGTCATAAAATAAAGTTTGATTTTGTTATGTCCCGACAAGAAAATTGAATTGTAACTTTTGGGATCTACTGACGAACCAATACTAAACGTGTATTTCTATTGTATAATTATTAATTAACTAAACTATGCATATTCATATTCCTCTTTTATAAGCTTTATTTTGACCTTTAAACTATTATTATACGTTTTACCACTCTTGAGTTATACCCAGTATATTAGTTACCACCTCCCTCATTCACAGACACATTGGGCTAATTCTTGTACAAAAGTTTTTTCACATTTTATTGGTACGTTGTTGTCTGTCAGATTGGTATATAAACTCAGTATGCTTGAAATATAATTATTCATATTGCAGAAGCTGAGACTGGTGTTCTTGACTCAACTGGCTGGGCTACGTGGCAAGCAGGACCAATCAGGGCTCTAGGCTGCTCGCATGTGTTTTACGAGTCTTTAGCCCGATCGATAATTCGCTGCCTCTGATTGGCGGCTTTTCGCATAGCATATTTAGAACAAAGTTGCATAATATCTACATTACAATAACCAGCTAGTGTCTGCAAACGAGAGATACTACCAACCTACCTAAAATCAGGTGGATAAACGGGGTTTCGAAACTATAATCTAGAAATCCATTATGACTATAACTACTCTTTCGTTAGTTGCTTATCTTTTTAATATATTAGTCTTACCTTCCTCAATATCAATTATTATCTATATGTACAAGACAGGTGTACCTTGGTTTATCTTTCATAAACACAATACAAAACATTCTAATGAGACCATCTATATTTCTCCATCTAGCTTGTCGGTCACCACGATTGCAGCTGTACTACAGTGAAGCAGAAGCAAATATTGGACTCCTGCATTCACAATACAACCTTGAATATAATGGAAGAGGCACATCACCTACAGGTGCTGCATATTAAAATACTTTACACATAAACAGGATGAAGGACTGCGTAGACGCCCAACTTCGTGACCAACAGGCAGGATTCCGTAAGGATAGATCGTGTACAGACCAAATCGCAACTCTACGGATCATTGTGGAACAATCAATTGAATGGAAATCATCACTCTACATCAACTTTATTGACTACGAAAAGGCATTTGATAGCGTGGACAGAACAACACTATGGAAACTTCTTCGACACTACGGCGTGCCTCAGAAGATAGTCAATATCATACGGAATTCCTATGATGGATTAAACTGCAAAATCGTGCATGGAGGACAGTTGACAAACTCGTTCGAGGTAAATACCGGTGTCAGGCAAGGTTGCTTACTCTCACCCTTTCTCTTTCTCCTGGTGATCGACTGGATCATGAAGACGTCAACATCTGAAGGGAAGCACGGGATACAATGGACATCTAGGATGCAGTTGGACGATCTGGACTTCGCAGACAATCTGGCCCTTCTATCCCAAACGCAACAACAGATGCAGGAAAAGACGACCAGTGTGGCAGCAGCCTCAGCAGCAGTAGGTCTCAATATACACAAAGGGAAAAGCAGGATTCTCCGATACAACACAGAATGCACCAATCCAATCACAATTGACGGAGAAGATTTGGAAGATGTAAAAACCTTTACATATTTGGGCAGCATCATTGATGAACAGGGTGGATCTGATGCAGATGTGAAGACGCGGATCGGCAAAGCAAGAGCAGCATATTTACAACTGAGGAACATCCGGAACTCAAAGCAACTGTCAACCAACACCAAGGTCAGGATTTTCAATACAAATGTCAAGACAGTTCTACTGTATGGGGCAGAAACCTGGAGAACTACGAAAGCCATCATTCAGAAAATACAGGTGTTTATTAACAATTGTCTACGCGAAATACTTCAGATCCGTTGGCCGGACACTATTAGCAACAACGTACTGTGGGAGAGAACAAACCAGATCCCAGCGGAGGAAGAAATCAGGAAGAAGTGCTGGAAGTGGATAGGACACACATTGAGGAAAGCACCCAACTGCATCACAAGACAAGCCCTCACATGGAATCCTCAAGGCCAAAGGAAAAGAGGAAGACCAAAGAACACATTACGCCGAGAAATGGAAATAGACATGAGAAAAATGAACAAGAGTTGGATGGAAGTAGAAAAGAAGGCCCAGGACAGAGTGGGTTGGAGAATGCTGGTCAGCGGCCTATGCTCCATTGGGAGTAACAGGCGTAAGTAAGTAAGTAAGTAATCTCATTCTCGAACGGAGAAGGATGTATTCAATAGAGTAAGAAATAAGACAACCTACAACACCAATCTGTGCACACATAGTAGATAGCAATGTTCGATCAACAAAGTCTTGTGAGACCAGTTTTACATTTAATGTATCATTGCAAAAACGCTCTATAACTACCACAATCCTTCTTATTCGACAAGTGAAATGCAGTTGATACATTTTCATAACAAATCAAAATCATGTAAAATCATTGTTCACTGTAAAATTATAGGTGGTGTCCATCAATTCTGAGCCCAGAGGTAAAACTCAAAACATATTATGTAATTGATCGGGCTATGATATTTAGAAAACCTTGAATGTTTGAATATAGTGACCTCATACCACTAACTTAATATGATATCACGCCACCTAAACATTTGTAATTTTGCACGTAATAAATGAAACAACTGATAGAAACTCTTATATGCACCAAAAATTTCTCTGAAAAAAACATGTGCATCGAGACGAAAATCATTGTCCTAGTATTGAAACCGCGTTCCATTCACAACAAACTAACAAACAAACGCTTGCCATGTACAGTAACCAGATTAAAACTAACCTCACGTTCTGTTGCCGAATCTGTGAAAAGAGGGCAGATGAAAAACTGTGAGAAAATATCCAACGCACCTTTCAAACTTTCAGGTGCAACATCAAACACATAAGAAGTTCTATCTGGACTCGTAAAAGCATTACAGTGACCACCATGATCGGTTATGTACTTCAAATATGTATTTTCTGTTGGAAACGATTTGTACCAAGAAACAACATATGCTCACAAAAGTGTGCGAGACCAGGCAGTTCTTTCGGATCCGACAGTGAACCTAGAATTATAACACTGAAACAACCACCATCAACATACCAATGTTCACAGATAAACACACTGCAGACTTATCTGTTTCCGGATCACTTATAAGAAGCACTTTCATCCTATTGCATAAACGCATCACTTTATATTCTCTCGAATCATTTGCAGACTTTTGCACTACTGGAGGTGAAGAATCTACCGAATTCATACAATCCATGATCGATATTCAAGTTGAGTAACAAATTGCACAATCTATATACAAATATAGGGTAGGTAACAAGGTGAACCAATCCAAACAACTAAAAAACAAGACACATGAATAAACAAAATTACATTAAGATAAATAGGTGGACATATACACCCATCGTGGACTGAGGTGTTGCAAAAATAGAACCAATGCTAAATGTAGTATAGTGACAAACCACTTCGGTTCACATTTTAACGATTGGCACTTCGAATAAGAACAATAACTACACATCATAGTGAATAACAGATGATGAAGGAACGTAGTGAATATGAATGATTGTCCTTCAACCACTAAAGTAAAAATCATAGCACATAAGTCATCTCAAACAGTAATTTGTAGATGTCTATGTCGAGATACGATCGGTTTCAAGGAAGTCAAACATTGTTTTTTCGGAGCGAGAAGAGCAGTTGCCATAGACATAGAGTTCATCGTTTGTGTGTGGGCTTTGATAGTGCCCGGGTGCCCAAACCGAAGCAGGTGGTTTCTTAGGGGCCACACCCGAGCCTTTGACCTAAAGGTCTAACCCACAAGGCAGTGGAGCATCGTAAGGAGATGCAATCCCATGGTAGCCGGTGACCAAAGATTGGTTCATACGCCATTTGTTCCCGCAGGATACTGGAGCCCATGGGCACCATTGGTTTGTGATCCGGTTAAAGCGCCGGACATTCGGTTTTCTCCCTCTCATTTTCGTAAACAACACCCCCGCCACGAGAAGGCAATGAGTAGGACTTCCCTGGCAGAGGCTGTATACGCGCGGCCGTGTGAGAGTATTTCGAGAGGGAGAGCGGACTCACCCCACTCTCGGCCGTACCAGGGCATCCGAATGTCTTCCCAGAGAATTCCACGTCGTGCATTATTTGCCGACTCTGGGACTGGTTGGAGAAAGCGGAGAGGTGGTCAGTGCATGACATGGTGTCGTGGCATGAAAGAAAGCTGCAAAGGACTGGCTTGTGTTGGTCATCCACGACTCCGTGGTTGGGGTCTGAGAGATGGTGCTACACAGTGGCTAGAGACGTTATCAGATATGGCTCAGAATAGAAGCCAATGGCGATCCTGCTGTAACCTTCTTTTACTTTCTTCATAAAAGGTGGTTGTGTCTCCCTTACCTGAAAGGTTTCTTCCGATTGTACCTTTCCGTTCCCTCATTACTACCACACTACCTTACACCAATCTCTTCGTTATTGTTCTCTTTTTTTGCGCTCCTTAGCTTTTTTTTCTATTTCTCTTCGAATTCTCATTGTTTTGTGTGGCGCATATATATTGGCGCTCTCTTGTACCAATATTCATGTGTCCAAATAATAATAATAATAATAATAATAACAATAATAAGTCAAACATTGCACAGACTGTTTACAACAAAACCTGTGTATTTTTAATGCTCAGTAGCTAATCTACAGACCCAACTTAATGGAAGCAACAATCCTATAGATACAATCGTCATAAATATTTAAATGCCCGACACCTGATATTACTAATACCATGATTATATCACAACACTGAACACATATAAACTAATAGTAACTATGCAGCAACGTACATGCGTTTCGATTGTAGACTGGACTAGGTGAAAACCAGACGTGCGGGTCTGGTTTTAGATCATTTCATCTTTCACTATCAGTCCCTTTTTATAGTTGTGTGCTAAGTGATTTGTATAGAAAACGTTTTTTTCCAAATTTTTACCTGCCGATAAATTGCTTCAAATCAAAATCATCTATAACATGCATTCTGGATAACTGATTTTTTAGATGGTTCTATAATTGTGTATTCCCGTTCATGATTATGCTGTAATAACATTTTTATAATAACATGCTACAATATAAATATTACTAAGCTAAACTTGAAAATACTGAAGATTCACGCGATTTTTCACATAGATACAGATGGAAAATTTATATACTATTAAAATATGAAATATTGGATTCCGAGTAGTATAATAATGCTGCTGTTCACATAATTCGTTTGATATGTATGAACTCTGAGTCCTTTCACTTATGAATTCTGATTCGACTGATGTGCACCCGTGACATATTCAGTCAGTCAGTCAGTCAGTAACAACGTAGAACTTCGTACGTACGTACATCAGTTCGAGTTGCCACACCACATTAGCACAGAGATGCACTTGTCGATTCAAATCCGTCGTGGTAGAGGTAATAAGACATATTTAGATTCAGATGAACTTTTCTCAAGACATGTAGTCAAAAAAATAACCGATTAGGAGTATCATAAGACAAATAAACTCTCCAAAGAATCACTTGTTGGCACGAAAATGGTAAAAAGAAATATATGATATAGATCTCGCAAACTGCTGTCAAAAAGCTAAGTCCCGGCCTGATTTCTTCCACATTCCTCATTCAGCCACCATACATCTAAACTTTACCTCATATTTGTACACCTCGAGATCTCAGAAAACAATACAAGCTCCCAATTTCGGTGAAAGTTTGACCCATTTTGGGGAAGTCGCTATAGTTAACTTTGGGGAAATAGCACTAGAACACCGAAATTCCCCTAGACATGTGGAAACTCCCCAATATCTCCCCGCAATTCCCATTTAACCTTGGTTAAAGTCATTTGACTTCGGAGTTTCCCCAAAAAACCCCAAAATTTTCCCAAACTTGGAGGCTCGGGAAACAACTCACTATTCGTGTAGGGAGAGTAGGCGTGAATCATCCCTTTGATAAGTAAACATATCAAAGATTGAATCTTATTTATACAAGTAACTTTGACAATACCTAATATTTAGTCCGAAAAATAAGCCAGTGTGAATACTGAAAAACATTTCTTGAATAGTGAAAGATTATAATCTATGGATTGCTAAAAATGTCGAAAAACAGTAACAGCATTGTAATGTTAATGAAGGATAAACCTCACGGAACAAAAAAACTTTTTAACAGACAAAATACATAGACGTAACACCTAATATCCGCTGAACACTTCGATAAACCAAGTCGAAAACATTCAAATTGACGATAGTTGTATTGTCGTGAAGTTCTAACAAGGTCAGTAACAAGGTTGACATCCAATCATCAATATCTTTATGACAGACCAGTGTTATTTAGCCGATTATTTCACACTCGTATTAAGATTTCAACAGTGCAGAAAAAGATTCTTGGGGTGTCTTTGTTCATTTAAAGGACAAAAATCTTCCAGTAACTCTGCTTTCTCTGAAAATGGAAACCACGATACTTTTACTGTATTTCTAATGATTTAAATGCTTGTGGAAACAAATAGAAGAGTCTTCTGTATAGCGAATCTTGATTTTTATAAAGCTACGCACCTCTTTTTTCTCACAATAAGGATCTGAGTATATAAAAGTCGAAAATCCCATAGATATTCAGAGCTTGACAACGTGCACTTTACAAACCGGGAGATTGATCCTAATGTGATTTGCATTTCTCAAACTTTTGCTGTTTCCTTACGCAACAAAAGTGCCATTTTCGATCCAAAGAATCTACCCTGTGCTTTGTGTTTGATAGATTACTTTTGTCTTTGAGTTTTAAACTAAGTAAATAGTTGACTATGAATTTCGACAATGCTAGTATCAACGAGACTTGCAATGACACTAGTGAGGACATGCTGAGCACCATCATAACTCCTTCAGCAAATTTTGGTCGCCCAGCACAGGATCCTTGTATGCGACTGTACCCTCGTCAACAAATTTAAAAAGGACCGGGTGTCACCGTTTAAGAAGCTGAACATCCAGATATTGTAATGAAATCAGCTGGTGATTGAAGAACGTTTCAGATTCCTGTGATCTTTGATGACCCTTTGGAAATTCTTGAGGGTACACTGTACAAACAACATGGTACTCAACCTGAATGTAACCGAAAACCTGGGAAAACAATGACGATTTGTGATGATTCTCTCATAATCATGAACGTTAAAGACAACCCTGACATTCATCTCAGCTTTCAGAACAAACACGATAGGATGCTCTGGGAGAAGCCCAACCTTCTCAAAATAGAGCCTTTGACGGCAACATGGCTTACTCAGAAAAAGCACTCCAAGCTTCAAAATCACCCTAGTCGTAGAGGATATAATGTTGGCTAGTCATTTACTGAAATCAGATGGGAATGTAAGAATGCTGCCTGATATATCGTATTCTGAGCGCAATCTCATCTAGAACATCCATAATGAATCTCACGAGAAGTTTATCGGCGTAAGAAATATCGTTCTGTAATGTGTACCAGCAAATATGGATCCGGACCACACAGACTCTAATGTTCGAAAATGGACATCCATCAAGCAGTCCGTGAAGCTCAAAAATATATGGGCTCAATAAGTGGTGAGACCAGCCAAGAAGGATGCGGATTCTAGAACTTCCCATCTATGTAGGTCATATGTTGACAGTATCAAGCACAAAAGAAAGTTGAAGCTGACTATTTAACATGTGGACTGTCTAGATCATAAATAAAGCGTAGAAAGGACAGGAGGTTTCAAACTTGAAAACTTTTTGCAGTAGGTTGCCTGTTCATTTACATAAGGATCATACAGATAAGCAGCATAGAGAAGCTTATGTAATTCAACTCGAAAGCATATACTGCATAGGTATAAACGCCGCAAGTTTGCAGAATGAAATGGATGAGCTGTGTGAACTCAGTAAACTGAATAATGCTTATCTGATAGGAATAACTTCTCAATTTACGGATGAAGAGCTAGCAATGTATTTGTTTCGCAATGACAGAAAAACAGGAATGGGAGACGGAGTGGCCTTATACTTGCGATCTTGTTTAGTGGCACATCAAGTGCACAAACAGAAGTTTATCAATCTGGAAGAATCCATATGGTGCTCAGTAAGGTTGTCTACTACCTCAAGGTGTCTAGCTGGAGTAGTCTACAGGAAGAATACTGCTGACATCGAGTACGACAATCGTATGCTGAAAGAGTTATCCTGTTCTGCTTGTCTCAGATTCACTCATATCCTGATTCTATGACACTTCAATCTTCCTTAAGTCACTTTCACAGAGCATATGAACATTAGAGGTGAAAATTCTACTGAATATCAGCTCTTCAACCTCATCGAAGACCAGAGATTGTTCGAAAATGTGAAGTCAGCACCTCGTTAGATAAGCACTTGGACGCCGTCACACTTAGACCACGCATTAAAAAAAACGAAGAATTCCTAATTGATAACCTCTCAATACTGGCTTCCCTAGGGAGAACCGATCACGTCGTCATAGCCTTCAGTATTATCAGCAAGACTGGGCTAGGGCATTCTACTGATAACAGGCACTGGAATTTCGAACGGTTGGATGTACCAGCGTTACACGACAATCTACAGCATGTGGACTAGGACGTTTGTCCTCAACTTGATGTGGATGCTCATCGGGATTTCTTACTGCGCAAGAACACGTGCTACAAAGCAGTTTGTTCCTCAAACGGTCCCCAAAATCTACAAAAAAACATACAGTCACCAAGAATAGCACTCTTCGTTCATTTAGCCGCAAAAGTCACTGCTGGGTGGAATACAAACAAACTGGTAAGAACAAAACATACATGCAATACAAACAAATTAGGCGATATGGAAAACAGGCTTCAGTGCCAGATAAAGCTTATCGGTATATTTTTATTTAATGCGGAAAGCTTATTCTGTTACGCAGTATCTCTTCGACAGACCAAAACTGGAGTTTTCCAATTGTTAGATCTAATTGGCCCGATCAACAACGAGGGTGACGCTGCTAATCTCCTGGCCTTACAGTACTCTAGGACATTCCAACCAACCCACATTAGCTATATTGATGAAAGCTTCATCTGAAAGTGCACGGGATTTTCTGAAGTGAACTTGAGCACTGACTTGGTGTACGGGAATCTGCAGCACCTAAAAAAGACACTTCTCTTGGTCCGTATATGGTTCATTCTACTATACTGAGGAAAGCAGATTCAATCTTGACAACACTGCTTAGCGTGCTATTCTCACACTCGCTAAGCCGAGACACATTACCAAAAAATTATGGAGTCCGTGATATGCGACGGCATAGGCGACCACTCATTATCGATTAACATTTTTCACCCGAACAAAACATTTCACATGTCACTCTTGCATAACCAACCTGCTGACCTCGGTGGATAGGTGTACAACCATCCTTGATAGCAAGGGGAAGGTTGACATCATTTGCCATGGCCATGATAGGGTCAACTATATGTTTCTTAACGATTAGGAATCAAATCACCTTTAATTGGTTGTTTCACTTGATTTCTAAAAACTCGACGTATTTAGGTCCGGGTTAACTTCACTTTCTCTCATGACAAGTAATGTCTTAGTAGGGTCTTTCAGGATTCAGTAATAGAACCTCTTCTTTTCCTGATAAATGACTTTCCACAACATATATTTTGGTCTAGTTATTGGATTCTAATGAACTTCCGTCGTGATCAGTGTTTTTAAATAAGCCGCTTTTTACGGTTAATGCCCTCTCGTTTCATTTTCATTGAATGTGTAGTACTTAGATTTGCGATGAAGGACTTTGAAGGGTCCTTTTTATCACGTTTCAAGGTGTCTTCACATGGAATCACGAAGTAGAAAAACACAGGGGTTGGAAATTTTGTGCAACCTATCGAAGACATTAGGTCGATATTGCTTCGCCACGATTGGACTACTACTCATGGTAGACGGGGCACATAGTAAAGTTTCACAACCTGTTGCCATCTTCTCGATTCACAGTTTTGGGGTTGTCCAGAGTACCCCGTGCTGACGAACGGAGTCTTGCTATTGAAGCTGATTGCGTTCAAGGGGGCCAATACCTGTCCAACGAAGTTATACAAGACAAGGCAGCTGTCACTACACTGTTTGCCCCGAAATATGCTGTATATTTGAATTAAACTGCGAGGCACATTCCGGCTGTTGAGTGGAGTACTTGTATAAAGATGAACAAAAAAAATTGTGTGAGGTCAACAACCAAAAGATTTAGTGAGTTCCCGGCCTTCCATAAAGAATTGGAAGTGCCGTATAGCACAATTCATTGGTGGAAGTTCTCTATTGAAAATGTTATACCTTGATTGACGTCTTGGTATGCAAATATGGTTGCTTTTGAGATCGTTTCTTTAGCTTTGCAGATTGCTCGTTTTGCTATGTCGTCCAAATTGATTTCCCACTTTCATGATGTTGGTCGGTTAAAGGTACCATAAGAGACGCTCAGTTTGGCATGAACAGTCAATGGAAACTTACCAGGCCGTTAAACATGTGTAGATGCTTGCTTGTGGTCGGTTTTGGGTAATCCTGAGTACTCGGAACTTTACGTGTTTGAGAGCAAAGAACTTAAGCGTTAATAGTGCGTCCTAGAAAATCTAGGGAGTTGGTGCTGATTTGAAATTTCGGATTGTTTACAATAATGTCATGCTTCTGTAGTCGTTCGAAGATAAGGTCCAGATTTTGGAGAAGAGATTCTTTTTCCGGACTTGCAAACAAGGAGTCATTTACATATGTGTGTAGGGAGTTGAAACCTCAAAGGACGTCGTCAGTGGTCTCTTGGAAGTTTGTGCAGCGTTTCTTAAACCAAAAGGCACGCGCAAAATTCGTCGAGTCCGAAGGCATTAAGATAAGAGCTGTTTGAGGGATGTTGTGTGCAGCCATGGGAAATTGGTTACAAGCTTTTACTAAATAGATTTTCGAAAACATCGTTGTACCTTTTGAAGTAGCTGTCAAAGAGTGGAATTGCAGCAGGACCTATCGGTCGAGAGTGGAGGTCGTATTCAGTAGTTGATAGATAATGGGCGAACACCAATCAATTCTATCGATTTTAGGGAACATATGAAAGGGAGATGACGATAGACTCTTCTATCGACGAATATTTTCGAAATCATAACGTGATCGAACTTGTTTATGGCCAACCTCAGCTTATCAGGAGCGCTTTCGAGAATACATTACGTTTTGGTTATCAACTTTAGATGTTTAATAGTGAGATATGTGCAGACGGAAAACAGAAGAATACCTAATCTATCAGGGGACTAAGCATGATACTAACAATAACAATAATAATAAATATGTGCATAGGTGTACTTCGGATATCCAGATGTAAAAAAAATAAGCGAACGAAATTTCAGAGGTTCTAATTTACTTTATAGTCCATTGGATAGATATCGGGCCTTGTTTGTATAAATCATTGGTAATCGCACTAATATTTAATAGGTGACACAACCAAACTTTAAGGAGAAAGTAATGGAAATCTTCGAGTTATGTTATAGTTTCACTGCAATGGAGGCCTTTGGAATCTGTTCCACGTGATGGAATAGCGAACAACGAAAAAATTCCAGCGTTCATTTTTGTATGTTTTCGGAATAACCAAGATATTCTCTTAATTGCGCAGGTTGCTTGACTACGGTTGTTTCCGGGTGATCTAGAATGGCCTCGAGTTTCCTTATCGGGGGCGAATACCTAGATCGTCGTTATTGCCCGAGAAAATCATGTGAATCAGTTTTGATCTGGCATTTCCGAATACTTACGGCAATGCCTTGTTTTTGGAGTAGGTCGAAAACGACGTACTGGCTTATGTATAAATTCACCTATAACCAACAGTTGAAGGCCAATCATCGCTGTTTCTTTCAGAGACTGTACAAAGGCGATACCAATAGGCTGTTCGGCTTCCGGACAATTCCCAGGTCAATGATATGCTTGGCCATCCATGATTTTCTTGTTTTAGGCTTTTCGTTGACTAAACAAGCTTCGGTGATGTGAGTCTTATTGACCGCCACAAACCGATCAGCAAACTCAGCCAGTCTGTTCACGGAGTTACTATGAAATGAGACAAGAACTGGTGACACCCTAGATAAGAACCGTTTAAGAAGCCCTCGTCAGAGGCCCGCCGACCAGTGACCTCCCGTATACGTGTCAACATCCCTGTTGATGAGCCATGTTTTAATTTGATATTTCGGAACAGTTGGTCTTACCCTTGTTCATCGCTTAGGTCTGTGCGTTTGAGAATAGGCATTTTGGTCCCATAAGGTCCACAAACGTCACTAGCAAACCAACAAAGTGTAGCTTTTTGATGGAGTTTTGTTCTCTGAGCTGGATGGTTTGGTCGTGGAGCTTTCATCGTTCTTCTGAACGACATCATCAGCACAAGTTTGTGCTGATGATGTCGTTCAGAAGAACGATGAAAGCTCCACGACCAAACCATCCAGCTCAGAGAACAAAACTCCATCAAAATCATCCACCTGAGCCACAAATTTTCTCCACCATCTCAAAGTGTAGCTTACCCACTTAAATCGCGAGGTAGTGCCGTCACTACTGCGAGTAAATGAGCACGTGGGTCAATCACTCCGTGCTTGTGAAAGTTACCTAACGCGTAGCAGAACCAGACCTCAATATTATCCGGTCAGAATGGCATAAGTTAAAATGTCGAGGTCGTAAGGGTCCTAATATTTAATGATTTGTGGGTACACACATCCCCAGACTACATCCATGAAGTACTTCTGTTTATAGCTACATGCCAAGGCGGTGAAACTCTATTTTATGGACGACCTTTGAACGTATTTTTAAGTGACCTTGATAGCATTGGCCAATCAGAAGAGAGTTAGTACAAAGTAAGAATATATTATAAAAAACTGATGAATTACAATGGATATTCTTCTTCTACATGATTTAAGAACTTGTCGAGGTTTGATAAAGGTTCAGAAGTTTTGAAATCATAGTGCATGTGGTATGAGAACTCGTCCATATGGCTCCCTAACCCTAACCAGGCTGAACGTGCTCCTTGATGATTGGTATTATTGTCGTTACCTGACGGTTTCTCACTCTTTGAAAATGTCCCTTTTGAGTTGAACGATCGTAAAACCCAAGTGCCTGTCAAGTATATTCACGGAAGTGCTATTTACCCAATCTTCCTTGATAAAACGTCCTTTATTGTATTTTCGCTTTCTAACTAGCGCGTCATCTATTTCCACTATCTTTCCAACTCCTCCAAATGATTCATGTACTCGTGTCATTTTCATTGCGAATCAACTCTTCTCTAAAATCTGCTGTAAAACGATCGAATATAAGCATCTCGCATCGAACTTAGCGCCGTGATCTTGGAACTCCTCAAACGCTTCTGAGTGGCTCGTCCATAAATTAGAGTCCTACCGCAAAGGCTCTGCTACACTGTACCTTCACCCTTTTTGAGTGATGATGTCAGTAGGTAGCTCACTTTGTGAACCATAGTCCTGTTCCGATTGTAACTGGCCATTTCATCAGTATACACTGGTTTCAGATATACTCGAGTAGTCACACTGTAAAATAATACCACTCATGTAATTTAACATGAGGTCAGCTTGTCATTATATGTACCAATTACCACTACCTATGACAAATGACAAGCTTCCAAAAGAAACTACTGAGTCCTACATTAACCCCATCACGTCGTTCATGCTGCACAGTATTTAAATAACCAGTTGCATTCAGTAAGCTATTGAACAGCTGCTATCCCTCAATATTAGATCTTGAACTGTATTCAAACCATCCCTTATACGCCATATTACCGATTAAAAGAATAAGTTTATATGATCTAAGAGTATTTTTAAAACAAGATATTCACTCCTGTGAGTAGTCGAGCACGTGGATCAATCACTCCGTGCTTGTATTAAGATTTTTGTAAAGATTCAAACGATATAGAAGACATAATCGAATGTTTATGTAATGAAAATATTTTATCAATATTCATTTATTGTGCAAACTTATCTATTCCAAAATCAACTTCCAAAGCTGACTTCTCTGAATGATTGGTATACTATTTTCTACTCATCATAGTTTACAAATGATGTTTTAGAAACAAGTACAATCAGCTAAAAACTAAGCAGGAATTTGAAGAAATACCTCCTACTACACTGCTAGAATGGGAAGAGTAACTCTCCTCTGAAAGTATGTAGCACTGTATGAGGTCTACTGGACGAATATTGTGGAACAACCAAATGCGATAATGATAACCTGATTACCTATGAATTTACAGTCAGATCAAGGAAAAATCACACATAATTACAAATAGAAAGACCGTTAAAAAGCTACTAGGTGTATGTCTTTCAAAATCCACTTCCATTTTATATCCTCTTCGCTAAAATAGCATACCAATTAAATTTGTGTTACAGCATAAGGGAAATAAATAGACAGAAAACTAGAATTCATATAATACTGGACTTTATTTAGATGTGACTTAATTTACAAAACCTAGTTGTTACTACAAAAACATGAAAGTGTACAATATAGATATAAACTCACGGAAGTTGAGGTCAAAATAAAGATTGATAAGCAGAGAGCCTTAAGAAGGATTGTTAGCGCTGGGAAATCAATTAAAACAATAATGACTGAGACACATAGTGGAATACTATATCAAACTGTATCTTGGACACATGTTCAAACGAAAATAAATCTTTCAAATATTATCAAAATATCGAAACAATTTATAACGTCTACAGTGAATCCTGAATGAAAAACTTGGAAGTTACTCAGTAATCCTCCCCACGAGAGACAACTTCTTTACATGTTGGCCTTAGCAAAATCGTGTGCTCCCATTGAGCAGTGTAGCAACCACGTTGATCACACAGAGGCGGATATGGATCTACTATTCCAACGTCACATAGGTTCTTTAGGGCCATAAGATATTTTGTTTCACCTAAACGATCTAACCAACGGCGACAAAATGCAAGAGTACTGAAATTACGATCTATCACATTCAACAGTTGTTTCGATTTCGCCAACCTACACAATAAGAAAATGAAATCCAAAAGAATGTTAAAAATTTCAAAGATTTGAAACGAAAGAACAACTGTTTAGTTCGACTTCTGAACGTAGAACATACCAATTTAAAAAGGAGCAGTAAATTTAATACAATTATAGAGTTTAACTAGACTTTTTATTTCAAATGATCTTCACGCTTGGAAGGTTTGGTTGTCGGTAGTAAACATATTCAATTAAAGCCTTTTGATATCAGTACGACCGAGAGGGGAGAGCGAAACGGGCTGTGGGATAGAAGATAGTATACGATATGAATCAATAGTAAATTAAAAACAGAAAGAAATAAACGTCTGTTTTAGCTGTTCTGAACAGGATAATATTTCACATCTTGAAACACGAAGCAGACAATGAATTAAAGACTGAATAGTCGAACTAACTAATAAATTTTGCTCGTGTTTATTTGGTTAGGACCCTAGGTACCGATAGATATGAAGTTATACAAACTCGAAACTTCGTAGAACTATATTTGAATATCAATCTAGAAGGTACGGTGTTGAGTCACTGAAGTTCACAGACTGTAACTGGCGAAATAATCGTGAGAAGTGAAAAATTAGACAGGATGAATTACAAAGCCATCAGTACGGTGCAAGAAATATTGACGTAGAATTACAGAGATGGGAATGGAAGTAACAGTTGATATAAAACCTTTCATGTACTAGTTAATGTTGTAAAAAAAATACTAGATTTTTTTCCAAACTGAGTTAATAACAGCGTTAGATCGACAAAAAGTCTGATAAACTAAGAACCGTACAATTAAAAAATGCGGTTCTATTGAATCAGTACCAAGTTAATAAAAGTACCTCAGAGGAACATGTCCAACGTCGAAATTCTTCATATAGTGCGAAACTTCATCTCCATCAATAACATAACCTTTTCCTGTACTACCAAACGTTTCGATTGCATAATATTCATTTTCCTTAAAAAAAATCGTAACAAAAAAGGTAATATTAAGCTAACATTTTATTTTGAAAACGAAATAACGTAAGAATCACACAGATGATTAATGGACATACCTCCATACGAGTTTGCTCCCCTCCACGTACGATTGGCACAGTTTTCCCCGCATGAATTTGGTATGGCCCCAAAGAATGACCATTCAAATTACGTATAGGTTTCACTGAATTGATATAATAATAATGTGATTTATTATACTAATTATCATATGTTAGCATAATTACATGTAAAAAGAGAATAACATAAACAAACAACTATACATAATAAAATTAGAAACAATAACCAATTGGATTGGGGGAAAAACCTTATGGTAACTAATCCTATAGTCATCTATAGCAAATAAATGCACTCACCTAAATTGATAAACATATTGCGGGATTACTCACACGGATAGATCCTTCTTAAGATAAATTTAAGACAAACGAGAAAAATAGCCATATCACTTGCACAGAAGAACTATGTCGCAAAGATGATATAAGTTTGAACATACAAATCAGGAAAGAATATGTGAGAATGTTTCTAATAATTCATCTGGCTAAATTATTCATAGTCAACTTATCTGTGTATTCATATGCTCAAATTATTTATTTGGGTTGACTTCCATTTTTCTTTACCATTTCTCGTTGCTGAATGTTGTTTTTTGGACTCATGCAAATATTGTCAATCTCTTAAAAATAATGTTCACGGTTACTTTAATAACAAGAAAAATCATCTACATAAACAACTGATCGTCACAACTATGAATGTGGAGACAAACCAAAACAGTTAAGTTCTAAAAAGTGTCATATGGTAGGAAAATTAAGATAGCCTATTCATCTTTACGAATTTCTCGTGATCCACAACCTGTGTTACAAATTTCAGTCCATTAATTGTACTACAATATTAATACCACAATATTTAACTGAAAGTACTAATTAGTGTAGTTCGAATTCTCTCAGTCCCACTAAAAATTTCATTTACTAGATCCGAAATCGTCCAAGAAAATACATCAATAGAATTTCACCACCAGTCAGCCTAGCTAAAGGTATAAATGATTGGTTTTAACTGTGATACTAAGATACTTCTTTTTATATTCGACAAGTATTATGCAAGAGGTATCCATACAAGTTGGACTTGATAGTTTCAAATAAATTGACAATTGGGGTAGAAAGTTATTAAATATAATTTTTCTTAAATCCCAATGAGTAGAAAAATTATTTTTCTGACGTTTCGTGACTTAATGTAAGCCACTTCTTCAGAGTAAATAGATGTCGGTTATTTATAAAAATACAACTTTTCTACCCATTGGAATATAACAAGTATATATGTACATATATTATTATGCAGGAGACTTAAAAAGTACATGCTTTAACTTTATTTAATATATTATTCGTAAAAAATAATTGGATCAGTAGAAATTATGGAAACTGGGATTACTTTTTAAGAATAACTCATTAAAATCATGATAGTAAGCGAGTTACCCTGGTAAGTATTTCCATCTAATTCTACTTCATAGGACTCCATAGTCTCCTGAATGGCTGCTCCAACATCACACAAACGTACGTCAATGCCAGCTGCCTAAAATTGCACAAGATGAGGAATTCATAATCACAAGTTGATCGGTATTTAAATTTTTAAAAACAATGAACATAAGTCAATGGTAAATCCAAATATATTGCGATTTTAAAATTCAATAACTCATGTTTCAAATGTGTTACAAAACATAAAGGCTACAATAATCTAATCTTTGAAAACGCTTACGCGCTTTTTTATCTTGATTGATCGCCAAAACGGCAATACTATGCTCAACGATACCAGAGGGAGAGGAAGAATGTATATATTTGTATCAATCCAATCACTTGATGTCCTTAAACATGAATTACAGTTCTACCGATCATAGTGGCCATAATTTGGCACGATCTCAACTCATTACAATAGTCTATGAATAAAAATTTGCTCACTAAAACGCCAACATTGTTTAATACGTACCACCTATATTCTACTCTTTGACATATTACAAAACAGAATGTAATTTTGACGAAACTTAAGAAGTAGAAATTTATGTAGCAGGCTATGAGTCAAGCCAACGAAATGAGAGATACCCCATCTCTTTGGTGTGAGGTGTAGGAGATTTATTCGTAATACAGTCACTGGAAGTCCGGCACGTTATGTACTGGAAAACAGCTCAACTTTCAGACTGCTACCATAAGGCTATTAGGTAAATGCCTTTAGATACCAATAATAAATACATGTGGATCAGTCAGTCAGCTACGATGTAGGACCAAGCACATATATGCATCGATTCAAGTTGCCATACCCGATTAGCCAAACAAGATGAACACCAAATTCATAGAAGTAGTTACTTCAATGTTAGTAATATATAAAAGAAAGGTTGTGTATAAGGGTATAATACGGGAAGAATTAGTTCGTAGAAATAAGAGTATAAAGCAATTTTAATCTCATGGTTCAATGGAAAACAGAGAGTGTATACACCTGCAACATTGTGATCGATTCTGAGCCATATCACCCAGAGTCTTCAAACATTGGTTATGATAGTCGCACGGACCTCAAACAAGTGGTCTGCATCTACCAACATGACTCAGATCAGAAGTTAGTGACTTCAAGCACTGATGCTACGTTTTGGTTTGGCCGACCCTAACTTCCCTCCAGCCGTCTCCGACACTTATCAGCATTGTGAGTCTTGGTAGTCGGTGTTCAGGCATACGTAACACGTGGCCCAACCATCTCACTCTATGTAGATATACAAGCTCATCAACTGATTTAGCATTAATCTCTGGTACCATGCGCCAAACTTCATCATTACTAACCCGGTGATTTCAGCAGATGCGAGCAGTATTTCTAAGACATATAGGATCAAACACTAGAAACTTACTACTATCTTCTACTCTTAGTGGCCGCGTTTCGCAGCCATAAAGTAGGACAGAACGAACTGCTGCACAGCATACTCGTCTATCCCATAGGTGACGTAAGTTGACAAAAGCCAAGCGAGCTTTCTGAATCCGTGCAACGACTACGTCAGACACCAACCTTTTAGGGCTGACCAGACTTCCACGATGAATGAAGTAGTCGAAGTCGTCGACAACTTCAATCCCTATCCCTTAGTTCAGGTGTTGACCCAGGCCAGTGTGGATAAATTTGATAGGTCATATTACAATAGATAAACATACCTTGATACCAGTATTAGTTGCATCCTTAACAGCCTCTACCAAAGTATCAAACTTAGGATTAAAGTGAAGTGTGAAAGCACAATCAATAATACGACCTGAAATTAAACCAAAAATACTATAATCTACTACAGTTATGAATTATACAACAAACAAAAATATTTGTTCACTCAACTTAATTGGTTCGAAGAAAGATGTTGAGATTTTACTGTACATGATTATTACAATACTACAATTCATCGGATTACTGATGGTAATTCAATCAAATATTTCAGATATCAAGTGTACATCTATGTACTCATTTTCAGTTAAAATTTGTGTGGGGACTAGCAGTAAGAAGCGTATGATTTCAACCAAAGTAATTAGAGAAGAGTTCGGTCTTACTCTCCGGTAGTTGGGCGCAAAGTTATTTAACCACTAAGCCATTGTTTAAACTGCGTTTTAATAATATGTAGTATGCCGACTTATTAACAAGGTGCATAAAAATTTGCAAGATCAATAGTTGAAAGCCAGAAAAATGAACAAAAGGCAGTCGTATTTGAGGAAGAAACTTGTTTAATTATGCTTTCATGGATATAAAACATATTGACTTATGTTTTTTAGGACAAAACTACTAATCGAATAGATCCCCACAATACAATGATTTACCTTCATATCAATAGGAAGCAATATTTCTTTCCAAAACCACTAACCAAATGTTTAGACCGACAGGAAATCGCGATAGATTACAAAAAATTAAGCTTACACAAGCAAGGCGATTAACTTTGACTACGTTGACATAGTTATATTTCGTAAAGCTTGGTAAAGACAGCATTGAATTAACAACCGATCAACGGTAGTCTAACATTGATCGGTTCATGATATATCAAAACTCAACAGTCTCTACAACCCTACACTGATAAAACTTGTTTAGTCTATCAAAAGTAAGATACTTTAACTACCTATCAACAAAGACAATGTTGACTTACCATTTACATGTACTCCAAAATCAATTTTGCATACATCGTCATAATTTAGAACTGTATTATCACCCCCATTAGGAGTGTAATGAGCTGCACAATTATTAATTGAACAACCTGTTGGAAAAGCTAAGCCTGCATTCAATCCGCGTTCTAAAATGAGTGCACGGCTAGTGCGTTCAAGTTCTTCACACATATCAATGAGACGAATACCCGGACGTATCCATTTCTTAATATAGTTTCTCGTTTGTCTATGAACCTCTGCACCTTCACGAAACTGTTGATAGATCTCTACATGAGCATTGTCACGAGCTTTGCACTCTTCTGATGTTGTGCGATTGATAGCTGTACGACTACAAGAAGAATTAAGTACTTAGTAATCTTAATCTATGGACAAAATTCAACTAACCTCAGCACTCCTCACTCCATTTTTAAATGATACATAAGTAATACTTCAAAGACACCTGTGACCCAAAAATAAGAACCTACGAATGTCCTCTGCTTTTGAGCACCGAAGTTTGCACTCAAAAAGCAAAACATAGAGAACCGCTGAACAGTAGACTAGTTTCTTCGTCGGAGAAAAGGCAAGCTGACAAAAGCCAGACGAGCTTTCCGAAACCATCTCAAGATTTCGTCAAATAACAAACAACCGGACGTGATGAGTGGTAAACCTGCTCAATTACTTTACCACCTACCATTAGGTCATTGTCTATGATCGGCCAATTTGGCCTGAATACTTCAATACTTATGATCATTTATCATTCGATTATTCCATAATAATTTAAGCAACAAAACGTAGTTGAGCTACTGGCAGGTCATTTTACTAAAACTGGAAGAATGACTATTGGTGAACTAGGACAAAAACGCAAGCCTCTAGAAATACACTGAAAATTGTCAACACATTTGATCAATTCGATTTGTTTAAGTTTTCAAATGACTGGTGAAAAGATCTGACACTCAAAATCGTAAGACGTTTAGTAACTATCTACTTAAGGAGAATACTGAAGTCGTACTGAAAAAATATATATCATACGTTCACAGATAAAATATAAATAAACTTAAAAATATGAGGAGAAAACCAAACATATGAACTAACCAATCAGTATCGGGCTCATAATTAATAATCTGACCAACTGGGTAGTCTCCTTTAGGATACAACTGACATACAGGAATAGAAGGAGGATCCGTCTGACGTATGACACCTGAATTTTCCGATTTAGACTTCTTGTTTGACGTTTTCACAGCAGAGGACATGTTTTCACGACAGTTAACTGAAGTGTCTCCTGTCTCATTTTCTCTCATCAGGGTCGCATCGTCACCATCTTCAACAGAGATTTGATTAATGATATGCTATACATACTTGTGCATTTTCCAGTCTTCTTTTTATGTTTCTTCTTCTTTTTCGTTACTAATTTTACGGGCGAATCCCCATTTAATTCTGACAGCTTATCCATTTTTTGGCATACTTCGTCCAAACTTTTTTCTGATTCTTTATCTGGTTCTGAAGTGCACTCCATGGTTTGTCTGCAGGCTACACGGACCAAACAAAAGTATGGACACCACAGATAGTTACAAAGCCTTTGCTTTATGCATCAAAAAATGCTAATACTAGCTCAAAACCTTGTAAAAATGCTGAAGTGAAGCTGTTACTACGATTTTTAGAAGTGTGGTTTCTGCTGCCTGAAATCCCCCTAATACGAGGAGAACCTATAACCATTATGACGAAGGACTTCTGAGTAATTTTGAAAACAGTTGAATAAAAAGAATGATCGCGTGGATTGAGATATTTCTTAAAACACCAGCGAAAAGCAAGCATGATGAGAGTAACACTGATAGGTTAGTTCAGTGATGTACTAGTTAGTTAATAATACTTCTAACAACATTCAAATAGGTTTACAGATGCTTCACACTGAATGACTTTTCAAATTAAAAACCGTTGGACTGGTACAAATACATTGTTAAAAAGCAAACAACAGCTGTGTGGATGACAGGACTTTGAACGGGTGATAATAACACTGTTCCCAATATTATTCTACACTTGCTGTTCTTAAGAATTCATTTCCTCCACGAATTACACTATCTATCACAAGTCATTTGTGACTAAATACGTTTGGTCTCAGTTCAAGATATGAAGTAACTAGGAGCGTTGAAAACGTCAATTGACATGGTAGCCTCATCACTTTAGATATCTGTACATAATTGGACCACGGAATGTCCTCAGAAAGCCAACCTGTAAATTGCATCAAAGACCACGGATGATGTTTTTAAATGGTGAGAATTTATTTAGAAACATTTTCAGGAAGTTCCTCGATGAGGAAGAAAATTTTTACAGTAAAATCCGACCAGGGCTCCCTCATAGCACTGTTGGGGTCCCAACCTTAAAGCCATCAAATCTTGCAGGTTGCCCGATGTGTATGCTTATATATATGAGTTGCATGGGTTACAGCTTGTGGTTATGTAGGTATATACAAAAGGTATGCCCCGGGACAGAAAAAGAAGCAAAGGCTGAAATGTCTACCTTGTGCCTAGTAAAAATAACGGCCTGGACATCAGGCCAAAGACAACAAAAAGATGTGGTAGCAAATACTAAGGAGAAGTGCTTATGCGCATACCATGAAGTGCACAGGCGAAAATATTGGTGCCTATGATATGTGTGCAATGTGTAAGAGACATTCAGTCGCAGGAAACACGTTTGAAGGGAACAGAACCATCGACATTTCCAAGTGGGCGAATATACCTATATGTAAACTATGGAATGGATACCTAAAAACCTGTGTAACCGATGTACATGTAACGTATATTTCCAACCATACTTATTTGTACGTCGGATGTATTAGTGAAAAATAACGTGTTAACACAACATTAACGTGTAAACCTACAACACTAAACTATTCTGTGTAAGATGGGCCCTGAGAAATGATGTCACCCTACCTAAGGAAATGTATGTACAATGGGAATAATAACCTCATCATATTGCGACGAGATAGAGATACACTTACAAAGTATATCAGTCACGGTAACCCAAGTCCACTCGTGGTTAACTACAGGGCATTTAAATAAACATGTCACTGAAGAAATCATGAGGGTTGCTGAAAGTTCAAAACCCAATCCTGCCGCCCTCGACAATTTGTGTGATGAAGCCAGGTTGGTCGCTAGCCATGACTATATTGTTGAGCCTATTAGTCGAAAACTTTGAGTCTCTGTAAATAATGAGTTCTTTGGAGACACCATAACCTACTGTCAACATAGTCACATAATATAATAGGCTCTGATTCAATAGACTTTGAAAGTAAACTTATTCGGCAAACCGCTGTGCAGCTTGTTTAGTCGCTGAAAATCCTCACTCTACTGAATTTGATTATCATAAGATCCAAAATACCATTAATTGTGATTACATCTCAAAACGCTTAAGCAATACCGTAAGGAAACCACCAACATTAACAATGGTCTGAAGTGTCTCCCCAAAATATTCCGAGCCTTTGGGCAAAAGTACCAATTTTCATGACTTTTGTATAAAAAGCCTTTAATTCCACCCAAAAATCCGGAGACTCAGTTATTGGGGGCATAGACCCAAAGTTACCGGTCTCCCAATGAGATCATATTCACGGGGTGGGTTAGTGAGTCTTGAAACACAGAACTTCCGGGAAACTCAATAGTCTCCCCCATATACGGCTTGATCAACAGTACATGACCTAAACACTGCATGATCCCAATCTCCCTATAAAAAAAACCGTAATATCTGTAAGAAAACCATAGCGAAATCCCGTACCACTTACGAACGACAGTTAGTATATGATAGCCGTACTTGTCCGAAACGATTGTTTTCGTATGTTAAACGGCAAATGAAACGTAGTGATGGTATTCCCCCGTTGCTGTTACACGAAAATTCAGAATTACTAGCTGAATCAGATCGAGCAAAAGCTGAGACTTTTTCAGATTATTTTAGCGAAGTCTTCTCTACGTTTATTGTAACAAATACTTGTCCCACTCACACCGAGATACCAACCATTGAATCCGTACAGGTGACTGAGGAAACTGTCCTTCCGTTGATAACTAACCTCAAACCTGGTAAGATACCGGGCCCTGACGGGTTACATCCACGGTTGCTGTCATCTCTTGCGGACATTATTTCAAAACCGCTTGCGACACTCTTCAACATGTCCCTCTCACTCGCCCAACTCCCTAGAGATTGGAAGGACGCTATAGTTAGTCCTATATTTAAGGACGGTCAGCGACAGATAGTATCTAACTACCGGCCTGTCAGTCTAACTAGCATAGTCGTTAAGTTACTCGAAAAGATAATTCGGGTTAGGTTGCTAAGCCACATAGATTTACACAATCTGTTAGCTCCTGAGCAACACGGATTTCGTAACAAGCGTTCATGCTTGACTAACTTGCTTATTGCGAGGGAGGATTGGACAGCAGCCCTAGATCACGGTCTGTCTGTCGACGTGATATTCATAGATTTTAGCAAAGCGTTTGACAAGGTTTCACACGTAGGTCTTATGCAGAAGCTCACGAGCTTCGGAATAATAGGTACTGTACATGAGTGGATAGGAAATTTCTTATGTGACCGCAGACAGAGAGTTAGGGTCAATGGAACGCTATCCGATTGGAAGCCGGTCAAAAGTGGTGTACCCCAAGGCACCATCTTAGGCCCTCTGCTCTTCCTTCTCTACGTTAATGAGTTACCACTGTTACTTAGGTCGTCGACATTATTGTTTGCAGATGATGTAAAAATCTGGAGAACAATAAAAAGTGCGGCTGATCATGTGGATCTTCAAGCTGATTTAGACGATTTAGTTAGATGGGCTCGAGAGTGGGGCTTAGAAATTAATGCTAGGAAGAGTGTACTAATGCACGTCGGTCACGGTAATAGTTACCGTTACACTATTGAGGGTAAACCTCTTCCATGCGTTCAAGAGCATAAGGACTTAGGAGTAATATTAAGTCATGACTTAAAAACAACTGCGCATTGCAAAGCAGCCGCTGTCAAAGGTTTTCGTGCGTTATGGTCACTTCGCCGAGCGTTCAAATCTTTTGACGAGGAAACGTTTCGAATTTTATATCCCATATATGTTAGACCACATTTAGAGTACTGTATCCAAGCAGCTAGCCCGTGTCTAGTAAAGGATACTAACTCCCTTGAGCGTGTCCAGCGTGTGGGAACGAAATTAGTGAAGGGTCTTTCTAGTCTCCCTTACGATGAGCGCTTAAAACGCCTAAATCTTTTCCCCTTGTCGTATCGTAGGACACGAGGTGACCTTATACTGGCATTTCGTATCTTTAATTATGATTTGGGTGTTAATATGTCTTATCTTTTTGCTCCCTCCAGCACTAATAATCTCCGAGGTCATAGCAAGAAGGTTCATAAACCACGATCTAATAAACTTAAAGTGGGATCCCGTTTTTCTCATCGAGTAGTCAATCATTGGAACGCCTTACCCGAACAAGTGGTATCAGCCCCATCAGTGAATACTTTCAAGGAAAAGCTGGACCTTCACTGGAAAGCAATGTGTCAGGATTAACACAGGTTCATCAACCTACTATCCTTATTACTGAAGACTTTTTGGGGTTTTCGCCAAAGTTTGGGGAAATATTAGGGAACGAGAAGTGATTTTAAGCAAGAGCTAAATAGAAATTAAGTGTGTACAGAATAGATGCATATATACATGGTTGGTAATATGCATGTGTAATCCTAAGCTATATGTATGAGAGGAGATATTCTAGGTAAGCCATCCTACATCACAAAACAGTATCGCTGGTAACGCAAGTAACCGAAATCACGCTCATAGTTTCAAATTGCAATAATGCCTTCAGTCTGCAGTAATAATGATAGAAAGTCTATCGACCTATATTAGTCCCTGAAGCTTGTGGAACTGTGGAGGTCCAATCTCGTTTTGTATATATCAACGGAAGATTTCAGATGTGTGTTGTATGGACAGAAAGGCTACGGCCTTTGTTATTCCTTTTCTAGTATGCTTCCGTGATTGTCCAGCCTTCTCTTGAAAGAGTCGATTGAATATACGGATACCACTACTTCAGGTGACAGGTTCCAAGTATTAGTAACTCGGTATAAAAGCTTGTATGCTACGGGTATTTTGTTCGTTCTTGGCTTTTCTACTGGCCTGCTAAGTCCTCTGAGATGTTCTCGAGCTTAGTTCTCACTAACTTAGTGGATGTCCATTCTAAAGTCCATAGGGTTCTAAACCCTTTAGCTGCGACCTTCCTGCAATGGGTCGTCGTCTTAAGATCATTACTCACTATCACACCTAGATCCATACTAGACCGGACCACGGGTACTGGCACTTCCCCTATGCTATACCTATCTACCATTGTATCCCCAAAGTGAATGTACACACACTTTGCCGCGTTTACAGGCATCAGTCGCTATTTAGACCCGTTATTCATATTATTTAAGTCTGCCTGAAGAGCACATGCGTCTGTGTTTCCAGTTATTACTCGCCAGATCTTTACATCGTCAGCGTATAATAAAATTTGAGACTGTACTATACTTGTGAGGTCATTTACATACCGTATAAAAAGTAAAAGACCTAAGACAGAACCTTGAGGTACTCCACTAAGTACTGGTCTCCAGATGGGGCACTTGGAATTTATGCTTACTTACTGTCTACGACCTATTAGGAAATCCTTAAGCCATTTTAAGGGAGGTCCGGCAATACCGAGATTTTCTAACTTCATAACAGTCTATTTGTTGGCATCCTGTCAAACGCTTTACTGAAGTCTATGTAGACAACATCCACTGAGTTTCCGTTGTCTAGCGTCTTTATCCAATATTCTTTTGCTATAAGGAGATCTGCTGTACATAACAATCCCTTTCTGAAACTGTGTTGTTTGCTGATTAACAGGTTGTTGGTTTCCACAAGTGTCATTGTGGTCTGTTTGACTATTCTTTCCAACACTGACGAGGCTTACAGGTCTGTAAATTGATGAAAGTTGTCTTGGTCCTTTTTTATGTATGGGAGTGAGGATTGCGTCCTTCCAGTCCATAAGTAACACACCTTTGTGAAATGACATATTAAATACTGCAGTTAATGGGGCCGCAATATACTGTGCAATTTGTTTCAGGACTTGGTGGTGTAGTTCATCTGGTCCTATTGACTTTTCCATGTCTAAGGCGCTAAGAGCTATAAGTACATCGTCTTTACCAAAGTTCACGATGAGCAGGTGCTTTGTTGACTCCGTATTTGGATCTGTTTCTTTGTCTAGAAGAGGTTCCTGAGCGAAAACTGCCCCAATATTGTTAGCCACAGCCTCTGCTTTTTCTTGATCTTCGTCTATCATTTCAGATCCACTCTCCTCCTCAGCTAGGTTGGGAACAGACTGCCAGTGAACCTCCGTTGCAGTGAAACTACAACCCGGTTCAGAAGTCTCCTTGATGATTTACTTTCCGAAAGTGGATTATGTCACCTATTGAATATCAATGTATTCAATAATGATTTATTCAAACAAGGTCCGTCATCCATTTAATTGCCTGAAAAGCAAAATAAAACCTTTAAATCTTCTCACGTCTATTTTATTTTATTTCTATTTATCTTAATATATGAAGTCTGCTTATGTTCGTGTTTATCTTTATTACCGTTATTAATATCATTATTAGTTCCCCGACGCATTAGATATTCTTTTTATCTCTTCTTATCCTTCTAAACATATTTAACTCCAGATTGTCTTTTGAAATCAATTTTGACTTTCAAAGCATCATTCTTAATTATTATTGCACAAATATTTATACTAATATCCGGTTTCACTCTGTATACTATTACATAAATCTTGATGTATTCATCTGAGTGCTTTAAATGATTTTTTATTTTATTTTTTCAACTGCTGGTTTCCTTCTGAGGTTGATATTCACTATAAAATTATTATTCTTATCATGGATGAAACTTTTCACTGGGTGTTCTCTTCTTTTCTCTCTTCTTTCCCTCTAAATGAATATTCTTAAGATTACGAAGTTTGTAATTAAGACAATAACTTGTGTTACACTTAAATTAACTTCTCAGACCCATTTTATATTCACTATGCATATATGACTCATACATATTGATATTTCGTTATCATTTTCACTTAATTGAGACTTTCATAGCATCATTCCAAACTATAACTGCACAAACATTTATTCTAGCGTCATATCTTACTGCGATAACAAGTTATTTTTTCTTAATTGTTTTTTGTTACTAATTTGACGATATATACATAGTCGTTTGTTCATGTTTTATGTTCATAAACACGCCAATTAAACTGTTTGCATATTTCACGTCTCCTTTATTTTTATTCCTTTATTTTCTCCATTTCCTTCTTTAAACTCAATTTAATATTCTTCTCAATTACACAGATCCGATTTATTATTATTAATATTCTACTATTATTACTCTTAATTTTTTTTAATTATGGCAAGTATAATGCTAACATTATTGAAAATTGTGTATTATCGCATTTTTTGAAGAGACCCGAAATGGTTTCTTCACAACACTTATGTACCCATAAGATGTTTGTGAATAATAATAATAATAATCCAGTGGTGTATCTTTGTTCTGTAATTTCTATACGAGAATAGTCTCTTAGGCAGCTTGATTGTAGATTGTGCCAAATTCATTTTAAATTTTCTTTGAGCTTCTCGAAGCTTAATTATTCACTTATTTCCTACCATCCTATAGCGTTCCATAGTACTCACTGTGCCAAGGCTGACGGCAGCGTTCCAATATTTCTTCTTTTGTCTAAGTAAACGTTAAATATCGCTGCCTATCCAGGGACGGCCGTGCTTCTTCTTCTTTGGGACTGTTCAGGATACATATGGTTGAGTTACCCGGTTGTATAATTGCCTGAATAATCAGTCCTAGACAGAAGGAAAAGATAAGATAGTTCGATACCAAGGTCATCGTTCAGCATACGGTAAGCCAACATTAGATCACCCCGCATTCTACGGTAAGATAAAAGAAGTAAGTTGAGGTGTCTCACTCTGTCCTCATAAGATAGGCTAGATAGACACTCTAGCATTTTCGTCCCTCGTCGTTGGACTCGTTCCAACACATCCGCCCCATACTTGAGACGAGGACTTCCTGCTTGAACGTCTTGCTCTAGATGCGGTCTCACGAAAGTTGGGGATAATAATCTAAGCATTTATTCATCCAAATACTGAAAAGACCTATGAATAGACCATAATACCCTACAGCCTTTTGTAGAAGCAGCTTTAGAGTTACTGGTGGTTTTAAGATCACTGTTTATTATGACTCCTAAATCTCTGTAATTTCTTACATTGAGTAACACGAATCCACATATTGCGTAGTGATATGAATCATCATAGTTATTTAATTGCATCACCACACTGTTATTAAGATTTACTTCTGGTGACCATCCGTCCATCCATACCCCCAGTGTGTTGAGATCATCCTGTAATACTGTTCTATCTGACATAGTGTGTATGGGTCTACAAATCTCTATGTCATCGGCGAAGAGCTCCATTCACCCTTACCCTCTGTCTCCTGTCATGTAGAAAGGCATTTATCCAGTCTGTGGCCGTGTTATAGATTCCAAAACATTGCAGTTTTAATATAAGACCAGAATGAGAGACATTATTAAAAGCTATACTTTACATTTACAGGAATGTTTCGGTCTTTTGCCGCAGCCCAATCTTCTCCTGCAATGAGAAGATTTGTCAAACTTGATAGGCCTTTCCGAAAACCATGTTTTTCCCTGCATAAAAGATTATGCCCTTCCATATAGACTATAACAGCCATCCAAACAATCGTTTTCAACAGTTTTACAGTTGCACTGGTTATTGTCGCGTCTTTCAAGTCTGTCGGCAGTCTGAACTCCTGCAGAAACCTATCAAGCTGTACGGCTATAGGTTCGGCAATTACATCAAACATGGCTTTCATAATCCTAGGATGAATATATTTAAGACCATAGGACGTATCAGGTTTAAGATGTTGAAGTACTCTGAAGACAGTACCTTTATCAATAAATACAAGATCCATCAACAAGCTTCCCTATTAGCAGTCATTCGCTGATCGTTGCTCATTGCTAATAGAAAAAGTTTTACTGAAATATTCCGATAATGCTTCAGCTTTCTTGGCATTATCTCTTGCCGATATTAATGGATTTTCTTGTACCAAAAGTGATGCAATTCCAATACTTCTCTGAGTTCTCTTTTTTATATACGAGAATAACCGTTTTGGACTATTTTTTCAATCGTTAGTCCATTGTTTTTCATACGACTATCTAGTCTTACTTACTGATGCTTTAAAATTGCTAGTCTTACAATAAATGGATCTGTACTGTTTTGAGATGACACCGAGTATAAATGTACAACATCCGATAGCCAGCTCATAGCTAATGAATTCACAAATTTCACTATCACGAGATTCGAAAGTAGAGGAGCGGATGTTTATATTATTGGCCATGTATAAGAGGACACCACCACCTTTCCTGTATCGATGTCCATCACTTCTTAGGTAGTGATATCCGGATAATTCTGGTGTAATGTCGAGATCACGGGTTAACCGAGTTTTCGTCACAGCTACAATGAGTAGCCTTAATTTGGTTACTAATACTCCTAGTTCATTGGATTTATTTTCTAGACTACGAGCATTGGCATATAAAACTCCTAGGGAGAACGACCTATTCAAACAGGTCTCGGTAGCATTCACTTCCAATACCACCACCTACTACAATGACCCATTCTCCTCAGTTAGTACTCGTGTTACCAGCGCAACCAACACATTTCAGCAGCTGGACAAAGCTTCTCCATTCCTTTCATCGACTTGTTCTGCTTAATCTATATAGGGTTTTGTAACACATCTACAGGCAGTTTTTTTAGCCTAGTCAATAAATAAGCCATTACAACATGTCCAGGCATTTTATGACTTTCCTTTGTACTTTATCATCTACGACCTCAGTAATTGTATTGCGAACAATCATGCGAATCTCCTAGAAAAGGTCCTACAACGTTGCTTTTTTAAATGCGTCAAGTTGACAGAGTATACGTTAAGTAGGATGTATATATATAATGGAATCGACTACGGGTGCAGTATTTTGTAATTTGAACTAAGTGCCTCGAAAATCTGCAAATTAATAATAATTGCATGCGAGCATTACAGTTAAACAAGTACCACTTTTCTAATGAATTCAAAATAGGAATTGTCGGTGAACTTGCACTGCATTCGCCTCTCAGTGTTTAATATCTGAGAAGAATCTACCAATTTTCCAGTCATTTAATGGAATATTTTATATCAGAGCATAACATTTGTTTAGGGTTCCATTTCGAACACCAACTTTTATTTTATTTGTTCTTTTATCTGACAAATTGTGATGTAGTGTTATGATCACAGAAAACACATGTGGATAGCTTTAGATAAATGAAGTGAAATTTCGAGTGAAAATCACACTCTTGTATGCAATATTAGCCCACTAAGTGAACGGAAAAATACTAGAAAATGCTAGATATCATGATCTTATTGAACGCTGGAAAAGAAAGGTAATACTCAGGTTTCAACTTAAGTAACCGGGGATTCCAGAAGAAAGTCAAACAGGCAAGATAATCTCCTGTGATAACAGTTACACCATCTATAAAGTCATTGGCTCACATCAACGAATCTTCAAATGGGTTTTAATTATGACACAGCACTACATTTTGGCCGAACTTATACCTAGTATGTTCTCGAAGTTCTTACTGACGCCTTTTCGTCCATTAATAACGTGTTTTTGTTATATTTACAATATATTGTTGCTTTCTTTCACACGTTTTTAGATGAGTTCTATAAATGAATGTATAATGACTCGGTTCTACTTTCATTCTGATCAATCTACTAGATTTGCTACTAAATTGCTCCAGTTGACTCCAATAATGACGAAGATGATGAGTGAACCATGAAATATAATTCTCAGTTTCATTTCACACATCATACTTAGTCTAACCCTATTGTGTAACAGTGTTAAGAAAAGCGAGATATGAACTTTGTTGGGAGAATTTTACTTTGGACATTCATGTTCAATCAGTCAGACAATAAAAATTAGTAGACAAAGGCAGTGTTATCTAATAAGTCAAGTGTTAGCTATCTTTCGCATAAAAAAACACATTAAACAAAGGCAAGCATACAGGTGGTTAATTAGATTATAGACAAACAGATATATACGCACATACCTAGGTTTAAAAGTGAATATTTGACAGTGACTAGTATGAATATCATGTACATATTCACGTTGGCATTATAAGGAGTTTATATAGGCCAATACGACTTTTCTGCATCATATATTTACGCTGCTAAAACCTTTGGCAGATAACCCGTAAAGTACCCTGCTACAGATAGGGTCTACATCAAGGCTTTATACATAATAATTTAACGTGATACGTAATTGTTAAAATTAATAATTCCAACGTAATAACCAATAGTATTTGGAAGCAAGTAAATAGTCACTGGAGTCTTACTAAATTAAGGAGAATTTTAAAGTTATACGCCTTAGCAATCAGAGAAATAAAGGATTTGTCATCTGTAAATACTCAAATGTAGACCAGGACCGTGGTCTCGTTATTTCCGTCACCAGTTAACGATTCTGTAACTTATGTCGTAAACCTACTTTCTTCAATGAAACCAACAATACGTTATCACTTGACAAACCGACTTAACAAACACTGAATGCAAATAAAATGCGATGGAGTATTTATCAACAAAATGAATGAAAAATGACAGTATTTTCGTTTATTTATCTCTTTTATTTGAAACCAACTAATATCTGTGCATGTGTGACAACGGTAAAGGTAAAATATAACTACTTTGTTTAGTTTGTGAGTGTTTACATGACAATCGTTTCGATTATTATGTACAAATATCTTTTTGGTTGATCAGTGGACAATATGATTTTACATTCTTTCTTAATCCTAAAAAAGCAATTAAAAGTTCATTTTTAAAATTACCTTTACCATATCAGAAATTTACTGTCGACATAATAAACAGTGATACTTCAGTTATTATTATTAAAAAAATGCAAAATACATTTATGGATATGACAGCTGACTATAAATAGTTAGTAACCTTAAAAGTGATCTAAGTAGTAGGATGAGTTAACCATACTTCAAAAAAGACAGTCGGTACATCTTTATCTTTTATTCTACATAATTTTCTTATTTTAGGTTTGACCATTTGATAGATTAAGGCTGCTCACTTGTGAGGTGCCTTCAACAGGGGAAAACAAGCATTGAGTATCCTTGAATTCAAATGAATTTTTAGATTCAGCGACTAAAGTTTTTTGGGATGGACATCTACTAATAATTAGACTATACATCTTTTGTAACATCATGTATAATTTACAGAAAGTCATCTTGAAGGCCATAAAGATTAGTTTTTATTGATCAAATTAGATACTCAAAGTAACTGAATCTCTATCCGGGGGGAGAAAATAACTTGACAACTTGAAATTTTAATAGTTCACATTGTGGAAATAGCTGAAATAGACTTATCTTATAATTATTTTTCGCCGTTATTTACATTTTTTAAAATTAATTCTCATAATTTGTACAATTATCATTATTGACTGTAAAATTTTTCAATGGTTAAGATCATGAGTCAGCTGAAACTAAGCCACCATGAAAAACCTGGAAGCACTGGACGGAAGTTTCGTCCTACTGTGGAACTCCTCAGCAGTGCGCATCCACGACCTCGCCCCCTGCGAGATTCAAACCCAGGAGGTACTGGCTTCGCGCGCGAGCACTTAACCATTAGACACTAAACCGGCATCGTACGGTGTTTATTTCTAACTTCAACTAACCCACGAAATTGAGCGACACATCCACCATTGTCTTCAGTGAGTTACTATCTCACAACAGACCTGGTTGAACTTCACTGGTCACTACTTCTCACTAGAACTCTAGGATATACTCTTGAAGTCAGTCACTAGTGAGCATCTGTTGACTAATATCAGATGGTTTCAACTGACTCATGATCTTAACCACTGAAATTACTATTCCTCCTCTACATGAAAGTTGTTGCTTCAGGACTGGCGTGCGTCAACACCTGAACTAAGGATAGGGAGTGAAGTAGTCGAACTCGTCGACAACTTCACCTATTGTGGAAGTCTGATCAGTCCTGATCAGTTGGTGTATGACGAGGTCGTTGGACGGATTCAGAAAGCTCGCTTGGCTCTTGCCAACTTACGTCACCTATGGCGAAGGCGAGATATCCGTCCATTAATTAATGGACGAGTACACTATGAGGCACTTGTTCTGTTCCACGTTACGGATTCGAAACGTGATTATTAAGAATAAAAGATACTAGTAAGTTTCTAGTGTTCGATCTTATGTGTCTTAGAAATATTGCTCGCATCTGCTGAAATCACCGGGTTAGTAATGATGAAGTTAGACGCATGGTATCACGGATAAATGCTAAATCAGTTGATGAGCTTGTAAATCTACATAGAGTGAGATGGTTGGGCCACGTGTTACGTATGCCTGAACACCGATTACCAAGACTCACAATTCTGATTAGTGTTGAAGACAGTTGGAGGAAAGTTAGGGTCGGCCAAACCAAAACGTAGCATCAGTGCTTGAAGTCACTAACTTCTGATCTGAATCATGTTGGTAGATGCAGACTATTTGGTCGGGGTGCGCGCGGCTTTCGTTAGCAGTGGTAAGTGACTCTGAACGACATGAACCAGAATCAGTCACAATGACGCAGGTGTATACACTCTTTGTCTTCCCTTAAACCGTGAGATTAAAATTGCTTCATACTCTTATTTCTACGAACTAGTTCTTTCTTCCTGTACTATATCTTTATACACAATCTTTACTTAATATATTACTACCATTGAATTAACTACTTCTATGAATTTGGTGTTCATGTTGTTGTGCTAATGAGGTGTGGCAACTTGGATTGATGTATATATGTGCCTCGTCCTATGTTATAGGTGACTGACTGACTGTTTCCAATTGCCATTCATTCTTCTCATCTCGGCTTCCGATTCTCTACTCGCTATGTTCTTTTATCTTCCGCGTTCTTCTTTCTGTTCAAGATCACAAGTTAGGGATTGTGTCGTGATGCAGCATGATGATTTCCACGGCGTACGTTCTACCCACCTCCAGCATTATTCCTAATTTCCTCTTAAGCTGGAAGTTGGATTCTTCTCTCCCACAGTAGGTTATTGCTGATGTTGTCTGGTCAACGGACATCGATTATGTTGCATAGATAATTGTTTATAAATACTTGTACCTTTTTGATGGTTGTGGTAGTTCTCCACGTTTCAGCTCCGTACAGTATGACTGTCTTGACATTCGTGTTGAATATTCTGTCTGGCGTTTATTGACAGCTGTTTTGAGTTCCATATGTCCTACAGCTGCAGGAATGCTGGCCTTACTTTGCCAATCCTTGCCTTATGTCTGCATCGTATCCTTCTTATTCATCGATAATGCTATTGAGATACGTGAAACTGTCCACCTCTTCCAGACTTTCTCCACAAAGTGCAACTGGCTTGGTGTTCTCAGTGTTCTGCTTGAGGGTTTTGCTTTTCTCTAGTGTATATTGAGGGTCACGATTGGAAAGGTTTCACCGCCTGTTTTTACCTGTATTTACTGATGTGCCTCTTCACGAGGAGTGACTAGCGTAATTAATGGGATGGAAAAGCTAGGATACTGTGAAGTCATCTAGCTTCATGAAAGCTGTTCGTTGTATTTCGTGCTTTGCCTGAGATGTGAAGGTCTCCATAATCCAATCAACCACCAGAAGCAAGAGAAAGTGGGAGAGTAAGCAGTCTTGTCTGACACCGATTCTAACCTAGAATGCATCGTTCAGCCGTCCTCCATGCACGAATTTGCAGTGTAGTTCGTGAATGAATTCGTTTCTTGAATCTTGTCCAGGGTTTCAATGGAGATACATTCCTTATGATGATGCTTCTCGCGGTCCAGTTCCTCCCAGTACGTGGAAGTTAGTTCTTCTTTGTCTCCTTTCCAGTTGTTCCCCAACGTATTTTCATCTTCTTGAGTAGATCTTTCAAGGCTTGGAACCTGTTGTTGAGAGCTATCTTCAATTGGTTGAGTTTGTTAGTATCTTGAAATAAGTCTGTGTCAAACATTTGTAATCCTGTTTGTTCATTTTTCCAATGCTTCTTTAGTTTCAGTTTTAACTTGGAAACCAACAGATGATGGTGGTTTGAAGTTCTGTCATCTTCTCTCTTGATTCCCACTTCCTTCATTGATCTTCTGATTCTTTTAGCAATGCAAATATAAACTAACTGACTTTCTGTATTATAATCCGGTGAGACCTATATAGCTTTGTGCGTGCGTTTGTGAAGGAACATTTTTCCACCTATAACCATTATGTTGAGGTCATATAGAGTTGCAAATCTATCACCGTTCTCGTCCCTTTCTTCCAGTCACTTCATGTCATTCCATGATATCTTCATACCCAGTGTTGTCTATTCTGACTTTGTCGTTTAGGTCTCCATCAGGATGGTTAGGTCCTTTCCTAGACACTTCTCTATGACCGGTTGCAGCCTCATGCAAAGCTGATCTTTATCATTTTTATTTCCATCATTGTTGGGTGCATAACACTGGACAATATTCATTGCTTTTCCCTCCTTCTTTGCTCCGAAGGATGCCTTGATGATTCCGGGTCTATTTGGTTCACATCTTATAAGTAACCTTCATGCTCAACTGGACAACAATTCAAATCCTTGTGTATGCAAAGTATTTTCTTCTTCATGACCATAGTATAACAACATCTTTCACGGATCTAATCTTTTCTGTCCAGCTTGTGTTTAATGAGTTTCACTTATTCTGAGATCCGCCTAGTTGTATCTGCTCATTTCCACAGGTATTTGACTGTCCCTTCAAATCCCTCACATTTGCTTGGACATTCCATGCACCTATATTAAATGTTTCACTGATTGTCAGAAGGGACATAGGCCGTATTTTGACATTAACTTTTTAAATAGGCGTGACAGTGACATTTAGGACATCGTGTTTTGTACAGAGTTACTAATATATTGATTAATCGCTGACCAAACTTAATAGAATACACAAATTACGGGAAAATGTGATCAACAATTCTAAACAAAATGAATATTTCGAGTCTTGAAAAAGAATATTTTAAATTTGATTTTTATTGAACTTACACTAAATACTTCATTTCTAGAACTATAATCCACATTGCGGTCGAAATTTGGATTGGTCAACCAAGCTTTTAGTCGATGTAAAGAAACACCGTGTGACAAGACTACTTCATAAAGAATGACAGCAATTAAGGAACCACATAATGGACCAACAAGATATACCTATTTCACAATGATATATAAAGAAGAAAATGAAGTGAAATTAATAAATGTCCTAGTGTTCATTTTATTATAATTCATCGTGAGTAAAAACTCTCTCTTAAATCTACATATCATAACCGTAGCCTCCATTCATGTGAAAAGACCCCTTAATCACAATGGTCATTTGTATGAATCAGTTAACCCTTCTTGGTAAGTTCAGGGATAACATATACATTTAATTCACAGTTAATTAGTACCCTTTTCTTATTAAACGTAGCTACTCTATCAACTAAAATCATATTTCAGTAAATATATGATTTTTCATAATCTAATTTCTTTAGCGATCATTACTTTTACTTCTCTATAATAAATAATCATGAATTTTCAGATTTCATTATTACGTAATAATTATCCCACTTCATCTATATTACTTATATTTAGCTTATTGGTTAACTTACACATTAATCAACTTATGTTACTTAGCGATATACATTTCCATCAATGACGTTATAGGTTAGTAATCACTAAACGAAACATTCGATACATTTCACATAAATGTATAAAATAATCCTACCACAAATCATATATTGTTCATATTTATAATGTAAAGTTAAATGTACAAATTTATATTTGTTACATCACGTAGATATAAATATTTAAAAACCATAAGTTTCTATGATGTATTATATGTTTTTATTGTAAAGGCGCAAAAAATCTTAACATCTTACCCACAAGTCAGTGAAGTCGTTTGCAACGACAGCTGTACCCAAACACCGTGCAGGATTTAAACCAGCTCCAGAATATCTAGCCTAAACAAAAATAATTAACTGTCACTAAATTGATGAAGAACAAATGATTTATAATGACAATCTACTTGAATCAGAGTCAGGCAAATATTACAACCAATTAACGGTTTCCATCACTTTTAATATATAAAGTATACTGTTTGTTAGAATTATAATAAATATCAAGTTGTTCGTAAGTCAGTAAGAATATGTCTGTTAATGAGTTTTATCGATCCTTGTCACTGACTTGACAAATATAAACTTGGAAAAATCTCTTTCCTGAAGTAGAAAGTTCAATGTGATGACTTTCAGTTTAATGATCGTGAAATCTACTGATGACAAGTTATATAGTTTGATATTCATACCAGTTATGATGTGTTATCACTAATGGACTTTGTTACGGCTTGTTGGTATATATTTAAGTTAAAACAACGCAGTCTGGAAACTATCTAAAAAACTTATGAAAATCTGGTAAAAATCTGATAGAATTTTAGAATTTAAAAGATCGACTTCAGAGTGCGATACTAAGTGTATACTTCCTTAACTTTCATATCATTGATAAGGAACGATAAAAGTTTTAGTCCCAAAACACATGAAAACAGATACTATACCACACAGCTGACAGAAATTTTTTTTAACTTATTCTTAATCAAATTACTGACATGCATAACTTATTGGTAAGACCAATGCGTACCAATGCAATAATCACTATTAACAATATTGTTTTAACGATGAGCTAACTGAGAACAACTTTCTTTTAATGCTTTCTAATAAGACATCTTTTTAATTATTGTACTGCCTAGTGTTAACTCTAGATATGAGTTTGTTAATTTTGATATGAATTTTGACATACTGGGATTCAATAAAGGGTTCTCTTTTCAACAAACCCATGTCTATTTACTTTTTGTGTTTACATATTGGGTAGTAATCAATTTTGCAATGATCAATTGAACTTTACAAACCTAAATCTAAACACAGAAGTAAAGTTAACAAACACGACTTGATTTTTCAGTATGATAATAACAGAATAGTTGAAGGCTCTTTATTAGGTTCGCATTTTTAAGCTTTGATTTGTTTGTCAATGAATAGAATAAATTTTTTAAGGCTTCATATGATACGAAAGGAATTTTCACGATGAAAAATTATTGAAAACACAATTAAAACTGGAAGGATAAATCAAGTGATATCACAAATTAAATGAATTTGAAGTTTCGCGCCACTGGCTGACTTTGTTTACACAACTTTTGAAAAGCTAGAGGCACTGAACAGATTTTGCGTCCTAATATGGGACTTTTTAGTAATATGCATCTGTGACCACAACAAGGACATAACCCAAAAGCTTTATTCCTTGTGATGAGCCCTCAACCTTAAAGTTGACTTCCATTGGTTTTAATACCTAGATTATGTGAAATCACAATGTTATATGACTTTTATCCATTATCACAAATGACATTTCTCTCACATGAGACATTAATAAACTTGACTGGTCACACCTTCTCACTCGAACTCGGGAGACTGCCTCTCAAATTTAGTCAGTAGTAAGCGACTTTTAATGTTTATTATTATTATTTCCAGAACTAGTTTTTCACATAATTATTCGTCAAAACCGAGTAGTCTTTCAACTATAAACTTAATATTGTATGTTGTAATAACTATCACATAGGTCTTATGTACTAACAGTGTAGAGTAATAGACATTTGTCTTTAAAGGTCTCTTATCAGTTAAAATTACATTCAATTTTATGTCAAGTTCAGGGTTCCAATGAAATAACGTATCAACACCGTAATGTTATATTACGTGGGTAAGATTCATATATTTCATAAATCGTCACAAAAATATAATGGCTCAATAGATTACAGATACTACTTGGACGTTGAAAATGCAAATGACAACTATAAGTACTTTAAAAGTATCATATTTTAAGTAGTTATGATATATAATAATTAGATTTCAATCAACTGACCGACACTTTTAATTAAAAGTGACTTTCTTTTACTAACATACAATTCATGTAAGTTTGATGATCGAGTAGTTACATTTAAAAAGAATGAAGACATTCCAGCGAAGATAAATTTCATATCGAAGATGTCAGTTACTAAAGCTATACAATCGTATATACATTTATTTGAAGATTTGAACATTAATGTGTAGATTATATTACTGATGAGTAGTTATGAGGTCTGCACAATAAAATTTTCAATACAAATATCAAGATAGTTCTACTGTATGGGGCAGAAAATTGGAAAACTACGAAAACCATCATCCAGGAGATACAGGTGTTTATTAACAGTTGTCTACGTAAAATACTTCGGATCCGTTGGCCAAACAAGATAAGCAACAACCTACTATGGGAGAGAACAAACCAGATTCCAGCGGGGGAAGAAATAAGAAAGAAGAGCTGGAAGTGGATAGGACACCCATTGAAGAAATCACCCAACTATGTCACAGTGCAAGCCCTCACTTGTAACCCTCAAGGCCATAAGAGAAGAAGAAGAACAAAGAACAAATTGCTCTGAGAAACAGAGACAGACATGAGAAGAATGAACAATAATTGGATAGGACTAGAAATGGAGGCCCAGGACAATTGGTTTGGAGAATGCTGGTCGATGACCTATGCTCCATTGGGGGTAACAGGCATAAATAAGTAAGTAGGTAACAGTATAATTGGTTGCTGTTCAGTAATAACAATTTTCTGTAGACGATTCTGTTCCGATTCGGTTAATTTGTGGTTTGTACACATGAAGTAATACATGTCAATTTCGATAATGTAATAAGAAGACGAAGATTATCAGGAAACATGCCACTTTTACTCTACAAGATGACATCTAGTTTTATAAGCATACAAACTTACCTGTTTGCTAGACTGTTTTTTATTTTCATGTGAAAACAATATTTAAATGATATGATTTCAAAATACTATTAGTATGACAGGCTACATTTGAATACAATTATCGTCAACAATTTATAAATAATATAAATTATTAAATAGCTTACTAATATTCCAACTAATAAGGCATGAACAACTCCCATTTGAAATGGTAAACTAGTAAATAATCCAGCTGTCCATATATTTGGACGAAATTCATCAGTTGTAGCTAGAATAGCTAATACAATTGCAAATCCACCAAAAAGTTCAAATCCAACAGCGTTACCTTGTGATATTAATGGATTTTTCATAACTAAACCAATTTTATTTAATTGTGATAAATCATTAGGCAATAAACTTCTAGCTATAAATGCGCCTAAAATTGCACCAACTAATTGTGATATTATAAATAGGATAGTATGTATTATTGTTATTTTTCTTGTAATAAAGAATGCAATAGTTACTATTGGATTAATTTGTGCTCCACTTATCGGTCCAAATATCCATACAATCCAAGAAAATGTAAAAAATACAATAATACAATCAGATACTGGATTGGTAGTTGGTGGAAAACTATATAATACAGCAACAAAACATAATGTCCCAGTACCAATTAATTCAGATATAAATAAACGCAACAAGTAATAAAAATCTGTTATAGAACATTTTGGCAATCTATCCATTGATGGTTTAATAGATATTGGTGAATTGTTTACACAATTTGAAGGATTATTATCATTTGTCATTCCGTATCTTTCAATATGACAATTACAAAGTATATGTTGATGAAATGTTCTCTAAAATATAAAAATTAGAAATATATATATATATATAGAAATTTCGACTTTGTACTAGAAATTATTATGAATGTACGAATTTTCATAAACTCGGATCAAATAGTTTGATTTATGAAAATTTTGATCACCAAACTTTACAATCAGAGAGGAGTTTTGAGGATATTAAAGTAATTTAATTGTTGAATTCATGAGTAGATTGAAGTTAGACCACCATGAAAAAGCTGAAAGAACTGGACTGCTGTTTCGTCCCATTATGGGACTCCTTATCAGTTACTTCCACCAAGAGGTATTTCCTGGAGTTCTAGTGAAAAACCGTGACCTATGGAGTTCAACCGAGTATGTTGTGAGATATTAACTCACCGATGACAGTGAAAGACGGTGGCGCGATTTCGTGGATTGGTTAAAGTTAGACATTAACGCTGTTGGACGCCGGCTCAGCGGTCTAGAGATTAAGTGTTCACGGTCAAGACCGGTAGATCCTGGATCCGAATCTTTCTGGGCGAGATCGTGGATGCTCACTGATGAGAAGTCCCATACTAGGATGAAACGGCCATCTAGGTTTCTAGGTTGTTCATGGTGGTCTAGTCATGAATTCAACAATTAAATTACTAAGCTTTTTGGTTTACCATTGTAAGCACTTTTCACAGACAGAAATAGTGTCGGAAATAAAATGAACTTTATTTTTGAGACGTCATAAACAATTTTGTGAAACTGAAATGGATCATTAATAATATGATAGAAGAAAGATTATATGAAAACTCACATTTAACGCCCCAAATACTAGGTACGTATTTATTAGTCACATCCTAACAGCTACAGGTATATTATTCTTAAAGCCCAGACAGATAATATAAAGCGGAAAATGTGGAAAGACACTTTATTTCTAAGACTAAGTTAGTTACAAAGCACAAGAGGTATTAATTAGAATATGGACGACCTTGTGTTTCTGAAAGCCTCTTAAAATGATGCGAAAACGAGCAATAAGTTCAATATCTATCGAATGATAATAAGGAAAACAAAACTAGTCTCTTTCCAGATTCGTTATGAAAGGTTACAAGTACTACTGACTAGTCGAAATAGTTTCAGCATTTGTAAAATTTAAAACAATCAGTCCCTTTGATAAATTCCGATAATGCAATGAGAAGACGTAGTTTATCAGAATCATGTGATATATTTGCGCAATACATTTCGAACAATCTGATCACACATATACTTGTTAAGAACATTTATATATGGAAATTAAAAGGTCAACTAGACAGGTTAGTTGAAGACTCAATTCGAAAGATGTGTCTGTATAAACTATATGTAGATGACATAATAATCATAGGGGATAAAAGTGAAGACATAAACCGCTTGTTAGAAGAATTCAATAGTAGTCAAAAGCACATTTCTTTTACATGTGAAGAAGAGAAGAACAACCAACTTCCTTTTCTTGACATCCTGATTACTAGGAGAGATGATGGTTCCATCAAACGTGCTATATATAGAAAACCAACATGAACAGGACAATATCCTAATTTTCATATTCACTGCCCTATTCATTACAAACACGGTTTAATAAAGAGCTTATTCAATAGAATCAATCCTATTTGTACTAGTGATACTATTGAGTAGAGATGAAGCTCTTGACTGATGCGTTAATCAATAATGGTTATTCTTTGAAGTTCATAAACCGCTGGAGGGGTTTGCAATACGAATAGACCTATGACGCTTCTGGCACCCAGAAAGCGAGTTTATATTACGTTACCATTCAGAGGCGACACAAATAGTCTCATGTTGAAACGGATACTTAAATTAGCTATCAACCGGACATTTTATGCAGCCCAACTTGTCATTATCGAAAAGACAAGGTCTATGTTTCACCAAAAGCCCAAACAGCACGAAAGCGATTGTGTCACATCCCATTGTGTCTATCAATCTACATGTATGTATGGAAACACGTACATAGGGAGGAGCAATCGTGATCTGCAATTAAGGGTGGGTGAACATATACCAAAATGGTTGCAGAATCAGATGAATTCCAGTGGTGAAATAAGATCACAGGATAGACAGACATCATCATCCATTGCGAAACATTTGATTGAGACGGGTCATAAGGTTGATATCAAATCAGCATTTGTTGTGTTGTACAAAAGTCTTCAAGGACGTATACTAAGGTTTATTGAAGCCTATGCTATACTGAAATTGAAACCCCCTTTATGTGTTCAAAAACAATTTGTCCTTACACTTAACCTACCCTGGTAATACTATTTATTATCCAGAGTTGTAACCACAATTGCTTTTTGTGTACTTTAATATTTTTCCTTCGTTATGACTTACCCTTAACCTGTCTAGTTGACCTTTTAATTTTCATTTATAAATGTTCTTAACAAATATATGTGTGATCAGATTGTTCGAAATGTATTGCGCAAATATATCACATGATTCTGATAAACTACGTCTTCTCATTGCATTATCGAAATTTGTAAAATTTTTAGAAAATTTTCAAAAGTAATCTCAGGGATTCTTACTAGTAACGTACAGTTCTTTAAGGTTGGGAGCATTTACTTGATAGTTAAGCACATATATGTAAATCACTAAGTAGTAGGCTTAAATTTCTACTCGATCTAGTTTTATTTTTGAATTGTAGATTTATCTCAGTTTTTCATTAATAAACAACGTTGCTTAAATTACAGTATGTGTAACTTTACTTGATAGATGAGTTACATAACTTCACTGATAAAGTGCAAAACATTTATGCAAATTTCACATATCATTTATGAGAAAAAGTTGTTTAGGCTAACAATATCGTTCTCATCAGAGCATCAGACTAGTCACAGTAATTTGTTAATCGAAAATTTAGACCAAACAACTAATAAACAACAACGGTAAGAGTAAGCTACCAGGTGTCGTATGAATAGCAATGATATGAATAATACAGGCAATACAAAACTGTGTCTTGCAATAGAATCATGAACTCGACTTTCATCATATTTGGGAATTGTCGACTAAACATCTCAAACCCAGTAACTATGTCATTAAACAGCTAACGCATTATCCAATGAGCTACTGAGTACAGTTAACCACTCGCTTGGACCTCAGGTATAATATTTATATCATCATTAATGAGGGTTTAAACTATCACTCTTTTGATATTCTTGGCTAAAATGCTCTTCGTAAATTTTACTGCTAACCAAAGTGTAAATTATTTCCAGAAAAGTCACACTAATAATACCTTGATAATGAAATAAATATTATTTGAGCCGTTTTTAGTTGTTTTTTTTAATGATGACCTTTAAGAGTCAGTATTTGGATTTTTTTCAAGATTAAAGATGAGAATAATTTGAAAGCATCTTGGAAGAACTATGTTATTATCAAGAATGAATAAATGTTTAAAATGCTGAATTTCGGTGATCGGATAATCACTTCTAATCATAAGCCTACTAAGTTCAAATCACAAAGAAATTGAAACAGTGATCATTTAAAGAATTCCAGGTAAAAATAAAACATCCATTTTTTGTTACCGAAGTTAGATATTCCTGAGTAAACATGCAAGATACCATAGAATAATAAATGACCAGTGTCAATTTTAAAAATACCGGTTAAGAATATGCATTATTTTTTTCAAACACAATTTACTTATTCGAAGGTAAGTTATTTATTTATTTAGACACATAAACAATTGTACAAGGAGGCATCAAATTGATATACGCCACATAAATCATTCGATTAATGTGAGGGCTGGGATACTGCCTGGGTGTCTAATCCACAAAACAATGGGACAACTTCAGGATATGCAGACTCTCAGGATCCTGGAGCCCATGTGCATCATCGGTTTGTAATCAGAGCTTTCCAACCCCACTAGGTGAACTTTCCGTGTACACCAACCCGGTTAAGGCGCCGGACATTCTCTTTTCATCCTCTCAATTTTGTAAACAACACCCTCGCCACGAGAATGCAGTGAGTAAGACTTCCCTGGCAGTGGTTGTATGCATGTGGCCATGTGAGAACATTTCGAGAGGAAGAGCTAACTCTTTTCACTCTCGGCCATGCCAGAGCATTTGGGAATCGAATGTAAGTTAAAGTTAGAAATCTAACTAACAATTTAAACATAAATTAATAAACAGTAAAGAAAAATTAATTCAATATATCTACTACATACCTTCATGAAAAATTGATTTTGATGAATAAAAAAACAACTTACTGATAGGAATTATGTAATTAAAATAATTTAATGGTATTACTATCGTTAATGTACAGAGTTAAATACATTTATTGCTGTTTATAGGTTTGTTTATTTTAAATTAACTCGTAAATGAATCAAATCAAATTAAATAGATTGACTGTATTTGATTATATATGGGTGGAGATTAAATGTTGAAAGTAGTATTTAAACTACAGTAAACTTACAGTAAAAGATGATCAGCTATTGGTTAAAGTGGAAATTAACATGCAATTGTTTATTATCATGAGTAAGAAAAAGAAATGAATAAACCAATTGAACATATGAATATTAGCCACTATGTTTATAGATTTTCTCTGTAATGACGAACATGACTAGCCAATTATGACATTTATGTTTTGAAACAACATATAGCAGTTCCTTCGAAAATCATCATGTACATACTTTGGTTCTTGTAATGATTATTAAATATTATTATTTGATAAACTATATCGTAATAAAATTCCTTGACGTGTTCAAATGAAGTATGGTTTATTTGAGGACAGTGGAGAACTATGATAAATGCCTGTGAGATACTCTAGATTAACCTAGATCTGCATATGCGGATACAGTTTATACGATTACTTTCTTTACCATTTCAATACCGATTTCTTTCTTTCTTGTCTAATTTACTATTCTTACTTTTTCATATCCAAGTTACACGCAAATTTATCGTCTTTTATTCACTGAATCCAAACATACTTTAGCTAATTTCCAAATTCAGATGAAATGATTATTAAGAGGCACTTCATATGATATCAGAACAAAATGAAAATAGCTAACGGATTTGATAATAATTCTTTAATTGTTTAAGATAGATCTTACTATAGTCTAGTGCATTTTTCTGTAACGAACACTGAATACGTAAAATATTTAGAAACGCCTTTCAAATCGATAATAATGGGAATAATGCACTGGATTTAACGTAAATTATCTAGGTAATTTCCACCAAGATAAGTACCATTGGATATAATATGCTTCAATTTTCACTAGCAATATGGTTGAGGGAGGAGTGAAGCTCTTAATTGAAACACTGATGAATAATGTTTATCTACTGAAGTTTATAAAAGTATGGAAAGGCAGAAATAGGAAGAGATCTACCACGCTTTTGACAACTAAAAAGCGGATCTGTATTGCCCTAACATTCAAAGATGACTCGAATAGTCTTGTGTTGAAACAAAGACTTAAATTAACTATCACTAAGAGACTTTGTCCAGCCTAACTCATTATTATCGAAAAGTCAAGGTCCATGTTTCAACGAAGAATTAAACAGCATGTCAACGATTGTGTCTGTCAGTTTACATGCATATGTGGAAACATATACTTAGTAAGAAGCAACTGTGATCGGAAAGTAATAGAGACTGAATGCATACCTGAATGTCTACAAAAACAAATGAACTCATTTAGTCAAATATAATCACGGAATAGACAAATAGCCCAGTCTGTTGAGAAACATTTGTTTGAGACTGGTCATAGAGTTATTATCAAGTCAGCCTTTTTAGTATTCTAAAAACAGTGTTCACGTGCGTAGACTAAGGTTTATTGAAGCCTTGGATATACGAAAACTGAATCCTCTTTATGTGGACAAAAACAGATTTTCTTTGATTTTAACCTACCCTGGGAAAACTGATTTATTATCAAGAGTGGTTTTCACATCGTTTGTTATAATCTTTGTTTCCTCTTAACTTCTAATTTGTTTATTTGAATTTTTATTATATATATGTATATGTATTGGGTTGAGAAGTATTTGTGTGATCAGATTGTTCGAAATGTATTACACAAATATAACAAATAAATCTGCTAACCATTTTTAGATATTACTTTCGATTTTTTAAATTTATTTCTCATATTCATCAAGTGGACGATCATCTTCCACACATTTTGACTTTATCTTATCATTTTTTAACATACGGTGACCCTCTTTTAAACCTGAATTTCCAATAGGCATCTTTATTTTATGAATCACAGTAAAATCACAATTGAAATTCTGAAAAGCAAACGTTAGTAAAGCTGGCAGTTTAAATAATCTCAGATTGACATGTATTTTAATGAAATTGTTTATAAAACGGCTGCAATTACAGTCAACTCTATTTCGTATTTTTGACAGTTCGCTTAGCAACCAATCAAAATGAAGCAGGAATTTTCATATCCGCCATCTTTGTAAACAACGGTGATCGGATTTCCTCGTTGTGTATTTTCCGCTGTTTCTTTTTTGTAGCTGTATAATTTAATGTTTCATTGTGCTAAAATTCCGTGGTTAATGTAATACTCCAAGTGTTGGCGTAAATCTTCATTGAATCAGCTTTGTTTTCTCAGTGTGCGCTGCTACTACTCAAGTTAATTTATTTCTTCAGGCAAGTTCGCTTATTTATGTTATAAAATGTTATTCCGTTTTGTTTTGAATATTATTTTTTTGACGGTAGGTACCTACCATCCCTAAGATGGTACTGTTCATAAAATTACAATTCATAAATGACACTACCGAAGAAATCGTGACTCAGAAACTAAAAAGAGCTGTACAAAAAACATTTAACGCAGCCAGACTAAATGCTATCTTCTACAGCCACCCCAAAATAAGAACGGCCAATAAAGACAGACTGCCTGAATTCGCCGAATCCATGTGTATCTATCGATTCAACTGCTCCTGTGGAGCCAGTTATATAGGGCGTACTGTTTGGCAAGTTCGTCATCGTATTACATAGCATCATCCGTCGTGGTTAAGCAAAGGACAGGTAAAAGTGATTAAAAGTTCTATTCTCGCTCACTTGGTTGACACAGGTCATCAAGTTGAATTGAATAAAGCTTTTAAGGTTATCTACCATATCCCATCAAATTTCCCACATGGTTTACGAGTGAGCCTTTTGCACATTGCGGAAGCCATCGCAATCCATGTTCACAAACCTAACCTTTGCATTCAAAAGAAATTTGTGCAACCACTTTCGCTGCCTTGGCCATTGGTATAAGATTTCCTTCAACAGAACTATTTTTCATACTACTTCCATTTGGTTTTTTTAAAATTTTGTTTTTGAACTTTATAATTTCTCAACATCCATCTCTTGATTCTTACGTAACTACTATTCTATTGACGATCCATATATACATATATATATATATATATATATATATATATATATATATATATATATTAGCGTAGACACATTGAGGAAAGCACCGAACTGCGTCACAAGACAAGCCCTCACATGGAATCCTCAAGGCCAAGGGAAAAAAGGAAGACCAAAAAACACATTACGCCGGGAAATGGAGATAGACATGAGAAAAATGAACAAGAATTGGAAGGAATTAAAAAAGAAGGCTCAGGACAGAGTGGGTTGGAGTATGCTGGTCTGCGGCCTATGCTCCATTAGGAGTAACAGGCGTAAGTAAGTAAGTAATATTAGTGTAGAGTCATGATGAAAACTAATTGAAAAGAAATTTCTTCGCTCAATTCGTTCCTTCTTTATTTACCAAAAGATAGTTTTTTTTCTTAGCTAAAATGTGTTGCTGCCGCTTGGGACTCCAACTGTCATTTATGATGTTATCGGGAGCAATGAAAGAAAACCATCTCCGGTTTGTTATTTTCTTCAGTATTATGGACAACCCTATTCATCAACGAGTCAAACTAATACTAAGTTCCCAGTAGTAGTAGTAGATATCACTAATGTTTTCAAAAGGACCCGTGAAGTAATCTGAACAGACCAACTAAGTCTAAACAACTTGAACAAAATTTCTTATTATTTAGCTCATATTATCGAAATTAAAATATGTCTATTTCAAGATCGAATGAACCCATAAACATGTTCTGGGCTTGCCTTGTGAAAATGTGATTGTCCATTAGTGAAAACAACACAACAGTAATCAATAAGTACTCTAAATATGATCAAGAAGTCAATAAAAGTATACAGGCCTGGGGTGCAATTAAAAACATAAAAAGTTTGTTTAACTGAAATGAACTAAGTTTGAACAACTAAACCTAAATGTAAGTTGATCAGATGTGCATAATAATATTGAATAGTGAGCATTTATACTGACCACCATGTGATTCTTTGTTTATACTATTTACTTGAGAACGAATAGTTTCCAATATTACTATGCATTGAATAAAAGGTTTTCAGTGTTTGATTGTTTGATCAGGATGGTTTAATTGTGAAGCACTTAATACCTTCCGAACGAAATCATTGGCACCTGATTTGAATCATGTTGCTTAAGTCTAAACTACCTTTACGGGACTAGTCATTAAATACAAACAAGTACAGTGTCAAATGTAGTTTTTAATCCAAACGTTTAAGTAAGGAAAAGGCCACTGTTATTACATGATTTCAATCGCTTAACTCAAATGTCGATTTAATTAATTATACTAGTATTTCAAGTCATTCATGAGCTGTTGACTACTATTGTGGTGTGTGCTACTTATATTGACATAAGTAGTATATGATGTTAGTCGTAAACAGAAGGTCTGGCAGCAGAGAGACAAGAGGATCGAACAGTAAAAATTCGAAACAGAATGCAATTTGTATGAAAATGCAAGAACAATGAAGTCTGGGTCATTTTGAAACAATCGATGGACATTTTACAAATTAAGTATTTACTTTATGATAGTTAGATTTTATTAACAAGTCCTGTAAGTTTGTGTTAAACACATTCGATTGTCCCCACTGGTGTTCGTGTTCACTACACTTTGTAAATATGTATCCTTTCAGAAAATTTGTTTACAAAACTGATAAATGTACATTAAATACTACACTGATGAGGTCTGTTGATATGATTAGTTTGCCATAAGTTCAAATATGATAAAAGCGCCACTAAACTGATCTCCATTTGCCATCCAGACAACATTAACACTTTCCATTGAACAGTATTGAAAAATCTCCTTTTTAAAGTGAATTTTTATCAGAGACTGATATCAGCTGGAAAATTAAGAAAACTAAGAAGTACCAGAGAGTTCTTTTTGTCTTACTCTAAGACTCAGAAATGCACACTCATGGCTTCGTCAAGGACCGCTATAACGACTATATGACATCAGTCGGAGAACGATACCGTTACACCATCGAGTAGCAGTCCAATCATTTTCCCAGTTAGAGTCACCATCATATAATAGTCTATCAGTTAATACGTTCCTCGATCACAATAAGACAGAGTTCTATCAATCACGAATACTCGCGTGAACTTTACGTGAATGCCCTCTGCTGATGAGTACAAAACCAAAAACGAAATGTTCTAATGCTCTCTGATTTCAAATAGTTGTCTAGTTGATGCTCATGATGAAAACTGACTGCAGATTGGACAGTTTTCATAACACTGCCAACTAAGGAACCTCATTAGTAAAATTTATTTTATATAAATACATATATTGAACAATTCCGAAAGGCATATAATTTAATACTTAGTAAGTAATTGGACTATTAATAAAAGCTTCCGCATAAAACCATGAAACATTAATTACATTACTATGTCAATCAGAAATCCTAAATTATGTCTGTTATATTTTGTAAGCAGAGTTAATGACGTAGACCAAACAATACACGGGTGAGGACAATTGAATGCAATTAGCATAAAATTACAGAGTTTCTTGGTAAAATAGAACAACCATATAGTAAATCGTTAATTTGCAAAATATTAATCCACCATACTAAACCGGACTGTTTCTGTTGCAATCATCAATCCACTGTCTCACATTTCATTGTTCATGCATTTTCTCACAAATGGCATTGTGTTCCTGCTCTTCTTTTCTTGATCTTCCCCTCATCTTCTGCTGCCAGACATTACGTTTTAACTAGCGTCATATACTACTTATATCAATATAAGTAGCATGCACCACACTAGTAATGCTATTTCAGTTCGTTACATTGATGGATGTAATAACTTGATTTTCATTACTTTCTCGAGTAACTAGCTACATATTTATTTCACACGAATAGTGTTTTTATATCGTGAAGATATCATCAATAGATATTGTTATTTTACCTAAATATACCGTATACAAGATACTTTTTAATTTATATAAGTACATGTGTAAATTTGCCTTCAGTATATCCATATATCATTTACTATATATCGATCAAAATCGCTACGATAATTAGCTTATCCACAATACGACAGTAATATTTATCCCATTCTTAAAAGCACTAATGAGTGATAGAATCATAAAATAACCACAATGTAAGTCTGAATAAATCCAAACATAATTATCAGTATAGGGTTGTAGAGATTGTTGAGTTTAGATTAATATCATGAATGGATCAATGTTAGACCACCATTGGAAACCTGGAAGCATTAAACGACCAAATATAATTACTAAAATAAACATTTGAATAATATTATGAAATGTAAATAGTTTGTCTTTGTTTTATTCACATTTTCAATCTAAAGATATTTGAGTTGAACTACTTTTTATTATATTCAAGGGTGTGGTGATGAATAATTTAAAAACCTATTAATTAAATATAAATATTTGAAATAAACATTTTAGTGTTTGACGACAAAGCAAACATTTCATATAGTCAAAGTCTCAAGTACAAAATTTTCGTTTGACCAAGCCAGTTCATTGTAAGTATCAATTAAGTAAAACTTTGGTAACTAAAGATTTATAATAAAACAATAATAATAATAATAGCCTAGTTACTTAGTGTTCTTTAGAATGACGATAGATGTGCATCTATTAATTTACATCTCATCAAGGCTCACAAGTATTATTTGATGTATTTCTTTTTAAAATGTAACTGTTAAATGCCAACGGCTTTCATAATACTTTAGTGTGCATTATAATATCTTACTACTTTCATCAAAGAAAAGTAGTTTTAAACTTTAGAACAAATTAATTTGCACGATTGAAATTTGTAAACGTGGTTTCACAGAGAGTTAGTACTATCGAAGAGTAATTTCCATGAACAACAGTTGTAGTTATGGAAAACCGAGAACTACACAGCTTTGCCAGCTTTCAATAGGACTCACCTGTTACCTGAAAAGAAATAAGACACAGCTTATATGTACAATAACTTATTTCGTAAACCCACTTTAGATCTGCAGTTTTAAAATTATCTCACACCTTTATGATGGGAAGCGATCGAAAGTGAGAATACAAATTAATCAACTTGATTACTTAACCGAATTTTAGGTATATGCAAGTATTTATTTCGGTATGATATTCTGTTGTATGACAACACCACCTGTAGCTCTACTAGGGTTACGGAAGGTCACAAGCTCAGGTAAACGAGGAGGGTTGAGCATGGAGTTAGAATCCCCATCCCGTACAAAACAAACTTGCTAAAAACTGCTAACAATAATAAACAAATAAGACCATTTGAACTCTGTTCTCCGAGTTGAAGGAAGGAATATTACGCCTCATGGTGAAATCCGGTATTCTTCATAAGTCATGGGACTGATGCCACTCCTAACAACCACAGCAATAATTAATAAAGGTACATAGAATGTTCGAGCAAATGTGGGGAATTTGAAGGGAAAATAAATAGCTGTGGAAATGAACAGATACAATATGGCGGTTCTCAGAATAAGTGAAACTCATTAGACACAAGCTGGACAGAAAAGACTAGATTCGACAGAGTTGTTATAATATGGTCATGAAGAAGAAAATACTATGCATTCACAGGGATTTGACTTGATGTTGTCCAGTGGAGTACGAAGGGCACTTATAAGATGGGAAGCACGTGGATCGAAAATCATCAAAGCATTCTTCAAAACAAAGAAATGCATTACAATGAATATTATCCTATATTATACACCAAACAACGATCATAAACTTCAGATTTACGGGAGGCAGCAGTCGATCATAGCGAAGTGCCAACGAAAGGACATCACCATTCTAATGTGAAAACTAAATAACAAAGTTCGAATGGACAACACTGGGTATGAACATATCATGGGATGACATGGAGTCACAGGGAGAAATGAACGAGAATGGTGATAGATTGGCAACTCTATATGACCTCAACATAATGGTTATAGGAGGTACAATGTCCCTCTCACAAACTCATACACAAATCTTTATGGGTCTCATCGGATTATAATACAGAAAATCAGTTAGATTATATTTACATTGCTAAAAGAATCAGGTCAGTGAAAGAAGTGAGAACCAGGAGAGGAGATGGCAGAGCTTCAGATCAAAGCAGCACACACAGATATTCTTATAGTTTTCACTAAATCAATGATCGAATTCAGGATGGCCATCATACAAATCAAAAGCGGGGAAGCAACAGGACCTGACAACAAACCAGATGAAGCATTGAAGTCAGATATAAAAGTAACTGCAAAGATGCTCCATATTCTACTCAAGATTTGGAAGGAAGAACAAGTCCCGACAGATTGGAGAGGACAACACCTCATCAGGAAACCAGAGAAAAGATTTGAGCAAATGTGAGAACTACAGAAGCATCACACTACTATCGGTACCAGGAAGTTTTAATCACGAGCTAATCAAGGTCAAGACAACCAGTGTAGCGGAAGCCTCTACATGAGTAGACCCCAACACACACAAGGAGAAAAACAACATCCTCAAATACAACGCAGAGAACACCAAACAAATCACATTATGGAGAAACTCTGGGAGATGTGGAATCTCCCACGTACAAGTCAGCTTCCACTTGAAAATGAAATCAGGAAAGACTCTGGATGTAGGACATTGAGGAAATCACAGTGATTTAAATGTATCTATTAGTTAATAGAAAAGTATCTCTATATCAAGAGTGCTATCTTTTTTATAAAAAATACATGTCTTTTGCCAAACAGATTTTGTCTCATTCTTAATTTAATGAACGAATACTCAGCAAGAGTAAACGGATTTATTGTATTAAGCAAGAACATACACTGCATTTATAAAATACGAAAACAATACATTTGCACGTCTTCCTTGAGCTGTCCCTTTAAAACTCTATCGTTCTTGCATCCGAATGCTTTCCGTTTTTCTTTCTCTTCTATCCCAAAGAACCCTACTTCCGATCCCTGATACATACTATTTAAATCTGTCCGTACAAGTAGTACACACCACAATAGTTTGTGCCTGAGTCAGGAATTTTGGAGGCATAGTGTTGAAGAGGGATCGCAGGGATTCACCCATTTAGTTTACTATCACGTTAGGATTTTGCAATTTCAAAGGAATGTTCAAGTCAAAATAATCGTCATATCTAGTTCGAATTCGCTCCTGATCAAACTTACAACATTTATTCCTTCTCAAATTATACTATCCACGCTTAATGTTTTCTACAACCATCGATACTGTTCATGATTCTACAATTCTGTATGTCTTTATTATTTCATCTCGCTATATTGATATGGTATAGTAACTTAAAATGATGCAAATATGTCGCAAGTTATTCTATGTTGTTTATAACTGACTTTGTTTACTGCAAACTATATGAAATTTCTTGCCATTATTTATCAAAAATAATGACAATTAAATGAAAATGTCAGTCAGTCAGCTACAACGTAGGACCAGGCACATATATGCATCGGTCCAAGTTGCCATACCTCATTAACACAACAAGATGGACACCGGATTCATAAAAGTAGTTAATTCAGAGGTGGTAATATACACAAGAAAGATCGCAATAAGGATATAGTACAAGAAGAAAGAATTAGTTCGTAGAAAGAAAGATATAAAGCGACTTTAATCTCTTAGTTTAAGGGAAGATAGAGAGTGTATACACCGACGCCATTGTGATCGATTCTCAGACATGTCACCAAGAGTCTCCAACCATTTGTTACGATAGTCATGCGGACCCCAACCAAGTAGTCTCCATCTACCAGCATGGCTCAGACTAGAAGTTAGTGACTTCAAGCACTGATGCCACGTTTTGGTTTGGCCGCCCCTAACTTTCTTCCAACCATCCCGAACATCGGTTAGCATTGCACGTCGTAAATGAAAATGTACAGTTTAAGAAAATATACTGAATGAAAAAAAATGATTATGCTGAAGTATTCTATGCACAAAGCCAATTTATTTCATGGAAGATTCATGATAAACAATGAGAATTATAGTATGCTTCGGAAGTGTAATTACAACTTGATATCATCACTTTCAAAACAAAACAAAAAATACTTATTTATTTCACTATAATAGCAGATTCCAGAAGCCAGAAAATGTTTGATAAATGCAGTCGATTCTTTGCTTCAATCTTGTAGACTCTTTTAACATACTAGTCAAATAAATATATATGAAGACAACACATTTTTTATTAAAAGAAAACATTAAATATTCATTAAATAATGACACAAAAGATGAATGGATGTTACACATTATGAATTCACCCAGTAAGTACAATTAATAAATAATGTTATACATGCACATAATTTATGTTGGAAAAATGAAAAAAAACGTAACGATAAAAAGTGAAATGCAATAGTTAATCATTACAAAAATGACATTTGATTATTAACATTCTGCAGCATTTAAACAACGTAAACGAATTTTTAGAGCATCCTCTAATAAATAATCACGTAAATTCCATAATGCTTCAGTTACTGAACAACTTTGAACCTTTTTAGGATCAGTAAAGAAATTTCCTATTAATTGATTAGCTATATTTGGTTGAACTGGTGGAGCTGTATCTAGAGAAGCTGACAATTGGTTATGCCAATCACCTAATCCACCTGGAGCATTCTTACGTAAACGACTAATGTAACTGTAATATGGAAATGCAACAAAAAATTATCAAAAGTTATTTTGTTAAACATATACATCAATAAAAAATAACTTGAAATGGAAAAAAACCTTGTCTTTTTTTATAGTGATGTAACTGGGATTATTATGAATTGAATATTGAAATGATACTAACCTAAACCAACATTAGTCTCCAAATTACATGTGTGTTTACAAAATTACATGAAATATGATACTACAACTACTGTTAATATTATTTATTATATTGATGATTTCTGGACTTCATTATTTTGAAGAAACGGAACAAGACAAACTAAAACATGACTGAATAAGTATTTCACCATTATTTATGAATAAAGTAGGTTTGATCGGAAATTTCGAGAATGTTCACTTGGTATGAACGAAATGCGATATGGTGATGTGGTATATATTAAAAAATGGAGATATGAATGAACTGTGACAAATCAAATATTTACCCCATTTACTTATACTGGGAGTAGTTAACTAATGGCATCCGTAATCAAAGAACCCCTAGTTTTATTATGAGCTATATTCACAGAAAATCAATCTAGATTCAAATTGTAGAGACTTTCGATCATTCTACATTAGTATCACTAATTAGTGAATTCAATAGATAGCAGACATGGAACTAAACGCTCATGAATAAATTGATAGTATGTGACTTCAGATAGGACTTTGAATAGCTCAGTACTAACAACTGAAATTCCAGGAGATAACTGTTTAATTGAAGGAATAAAATGTTAACTGGAAGTTCATGAGATCACACAATGTCATACATGCTTTGATATGCAGAGTATCGCATCATAATTTGCCAATTATTTAGTGCACATCCGAAAGATGAGCATTATACTGTTATTGGCTACAATGATATTAGCATTCTTATGTCCCCGCTTACCGCTGGTAAATTTCAGAATGAAGTACACGAGAAGTTCGAGGTGGAACCGATACAAACATTGGTGAAGATGGGCGGCCCGTTTGAGGTTGAGTCGGAATGGTTTGGGGTTGAGATTGAATGAATTGTGTTCCTGGAACAACTGAAACAGAAGCCATTACATTCGGAGCGATTGGTTGACTTTGAGGAACTAGAAAATCGATAATTGCAATTAATTAGTACAGGCAGCTTTGGTATGGAACACAAGAAAACTTATGATTGTATAAATATTAGTTACAAAATAAAAAGAGACAACAATAATAAGTAATGTTTCCTACATGTTGTTAAAATTTTATCTTTGACGCTTAAACAATGATGATAGAAGAATTTTCAAACAAGTCAATTATTTTCCTAACATGGAATAAAATTCATACGAACATCTGCATTTTAAATGAGGTCCAACAAATAGAAGCGACAATACTGTCTAAAAAAAACCTAATATAAAGGCTTCGAGTATTTCATTTTTACCGTGGAATTCATTCACTGAACATTGGAGTTAAAGCTAATAGATTTGAAGTTTCAAAAAATATCACAAATATAGTTGTTTGAAATTTACAGAAAATAAAGTAAATGGAAAGTCGAAGCTAAGAGATAGGACAAACGTACAGGGCTAAGAATAAATACAATGCGCAGATTATTTAGCACTTACGAAAGTTGATTTTATATTGATTAATGGATAACAGATATGGAAATAATGAAAACAGAACTTAGACTGCTATTGAAGAGACAATATTTAAGAAGTAGTCTTACTAAGGGCGAAAAACTGACACAAATAGTAAAAAAGTGAATGAAACGAAGACAACTGCGAGCACCTCAAGGTGAAAGAAAACAAAAAATTACCTTGTTGTACCAACTGATACTGCGGTTGTACTTGTGGCGCATAATCTTGAGAACAAGCTCCCAAAGTTGGTCCAGGTGGTTGAACAATATGTGGAGCACCTACGGCCGCAACAGCTACTCCCTGGTGTAACAGAGGTTGATTTAATGTCGGAGTTGTCGTTGTTACTAAACCACCTTGTGCTAAAGCCGGAAACCCTGTTGAGGATACAGACCCCGTTGAACCTAAAAGTATCTGGGCCTGTTGAACGTTAGGCATAGAAGGACCTGTATTTGTGCCCACAGGTAGAACGGGTGGTACAGTAGTTCCTGATCCAATAACAGTACCCATTATAGTGGGTGTAGAACACACGCTAGATGCAACCAAAACCCGTTGCGGCTGTTGTTGAGTTTGTGGGTGAAGTTGAGGTTGGTAAAACGGTTGTTGTGGTGTTCCAGAACCGACGGTTCCATTTGAAAGAATGCCATGTTGTTGGTTCGAAAGTTGATAAACAACCTGTCACATGTTCAATACAGACAACAAGGAACAAGAAACATGAGAAAATACGCATTCTTAAGCTATACATCACACACGAACCCTGAAAACGTTTTATGAACTCCAACAGATAACATACACAACAGAAATAGCGAGGCATCATGGGGAAATATGAAACCATGTTAATAAGTGTTAATAAGACATATGTTCCTATGTGAAAATGAGAATAGTATCGCAATAAATCAATAAAATGGCACAAACTACCAATTCAGGTATCTGGTTTATATATGAGATTATTCGAAATTATCTTCTTCGACAATTTCATCTGTAACGATGACTCATTATGAACTGAAAATTTTGAAATCCATTTTGCCACTCTAAAAAAGATTCTCATTTTGTCTCCATACAAGTGAACGTAATTCACTGATCTAATTATAAAGTTGAAAACTGACAGAATCAAACGTTAAACATTACAAATACATTGAAGTGAGCTGACCTGATGAGTTGGAGTGGCAACTGGACAAGCCGAGGCAATTGCAGGTATTGTCGCATATGTAGTTTGAACAATATTAGCAGGCTGAGCAAGAGATGTAGTAACTGTTTGAGCTGGCAAAGCATTATGCCCAACTACACTAGGTGTTGTTGAGGAGGCATGAACAATTTGAATGACTTGACCAGTCGGTGTTTGATAAAACTGCATAGTAGCAGCTGTAGCAGTGACAGGCATTCTAGATGAAGTTGACGGATTAATTGCTGTAGCAGAAGACTGAAGAGGTATTGTTCCACTAATGTTATGTGATGAAATACATGTAGCAGCTATTTGCTGTTGAATATGAAGTTGTACTTGTTCTTGTTCTCTGGCTTTCATTTGCATTTCTTCTTCAGCCATATGTTGTCTAATTAGATGAGCCTTTTGTTCATATAAATCACGTTGAGCAGTGGGCATTTGACGCCACTACATAATTATAAAATAAGAAAAATATAATTTAACTGAGATTGACGACCTTATTTCCTTAAAGATTAGAGATGAGATATCGAACACTAAACTTTATTCTGTTAGAGATAACTTGAAATACTGTATTTACAAACACTGCGTTATATGTATATATCGATTTTCGCAAATATGAGATTGTCCAAAATGCAAATGAAAACTAAGAGACCATATTTCGCTACTATCTGGTACTTATATTGGCTTATTTCAGAACTATAACAGAAAAATTAGTATGGAAAGTAAATATACAAGGATGCAATGTGTTGCAGTGACACAATAATTGGTGCTAACATTCATGGATTGACATAATGCATGTAGTCCGAACAATGAACATGAAATAAAAACAGAAATACAAAATTACAGTTAATGTATACATATTTAAAGCGATACATATTTAGAAATTACTAAAAATACACAAGACAATTCAGAAGAAACTATGTGTAAGTCTAGTCACCGTCATAAAGTATGGATAGTTTGTCATAGGGCATAATTCAAAATAAACCAAAGATAAAGATCATTTTTAAAGTGTTTCGACAGTTTTGATAGCATTTAAAAACACAATGAAACCTTTCAGGTCATTTATTTCGATGTTAGGATATCAAATAACATGTTTGTAAGCTATTTTGATACACAATAAGAGTCAGAAGTTAAGCACGAAAACAGTAATGATAGGTTTAACACAACCACTCACCAGAAGACCAACTTCACGAGATATTTCGCCGAATGGAGCATCAGGTCGTTCTTGTAATAACTTCTTTCTAATTTCACCAGCGTATAAAACATAACCCGATGGTGGTTTACGGACTTTCCTCTGAGAAAAAAATGAAGAAAAACCTGATCATAATCTATAATATAAAATTTACGTTCGAATGAAGGAAATATACCTGGATTATGAAACCAAAACAATGTACAATATCTTAAAATTTGATTTGTGGAGCAAAGGTTTGTAGTAACGATAAAAGTAGTTCATTATTTTAAAGAGTAGAAAATACCAGAGATAATAATAATAATAATAATAATAATAATAATAATAATAATAATAAGTCAACAGATCATAATATTACTGTCCAAAATTCCAAATATTGAGCTGATTTCGACTAGTATGACAAAATAATTTGAGATTATGATTCCACAAAGAACTCCTTATGCTAAATAAAACTTTCACAAATGTTGGAACTCTACAAAGAGTATAAAATGACTAACATACCTTTTTACCTGTACGATCTACGTTATTTTCAATGAAAGCACGAGTAAGCGCATCGAGTTGAGCTGATGAAGTTATACCATGAACTAATGCATTATTACTGGTAGGTAAAACGTTAACTGGTGTGTGACCCACTACTGGATTTGTACTGTGTCCTGTAAGTGGACTAGATCCTGAGCTTTCACCTATTAATCCAGTAGGTATACGGTCAGTTTGTTTCGCTGCATCAACAGGTGATAAGTTGGGAAGAGAAATCATTGGAGCAGCAACCATATTGGTAGTAGTTCCGGCTGCTGCTGCAAGTGCGCAAGTAAATGCCAGAGACACTGGACGATTTAATTGATCATTCTGAAGTGGTTCAGTGGATGCTTGGGCCAAAAGAGGTGATGCATCCTATAGGAAATTTAAATTAAAAGGACAACACACGTTATTCATCATGACACGAACATTAAAGTTCAAAACAAAATACACTAAAATAACCACTGAAAAATAACTTAATAAGACCATGAGAATGATATGAACAACAAATCAGGCATAAAAAAGAAAACTTTTGAGGTCTAATTAAACTATGCTATTAATCTATCAGATTAAGGTTCATGTAGTATACTATGAACAACGCTCATTATATGAAAACTATACAGCCATTTAAATTGGATTAGAAAGAGATCGAATATAGTAGCGTCAACACAATCAATGAAAGCAGTGATTAAGAAGTTACTCCACAAGTTGACGCTTTTAAATGTTACACAATAAATCGTCATAACATGTTAAGAGTATGAAAAATTGAAACTGTAAGCTAAAATCATTATCCAATACATAAGCGTTATGGTTTATTATGAACAGAGATGATGGTGACTAGAAGTGGAATCCAGGACGCGCGTTTCGTCCTATTTGGGACTCGTCAGCTGGACGTAGCAGCATCCCATAGTTCATGATCACTCCGGGACTCGAACGTAGTGTCGTTAGCTTCAAACGCCATTGCATTATCCAGTCAGCTAGTGATAAATTGCAGTCCTAAACATCAGTGAGAAGATTCAAACGACCAATACGAAAATGAATAGTATTCTATTCTAATTATTTCGAAAAAAGCATTAATAATGAAGAAATAAATTCAAATTGAAGTTTCAAGTGAAATGTTAGGGGCGTGCACTTACTTTTCTAGGCATGATTTGTTGGGGAAAGAAATAAAATTCATCTTCATGTATATTGTTTGATGTAAATTGAAATTTCTAAGCAAAAGTAATGAACAAAGGACTTTAAAGTACAATTATCAGGTCGTAAATTGCAGACAAGTTACAAATATAAACAATAAATAAATGAGTAAAACTTCAGCTTTACAAATTTGCTTAATATATAAATTTTGACATACATCGCGTTCATATACTGAACTTTAAAAGCTAGCAACACGCATAAAGTCAGTCAGTCAGCTACAACGTAGGACCAGGCACATATATGCATCGGTCCAAGTTGCCATACCTCATTAACACAACAAGATGGACACCGGATTCATAAAAGTAGTTAATTCAGAGGTGGTAATATACACAAGAAAGATCGCAATAAGGATATAGTACAAGAAGAAAGAATTAGTTCGTAGAAAGAAAGATATAAAGCGACTTTAATCTCTTAGTTTAAGGGAAGATAGAGAGTGTATACACCGACGCCATTGTGATCGATTCTCAGACATGTCACCAAGAGTCTCCAACCATTTGTTACGATAGTCATGCGGACCCCAACCAAGTAGTCTGCATCTACCAGCATGGCTCAGACTAGAAGTTAGTGACTTCAAGCACTGATGCCACGTTTTGGTTTGGCCGCCCCTAACTTTCTTCCAACCATCCCGAACACCGGTTAGCATTGCACGTCGTAGTAATCGGTGTTCAGGCCTACTCAACGCGTGGCCCAACCATCTCAGGCGATGAAGATTCACAACCTCATCAACTGATTTACCATCATTACCTAATACCCTGCGTTTAACCTCACTATTACTTACCCGGTGAACACGCATAAAGAGTATGCAATATCTCTTGTATTTGGTCATATAAATGAAATACTTGACACGAGTTTCAATATAATTTGAACCGATAAACTGAACTTTAAACGCATATCACTGAATGTTTGTGATCAAAGCTCATACTAATTATGATACAGTTGCTTGATAGGTGAATAGTAACCAGTTCCGTATTTGTTAATTTCCGTGTAGTGATGATCGGATCATATCAACCAAGTTGGAATATCCAAATTAGTCCAAGTGACTTGACTTGGATGGCTAAGTGATAACACTTCAGACCATGAAACTAAGTGACAAAGGGTCAAATCTGCCAGGAAGTACCAGTTACCTCACACACCATATAGGTACCAATTAGTATGACATCTAGGTCAAGAGTATCTTATGGATTACATCCAATCAGCCAGAACTAGATATTATAGTTATAGAAGTAGGATATAATCTATGACAGCAATAAAATACAGGTATATAAAAGTTAAATTCATAATTCAAAGAAAACTTCTCACTTAACATGAGCAACAAAAATACTAACTCAGAAAGCATGAATTTGTTGTATACTTTCAGGAAAATTGAAACGCAAACTATCAAACCATGAGAATATTTTCAGAAATAACTTACATAAATGATCTAATCGTTTAATGAAAAGACCCATCATGTTTCCAATAGTGTACAAAGTAAACCTCAAGAGGAGCTTATCAGTCTTATAATATAGATTAATTAAATTAAATTAAATTACATAGGGGTTACAACTGTTCACTTACTTTTAATCCTTTCTTAAGTTTACGAATTACTTTCTCAATTTCAAAATATTTTGAATCACACATGTAAATATCATGCTCCGGTATTTCAGTGGGCGAGCTAAAACACAGCACGTTAAGTTGTTTTGCAATCATTCGTTATCAGTACAAATGAATAGTAATAATAATAATAATACAAAATGGTAATAATGAGATCATGAACCGATCAATGTTAAACAACCGTTGAAAACCTGGAAGTAACGGGCGGCCACTACGTTTTAATATAGAGCAGCTCAGCAGCGCGCATCCACAAACGCACAGGCGGGTCTCGAACCCAGGACGTTCTACTTCATGCGGACGCCTTACTTTTAGACCATCAAGCCCGGATCTAATGGTGTTAACATCTAAACACAACCAATCCACGATATTGTGCAACTACCTTTCTTTGTCTTCGGTGAGTAACTGTCTCACACACAACACAATTGAACTCCAGTAACATATGAATTCCATGAAAACAGTATTAATTTATAAAGTGGATGAACACAATATTAGTTATATGGAATATGAATCCTTGACAGATAGAATTTGAGCGGCAACAAAAAGAGCTAGACAAACGTGACAATGGTCGCTACTCGGCAAATACCTGTTAGTCTTGCAGGTCAAGTGTGGTGCGAATAGCTGTCTTCGTGTTTAAAACTGTGAGACTGAGTGACATGTGTTCGAACCTACCAGTGAGAACCAGTTTTTTCAAGACTATATGTTTTTCTTTTCGATAAGTCCAAAAAATCAAGAAACGTAACTTCAAAACTTTTAATCGCTTACTAGTATAATTATTTTACTGATTATTATCAACAGAAAAATAAATCATCTAATAATTAATTACCCTGGGAGTAATCACAGGGGCGCATAACATAACATTTCCCTGTAGCTGAAGCAAGCGCATGAGTAGCATGATCAGCCCCAGTAAGAAATACTTCTTTAGGATAAAATAAACGTGTTGGTAAATGATCTACTGAAGATGAAGTAACGAACCATGGTCCAGTAAATAAAATAGCATTTTGACTGAAATTTAAAAGAAATGAGTAACAGTTTTGGTTAGATGAACAAAATTTTTGGAGATAAAAACTTAAAAGAAATCAACCCAGTGAATATCTGTGCACTAAACTTGTGTCACATTTATGGTGTACAAATCTGGGATACTATTTAGATGTTCAAACTGAAGAATGAGTTTTGCATGAAATCAGAGTTGCTGAATTGAAGTAAGATCAAACGGAATGATGAGCGAGTATTAATAATGTACTATTTTACGTCAAAATGATCACCAATAAACCAAGCTTAATATCACAACATACAGTTATCTTGAAAGAAATTAACTTTGTAAACGTTTAGTTTACTAAAATTTCTGATTACAAAACTACTAGACACTACAAGAATCTATGGAGCAAATCTTTTTAACATTTTTAAAGCATAGTATTTTCATCATATAGTATGAAGAGTTATTAAAAAGCATCTCGCTTTATCAAATATGTTTTTAAAAAAAACTAGAGAATTTAGATTAAATAAAGAACACATTGTGGGAGATGATAACAGTAGAATTATTGACGAAAAATTAGAATATTTGAAAATAGCTGGTTATTAACATTTGATTAATACAAAATAAAAGAGAAATATATTGAAATCCTTCAGATGCTTAGAGAATCGCTCAGACTAAGTCTTCTAAACATTCTTGGGATAATATACATCACATTCTGCTAGATTATTCTATTGTTACTTCAGTCGATATTCCCGAGACTTTGCTTTGAATATAGTATCTATATCTTGCCCCATTTGCTAGCACATTTAAACCAAGATTTTCGTGGAAATATACAGTTTTAGCAACAGAAATTTTAAAAAACATAAATATCTGAAAACACTATAGAGTGATAGTTATTTCTTTGGTAACTTACGCGCAGGATTTCCATAGCTTGTCGACTCGCACAATAGAACGTTCAGAAGATCCATTAGTGGAGGGGACATATAGAAAATCGCCTTTATGTCCAAATCAAGGGAACACAGTTACATGAAATCAATGTAATGGTAAAATTAACAGACATATTTTTTAATGTGAAGCAAAAAAACTAATATGAGCAATAGTTATGGGTGTTTATAAGCGCAGTTCTTTTTTCTAAAGCTAGCAGAAAGTTATATCTTGAACGCTTACTGATAGAGGCTGTTCAACATCATTATTTTCAGGTGCAAACAGATTACTGAAAAACCTGATTGTGCAGCATTTCACATTTGTGTTTTTCAACCAAGTGATGACAATCTGTTGTAACGGGGGAAGAAACTGTTTTTTCCTACACTACATTGGGGAGTCCTGACCGCAGCCGCCATATTGACGTAGTGATAGAACTTGCCTATTTTGGTCACTCAACTGAGCAATGTTGGCTGGAATATATATTCCTCTAAGTCCTACCATGTCAAGCAGGTCTGTTGAAGAACGGTTAGACTAAAAGAAGCAACTTAAGGCCCGAGGGCGAAGAAGTACTGCTGACTGTATATAGGTGTAACAGAAGTGAGGTGTTTCCTTTTGAAAACCAGCATCTGCTGCTTCTTCACGATGGAAGGAAGGGGTTAGAAAAGGTCGACTTTGAAAATGTCACACCACATCTTACCCCACGGATTTCATTTCTAGGAGGTAGTTCTTATGAAATTTAAAGCTAATTCACCAAAAATTTCCCATAAAAAGGCCATGTGCAAACGACCTCAGGCAGTTGTCTCTTGGGCTCTGAGGTCACGCTTCTAAGTTTTTTGGATCGCCACTAATTCAGCTTCCTTTTCAGGTCCCTTTAAAGAAAATGTTCTTCCATGGTATGGGCAGTCTGAAAGAGAAAACCGCACCCATACCTCTATCAGCACACAAGATCATTTACTTGATGTCCAAACCCCTGTATTACCCCTTAATAATTCTTCTATCCACATAACTAAACCTTCGCATTTATCTTTATCAACACGCGCCACACGTAGCAATTAACTGTTAATAACATGAATGAACTTACTTCAGAATAGAACTTCAAAAAAACATCTGTATGACATTTTATAGTTAGCTTAAACTTAACATCATTTGAAAATAATAGTTTATATTCTGAGCATTTACTTTACTGTAGCTATTATTAGGATTCATTTACAACGTTAAAATAGAGATCAAAGTGGTATAGAATTTCTCAGTGGGAGTGAGAGATCATGGCGATCATACTACCGTTCTGAATGTTTATAGTTATATATATATATATATATATATATATATATATATATATATATATATATATATATATATATATATAACATTATTAGGTGAATGGGTGGAATACATAAACTAAATGCAGCATTAATCAAGTTTTATTATTAATCACTTACCCAGTTTCACTGAAAATCCATTCTCATGAACATATTGCTCATAAACTACAGTTTCTTCAGTTTCAGTAAGATCCTCAAGAACAATGGACTATTGCAAATATTAAAAAATAAGACAATCAAAAATATATATAAACACCTATATATTGAAACAATACACTAAATAATTACTTCTTATTCACTATTCTATTCGGAATATTATGAATACAGTTCATTTCATCAGTATCACAAGTAAACAATATTATGTTACAAAATCAGTCAGTCAGAAAAGGCATGAAACTTGGTCCAAATGTGCATTAATCATAAATTGTCACACTTTAAATAAACACAATGAAACAAAAAGGCTATGGAATTAGTGACTTGTCATTTTTAACTGAAACCTCACTAATAATTAGATTTTAATAATTTAAATTTTTTTATGCACAAAACTATTGCTTGAAAATGATGAGATTCGACAAAAAATGAAATACTTACTTTCAAAGTTTGAGGCAAAGGATAATGCATTTGAACGAACAAACTGTTATTAACCTGTTCTAAGGCATTTCCTAAAGGTTCATTTGGAGGTAAACGTGTTGGTACAAATGGAGTAGGTCTAGCTTCTAATTCAATACCAGTCGGAAGTGGAATATTCCAGTCCTATAAACAAAAATTGTAATGTACAAAAAATATTTGAGACATAAATATTGGTACAAGAGGAAACCGAATACACATGTACCACACAACAAAATTGAGGTTGTGAAGATAAAGAGAATGGCGGGTGAGTATAATAAAAGAAGAGCAACAATGAGCAGAAATTAATGTGAAATTGAAATTATGATTAATAATAATAATAATAATAATAATAATAATAATAATAATAATAATAATAATAATAATGGGAGAAGCAGTTTAGTTAGGAAAAATACAAGAAAAGATTTTTTCAGTCAAAGTTCTTTTCATTTATATGAAGTAAAATAAAACTAATGAAGTACTCCATCTGACTTCTATGCCGAACGATGTCTAATACCATTTACGGCCACTGTGTCGCAGCATCTCTAGGATCCCAACCACACAGACAGACAGACCAACAGAAATCAGTCCTGTACAGCTTTTATACCATAACACCATGTCATACTGACCGCCTCTTCGCTTTTTCAAACCAGTCCCAACGTCGGCAAATAATGCGCGACATGGAATTTTGTGGGACGACATTCGTAAGACATGTCCAGCCCACCGAAATCAGTTACAAGTCGATGTTCCAATATAGTGACACCAGATGAATTATCGACGCTCTGTCCGAACACACGATGCTGAACGTTTCACATTACAAACATGATTTTGCAATCGGGTATCAGTAATCCTTCGGAGACAACGATGATCAAACACAGAGAGTCATCTAACATTCTGTGATTGAAGAAGTCAGGTCTCACAAGCATAGATCGAAACTCCCCTCATCAAAGCGTTGTAGATCCGACATTTTACTACCAAACTAACATCACGAAAGCGCCAAAGATGGGCATAGGTTCCTCTGGCTTTCACCATACTTGAATTGATTTCATAACTCGTGCAAACATCAACACTTACACAGCTACCCAGATACACGAAATTCTCGACTACTTCTATCCACTCACTACCCATGGTGAGTACAGGATCAGGGTCCTGTCAGTCCTGTAAAAGCGTTTGGCACTTGGAATGTGAAAAGCACATACCATACATACGGACACTAATTGCCAACTCATTAAGTGCGGATTGCGTGGCTTAGGTATCATCGCGAGTAAGATAGCATCATTCACATAATCAAGGTCCAAAAGTTTTTCTCCAGGCATCAGATCCACACCACCATTACTTACATTCATCAGAGCTGTTTCCAGAATGTCATCGATGGCGAAGTTGAAGAGGAATGGTGAGATTGGGCAACCCTGTCTAACCCCACTGCTCGAATGGAACAATGGAGAGAGGTGGTTGTATGCCCTCACTCTGCCTGGTGTGTTTTTATATAGGGCTTTTAGGATGTTAATAAACTTCTCAGGCACACCCTTCTTCATTAGAAAACCTCAGAAAATAGTCCTGTCCAACCAATCGAAGGCGGTCCTAGTATCAAGAAACATCATGATTGTTGGCCTGTGATAAGTGTGACGGTGTTCTAACATTTGGCTGAGAGTGAAGATAAGATCAATACATCTGCAACCAGAACTGAAACCAGCCTGCTTCTCGCAAGTCAATCTTTCTCGAGTTTTGAACAATCTATAAAGTATGATGGAAAGCAATAGTTTCGACACAATCGGAGTGGACTTACCACCGATAGCTGTTGCGTAAATGACGTGAACTATTTTTAAAGACAAGGACAACAATCGACTCATTCCACGATATTCGAACACTTTTCAACCGCCTGACATTCCTAAACAATCCAGTCAGCTTCTTAGTAAGAAGGTCCCCGAAGGTAGTCATCTGAACCTGGTGATTTGTGGCACTTCAAGAGTTGGAGTTCCTCGCGGATCTCCTACTCGTTATAGGTGGAACAGTCATCACGCGCATCGAGGTAGAACAGTCTGATCGACGTTGACGGGCCAGCAGACCAGTTGAACTGCCCCCCGAAAAACTCTGACCACCATCCAAGACACCGATAGATGTTAGTCATTGGCATCCCGTCATCTTCACAGATTGTTTTGCTCACACCATACTTCTTGCTGCTAGTAACTCGAATGACTTGAAAGAGCTCCCGCAGTTACAAGAAGCAGCTTTTGCTCTCAACTCATTGGCACGCTCCAACCACCAGGCTTATCAGTTTTTACGGAAGCTTCGCCCAATGTCATTACGTAACATCCCTCGTTTGTAGTCAGAATCACGGTCACCCGGATTAAACCGACGGGCTTCAATGAGTGGTAAGGAGTCTGTAGAAACCCTGTGCTTGTAAGCGAAACGTTTAGCAAAGCCACAAGCGACTTTATTCGCCATTCTCATGGAGTCATGCAATTGCTAGCCTTGAACCTAGCTCCGTTTGATATTTTGTCGCAACAGAAGCTGCAACCAATTTCTGACATTGATTTGTTTAGGACGATGAATTTGTTAGCCACTGAAAAGTAAGGTGAGATTAATGCAAACAAGTGCATGATTAGGGTCCACATAGGTACACCGAAAGGGGTGGCAGTCTTGTACACAACCACACTAGCGGTAGTTGATCGCGATGTGATTAATTTGAGTACAAACTTGAGATGTAGATGGGGGACACCAGGTAGCACACCGGCAATGACTGTGCCGGAAGTTAGTGTTAGCCAGGAACAGGTTATACTCTGAGTAATGTTGCAATAGACAGTTACCGCTATCTGTTTCAGTAATATCTGTTTAATCTCCAGTTGCCAAATGCTGACAGCTTGAATAGAACTAAACTCTTGATGAAATACATAAGGTAATAACTAACTTTAAACAAATGAGAATAGCAAGATCTGTTAGGATAATTTTAGTGATTTTCAAGGTGTTTGATTTAGTGTTGTCAATAAATTAACTGCGGTATTAGACAGGCGTTAGAAGCCGGATGTAAGTGCATAAGACAAGTTATAATCCCTGATCGCGAAAATGTACAAGAAACAATATAAATTCATTTGTATTGACCACGAATAACTCACTCTCTAGAAACTTGGTTTTTATACTTATCCGTTTTATCAACGGAGCTCAAGATAAGTGCGCCTAACAAAACCATGAAGCGCTCTGACTTGTTCATGGATGTATTAAGTAAATTAAAGAACACTTATCAATGTATAACTATTTTCATTCTGACCTAAAGATGGTAAAGGGTATCTTCAACCATTGTGTTGCGGTCACATTTATTATCGAAATTAGTTACCAAAAAATACATAAACCGACTGAGGAACCTTTACCGGAATGCTATTGGTTAGATCATAGCCCATGATAAACTATCAACAGTATGTCAACTGAAGTTCGTCGAAACTATCCAATTATTATTATTATTATTAATGGCTTTATTCAGTATTATATTTTTTGGTACAATATAGAATTCTCAGCACAAAGTATTTCAACAAGTTTCCTTTCCTTATTTATTGAACGACCCTTGTGATAAACATCGGGTGGTCGCCAGTTAGATGTTAGCAGTTCAGGAATCGACATCCGAATAATGTATATTCTTTTCAATGCATATTTCCAGCAACCACGTTTCTGATTGGACTCTTTTGTAACTTGTAAAGCAAAATGTCGTAAACTTTTCACAAACGCACCTGAATAGATTATGCGACTAATATGCATAATGATGTGTTAAAACAAAAAAGAAAACAGATAACTTGTTGAAATACCCAGATGGCAGGAACAGGTAGCCCAGATATTCAAGCAGGCCGCCTTGGTTTCTTATTTTCTTAATCTAATTTTTTCAGATAATATTCAAGAAATAAAACGTTTTAAATCCGAAATTCAGGGACTAATTTCATACATGGAGGCACTCGGATTGATTTAGATTGTGGTCTCAAAACGTGCCCCAAGTGCAAAGAAACCTCATAACATAAGCTAGTATATAGACTAATTCAAACAACAGCGTATTTAGTAGTACAAATCTATCAACTTTTTCATTTGAAAAGTCTATTAAATGTTTAGGTAACTTGGTAAAAATACCTATAAATCTATTCACATTTGATAAACATACATAGAATACAATTCTGAAAATGAGGTCATTTTGCTGCAAGGTATAAATTTTATGAATGTGAAGATAAATTCTCATAAAAATTGTGAGCCAAAAATCGAAATGTTACGTATTCTTACGTCGAGATGTTGTGTACACTGTGAGTAGTACTAATTAACCAGTTGGACTTAACAAGATGAAAGTAAAAACCAAGTACTAAGCATTTCTTTTCTCACTATATATGTGACTTCAAATGTCCTAGTATGGATGACGGTAGGAAGGAACCGCTCTCACTTTCGAGACGTTCTCATAAAGCTGTGTTTGTAGTTTGCACCACGGAAGTCCACTTCTATGCCTTCATGCAAAGGGGTTATTTACGAAAATAAGACAACGAAGAGCAAACCAGGTTGGTGAATACAGAAGATTCACTTAGAGGAGTTGGGAAGCTCCAATTCCCTAACAACGACGTATATAGGCTTCAGAGTGTTGAGAGGAGGAGTGTTACATAAACCTACTTTTATTCAATAGCTATCATGGAATGAAGGCTCCTGAAGTTCTGCCTAAGTCTTTAGATCGAAGGCTCGAGGAGAAGCCCCATGAAAAAAACAAACTGCTTCAGTCTGAGCTCCCGAGCAGCATCCCAACACACCCGCAAATCTTAAGCACGTACTATTTTTGGGCGCCCAGTTATACCAGATTTCATGTGAATTCAATAAACAATAAATAAACCTTAATATAAGAATATATTGCATAAGTCACAAAAAGAAATGAATCAAACTTTATTATTTTCTTAACCTACCCTGACTTTCGTAAATAACTGGGATGTAATGGAGAACTGAGATTCACAAATAAATACATCACGTTCTTCAAGATTCTAAATGGAAGAGAAAGCAATTACACATTAAAAATAAAAATATTTAAAGACAGGTTAGAAAATACTACTGGTAGTGTAGTGGAGTGCAGTTTTAATTAAATGTTTAAATTATTTAACGATGCAAATCTCCACCATTTCAACATTCTTAAACATAAAAATTAAGAATCACTTTCACGGAAAATAAAACTGACTTCCATGTTTCGAAACCATATATATACCAAATTCACTTGGTATTGTTTGTTTAAATCTTCCGATTGATGTTCACTCAGAGTGAACACCAACTATGAGATACAGGTACATCTACTTGACGAGTCCCAAATAAGACGAAACGCGCGTCCTGGATTCCACTGCCAGTCATTATTCATCTTTGCACATGTATATACCAGTCAGTCATCCGCAATGGACTTACTTACTATTACTAAGTAGATATTTGTCGACCTAAATCATGAATAGGGCTAGCAAAAAAAACAAATACACATCCCACGGCAAATATACAAAACAGAAGTCCACTTTATTCCTCTTAGTTAACTGATATGAAACAATGACTATCAAATGGAATGAAATGTGAATACTAGGAATATTTTCTAATGATATACTTACAGAGGTAATTCTGTTTAATGTCAACAAATAATAAATAAATAAACTGAGCTTAAGTACATGTACAGAAAATATCAGCTAATAAATTTGCAGTGACCGAGATGATCGAAAGATATTCACTATGTCAACAGAGTAAGAGTGGTGGCTCAACAGTTAAAGAAACGAAAATTCAGCCATTGAGTTGTAGGTTAAGAACCAGCTCATCCTACTTCTCTATTCGGGTAGACGGTTAGTATCGCCAGCTCCCCATCACACTTGAAATCTGATTCATAGCCAAATATACAAATCTGTCTAAACGGTAACTGGGTTAGTAATAATACACTGATAGCAAGAATTTAGATTATTACTTATCAGATGTGTTTTTTTCGTTTTCCATCTCCTATTTCTTCGTTATATTGTTAATCTATATGGCGGATTTATCACACCATCATTATCACAAATTAATCAGTCAGTCAGTCAGTAACAACGTAGAACTTCGTACGTACGTACATCAGTTCGAGTTGCCACACCACATTAGCACAGAGATGCAGTTGTCGATTCAAATCCCGTAGTGGTAGAGGTAATAAGAGTATAAGCAGTAATCGGGAAGATTAGGGTTTGGAGATGTTATTTAAAGAGTATAATCCAGTGAAATAAATTTGGGAAGAGAAAAAGAGACAAGGAAGAATCAGGAGATTAGAATTTAGAAGAACACAAAGAGTGTATGCACCTGCGCCATTGCAAACGATTTTGAGCCATGTCATCCAGGGTCTCTAACCATCGGTTGCTATCAATTCGCGGTCCCCAACCAGGTAGTCTACACCTACCGACATGACTCAGACCACTTGTCAGTGACTTCATGGACTTATGCCATGTTTTGGTCTGGCCGCCCCTAGCTTTCTTCCAACCTACTCCTATACCACTGAACATCGCACGTCGAGGCAGTCGGTCGTTGGGCATACGTAACACGTGTCCAAGCCATCTCAACTGATGAAGTTTCACTACGTCATCAATTGATTTGCCATCCTTACCTAGTACCCGTTTCCAACTAATGGTCAAACTTGAACGTTTCTATTCATCAGAACGTTAAAAGACTAGATAGATGTTTACAAGCCTCATCTATAAGTTGAAATTTATAGTTATTTTTAAGTACAACAGTGAATGATGCTTTGATATTTTCTTACAAACGACAAAGTTTATAATTGTTAACTAACTTTTGGCTTGTAACGAATGAATTGCGAAATATGCATCACAAGACAACGTCCCACTATTTGATTAATTTGAACTGTCTCACCAAGAGCTGTACGAAAAACTTCAGCGGCTAAAAGACGCCTTCGACGTGAAGGATGTGCTTCAGCTGGTCGTAAATACATAGACAGTCGAACATTAATTGTATAAGGATGGTCGACCTTCACAGACGATTCAATGTTATCACAACTGTTTTCCCTTTTCGATTGATCTTCTTTATCAGGTATTTGTTCTTCGATTTTGGACAGCGAATGCTCTACCCGGCTAATACGTGTTATGCGACCAATATGGCACTGAGTAACATTGGGTCGCATCGGTTCGACATATACATAATCTCCAACATGATACGTTTGACCACGTGCTTCGAAATGCTTAAAGAAATATTTGATTACAAAATAATTATTCACTGAATTATGAGTGGAAATTTTTAATTTTTTTGCATAAGTACAAAGTAAACAGCTTAATCTTCGAAACCCCTCATGATGAAGTGCTGTAAAGGATTTCGAAAAACTAATTCAGATCACATAGATATAATACATTCTACGTTACAGATAGGCAACAGTAATATAAAGATGCTACACAGAATACAAAAAAATGCAAAACTGACACCAAAAATTGAGACTTAGTTTAAGTGTGAAAACTGTATAGACCCCGATTATCTATAATACTATTGGATAATACTGAAAAAGTAATAATAAAAGCATACTTTCAATTCGCATTCTCCATCTGAAAGTTGATTTAAAGTTTCTTCTCCGTTTTCATCATCATAAACTGGAAGTTTATGGTTTGCATTTTCTTCAGTAATATCACGTTCTAAGGCTGCTTCTGTATACGACAAGGCAGGACTGTACAAAACCACATGAGAAGGTAATACAGATCCAGAATCATTATTTGGTGAAGTTTGAGTTCCCGATCTCCGATGGCATAATTCATCCCTAAGACGAACCCAACGGTGAGCTAATTCAGCAGCATCTAATCGTTGTTGTTTAGTAGGGCAAGGATTTTTCACTTCCGCTGGTTGATCAGATCCTTCTCCGATTCGGGCTCTAGCCAATATCCCAAGCCAGTCTGACTGAAGACTATCAAGACGATGATAAGAACCTTCTGCCACTGCACGATGAAGTGCAGCCAAACGAGCTGCAGTCACTGAAGTAAGCATAGATTCAGTACCATCACCCGCTATTAATGAATCTACTAATCCTCGACCATCTGCATCGCAAGCCGTTAACATTGCATTATGAAGATTAGTCAGCAGACGACGTAAGCCAGTAGAAACATCAGGAGCAACACATGGAGGTATTGAAAGTGACTGCTGATGGGCAGACAATAATAATGATCGCTTGGCAAGACATACCCGATGAAGTATCAGTGTATCCTAAATCACAGAAAAATTTAATAATGCATTACCAGTTTTAGAGATAGTAAAAAGTTGAATGAGTGGCTAGGTAGGAAAATCAAGCTCACCGCATAAATCTGTGAATCAGGTTCATTAAATCTGCATGCGTTGTCAAACATTAGAAAAAGTTCACCAGCGAACTCTTCAAAATCCGTATATTTCATTTGAACCAGTTGTTTAGCCACACTTTGTAATTCTACGGGTTTCTTAATAAACTCATAATAAGTTGGAAGCTCATTTCTAGTTGGTAAACGCATAAACGGATTAGATAAAACTCTCCCGTTGATTTGATATTCACGAACTGCCTGAAAAAGCTCCAACATGACACGTTGTAAGAGTGAACAAGTTGGTTGACCAGATTGTTGATGATGAACAGCAGGAACAGTATTGACTAAACTAGCATGTGATTGAATATTTGAACCATCCAACTGTTGTGTTAAACTAAATTTAACGTAAATTTAAAAACTAAGTATGAAAGTTGGGATGAATTTATAGAGAATGAAAAAAAAAAATTTACAGAAATGATAATTCACCAATGAAGGAAACTGGTTAAATGACATAAACGCAAATTAATGAAGTGAATTCGTTAAAATGAGTGAATCAGTCTGTAGACTAAAGGCAAGGGAAGAATTACTGCCCTATTCTGTTACTCAATATTTATGTCACGTTGATTTCCTCTGAAATGAAACAGAAATATCCAGGTTTTTGTTACATGTAAAACATGAAATTAAAAAAAACTGAGAAAATCAAGACATCTAAATAACAAGAATAATTTTACGCGGGTTTGAACAACGTTTTAAATCTTCGGATCACCCATACGGCATAAACTAGAAACAATACACAGTTAATGACAGCACAAAGAAGGTGAATTTACGACGCATGAAACATTAAACAACTGTTTATTAGAATTTTTTATAATCCAAGCTCATTCGGAGAATCACACTAACAATTTAGTCAATCTTTAATAACGCTTATACAGAAATTATAATTTCATTAGATATGGGAGTGGGCTAAATTAAATGTTGGGACAAAATATAATTTTTGAACGAGGATTTCATTTTCACACATTAATTCCGCTGATGAAACCTTTTGCGATAATAATGAATCAGCAGCTCAAATCACCTGTGCATGTTGGTCTGTCAGCCACAAAGTGAGGGACATGATACAAATGTGTACAATATGTGAAAGGAGCTTTGAATACACTATTGATATAATAATTTCGCAGCGTCAGATAATATGCAAATATTATATCATTGTGATGACAGAGATTTGATAACGACTCAATGTCCTTGAGAAGAATAGAAACCGAGCTTTGGAACAACCTGTGAAGACTAACATTCCCTCTTTCACACAAACCATACTGTCGGCATAAAACAGGATATAGATTATATTATTATTATTATTATTATTATTATTATTATTATTATTATTATTATTATTAGCACTATTCAATATTATATTTTGGTACAATATAGAATTCCCAGCACAAGCGTAGCAAGATTTCCTTGCATATTCACCACTAAGAAATCTTTTTTGATGCGCATGACTGGACAGTGGTTAGTTTGTAATAAGGCATCCTTTGTTTTATTGCATACCATGTCCACAATCAACACATTAAAATAACAGGCTACACGATTATCACCACCGTCTGTTTGTTGTTAGTGGTGACGATGCTGACATGCTTTCCTTCGCAAATTTATGATCTAATTGTTATTTGTCTGAATACAAGGAACAAGAACATAAGTATGTAATCGACTGTTTGTTTTTGATGTAACACAACTTTGGCCTTAGAGATTTATACTGAAAAATGCCTCCAACAATATTTTGATCCATATCATCTGCAAGAAGAGAAGTGAAACTCACGGTTCCGTAGTAAGTGAACTACGAGAAGTTATTGGTCGATTAACATTGCCATTACATGAGACAAAAGTCCTCAAGCGCTTTTTAACAATCGAATCCAAAAGCTTTGCATCATTATAAACTGACGAACCTTCTTCATTATAATTGCAAGCATTGTTAAACATCAATTGAAGATCAAGAACCATTTCATCGTGTGACGAGTACTGAGAAAGATATGCGGGAATAAAAGAGAAAATGAGAGAGATCTCTTCAAAAATAAATACTGTAAAATTAGAATACCTATTGTGAGATTTGATTATACGCTGAAAAATAAAATTTATAAATCGTCTCATAAAAATATTTAAATTTATCAGCATTTAACAGACTTCTTAATATTGGTCAACTTTGAAGTCTACAAGGAGTAGAAAAGTATGTTGGAATTCGTCAGTCTGATATTTCACGTATATTAAGCAAAGAGAAGCGTTCTCGAATTGCTACGTTTGAAGAGATTACGAGTTCACCTAAATCTGAGAATGGAACAAAGACTAAGAGACACAATGACCAAATAAGCTAACTGTATCGATGAATCCCAGAACAGCCAACAAGAGAGAGAAGTCTTCATTCAGAAGAGGGAAAATGTATTCCACAAGCAGGCAGAAGCACGAACAGTAACAACTCAAGCGTATATATACAGCATAAAAATGTCCTTGAGGAACGGTACAAAATAGCATATTAAAAGAGACAACTAACCAATGACATTTAAGGTCCTCCCAAGTAAGAAATACAATATGAAGGTGAAAATGGGTGCTTTCGGAGCAAAAACAAGTCCAAATTTCAAAAATAAAATTGAAAGAATAAGACATTAACCAAGTGAGTTCTGTGGTTCTAGAACCCCCAACACAGATAATTCATTACAAATAGTGGTAGACTTAGAGAAGTAAATGACTGCATAGTACATAATATGCGATTTTTATGCTTCGGCTTATCTGAATTATACTCCCATTGCCTGCTAGCCATATAATGTATATACTTACCTGCTTAAGGGGTTCAGCACACCAGTTTAACACTTTTGGAACTATTTGTTCGCATAACCCTATACTTTTGCAAAGACAATAAGAACTATATTTTGAGGGTTTTAGCAGAACAGTAAATACAATAGAGGAAATTCGAGTACAATGAAAATTCTCATTTTGGCATTTATTAAAAAGAACGAATAAAGTAAAATTTCCTTTCCACTAGTTTTTCATTATGGCTATACATTGACATATACAGTCGTCCGATAATGAAAAGCACCACTAAAGACGAACTCCCTGAATTTTCTAAGTCTATGTGTATTTAGCAATTCGACTGCTCCTGTGAAGTCAGTTTTATATAGAGTGTAAAATCCAGCAACTCCATCACTATACAGCGAAACACTATCCATCTTGGTTGAACAAAGGACAGGTAAAAGTGGCTAAGAGTTCTATTCTTGCTCACATGATGGGCACAGGACATCAAGGTGACATGAATAAAGCTTTTACCATTATTCACCAAATCCCATCAAATTTGCCGAATGGTTTAAGAGTTAGTCTTTTGTACATTGCTGAAGCTACCAAAATCCACATTCAAAAATCTAACATTTGCATTCAAAGGAAGTTTGTATAACCACTCTAGTTACCTTGCCCATCGATATAGGAGTGAGTTTAGCTAAACTTGGATTGATTACACCTTTTCAAAAATATTAAAACAATTTTCTTATCTAGTTTCTTTTTGTAATTTTACATATTCTCAATATCTGTCTTTTTATTCTTACATAGCTACCACAATACTGACCTTTCATCAAAGTATTTTGTCAATATTTTTTTAGATATTATATAATGTAGCAATTGTTTAATTGAACTTTTCGAGTAATTATTTTGATTATTATAATCTTCTGTCATCCAACTACCCAATATTTTACAATCAATATGACATTGCATTATCCAACTACTCGATTAGTGTCAACTCTGAACATGTGAGCCAATGTTTGAAAGTTGATTATGTGAAAATCACTGAGCTACCATCATTCAACACAATGAACAGTTAATAAACGGAATTATCTATCAATAAACAAATGTAATATAATATAATTCTTATAAAAGCTTACTTTTCCTTCATCCATTTTATGTTTGATCATTGTTAAATCTATTGGATTAGAAATTACTTGGTAATAATCTGGATGTACATCCCTTGATGGTAAGCTTACAAATGTATCTCGAGGATAATGTCCATCGTTCTAATTAAACACAGGATCAAAGAGAAGAAAGTATTACAATTAGATAGTAGAAATTAATAGTTTGGAAAATACTAATAAATCAAACTATATAATACATGAAATTATGTCTGTAAGAAGAAAGCAAGAAACAACTTACTGCGCGAAAATAATAAACAGTTTTGTATAAATTTTGCAGTCTTTTTAGAGTAGCCTCTTCTCCTGTAACTAATTGATGTCCAGATCGTCTAAGTGGAGTTTGATCATATTGTGGATAATTTATGCCTTCTGACAGTGTAGTTGATGATACAGTTGGATTATTTCCATTAGGACTGAATGGAACTGTATCTGGATTATCTGGTTTAATGTTCAACTATGAAATATGAATGGGAAAATAATCATACAAATTGTTAGCTTCTTTCACAGACATAAGACAGAGTTTAGTTAATATAATTATTATTATGGTTAAAATAATAATAACAGAACAACAAAAGCAAAAACTACTACGATGAATCATTAAGATCTACCACATTATATGTGCCAGGTTATTTTGTGATCTACTGTTCGTGTTAGATATTATTCAAATTAGTTAAGGTTTCCAGGGTTGGTGTCAATGTAAAGTTATGCCAGTTAGAGAGGTTTATTTAGTGGGTTCAGTAATAAAAACGAGTAAACATTTAAAGTTCCTATAATCACACTTGTGGAATGGGATATACTTGAATGTGTAAGCATATTCAAGGCATTTTCAGAGAAGTAGGCATTGATGCAGCAAACAAAAGATGGGAGTGATTTTAATTCACAGACAGATTGTGGTAAATAATTCTAGAGTGTGGAAAATTTACTGGTAAATTGATTCATATGAATAGAAGATTTAGAATGAGATTTTTTCACTAATGACAAAGAGTTATGGATGCTTTAACTAGGAGTAACAAACATTATCATAAGTGAACAACTTACTGCTATTTCTGAATTCTTAAGTTCTATACACTTTTTATGGGCAATCTCTTGCAAACGAATAGAATCCTGATGTATTGCACTTTGTTCAACATTATATTGTTGAGCATTGTTGAATACTATATCTAAATCCATGAGAACAGTATCTAATGAAGTGTATTCATATCTCTGAAAAAAGTAGTTGAATATAAAATAAGATTGATGATCTATTTAATTCACATAAAATTAGGCGCAATTCGTAAAATATATCCAACATTAACCAATTAATCAATACAACTCGTCTAAAAAAATACAGGATAATATTAATAATAAAACAATCTCCACAAATCTCCCATATTAATAATAATCCAATGCTCAATAGTGACTAGTTCCAATATGCAACTCATGGAGTTCTAGTGAGGAGCCGTGATCAGTGGAGTTCAGCCTGTCTGGCGTGAGACAGTTATCCACCGCAGGCAGTGGATAAGGGGTTGGGCAAGATCATAGATTGACTAATGCTCCACATTAACACTGTTGGATCACGAGCTCATGGTTTAGAGGTTAAGCATCCGTGCCCAAGACAAAAGGTATTGGTTTGATCCCCACGTCTGAAATCGTGGATGAGCACTTCTCAAGACTCCCATGCTGTCCAGCGCTTGCAGGTTTCCAATGATGATCTAGCTAAGATTAGTTCGTGATTTTAACTGTAAAAATACTACTATCTCCATAAATCCCTCATAGTAATAATAGAAACAATTACCTTAATTTTCTTCTTAATACTCGAGAGGCATAATGGATTGGTAATCTCCTCATAGTAGTCAGGATATAACCTGAAACGAAAAACCGAAAACAAATAATTAAGTATGGTAAAAGATGACACGTGTGAATTTGAAGAACAATGTTATCTCCAAATACATATTACGCACACACCTTCTAGAAGGAAGTCGGAAAAATGGTGTTGACATTGGTTGACCATCTTCATTAAGAGCATCCAATACGACTTGTAAAAGTTTTTCTTGTAAGCGTCTATGGGCTCGTGAAGCACATGAATGTGGTAAATTAGTTCCACCTAGTTCACCAGTTGCACTTGTACTATACTGAGAATGCATGCTTGCTGGAGAAAGAGGTTCTCTTGATGGACTTCGTTTTATTGTATCTTCAGGATAGGGATTACGACGAGGGCGTCCACGTTTTCTTTTTATGGAAATTGAAGCTACTGATGAACAGCTTTGAGATGTACCAGTTGCTCGAGTATCCTCATCATCCCCAGAAAGTTCAAAAGCTGCTTCAGTACATTCATCTATTTGACTTGAACTGTCCGGAGGATCAGATAAGTCAGGCATTGAAGCAAACTGCTCCACAACCTCATGTGGTATGTAATTTAAACGAGATGCACGCCTTAAATTTAAAAAGAAAAATGATGCATACATTATTATGAGCTGAAAGCCTAAGTGGCACAAAAACGTATATTAAGACAAACGATGAAAAAATATAGTTGGATATTGTTAGGAACAAACTCGATGTAAATGAAAGCTTTTACCCACTTACTTTCCACGCTCCCGGTTGGTTCGAACTGGAGGATGTTCTGCTTCACTACGTTTACCCTTCAAAATCCTGGCCAATGTCGCTGCATCCTGAAGAATAAATGTGACATTAGAAGTTGTGAGTATATTAATTATTAAACTAAACGAGGTCCTTTAGCTATAAGAATTGTTCATTTTAATGATACCATAAACCAAACTAGTTGGATTATGAGGTTCTTACTTGGTACATAATGACTGCGAAAGGAAAGTCAACAAAAACACAAATACGGGTAGTCCAAAACAAAATTATTAATTCTCTAACCAACCTGGTAGATAACTGACTTTGGTTCGTTAAAAGTTTTAGCATTCCGAGCTAACAGTAAAAAATCCCTTTCCAACTCATCCATGGAATTATATTTTCCAGACGAAATCCGTCTGGCAATCATTCTTAAGTCAATTGGCTCCTTGATAACAACGTAGTATACAGGATAAAGCTGAAATGGAGAAAAAGATTGATTAATTAAAGAATAACAGCATACAGTCCATATTTTAATTGTTCACATAGTTACCATAAAATCAAATATTTATACTACGTTGCGTAGTAAATGACTCTGCCCCCAAATGCCCTGGTATGGCCTAGAGTGGGGAAAGTCCGCTCTCCCTCTCGAAATGCTCTCATATGGCCACGCGTATACACCCTCTGCCAGAGAAGTCCTACTCACTGATTTCTAGTACCACTGGTGTTGTTTACGAAATTGAGAGGACGAAAAGCGAACGTCCGGCGCTTTAACCGGACCCCAAACCAATGGCACACATGGGCTCCAGTATCCTGAAGGAACAAATGGCGTATGAACCAATCGTTGGTCACCGGCTACCATGGGAATACATCTCCTCACGATGCTCCACTGCCTTGTGGGTCAGACCTTTAGGTCAAAGGCTCGGGGTGTGGCCCCCTAAGAAAACCACCTGCTTCGGTCTGGGCACCCGGGCAGTATCACAGCCCACACACACACAAATATGGTGTGGCGCATATGTATTTGGTGCCCTCTTGAACTAAAGTTTATGTGTTGAAATAAATAAATAAATGACTCTACGCCAGTCAGTCAGCTACAACGTAGGACCAGGCACATACATGCATCGGTCCAAGTTGCCACACCTTATTAGCACAAGATGAACACCAAATTCATAGAAGTAGTTGATTCGATGGTGGTAATATATAAAAGAAAAATTGTATATAAGGATATAATACAGGAACAAAGAATTAGTTGGTAGAAAGATATAAAGCAATTTTAATCTCATAGTTTAATGGAAAACAGAGAGTGTCTACACCGACGCCATTGTGATCGATTATGAGACATATCACCCAAAGTCTCCAACCATTGGTTACGATAGTTACGCGGACCCCAACCAAGCAGTCTGCATCTACCTACAAGGTTAAGACTAGAAGTTAGTGATTTCAAGGACTAATGCCCTAACTTTCTTCAACGACTCTATGAGAAGTGCTTATATCATAACCAATATACGATGTCCAGGGTTACTGGTTTGCATCTGTTTTGAAAGAAAAAAGTACAATCATTTCATCAGGTGAACAAAAGTAGGAAATAAACTAACACAGACTTTTTATTCTGAACAAGACATAGATAAATCACATTAAAGACCTTAACTGTCATCAGAATACACACAACAACAACCTGATAGCTAATAAATAATGAATGTACATCTCAGTTTTACTAAATGTTACTACCAGTTAGTTGCACAACAAAAAGATTATTCAATTAAAATCAGTTAAGCCACCTTTCATAAATTAATCAAACAAGAATAAATCAACAAATAACCAACCTCTCTAGATGGTAGATGAGTAAATGTTGGGGCTAATGGACGATCATTTTCGCCTACATATTTTGCAATAGAAGCAAATAATAGTTCATATGGATTATCCAACTGTGTTGAACTTGGTTGACTAGATGTTAAATTGATAGTGCTAACTTCTGATGGAGCAATACGTGAATCATCTGAAGCTGCGATTGACAAAGTTTCAGCCTTAAGAATTTAATTGGTAAAAAAAGATGACAAAAATATTTAGAAAGGATGATACTACTATTACTTTATTCAGCAATGTTTGATGAACGCAACTATAAAGGAAGAGATTCTAGATCAAACTACGGAAATACACAAGAAGAAAAAGACAAAAATACCTCATTTATGACACTCTATTTTAAAGATAGAGAGCTATGGAGATTATTTTATGTCTGACAATTTTTATTACGTCTGTTTTCACTAATTTATTGTATGCTGCTGACAGACTCAATTTCAGAGATTTTCAATTTGAATATGAATAAATTGAAGACAGATATTTCCGATGGTAATATCAACTGACCAGACACTTAAGAAGACAGAGTTAGAAGCCTAGCCTACAAGAGCTTGGTACGTGTTTTCGTCATATAAAGGTTAAATAACGACATTTTTTGTCCCATTATTGTACCCTTTAAGGATGAGGCTAACTGGGATGTCAATTGCCTGTGTCGAGTGTACATGTGAACGAAGAGTTAAAGTATTTTTTTAAAAAGGAAGGTTTTATGCAATCCTCTACATTTTTTAGTTATTAACACCTTTAATAGCATTTGTAAGTAATATATTTAAGGTTGAACTTTATATTTTGAGATAAATCAAGCACTAAGTAGATGATTTATGATAATAAAATAATAAATTTGCGACATAATTACGGCTGTTTTGATTGTATTAAATATCTTACAGCTTTTTTCTGCGCTGCTTACTTTTGTTAATTTAATCGGGTCATTTATTTATTCTCTGAAGCATAGACTTGCACTACGTAGTAAAAGATTACAAATTCGATTTCCTACCCACTGAAATATTACAAATATGCTAGTTACTGTTAATGATAGATATGAATTTTTCAACTTTGAATTTCACCACATCATAAGCGCCGACCTTCACTATAAAGCTTAGACATTACCAATCATGAAGTTAAAGGCGTCTCGTAACTCTATTAGTTTGTCGTTTAAAATTACAGAAATAATGACGTAATTATCATAGGACTAAAACTAGATATCAGATAAATACATGAAGTATTTGACCAAATAAATTAGAAGATACGACAGAACATTATACGGAGGAAAAACTGTATGACAACCAATTTTATATGGTAAGATCAGTTATTTTATATAGCATCCAGTACAATCAAAATAAAAACCATATATATAGAAAAGGATCAACAGACCTCTTCTTCATCTCGTTCTTCGGTAACGAATGGACGCCTGCGAGTTGCACGCCTATCAGTAACTAAAACAGAATGATAAAAACATTGAGCAACTATATACATAAAAACAGTAAGATGATGATAAAGTGTTCGAAAGGTAAAAATTAATCATTCTTTTTTGTTCTAAAATATTCTACTAAAAATTGTAATAGTTTAAGAACGTACCGCTACTACTTGTTGAACTTGTAGTGGAATCAGTACTCTTGGTAGCTATTGATTGAAGAACCTGACGCTCGTGGTCAAAAACATCTTGTAATTCAACAGCTTTGGCGAACTCAGTTGTTGAGGCCGGATAGAATGCTTTTGTATTGGCTACTATTAAATTAACGTCCGTAGCCATTTGATCAACGCTTTCATACTCACATGCCTTAATTTTTGCTTGAATACGAGCTAAATCCATAGGTTCTCTTACTGCTTCATAATAATCTGGATTTGACCTATATGGGAGGTTTTTAATTGTCAAGTTTAAAGAAAGTGTATTGTTAAAAGGAGAGGATTAGGAATCATAAAATAGTGTATTAGTTTATATTAGTTTGAAATAATGAGAAAAAGTAAATACACAAAAGCAAAAAAGTCGGTAATTCCAAGTCATCGCACCAGCTTAAGTTGCAACACCATCTCACCATAAGATGAATTAGTAGAAGTACCAATGATAACAAGAGTAAATACAGAGAATATTATTTGAGAAGGAACTAGTTAGCGAAACAAAAGGTATAAAATAAACTTAAAACTGGAGATCAGAAGGAATATAAAGTGTAGTTGATTCTGAGCTATCTGGTATCGATTCACAACAAGGCTTAGGTCAATTTTCAATAAGTTTACAGACAGGTGGGACATCTTAGTTCGGCTATTCCTATGCTTCTTCCAGGAGAAAATACCAAAAGTAAAACAATACTTAGCTTCTGGGTTTTCATTTAGGTGTCAGCAGATATGTACTCAAACCAGAGCATAATCATAAATAAAGCGATAAAAAATGCAACAAACCCCCACTCACATCTAATATTGATCAAGTGTCAGACATTTGATTGAAATGGGCAACCGCAAAACTAAACAAAAATTTTAACTATATTTGACACTTCTACCGACCAGGAACAAATAGTTGCTCAATCATTATTATCAGTTAATCAAGTTAAAATTTAACATAAAATCCCCCAAGTTTTTCTCATTCCACACAGGTTGTCTAAATATGAAGTAGATTTGCAGGTGATTTCAATTACAGAATGCCAATATTACCAAACATAGGTTTAAGGCTGTTGATAGAATTCGTCTGTGTTTCCTGATATCGATTAGCTGATATACAAGGAAACACAGAAGCATTTAGCAACTTTTTAGTTACTGTCCGATAACTCAAGAAGATACCGAACAAGAAACCACTGAAAGATACATGTGAACGTTTTCTTCCGTCAATCATAATAAAACGTGCGTCAGCCCAACTTTTTATAACACACTAGCGCTATGAGATGAAATTAACAAGATGAGTAGGATAGGAGTCGAAATAATAATAGTATCAATAGTGTAATAAAGACCAAAGATTGATGTTTTAGTTGGAAAAGAAGGAATGAGGAAGAGGTAAGAGGAAATATTAGGGCTTGAAACATGAGAATGAATACGACCGTTCTACTAAAACCGATTTGAAGTCTAACACATAACGTCTACGACTACTGATCATAGATGCATTCATCTCTCTGCCTTTAGATCTTCAATTGTGAAGTTCTTTTATGTACTTCTTACTCAATGAATTCATCTTTTCTCCCTTATTCACATCATCTATACAAAGTGTTTTATATTAATATCACTGCGACTACAAATGTCAAGACAGTTCTACGGTATGGGGCAGAAACCTGAAGAACTACGAAAACCATCATCCAGAAGACACAGGTGTTTATTAACAGCTGTCTACGTAAAATACTTCGGATCCGTTGCCCGGACACTATTAGCAATAACCTACTGTGGGAGAGAACAAACCAGATCCCAGTGGAGGAGGAAATCAGGAAGAAGAGCTGGAAGTGGATAGAACACACATTGAGGAAAGCACCCAACTAAGTCACAAGACAAGCCCTCACATGGAATCCTCAAGGCCAAAGGAAAAGAGGAAAACCAAAGAACACATTACGCCGGGAAATGGAAATAGACATGAAAAAAATGAATAAGAATTGGATGGAACTAGAAAAGAAGGCCCAGGACAGAGCGGGTTGAAGAATGCTGGTCGGTGACCTATCCTCCATTGGGAGTAACAGGCGTAAGTAAGTAAGTAAGTAACTGAGACTTACTAATTTTACTAATATAGGATTTGTCTTGATACTTGTTGTGCTAATTTGGGGTACCAACAGAAGCTGACGAACGTATTTGCGAGGTTCTATGTTGCATAAAACTGACTGGCTAGTTGCAGTTATCGTGTGAACACTAAGCAGGTGATTTGCATTACTAATATGATTCAGCTAAACAACCAATGGTTTCATAGAGTGATGTTTTGTACCTGTTTGATCACCTTTATTTTTCTTCAAACTTGCTCCTATATTTATGCTGTCGGTTCCCTTCACGAATTCGAATAAAGCCAGTGTTAGCGGGACATAGACTGGATTAAAGCAAGCTCAATGCACGATTGCTTTGGTGCTAATTCTTATCCAATCAGCACTAGTCGATAGCTGGAGAATACTCTGGAATCTTTTCATGTAAAAACTATAAATATACTGACGTTTTCCCTATTGTGCTTCTTCTTACTTCCATCTAACCTTGTTATTTGGAATATAATCTCTTTCCTGTTCAACCGTGTTCTGACTTGGAGACTTGTCGAGTGATTGGTGTCCAAGAATATTAAGCAATAGGTATAGCTGGGTCATACCGTAAGAAAGAGATTATGACAGCCAGGATCACAAGTGAGGCAGAATAAAATGAATTTAGTATATTTAGTGGCTTTTCTTCAGCTGCTTACCACCATATATATATATATATATATATATGGGTCGCGTTAGCATTATACGAGTTGTGAAGAGTTTACATAAGATTCAGGTTACTTGAAAGTGGATATAAAAGACTTAGAGCAATGAGATTGTAATTTTCTAGGATTAGAAACCGAAGGGTTACGTAATAACTACACAAAATTTGGAGAATTCGCATAAGTTCAGAAAACTGCTCCTAAATGACCCAGAATTGTGTGTCGATGTAGATGACGGCGAGGCACGAGTAAAACATATCCAGACACCTTATTAGATGTAGATCTATAACTTGATCAACCGATTTGTCATATTTACCTAGTACTCTACGTCTGACCTCACTGGTGCTACTACGCGATACCGATGAAATCACACAAATCAACCGTAAAATCCTCAAAAGCCCAAGGAAATAGCCACCAAATCAGGTTTGCGAAGACAACTAATTAACACCAAGGTGCTTTTTGAGTGTCTTAAAAATAACACCATACATCTACGGTTACAATAAATGCAGCATCGGTAAATGTGAGCTAAGATTTGGGTTGGAATACGATGTTAGGTGAGTTATTAGTGTAGTTCGCTGGTGTTATAAAGTTTCGGATCGACACCCGTCAGTAATGAGAAAAAGAAATATTCTCAGGTTTTTGAGAACTGAAATAAGATGAATAAAACCCTTCAACAAAACTTTGTTCAAGCTGATCACGATGACAACTACTATGGCATTTTGTCAGAGATTTACAATCACTACTAATAATTCCCTAGAATCGGTGACCGATTTCGGTCGGGAGTCAGAAGCATCTTACAATTATCGTGATTAAACCTTATATATTAGAAGTTCTGCAAGACTTTGTTTGTAAATAACATCATTTATAATATAATCAAACTTGACCAAGTAACACTGAGTCTAGCTCATGTGACAGAAAAACCTTATAATGAAAAATAATTTACCTTCTTGTCGGTAGACGCATAAATGTTTCAGATAATGAGCCATCCTCCCCACGATATGCCCGAATTCGATCAAACAGTTCTTGACACAAATCCAACTAGAGTAGTAAGAGTATCAAATACAGACATGTATACATTAACAAGAATAAGTAAAAAATACCAACTTTAGAAGTGAACATTTCAGTCTCATTCTTGACGAATTATAATAGACCTATATTCTCCTTAAATTTGATGTTCATACACAGTAAAGAAGACTTCCAGAAGCAGGTGTTCGTTGAAACGAGACATGTTATTTAGATGACAGCAGGTGATCAACCTTTTGAAAGCCTATCTTTGACATACAGTATTTCAAAACTCTAGCTGAATAGAACTGGAATCTGCCGATATGTTACGACTCCACAGTTGGGGTCCTACAGCTAATGCAACTCAGTAACTTGAGACGCTATTAATATGATTTAAAATGGAATTCGAAGGCATTCCTGATATTGTTTTTTACCACTCTCTTAATAAAAGTGATAAGCGTTTTCTTAACTATATCATTCTTGCCCCAAAATGCCCTGGTATGGCCTAGAGTGGGGAAAGTCCGCTCTCCCTCTCGAAATGCTCTCATATGGCCACGCGTATACACCCTCTGCCAGAGAAGTCCTACTCACTGATTTCTAGTACCACTGGTGTTGTTTACGAAATTGAGAAGACGAAAAGCGAACGTTCGGCGCTTTAACTGGGTTGGTGGACATGGAGAGTCCACCTAAGGGAGTTGGAAAACCCTGATTCCAAACCAATGGTGCACATGGGCTCCAGTATCCTGAAGGAACAAATGGCGTATGAACCAGTCGTTGGTCACTGGTTATCCTGGGACTGCATCTCCTTACGTTGCTCCACTGCCTTGTGGACCAGACCTTCGGGTCAAACGCTCCGGGTGTGGCCCCCTAAGAAAACCACCTGCTTCGGTCTGGGCACCCGGGCAGTATCACAGCCCTCACACATATCGAATGATATTTGTGTGGTGCATAAGTATTTGGTGCCTTCTTGTACCAATATCTATGTGTTAAAATAAATAAACATTCTTGGCTGTATTTTCTACCTGAACTGTATCTCTTACGAAATACTATTCGTGTTTATTTGTCTACTGACTGTACGCTTCTCCTCTTTATTTGTTCATAAAATCGTCCATAGATTTTTGTCTAATTTCCAGTCCCCTATTATACCACGATCTATGTGCTTAAGATAAAAATAAAAAGCTACAAAACAGTCTTAAGTTTAGATTCTTTATCTATTTGATTGACATAAAATATGGCACAACCAGGTACCAGAAATCGTATGTGCCACACGATATTTTTGTGGGATGGAGTACTTCTTTGAAATTCAAACCGAGACAGGTAGTTTCCAAGAAGGGCTGCACACTCAACTCCTATAGGTGGATTCTCTGTTTCTCAATCCAATTAAAGCACCCTAAATTCGCTTTCTGTCCTCTGATTCCCATAAACAATATCGCCGCAGTGTAAAGGTGTTGTGTAGGACCTCAATCCTCTACTGGCTGGTATTATCTGTGCTTGGAAGTGTTCGTTTGATAAGATTCATATTCCCGTGGTGAATTTTCAATGAGAATTGCTAAAAGGCACTTTTCCAAACGAGAAAAAAATTCGCTAAAAAACTTGGACATGATGGGCCCCTTATAATCATGGCCCTTTATTATTGGATCTTAGCTGAAACATTTTACTCTTACAGCAAAAAAATGCTCCACACACTCAGGGAGTTGCTCTGGTGCTGTTCAAAGAAGCGCAGAATACACTTATTGGGTGGGAATCTTATGGATAAAGAACCAACAAGACATCCTTCAAAACAAAGGAGGAAATCACAATGAATGTTGTCGTGTTATGCACCCACAAATGATAGCAATAAAGATTATAAATACCAGCTTTATAAGAGGCTTCAGTTGATCGTAGAGAAGTACTTAGTAAATGACCCGATCATCCAGATGAGAGACCTAAACACCAAGGTCAGGGTGGACAATATCGGGTATGGTCAAATCATGAGACGACATGGACTGGAACAAAAGAACGAGAATGGTGAGAAGTTTGCAAAATTATGCGCATTCAACACAATGTTTATAGGCGGCATTATAATCACCCACAAACCCATTCACGAATCTACATGGGTTTCACCGGATCACATTACAGAGAACCAGACCAATGACAGACGTGAGAACAGAGAGAGGAGATGACACGGATTCACATCACCTGAAGCTAAATGAGAACTGTGTACAACTGATAAAACAGAATTACAAAAGTTCAATACAGCCTTCCTTCGAAATACTGACAGACTCAACCAATTCAAGACAGCTCTCAACAACAGGTTCCAAGCCTTGGAAGATTTACTCAAAGAAGATGAAACTACTATGGAGAACGATTGAAAAGCTATCACAGAAGTACTAACTTCAATTTGCCACGAGGAGCAGGACTGCAACAAGCTTTATCATAAGGAATTTATTTATTTGTTTGAACATATATATTGGTACAGGAGTGTGCCAAATATATATGCGCCACACAAAACAATGAGAATTTAAGAAGAAAAAAAATGAGGAACGTAAAAAAAATTTTCTTTTTAAAAAAAAACAACAATGAAGAGATTGGTGTAAGGGAGTGTAGTAATAATCATGGTCATAATGGGGAACGGAAAGGTACAATCAGAAGAAATCCTTCAGTTAAGGAAAGTACAACCATTTTTTTAATGAAGAAAGTAAAAGAAGGTTACAGCAGGATCGCTACTGGCTTCTATTCTGAGCCATATCTGATAACGTCTCTAGTCACTGTGTTGCACCATCTCTCGGACCCCAACCAGGGAGTCGTGAAGGACCAACACAAGCCAGTCCTTTGCATCTTTCTTTCATACCACGACACCATGTCATGCACTGACCACCTCTCCGCTTCTTCCAGCCAGTCCCAGAGTCGGCAAATAATGCACGACGTGGAAATCTCTGGGACGACATTCGTAGAACATGTCCAAGCCACCGAAGTCGGTGTTTCAAGATGGTGACACCAATTGAATTATCATCTCTGTGCCCGTACACACGATGCCGAACCTCTGCATTACTAACATGGTATTGCCACTGGATGTCAGCAATCCTTCGGAGACAACGATGATCAAACACAGAAAGTCGTCTAACATCCTCAACTTGGAGAGGCCAGGTTCTATATCAAAACTCTAGACAGGATTCAAGTATGGAAGAACAAGACAACAACTAACAACAGCCAAACAAGAACAAAGAAAGTCAAGGCACAAGCTCAATACACTGGAGCAAACAAACTAGTGAAGTGGAACATTAGAGCTGACAAGCAGAGATACGAAGAAGACCTAGCAACAAAAGTGTAAACGGCCACAAGTGAAGGAGATATTAAGGAAAAAATAGTAAACCAGAGAAACCAGTGAAGAACAAAGAAGGCAAGCCAATCACCGACATTCAAGGATAGCGTAAAAGATGGGTGGAACACTTTGAGGAACTCTTGAACAGGCCAGCTCCATTGAATTCATCGGACATCGAGGCAGCACACACAGACATTCCTATAGTTGTCATTACACCAATGATCGAATTCAGGATGGTCATCATACAAATCAAAAGCGGGGAAGCAACAGGACCTGACAACAAACCAGATGAAGCACTGAAGTTAGATATAAAAGTAACTGCAAAGATGCTCCATATTCTACTCAAGATTTGGAAGGAAGAACAAGTGCCGACAGACTAGAGAGGAGGACACCTCATCAAGATACCAGAGAAAAGAGATCTGAGCAAATGTGAGAACTGCAGAAGCATCACACCAGATATTTTATTTGAACACATAAATACTGGTACAAGGGGGTACCAGATATATATATAGAGAGAGAGGCATCACACTATTATCGGTACCAAGAAGACTTTTCAAGAGTGCTGCTGAACCAGATGAAAGATTCAATAGACGCCCAACTTTGAGATCAGTAAGCTGGATTCCATAAGGACCGATCGTGCATAAACCAGATAGCCACACTACGGATTATCGACGAACAATCAAGTGAACGGAACTCGTCACTGTACATCACCCTCCTTGACTATAAGAAGGCGTTTGACGTTGTGGATAAGAGAACCTTATGGAACGCTCTTCGACACTATGATGTACCTAAGAAAATCGTCTGCATCACACGGAATTAATACGACAGATTATGTTGCAAAGTCGTGCATGAAGGACAGCTGACAGACGCGTTCCAGGTGAGGACAGGAGTCAGACAAGGATGTCTACTCTCTCCCTTCCTCTTTCTTCTGGTGGTCGACTGGATTATGAAGACCTCGACATCTGAGGGAAAACATGGCATAAAATGGACAGCTCAGAACCAATTAGACGATTTGGACTTCGCATATGACCTATCCCTCCCATCGCATACACACGAACAAATGCAGATAAAGACAGCCAGTGTAGCAGCAGTCTCTGCATCAGTAGGCCTCAAAATACACAAGGGGAAAACCAAGGTACTCAAATACAACACGGAGAACACCAACCCAATCGCTCTTGATGGCGAAACTCTGGAGGATGTAGAACCCTTCATATACCTGAGAAGCATCATCGATGAACAAGGAGGTTCAGATGCAGACGTAAAGGCGAGGATTGGCACAGCAAGGGCCACATTCCTACAATTGAAGAACATATGGAACTCAAAACAACTTTCAACCAATATCAAAGTGAGAATCTTCAACACGAACGTCAAGGCAGTTCTACTGTATGGAGCTGAAACTTGAAGAACTACAACAACCACAATCAAGAAAGTACAAGTATTTATAAATAGCTGTCTACGCAAGATACTCAACATCCATTGGCCGGATACCATCAACAACAGTCTTCTGTGGGAGAGAACAAACCAGCTTACAACTGAAGAGGGAATTAGGAAAAGGAGGCGGAAATGGATAGGACATACATTACTCAAATCGTCAAACTGCATCACGAGGCAAGCCCTAACTTGGAATCCTGAAGGGAAGCGAAAAAGAGAAAGGCCAAACACGTTACTTCGAGAAATAGAAGCAGATATGAAAAGGATCAATAGGAACTGGAAGGAGCTGGAAAGGATTTCCTAGGACAGGGTTGGATAGAGAATGCTGGTGAGCGGCCTATGCTCCTTCATGAGGAGTAACGGGCGTAAGTATGGATAGAGCATACGTCGTGAAACTCATCAAGCTGAATAACAAAACAGGCGCTAACTTGGAATCCTGAAAGAGAACGGAAAGTAGGAAGGCCAAAGGACACAGCCGAGAACTGGGGGCAAACATCAAAAGGAGGAACACCAAATGAAAAAGATTGCCCAGGATAGAGTTCGATGGAGAATGCTGGTGGGCGGTTTATGCTTCTCTAAGAGGGGTAACAGATGTAAGTTGGTAAGAAGTGAATATGAGGTAAAATAACTTATGCTAACTAATGACCACACTGGAAAGGGCAAAAGATTACAAAACTCACAACGATTCAAAACAAACAACCATATATATGTCCCCTAATACAGTATTACCTGCGAAGCATTAGCCAGACGACATCGTTTTCGAGTTGTTACACTGCTCGATTGAGACTCTTCTCCTGACACTCCAGTTACTGAATCAGTAGGAGATTCCGGGTTGTTGCGCTTCGGCATCCGGGGTGTATCTGCAAAAGAAACTACTTTGAACTCAATACTACCTAAAACAACTAATTATGTAGCCATGGACACAACGTTAATGAATATATACTCAGACCGACCAGGTCTAATTTAAGTTACATAATAACACGCAGTCGATGCATTGGTGGTTAAGCAACGGCAGAGTGAATCTTAGTCAAACGACAAAAAGACTTCATAAAACTCCACAAACTTGAGTACATTACAACAGACTACTGGCTACACCACAAGTGATAGAAGTATTAAAATAACGAACAGCATGACGCAAAATTTGATTTACAGCTAGTTTGTTTAACGCGCAAAAACACACTATTTAGCTAAATGGACAAAAAACTTCGCCCCGAAACCACGGGATCTGCTATCGTAAATCCAATTGATTCGTCCATAAACTACAGTCTCGTCGAGTTTCCTAACCCACAAGATTCAGTGACTATAAGTGTAAGGCCTAGTTCACAAACCTTGATATATGCAGCGCAGCTACGTCGAAAGTAGCGGGACAAATGAACAAAGCGCTTCGAGAAAGATGACAATCACTTTAAATGTCATCAAGAGTGCAATGTCTAGAACTGTCTGTCATTTTTCCACTCATTTAGTAGACGAATGATGCAAATAAGAGAATGGTTTGAATCAATTATTTGACTTCAGTCGTTCAAAATTATCTTGTGGAGATATGCACGACAAGCTTATTTTGTAAATAGCTTGTGATGCTATTTGTATTTATTCTGTTAGTTCTTCATAGCCTGTACATTTACTATTAAATGGTTGTACGTGTTGTTTAAGTGTATGACCTTGAACACACTTCCATCGTGTAACACTCATAGCATGACACACGCTGTTACCTACTAACAAAAACACTACTATACACATACCGCTTACTGGAATCTTTAATCATCTCTAATTGTGTATTCTGGTACCAAATTCAACCGGAACACGCACAAACCTGCTGAATTAAGTGACGTCTCTAATTTTCGCTGTTCAGTTGACCTATATGTTCCTGAGGTCTGTATTTATTTCACTATCATATATTCGCGCGCTATTGATATATTAGTCTTCGTTGAGTGATTTTTTTGTTCGGACTTTGTTTAGAGGTGTAAACGCTTTTTTAACGCCCGTTTATATCGGATTTTTAGCTGCAGCACCATGGACATTCCACTTTTTTGTGTTTAACGTTTTTCGCTTTTGAACCATCAGTATCTCTTGATCTCTACATCGAATTTTCGTTTTTTCTCCGAGCCTTAAGAAACTTCCACTATTGCTCGCCTCGTGAATTTATTTGGCAATTTTAAATGTTCAGAAAAAACCTATTTGCAGCAGACACACAAGTTTCTTTCCGATTAAGGACATTGTAGCGCTGAATAACTCCTCAAAATAGATATTTCTGCAAGTATTGAACATTGAAACTGGCTTCACTGGTCCTACGGGCCTCACCTGCACCGGATCAGCAGTTGGTACGCCGTGTTACCTCTTTAATCAGTTTTATACTCCTTGTGTCACCAGCTTTGTTCTCAAGTAAGAATCTGTAATTCATGGGCCTAACATTTTGTTTTGATCCCTCTAACGCCCCAAATGTCAATGATCCCAGACAACCAAAAAAGGGGAAATAAAGGGGTAAATGCTTTGGTAGCGAAAGGGGAAATAAAGGAGAAAACGCATCAGAATGTCGCCTTGCATGCCTGTCTGGGGGAAATAATGCGGATTTCCCCCTTCTTCGCCGTTTTGTCGATAATTTACTCACTTCCCGCCTAAATATCCGCTAAATTGTCTACTTTTCACCTAAATTTCCGCGTAATTGCCTACGTATACGCTTAATTGTCTACTTTTCGCTTAAATACACACAGAACTCCTTATTTTCCATCCATTGACATAACCCTAAAGGTCTCCTAAGTTCGCCTTTATTTTCAACAACAGACCAAAATAAATCTGCAATGCAGTGGAAAACCGGTATGTTTTTGAAAAATTTTATTTAAAAGAAAGAGTATTATTGTACAACACTAGAACAGAAGCTTAAGCATCGACTGTTTTGCATATCCAATGCAATTGCTGATTCATTGTTATTTGAAATTATCTACCAAAGAAGGAACAGGTGATGTATTATTTATAAGGAATGTGCATTTAATCAAAAGTTCACTGACACTCAAACACATATTCTCAACACTTCTACAGTTTCACATGTAAGTAAAAAAACAGGCTCATTGACAAAATAATGTTTATTGAAATGTAGGTAGAACATCAAAACAATTGCACGGACCATTCCTTAAGCCACGTTCGTTCGGCTATTAAGAATTGAGGCAGTCGTCCCGTGAATTCTGAATATCTCAAAGACATTCTTTGACACAGCCAAATACTTGAAGCTGAACTTACGGTTATGTTCGTTAATATTGTTGACTGTAACTATAGAGCCGTAGGGAAGTTATCACTTGAAATTAGTACATATCTGATCTTGTTTTCTTCTATTACGCTTTATCATCTTGTCTCGTATATCGTGAAAGTAACCTTGTGTCGCGATGTCGTACAGCTTACCAAGGTCTTTTTCGTTGACAGCGGATGACAGAAAGCGATTAGTTAAGGCACCTGAAGTTTAAATAATAGATATAGGTTACTTCGTATGCAGCCGTAAAACTTGCATTTCTGAAGTGCTCGTTTTGAGGAGGTGCCAAGTAACGTGAATTCACTGGCAACCTCAGGTGTCAAGAGATGTGACAGAACAAACCGCATCGATGTTTTTGGATCGTCACTTGGTAACTTAGTAACCATTGCCATCTGTAATAGTAACAAATTATTAAATTCTTTTTAATGACTTGCAAATCTGTCCCTGGTTTCTTTCTGCTGCAAACCAGTGTCCAGCATCTGCAGTTCCTCTTTAGATGACAAAGGGAACTGCTGACTCGAGAGCCCGCAATCGAACTGATGCGGTTTTTCGCGTTCATTAGACTTAAATAGTAATTGCTTTACATTAATATTTAGCGGGCTAAATATAACATAAGACGTAATTAAATGGTTAATCATTATGAATTAAGCACTGATGAAACAAAATACATTTACATTATAGTATGCAACAATGGGACTAGAACTAGATAATTCATACAATTTATGGCTATACATTTACAATCAATGTCATTAACTGATACCCATGTGTATTCATGGCTAACTACGGAGCACATAAAGATTCCTATATCGCTAGATGGGAAAGTATCTTCGAAGTAATTGCGTGGGTCAGTGAAAGACCTAACTTTTAGTAGCCCATCCTCCTTTATATCAGTGACTGAACCAGGCTGTCCGTTTACTACTACTACATTATCAAGCCTAAAGGAAGTTATTTTACTATTCTTAAACAAAATTACCTGTTTATTGGAGACGCCATTAGCGCCTATTGGGGGAGTATGTGTTAAACCACTAATTTGAAGCCTATTGCAGAAGGACATTTTTTGACATTATATACATTATAAAGTCGTTCATCATTTCCTTGCGATTTACGAACTTCTGAGAGCACAAGTTTACTTCAGTACATTCTATCGGAAATATATTCACGTATGGTGTAACAGTTGCATTACTGTCATTACAACTGATTTCGCTCTTTACTTCTATCTATTTAATGAACAACACTGTTGAACTCAGTTACCTTTTATGGTGCTTTCATTAACAAACTCACTGAACGAAAGGAAGTCATATTTTTTCATGAAAGCTGCTTGCATTTTATTCCACCTCCTGTTATAAGTGGTTCTATGACAACCAAGGGAACGTGACAAGTTCACAGTGGCCCTGCGTCTACGAACGTTCTCACTGACTTCAATGAAACTCATAGTATTGGACTAACAAAGTTAGTGTAATTGCGTCTAAACCGAATGCCTGGTTCTGCACTTTGTAACTTTCTTTTATGACAATAGTTTTTTTTTTCAATAAGCAGTGCCTTAATTTGTCTAAGTTTATGAAAACTTAAGTTTCTGATGCGGTTTATTCAAACACTGTTCGTAACGTCTAATTGTCGACAAATTTCCCCCAAATACACGACGTAAGGCGGTAAAGCGACATTTCCCCTTTATTTACGCTGTCGTCTGCTTTATTTTCTCTTTATTCGCCTTTATTTCCCCTTTATTGGTTGCTTGGGATATAGCAGCTTCCCTGGATTAGTTACGGTTAATTCAACTTACTGCCATATAATTTTGGCAGTCAGTCTCGGTTCACATTAAACTATCTTCTTCCTAGTGTTGCACGTAGTATTTTCACTGTAAAATATCAGAAATCATAATGAATTTGTGAATCTTATTCTATGATATTAATTATTTCTGATACCGACTATCTTTAAACGAATATCAACAACTTACAAACTGGAATCCTGGACAAAATATTGTGATGGTACTTTATCCTTAGTCCTTTATGTAGGCTTCTTGGAAATGGTATTGAAATGATGTGTATTTCAGAACGGCATATTTCATTACGACGAGTTTACGTCCGTAAGCAGCATAAAACATGCGTACTATCTATCTAACATTTTCTTTCTGGTATAGCGAAAGTGACCATTCATCCCATGATCACTTAGCATGACCATAAACTATCAACTGTCATTACCTATGGTCACACAAACCATAATACACATAACTATATCTCTCCCTTATGAATCTGATTTTACTTCTGAAATATGGTCATTAAGCTGTGTACATGTTTAACCAGGAAAGGTAATATTTGCAGCCCTTTAGTAGTTGCTTATGTCTCATACAGATATACAGCGATTAAAATCCTTAATAAAGGTTTTAATTTACTCTTAAAATAAAAAATAGAATCAGACAGTTAAACTCAGATGAAATAAAAAGCATGAAGACAAAATATGAGAAACTTATTATGGCATCCTTGTTTGCAGTGAAATTTCGTTTTTCTTGACAATAATATTTCTTATGACGTCGTACCAGAATAAACCATTAGCCTACTTTCGGTGTATTTCTGCTAGCCAGTAATTTTAGCAGAAACTGAATTATGAATTATCAGGAACACTGAAATGCCATGTATTTGAGAAGAAGAGATCTCTTTCCACTTCATTTTTCAATCATTAAGTAGCTTTCCCAATTTAATCAGCATTATTTTAAATTTTCCTCCATACAACATGGAAATAATAGCATATTTCTGACATAGCAGGAACACCACCGTCATAAAGAACGGCTCAATATACCAATGTGATGCCGTGATGTTATCGTATTTGTAACGTAAAAGAAACGATGAAAATCCCTCCGCAGCTTTTTTGTTGGACAGTATTGTCATTTATTTGTTTCTTCTCCCTGTCGTGTATTTTAACCTTTGTTCAAATCTCGTTTAACCACACCTTTTGTTCTTCAGTCTTCCTCGTTTGAGCCTTTATCACGTGATTTTGATTAAAGACTTATCTTTTGTTACCTGATTTTCTATTGCATGTTGCCGGACTGTTGACAGAAAGGCCGTGTTTGACTAAGTTTATGGTCACGCCGTGGTCCAGTGTGTGACTGTAAACCTTTTAACCGTCTGCTTGAGATGATTGCTAGAATCCCTGCAGATAGATATTTGATCTCATCCTTTTGGGAATATTTTTATTGATTCTCAGGTATCGAAGTCTTTGGTATTAACTGTTCGTTTTATTGTTTAGCGCGCTGCTTTGCGTTAGAGAAACTTCTGATTGTGTAGCACAGGCCGTACCGTTTGAGGTATTTTGTATTTTTGACATAATTTGTTCTATTTGCTAAATTAGAACCGTTTGAATTGAGCACAGAGTTTGTTTTTGATATAATTTAATATGATTGTCTCAAACACGCTTTGTAAGCTATACAGAAGAACGTATTCTAGCCTATTCGAATACATTTTGGGTCGTCAGTCCTGCGTTCAAACCGAATACTGACAGTTCGGTCGTAACATATTACTGGGAGTTTATAGTGCCTAACGTCTGGTCAGAAGGTACTTTATGCATTAGGAAAACCTGTAGAGTAGCGTGAGGAGAGCTTAGAAAAGAAGGACGATGGGAATAGTGAGCTGACGTCGCATCAAGTGCACAAAATGCAACAGACATTAACCAGCAATAACACGACTTCAAATTAAGATTACCTGGAAAAATAAAATAGAAGTATCTACAAACTAACAATTCAATATTTCCGCTCATCAAAGTTCGACGTTTGACGTCTGTTTAACATCTTGAACTTTATGCCATAAAATCACTCTGTAGTCTACTTTCAAATGAGCTTCTCATAGAGCTTATCTCCCTACTACAATTGTAGTGAGCTCAAACGACTGAAAATGACGGTTCCTATAATCGAACTGCCTGGAAAAATTTTTCAGAGACATCCACACAATTTTAGCTCGAAAAGAATTCCATCATACCCTGGACAACTTCTGAGACAACAATTATATTAATTCTTACCTGCTAGAAGTATTTACTAAGGAATCTGACACACCAAAAACGTTGATTACACTCTGAATTTCAGACCTTTTGTCAAAAAATCTTGTTCTATTGACTCAGTTTCATAGTGTTTAAGAAATACGGTATTTTACTCGGCCTCATATAAGATCATTGGTATCGCATAAGTAAAGTCCTACCAATGCCGAGTTGCAGGTAAGATTTCATTAACACCGGTGGACACTATGATACAAAAAACGATGAAGCCAATAGCTCTAAATTGTCGTTGATATGTTTGTTCTAATAGAAAGCTATCGATAAGCTTTTGATATCTGATATAAGGGTGTTATACCCTAAATAACCACTCAGATGTAATAAGACTTTAAAAAACACTTTAATCAGACAACTTTAATTGTACAGTGTAACATTTTTTCACACATGAACGACCAATAAAATGTAACTAAGTCACTTGCAATTTACTAATTAGGTTGAACTGTTTCAACGCTTAAATTCTGATCGCTGGACTGTGAACTGTTTACCAAATACCATAAAACTCAAAATAGCTAACGCTGACCGGTCAAACCAACGAAGTCAATCATCCCTTGGGGTTCTGAATTCGATAGGCTTGTGTCTGAGTAAGGATTAGTGCGCTAATCTACGCTACTATAATAACAGACCTAACCCAATGTTGTTACTATCCGAAATCGCTTATTAGTACATAAGTGGCATAAACCATTCCGAGTTTCTTCAGAAACGTGGTGATACACAAATGTCAACGATGTTTACATAATATTCGCCATACTGAAACACTTTTAGTAGAACTTAGAAGTTCATTGACTTGGCTTTAAAGAAAGAAAGGAAAAACGTTCAATGTGAATGCCTATTCGTTAAAATCTTAATTACGATTCACACCATGTCTTATATTGGATAGCCTAGGGAAGTCAGTTGCATTGTTTGTAAGAAACTTTGTGCCGGGAATAGAATAATATATGTTGATTAAAAGACGAATTAGGTAAATAGAGTAACTACAAATGTATTACCAAGCCATACAAACTCTTCTAAATGTTTCCGCGTTCACCTTCACTAAGTTAACCTACATTTCCTCATAATGCAAGGTCGTGGACTAGAGTTCTTCAACCAACTCTGTCATGGTCTACCGTTACTGATAGCACCCAAGTACTGACCATTCTTTTGCCTCTTGTTCGTTTGCTCCGAAGATTCCAAGTTTCGGCTAACTTTGTGATACAGTTTGATGATTTTCATAAAGCGTGATCTGTTTGTCTCTAACGTATATTCTTAATTTCCTTAAATGGAACCTGGTTTTTTTTTCACCAGAATGGGTCATTATTCATGGTGCATTTTCAACGCATCAGGAGTATGTTGATAACTACTTAAGATCGCTTATTTCTTTCTGACGATGGTTGTGATAGTTCTCCACATTTCATCTCAGTATAGCATAACTATCTTGACGTCCGTATTGGAGATTCTGACTGACATCGGTTGACAGTTGTTTTGAGTTCCATATTTTCTACAGCTGCAGAAATGCTGCACTTGCTTTGCCAGTCCTTGCCTTTACGTCTGCACCGGATCCTCCTTGTCCACCGATAATGCTGTCAAGGTACTCGGAAGATTCCACCTGTCCATAAAGTGTGATTTGTTTGGTGCTCTCCTCCTTGTATTTGAGGATGTTGCCTTTTCCCTTGGGTATGTTGAGGCCTACTCATGCAGAGGCTTCTGTTACAGTGGTTGTCTTGACTAGCATTTGTTTGTGTGTACGGGATACGGCTGTGCTTGAGGTAGAGCAATACACTTAATATGAAAAGGGCAAGTTATGAAGAATTAACACAAATGCACGTCTGAGCCATGTCATACCAACACAGTTGATCCTGTGTTTATCTTCTCTGACCCTCTATCCGTGTTAGGTGTTGAACGTGAATTTCCTCAGTTATCTCATGCCCAGATTCAAATATCATGTGACTACGAATCAATACCACTACAAGTTTTTGAATTTTCAGAGTTTGGAAAGGTTACTCAATTTTCTCAATGTGATGTAAACCTCTCACTATGCTCGACACGACATTCAAATAACCAAGGGAACGATCAATGAGATCAAAGACTTACGTAATTACATCTACCCATCATATTAATCAGCATGAAAGTGGGCAGCCATTTGTTACTAGAGCTGGTTGTTTATCTGAATGGTATTTATTGACATAGAATGACGGTTTAAAAATATCAGGTTGTAGATGTGTCCACCGATGCAAATGTCCCCCAGAAACAAATAGTTTTATAGGCTTTCCTCACTACTCATGACCCTTGTTCTAAACGGAACTCACTAGTTGATAGAGTTCGATGAAAAATCATAGACACCTTCTATAAATCAATGTCGAATTCCATTCTACTACCTTCTAGCTATCGACCGTAGCGCAGTGTCGTTGTCTTAGCTGGATGATTAAATCATGTAGCTTTTGTTGTTCTTCCGAGCAATATCTTTGGCAAAACCTTGAGTAGGAGTGACACATTCGAATTCCTCAAAATATAGATTTTAGCCTGTGCAACTGTTTGTAATCCGCATTGGTTATTGTTGGCAACAGTTTGTACCTTTTTGGATAGGTATTTCGATTGTCTAACCCGACTTCATCCCATATTTGTTGGTGAGCTTTCACAGCAAATTGGTAGATTGGGTTAATGTTGAAGAGTTACTAAACTTACGACTAGTTTAACTACTGAGCCCCTGAGAATTCTTTGACTTTTATATTAACTCTGCCTAAGATTTCAAAATTTTTCCATTCGAATACATGCTCGCTAATGTCTAGGTTCATTAATATAGACGAAGGTGCATCTATACATATGGTAGTATGCTGACGCCCACCAAAATGAAGATGAAAAAGATGTCTACCCCATCAAAAGCAGAATCGGTATGCAGAAGGACGTCATTTAGAAGGTCCCAATAACCACTGATATCAAAAACCAACAGGACAAGTCGTTACTCATATGCAGAGAAACTCGAATGTGAGTAAATCACTGAGTTAGGTGATCTATATCGCTGGTTGCGGTTCAGTCGAGCTGGAAGGGGATTGTGTGGTCTCATAGAGTATGTAAAAGTCACAGCATTCAAATAACAAACGCGAACTGACCTTTTACTCTATATAGATACTGTAGCCAGTTTGATGAATGGATGGGGCAAACATGGAGATATCAAACGATTAGATTTGTTAGAATAAGTTGAAGATACAGAATGCGACCACAAATGTATGGGCCAGACCGTGCCGAATTGTCGAATTATCTGCGTTGGTTATCCTGGACCTCGACGATATCCGAAAAACCACTTAGCAAAAAGGGATCTGTTTTTGATGTAAACATAATTCAGACTGATCTGTGATTTGGCTAGGGTACATTGACATCTCACTGGCCATGTAAAAGCATTAATTCTGCCCTAAGTTTGTGTCAATAGTATTTATCAAAAGAACACTAAAAGCGTCATGATTAAACCAATCACCATTAAAGACGAAAATCAGAGTAAATTATCCACCTGAGCAGCGAGTCTACACCATATTGGCAACATTAAGTTTACCTACTTTTGCTTGTAGATCACCAAGGTAGGTGATCTGTGTCAATAATGGGGGCCCTACTATAGTTTGATAGGAATGGCGTGACCTACCACCTCACACCGAAATCATACCTCACGATTAATACCTTACGTGGATTCCCCTTTTGACGTATCCAGGTTCAATGGTACTATGATGACTGTGTAAACAAAACAAAATGTTACTGTAGAAACGTATTAGTAAGAACAGACTCAAGAAACAGAATGCAGTCACCGCCGCTTGGGCTAGCCCATAGCATACAATTGATTAATGCGCGTTAGTTGTCTTTGAATTCGATGGGGATAAAAACTGCTCGGTGTTTCGTGATTGACTGCCGGATGAATTGGCTTATGCCCAGTGACGTTTCACTGACCCTACATCCTGATGATCTCGTAGATCACTAACTTAACTGATCTATGTCGAATGATTATGGACCTACTCATGTTAGACGGGAATAAATCGGTCAACAGCCACCTTCAAAGTCACACCTAACGAGATTTATCCCTTTGCCGTATCAAGGCGCTATTACTGTTTTGATGACCGGATAACACACAGGAAGTTCAAATGGTTCAAATGATTGTGGACGGAATAGGAGAAACTTTTGCTCAACGGGTTTTCGTGTCTAGTAGTAGTATACCACCAATACCTCCACGCAGGTACCTAGCTATAATATCGATAAAAGTGGAAAAAGAAAAAAGCTGTTAAATCATAGTAAGACACTACCCTTAATCCTCAAGAATATATCAAGTTTACTTTTAAAGGAATCCTGGGAAGTCGTTTGGACTAGCAGCGAATTCCAGCATTTGACTACTCTTAAGGACTAGAAGTCATGTCTACAGTCTGTTCTGCTGAGTTGTGTCTCTATTTTCTGGGTGTTATCCCTTAGGTTTGTGTTGTAACTAAGCCTAAGTTGGTGTTTAAGGAGATGTTCAGAAGTGTTAGGGATTCTGTAAGTCATTAGAATTTGACCTCCAAGACGCCTGTAATGTTAAAGATGAAGGGTAAACGTTCAGTAATTGTAGGCATTCTTCATAAGGCTTGAGTTTGAGTCACTGAACTGATTTCGTGGCTGGCAGTTGAACACGTTCCAGAGTTTCCTTATAATTTTGGAGTGAGTGAGGAAATACTATGGTTCCATACTCTAGATGGAGACGAATAAAACTGTTGAAGATTATGTGGGAAGTTTTTCCACCAAACTGGCAAAAAAAGCTCTTCAGTGTTACTAGCGCAAGGTTTGCTCGAGTAATCTAACACTCTCAAGTTGAGGAGATCACGTCTTACAAGCATAGATCAAAACTCCCCTCATCAAAGCGTTGTAGATCCGACATTTTACTACCAAACTAACATCACGAAAGCGCCAAAGATGGGCATAGGTTCCTCTGGCTTTCACCATACTTGAATTGATTTCATCACTCGTGCAAACACCAACACTTACACAGCTACCCAGATACACGAAATTCTCGACTACTTCTATCCACTCACTACCCATGATGAGTACAGGATCAGGGTCCTGTCAGTCCTGTAAAAGCGTTTGGCACTTGGAATGTGAAAAGCACATACCATACATACGGACACTAATTGCCAATTGGTTAAGTGCGAATCGCATGGCTTGAGTATTATCGTGCAGCAACATAACCAACCCTATCTGTTGTCCGATCTGGATTAGTGTGCGAACGTTGGAGGAGGTTGGTTTGAATGGTGTGAGTAATTTCATAAATATTGATTCGGTGTTCGTAGTCGGTGATAGCACTCAACATTCGACCAATCGGCGGCTTAAAACCGTTTAGATATGACGGAATTTCCACCATAGGCGAGTTGCTGTATAAGTTGAAAAGTAAAATACACAAAATGAGAACAAAAGGAATTAAATAAGTGAGGTAGTATTAAAAAATAAAAAGCAGTACAACCGAATGATTGTGAATATGACTCGGTGGAATAAGAGTTGAAGTAAGATGGTTTCTTCACTAGTAGTTACCATTCGATTTGTATGTGGGCTGGGATACTGTCCCGGTGCCCGGACCGAAGCACGTAGTTTCCCTAGAGGCCATACCCCGAGCATTTGACCTAAAGGTCTAATCCACAAGGCAGTGGAGCGACGTCCCGAGATGCTGTCCCATGGTAGCTGGTGACCAACGATAGGTTCATAAGCCATTTTATCCTCAGGATGCTGGAGCCCATGTGCACCGATCGTTTGCAATCAGGGTTGTTCCACTCACTAGGTAGCCTTCCGTGTCCATCAACTTGGTTCAAGAGCCGAACATTCGCTTTTCGTCCTCTCTATTTCGCAGAAGAAACCCCCACCGCGAAAACGCAGTGAGTGGGTCTTCCCTGGCAGTTATTGTTTGGACGTGACCATGTGAGAGCAACTCGAGAGACAGAGAGTGGACTCCCCTCATCCTCAGTTGTACCGGAGCATTTGGGGTCACCATACAAGAGCATTTGTTTTCTCTTTTTATTTCGACAAGTGATCTGGCAATTTTAGAATTGTTGATGTTTTTTTTGGTATGGAAACATTCAGAGGGACGTATTTTCATGGCATCCCGAAATCTTTAGAAAATTCAGACTCCTTCCTTTGGGTTGAAAAACTTTTCTTGTCTCGAAGTGAGTTTATCAGTCATAATTCAGTTCATTTTTGGAGATAACAAAATATTCTTCTCACTTCTAAGTGCTACAGTTTGTTTAATTGCCCTGATGTGACCTTTACAACTTGCTAAGTACGATTGTGTTTTGTGCATTCGTCTTAGCTACGATAATTTTACCAGCAAGTAAATTAGCTTGTCCTTGTTGTATATGCTTCTGATTTCACTGCAACATATACTTCGAGCAAAGTTATTATTTTAATTACTCGAGTTATAAGGAATGTTCACAAGATGACTTCAGAGTACGTTTGTCAATCAATTAACAAGCGATCGTTTGAGTCATCAGACTTAACTTTTTCGTCTGAGTTGTTTTAACATATACTGATTTAACTGTTTTCAAAGTTTTTCACATTTCCCAGTAATACACTTGTTTGTTATCTCATGGTATGTGTCGTCGTACACGCTGGTGCCGGATATCACTCTAAATCAAAAGAAAAGAAATATAATAAATTGTGTTCGGAAGCCTGTTCATTGGCCGGGAAACTTTTGTCAGTTGATCATAAAAGTGCCATCGACGCTGTGGAAGCAGCTGTAGCGTATTTAGAAGACTGCCCATTAACCAATGCAGGGATCGGTAGTAATCTGAGTATTAATGGGTATGTGGAATGTGATGCGGGAATAATGAGTGGCTCTACCCTTCAGTTTGCCGGGATTGGAGCTGTTCGTAATATGAAGAACCCGTAAAGGTTGCAAGGCTTCTGTTACAGTCACAAATTGACCATCCTCTGGGTGAGTTAGGACGCGTTCCTCCATCTGTACTTGTCGGTGATGGTGCTCATCTGTGGGCTGCGTCAAAAGGATATCCTGTTGAAAATAGTAATCTCGTCACAAAACATTCGCGGGTTTCATGGGAAAAGTACAAAAGTTGGTTATTTAATGGGAACGAAATGGATGCAACTACAAAAGATCCTCATTTTAATCATCATGAAAATGTTCCTGAGTTAAAAAAGTCTCGTGTCCATAGATTTGATACTGTTGGTGCTGTTTGTATTGATATAGAAGGGAAGATTGCTGCAGCATCTTCTAGTGGTGGTATTGCAATGAAGTATGAAGGTCGTCTAGGTCAAGCGTGTACATATGGTTGTGGTTGTTGGGCAGAAGAACTCAGTTCATTTTCTAGTATTGGGGTTGTCACTTCAGGTACTGGTGAACAACTTATAAAAACCCAACTTGCTCAGCGTTCTGCAGAACGTTTTAATGGTGACTCCATTTCCGTTTCTGAAATAGTTCACTCATCTCTCACTGATGGATTTTTAAATTCTAAGTATCTTTCCTGTGATATGGAAAAATTTGCTGGTGTTGCTGGAGTTTACGCTAATTTCGAACGAATTGACTTTCCTAATGTAGAGGTGTTTTTTGGACACTCAACACGATCTATGAGTGTTGGTCACTATCTGCCGAGTGTTATGAAAAAACCATTTGTCCGTGTATCACGGAAGCAAATTGATAGACCTACGTATATAGAAGTCTACGCATATACCATATAGCTATTCTGGAAATGAAGGGTGAATACTTTTGTATCTGATCCTGACCATTTGACATGAATTTGTTAGACGTACTCGGTATCATGAAAGTGTACAACTCTACTGAGCAAGGAGATCGTCGCAACCATCTCATGTAAGAGTATTTTTTTCTTACTTTTGCTTCATAGTTTTTTCAGTTGCATTTTATTTATATAAACTACAACTTATTTTCTGAAGAATGTCGAATAGTCAAATTAGTGACTACTGATCGATTTCTTATATATAATCGTTGTAATGTACATTATAATTACACTCAACACAAATTACTTTAAACTGTCACATTTGGTTAGCATGTACGTAGACAATAATTTTGAGATACTCGACTGGTTAGAAAAAGTCTTTGTGGCTTTATGGTTTATTGTCTAATACACCACGGGATTCTTCTTGTCTAACTGGTCAGTTTTACACTGCCGATGAAATATTTCGTTAGTTGATGACTTCTTTGCTATGTAAATCAAAACTTGTAATCTGGACTGTTAGTCGTTTTAAAGCGGGAACTATGGAGGGAGTTGATTAGTTGTAAAGTCTTAGCCGTACAACTTGCCAAAAATCTGACAATTATTTCAATTTTGCTGTAAAATTAAAAGCAAATGGAAAAAAACAAATGTTTCGTGCCTCATCTTACGGAAGTTCCCTGTTTGTCGATGTAGTTGCCTTATCTGTTTCTCTAGTTTGGATGAAGAAATAGATTAATGCCTTCAATTCTATGCTTACATAATCATTTTGTGGGTATATTCAACGCAATATTAAATACATAGTGCATTCTCTCCGCTAAACGAATATAACCACTGTATTTCCTCGTCATTCATAGCATGATTCTTGTCTTGGCATTCATTTTCCATCTCTTAAATTAATTTAAGCAATATATTGTATGCGATTTCCCCATTCACTTTTTTTAGCTTGCTATGAATGCTGGCGATAAACTTGAAAACTAATCAAACTCGTGGTAAAGTTGGTCTGGAACGATGACTTCTTACTTCTATATGACAAAACCTTCAGCGTTATTAAATAAATTATTTCCCAAACTGATGGTATTTCTTTGTCTGTTCTTTGGGTAATAACTATTGATGAATTGTCTGTAGTATATGAATTAGAGAAGTATATATGACGAGTAATGACTTCTTGACAAATGTGAAGTTCTGTGTCCCTTCTACTACAAAATGTAATGAATGACTTGAAGCAAATTTTCTTAATGTATACGCATCACTCTAAGTTTTACATAAATTAACAGCTTGTTATTACTGTTATGTGTTTTTTGAATAAATATCTATGACACCTGCTAGTTCAGATTAGTATATTTATACTGTAGCCATGCTAAATTTGTATAAACCAAATATGATTTAAACCCATTATTAAAATTGTATAAGTACACTAGTATAAAAAAATGTTCTCTCTGGTGCAAGTAACAACTATTTGTGTGGGTCAATACATTAGTCTGTTAGCTACGTCTATTGTGTAAAAGGTAATTATATTGCTTAACTATAACCCTTTATAGGTCAAGTGGGGATGTCTCGTGACTTGCTGGCTTGAAGATGAGTTTCTGAACTCCTGAGCCGTTGTCCCTCAATTATTTTCCCGGAAATATACAAACCGCATAGTATTGTAAATTTTACAAATGATTTTTCGGCCATTCGATTACCAGCAACTAGTTAGTTGGCAAATCCCAGCTACTTAACATCATAAATGCTCCGTTTCCGTCTACATTACAGGACGTCGCCTGAATGTATCACAAATTACACTAAATAAGTCAACTGCACATGTTAGAATCATGTCCTTAGATCTTTTGTATGTTCTAACATTCTAATTCGATTAAAGACAGCTTATTGACGAAACCTGGTAATCTAAACTTGAAAACCAGAGTGCTGTTTGGCCTAATACTCAGTGCGACGGGAATTCGTTAGTTTTAAATTTTTATCACAAATACACTTTTGGTCAAAATGCTTCATGTCAGTGTTTTCAAAAACTTCAGATAGGATTGTCCTGAGTATTCTGTCAAAATTTCTCTCATTTATCTTTAATGTAAACGTTAATATGAGAGGGTAAGGCTACATATTGAGCGGTCCCTGAGAAATTGGTTTCCTGTAAAGTACTGTTAAAAGCCTTCGATAATACTTTATTATAGTTTGGGGGATATCCAACTGGTTTTGTTGATTGATTACTCGTTATTTTTATGGTTTGAAGTGCTTAATTTATGTCCGTTCCACGCGATAGTGTTGTAGACTTAATATGCTACTAGTTATAGAATAAACTTCGGGAAGTGCAAAATTCATTTAAATGGTTAGTTACCCCGGCTGAACTGTGTTTTATACGCTAATCAGTTAACGGTAAACAATCGATGCCATATTCTAGTGTTCAATGGTCGAAAGATCATATCGACAATTTCCTAGCATATATCCCATCATTTAAACTGAGTTTGCCTAATGATACAGATTATTCCCAGGATGAATTTCTTATAGTCTTGATATACGAAAAATGGGTAGATTTACGAAATAAAAATGGGTGACTCACCGTATTGGATATTGCATAAATTTGTAGGCATACAATGAATTAGTTAACGATTATCATGTTCACAGAATAAATTGTCAACATTACCGTTAAATACTTTATATACCAAGACATTTTAGTCAACTGAAAACGTCAATCCGGTTACTTTTGCGGATACTTGTTGATTGGATCACTTCCGATCAATCCTTTTTTAAATCATAGTCCCAAGTAAGGACCAGTAGTCTCTCATGCTAAAAAGAAGTCAAACCGTTCGAATTTTATGAAACGCAAAGATCGGGTCACATTTTTCTCCAACTGTCCGAACTAAACTGAGTAACACTTAAATTTGTCACCAAAATGTGTGAAGCTTAATGTGTAGAGCGATCTACTCACACCTCTCTGAATAAGAGATTCTTCAGGTAATTTTGAACTATTCCACATAAAATGTTAATCTGAATATTCCTGAAGTTTCGGTATTTTTGTAGAAGTGAAAAATTTCAGAGGAAACTAGAACAAAGGATTAACAGCAGTAATTGCTAAAAATCATTCGGTCGCCAAATTCATTTTCAAGAATCCACTACCTCAACCGAACATGATAATTCCATCTAAAGATAACAAACCGTGTGATGAATCCGTCGTACTTATTTAAAACAGTTGGGGGAAAATATTGTCAGTCTTCGTTATTTCAGAAATTGTCATCAGCTCCCAAAATCCCATATTTTGTTGAAATGATCAAAAGTCATTGACATGGTGGATAATATATTTTTTACTGTGGTATTTGAAAAGTGATAATGAGAATCTCTCTCGAATTCTGCTTTTAATATGCAAACACCGATTTCTTATGTGTGAAGAGGAATGCGTTTCCTCTTTAATGCTAGTTAGTAGATGTGTAGTTTGTTTTGTCGTACAAAACCATTAAGGACCCCACAGATATTCATAGTTTAACAACGCTTTTGTCCGTAACACGTTTATAATTGAAAGGTACCAATCAAAAGTCGGGCATGAGTTCGAAGATATATTTAGAGAGTGGTCAATATGTTGAGAAGCGTCTGACCCGAGCTGGCTATTACTTGCGAGGGATGTGTAGCACGACATGCCCACTCGTAAGCTGGTGCGGATGCGTGGCCGAGCGCCTTCAGCTAGGATGTGTCCAGTAAGACTAGTGAGATCCGTACCAATGTTGGATACTTGCAGAAATATCTAACTCAGGGAGTTATTTACCACTATACCATCCTTGCAAACTCTTAAAATGTGTACTGCCACTCGACTGACAGTTAAGATTGTGAATTCACAAACATATTTTTTGTCTTATAATTGGGTTTATTCTTTCGTTACATTTTTCACATGATCGAAAAGTAACTGAATTTCATGTTTCCCACCATCAATTTTGTCGTTTAAACTGAAATTTACAAACTTTTTCTCCTGGATTGGAATAAATTAGTAATCATTTCTGTACAGTTAGTTTGCGTTGGATTTTTCAGAACAAACTACTTTTATTATCTAACTATTTTTATCATCATCATCATGCTTGTGGATTATTTCCAAATTGTATAACGTACTCATTGTAATAAAGACGGATAAGTCATAAAAAATTCATATCATGGCTGTAAAGAATTGCGAATTTCATGATATCATAACCTCTAATGACTAGAAATTTATAAACATTTTAGATCAGGAGAATACATATTGTAATGAAGAAGACCTAAAATTGTCGGCATATTTGTTTTGTTTGGTAATGATCACACAGCGTTTTGTGGGAGGGGGTGCTTAGGCCTTATCCTAAGATCGTTTAACTTCTTAAGGTATTTAATCATGATGATTTTGTAATTATATGAAGCATAGCAATAAAAGTTTAATACTCTAACAGAAAAACTTAGTCATATTTATACACTTAACAGAAGAGGAAAGAGTAAGTAACCTGATAAGTTGTATATTTTTTGGTTATAGTAGCTTCATTTTATAATGTAAATTGCATAAGTGCTTTGAGTCATGGGTTAGTGGATGCCTAGTACTTCCAGGTTCAAATTTTTCCACTGGCTAGACAAAGTTCTTGACCTGTTTTTGTTTGATAATCAATCTCTATTTGTACAAACAAAGTGCGAAAAAATATCTGTTTGAAACACTTAAACATAGGCGCAACAATATTCAGAAGCAATAAATAATAAATGAAATGTCATCAATAAACTTTCATTAGTATTTATTATGGTTTTAGGTTAGTAGTATTTGTTATTGAATTAAATGCATAAGCAGGAGTGTTTTTTCCATAGATTGTGTTCAGGATTTAGATTTCTAACAAGTAAAATAATACCAGTTGTTGAAGTACATTTAATTTTTGTTTGAGTGAATATTAGTTTTGGTATATAATTAATCTCACTATCTAACCGCTTTTTACATAGAAAACTGTATCTCTAGTTTCTAAGAACTAATTACAGAATTTTCTACAATTTGCTTTTTGCCGCTACCTTAAAATATAGATCAACTGTACAGTAACTCACTGATAGGATTGAGAATATATTTCATTAGTTCCATATGATATCTATACAGAAATTAGCAAGATAAACAATGGAAGTAAGCTCATTAGAAGTTTAAATGTTTTATTAGTCACAGAAAAGCTAATTCGAATGAGCTGTTTCTAATGAATTGACAAAAAATGAAATACTGAGCGGTTGAAAATATATTCATCAATTTGCATATATTTTGTGTGCTGAAAATGAATCCCTACATTCACAGTACTATATTATAGATGTGATACGATATTTTCTTGTAAGTATTAATGAAGCACGGTGGCATATAATGTCGTAAACGTAGTTGACTTGACCCGCAAAAGTATCATCTTAATGGATAAACAATATCATTTGAAATTAACTTGAACAAGTGATTCGAAGTTTTCAGGAAAATAATTGAATGAACCCCTAAAATATGTAACACGACCTCCAGATAAACCACATGGAAAAGTGAACTAATAAAATAAAAATCGTAACGAGCTACTTAAAATGTGTCAAAGATACAAGTTACAAAGTGACAATAGTCCAGTTTTAGTGCCATTATAAAGCCAGTTTTTTTCGCCTTTTTCATTCTTTACTATTTCATTGTCAAACAATTCAATCTGATTATTAGTTAGAAAAATCAGCAACATAAAATGAATTCAAATGTTCACCCAGACTTTTTCCATTACTGCTTTCATGAAGATAAATCTGAGAAGGAATCATGAGTTTTTGTATTTAGATGTTCACTATCGAATGAAGAAATTACAAAGCTAAAGGGTTTACATTTCTGACGATTCTTAATATATAGTTATAGAATTCTGTGATTTACTAAACCACTTGGAAATTAAATTAGGAACAAACTATAGTGTTTAGACCTTACATAAAGGTCTACTAGGCTCATATTTTGAGTAAATAAATATATCTTAGGTTGTGGTATTTGAATGAACTAATGATTCCTTTGTACTTGTTGAATGCTTGATTTCGAATTCCAAATACAGTACATCCGTTCGTGCTTATTTAGTACTTCTTGATCTAATTGCGTTATTTCTGGGATTCTTAGTTCGTACTATAATTCATATACTCCTAATTATCATATAAGTCCAAGGCAGATTTTTAATCAAATTAAAGACAGAATGATTTACGTATAAAAAAGTACTTCCTCTTTAAATTTTTATTACTGTTTTCTTTAAAATGTTGTGTTTGATTGTCTTCTTGATAAAGTTTTCAGTCATGCACCTAACATCAGACCCATTCGTGTATTCTTAAAACTTGTCTCTGTTTGAATATAAATTTGATTAATCGATTCTGAATTCATTTATGATGTTAAATAAAATAACTACAAATGACTCTTGATATAGGGTAAAACAAAACTAGAAGATACGTCCCAATTGTACCTTAATAGCTTGAGAAAACAAGAAAGAACTCAGTGTTGAATATATTTTGCACTCCACAACCCCATTTTTTTCTTGTTCTACCCTTTTGTGTACTCCATACTACTAGTTAATACCTAGTAATGCACATTATGAGCGACCATTTGGGGAGTTCGTTAGGTATAGGGTTTCCGTCGTAGTAAATAACCAGTCACAAACCCTTATGCTTTTTATCGTGTTTGGATCTATTCTATTTCTATCTATTTTTTATTTGATAATATCGTCTAAACAAACTCAGTGTTTTTTATTTCTAACTTTAACGCGTTACTGCAACATTGAGTTAGGATCCTTGAAAGGATTTTGTAGTATCGACAGAGCATCAACCACCGGAGAACAGTTATGAGAATTGGTACCCTCATTACGTAAGAACAAAAGTTAGTAAACTCACAATGGGTCCTAAATATTTTTTACACTCAGTTATTTACTAATATATATCTGTCAACGGATCAAAATGCAACATTTCGGTCGTAACAACAACACTATTTGATATGAAATACTGTGATGTTTGTATGCAATAATGATTCTTTTTTGCACATGATTCTGCGATTATTACGAATCCCAAATACAGTACGTTCAGTTGTGTTCATCAACTTTTTCTGCTTTAAGTTGTACTATTCAGTGAATTATTAGCATATCAATTCGACTCATTCTAATTATCATAAATGAATATAATGTATACAATTTACATAAATAACTGAAAGATTTTAGGGCTGCAGATATACAGTTTGATTTGTACTGGATAACCGTGCAGTCTACAGATCAACGTGTATAAGTTTCCTCCCAAGCATAGGATATTGATTTGTACCTAAAAACTTATTACAACCAAAGAAAAGATTAAACAGATACAATTGCAGCGGTAAATAAATCCCCAAAATAAATAGCCCTGTAAGTTTTCGACATTGGATGCTGACCATATGTTTTGGTGGACTCATCTAGCTGAAGGCGCTCGGTCAGGCATCCGCACCAGATCACGTGTGGTAACGCCGTGCTCAACATCAACCGCAATCGCTAGCCAGATTAGATCAGAGAATTCCGATATATTGGTAATCGCCAAATACACTCTTCCGATCTCCTAGACTCTGTCTTTTGATTTCTCTCGGTGGGTACAAATCATATTAGAAGATGTTACTGGTAGAAGCGTTGTCAAACACTGAATACCTGTGACACCATCACAATACTCGTTAGATGTCAAAGAGAGCAGAGAATTTCTGTCAGGCAAAGCGTAATTTTATACTTCATTGTTAGATCAAATCAATCAACTTAATGATGACCAATCATACCGAGGGAGTCGAGATAGCAGCAGCATAAGTGCTTAGTGATGCAAAACTAATATAGACAGTAGAAACCATATAAATAAATCATATTTTCATAAAAAACAAAGTGCTTCGTATAATGAATGGTAAGAATGTCGTCCATAATAAGCCAATATTTTGGCTGGTTATTTTACCAGAATAGTTACTTGCATTTCTTCATAGTGACATATAATATTATATATATATATATATATATATATATATATATATATATATATATATATATATATATATATATATATATATATATATATATATATATATAGCTTATAGCAGAACGGTTTTGCTGGTCCGGCATGAATAAAGACGTGAGTGAGTGGGCACGCTCCTGTGTAAGCTGCCAAAAATCTAAGGTTATCAGACGCAATAAGTGTCCCTTACGCTCATTTAAAACTCCCGATGATCGTTTCGACCATGTTCATCTGGATTTGGTAGGACCTTTACCAGATTCAAATGGATATACTTACCTCTTAACCTGCGTAGACCGTTTCACTCGATGGCCAGAAGCAGTACCTATCAAGGACATCACTACTGAAACAGTTGCCCGCACCTTCGTCGAACGATGGGTAGCAAACTTTGGCTGCCCTTCAACCATCACTACAGATCGCGGACGTCAGTTTGAATCTGAACTTTTCCGTCGTCTGACCACACTTTTCGGAATCACTCGCTTCCGAACGTTTTCACCGACAACTAAAATATTCACTATCAGCTGCAAACGTTTCACAGTGGACCGACGCTCTTCCACTCGTCTTACTAGGTATCCGCAATGCAGTGAAAGCTGACATTGGATACACTGCGGCTAAACTCGTTTATGGAACGACACTTCGACTTCCAGGAGAATTCGTGGATCCTTCGTCCTCTTCAGTGAACATGGATCTAACCTCCTACACGAACAGGCTTACAAACGCAATGCGTTCAGTTAAACCTGCTTCCACTCGACCTCAATCAACTGATGTTTTCGTTCAACCTGACTTACGATATAGTACACACGTTTTCGTTCGTCGAGACTCGCATCGATGACCTTTCGAATCAGCATACGAAGGACCTTTCAAAGTTCTTCAACGCGAACCGAAGTACTATATAGTCGATAAGAACGGAACCAACGATAGCATCAGCATCGATCGCCTCAAAGCAGCGTATTTAGAAGGAAATCCTATCTACGTCGCTTTTCCTTCGGTACAATCGAACGACACGACTCCACTCATAATTCCTCAACCGACAACCAACACACACGATGATACTCCGAATGTATCTGAAAACAAACTTAAAACGACGCGTTCTGTAAGAAGAGTTAGATTTCCAGAGCATTTAAACGACTATTGCACGTAAGGCACTGCTAGACATTTAATATTATCTCGATCTTTCTTTTCACGATATATATATATTTTTTAAAAATACAATCTTAATATGCTTATATATTTTTATTTTTTATTCCAAAAAAACAAAAACAAAAAACAACAAATTTTTTTAACGATATTACGTGTAAATTAGTTTAGATTCCTTTTTTTTCGCCGACATTTTGTTTTTACGCACATACGAGTGTATTTCGACATGCACTTACATTTTCTTTTTTCTTTTCCAGGCCGGCTGGAAAAGAACGATGACGTTTATGAGGAGTCGACATTTTCATCGTACTTCTTTTTTTACTACGTTGTACCTCGGTCCCATATAGTAAGGAAAGACGACCAGACGCTGCTAATCCTAGCAAGCTATCAGAAGAGTGTTTACCAACGACAAAAGTCGTTGGGTTTAAACATCTCAAACGGTACACCTGTGATATACGGACAAGGGTTTCTCTAACACAAATTAGCATGCTGAACAACGAAAGAACTAGTTAATACACAGGAGTTCAATACCTTAGAATCAATAAAAATATTCCTAACACGATGTAATCATATATCTGTTTGCAGGGATTTCAGTAATCTTCCCAAGCAGACAGTCAAAGGTTAACAGAATGATTGCAGTTAAGTCGTATTCTGAAAGTAACTAGCTCACTAAGGGATTTTTTGTAAATACTTTCAGCATACTTAGTAAAATTATGGGGCCTACAGCTACGGCGGACACAGGAGTAATCAATGTCATTGCTACCTGGTTGTTTAACATCAGAAATGAATCATCATGAATATCAGTTACTCGGTTTCGTATTAAGTTGTTAGTGTTTCCCTCACCTGTACGGGTAGATCGCTTGATCCCAGAAATACAGTTTGTTACACTGACGTTTGTAGTCTTAAAAATGAATTTTTTTTACCTAAGTCAAATTCTGTGAGTACTATTTCGCAATACGACTACTTTCAAATAAAGCTGGACCATCACAGTTGTTGATGGTTACTGCGGGATACGTCAGTGTCAGAAGTGACAAGGTACATTAGAGTGTAGCGTGGCGTCGAGTTGAGGTTAACTATGAACACCGCTACAAAGAAGCACGTGCCAGATAAATCAGAAGGCGAGGGTTGGACGTAACCAAATAGATCCATAAAATCTCCGAGAAGCCAAATATCAGAAGGCAGTTAATGGACCAAGTCGAGGTGTATATTTGCTGGCGATCTCGTGGCATCGAAAGGATACCGAGATCGTGCCAGGATACAACCTTGGTTACAGAAGGTAACCGAATTCGCGCGAAGTTACAATCGAAGTGTAAGTAAAAGAATGGAAGCACAAAATAGCTGTCATTAGCACAGTCAAACAAAGGCACGTTAAAACAAACACTGGTACAGTTGGTTATAATAATAATTGTTTTTATTAAACCAGTCGTGTTCTCGTGATAAATGTGAGTCACTACAGGAGCCCCCCGCTAGAAAGGGTTAACACTTTCGATAAATAGCGGTTTAAATCGTGGGACTGATCGGCTGACAGGCGATTGTAGGACGGAAGAATTGGCGAACAGGAAAGCGATCGTTGATCGTCGAGTTGCCAACGAAGGTCGTTTTCGGAGAACGGTACCAGGAGCGATGTGTTGTATTTATTGTTTGAGTTGGCATGCTACACCAGAGTGGTTTGTATCCAGAATCTGAAGATGGCGTTCGTAGGGGTCCGGACCAGAAACGCTGCAGACGTAGGACGAAACCACGTTGATCCGATGAACCAGAAGCGACCATAACGACCATGTTCGAGACCAAGCGTGTGCCAAACATTCGAAACGAAGATATCGACTGAGTACGTTGACAAGAGCGTGGGTGATCAGGCCAGCTTTCGCCAAAGTTGACTGAAGTCGACGGAACCAAACGGAGATGGTCGAAGGCGTGGGCTCAGGAAACAAAAAGAAAATCAAAAAAGAGAAGAGTGTAGCATGCGTGTAGTATAGGAATAACCCTACACCGTATCGGTTGTTGATTGTGCGACTAGTCGAGGAAGCGTACGGGTAAACGTACTCGGCGACCGGAACGTGAGACGGCAGTCTCGTTCGCGTCGCGTGAGCCTGCAATCTCATCCGAAGTCAAGGGCGGCGTGGTCTGCTGATCTGGACGTGAGACTGTCGTCTCGTCCGTAGACGGTGCAGATGACGCGTGCTGTTGACTGGGACGTGAGAGTGAGGTCTCAGGTGTATCTAGCGTGGGACCTGAAGATGGTTTGAGGATCCCGCTAGTAGGTTCGCTTGGTCTAGCATTGAATCTCAGGTTATCAGATAGGGCACTGTCATCGACGTGTGCTGGTTTGAGACGATCAATGCTGACGATCTCGACACGGCCATGTCGATCAACCTTGAATGTCTTTTCGTGACGAGCGATCACGTGAAAAGGACCTTCGTAAGGTTGTTGCAAAGGTTTGCGTACCGAATCTACTCGTATGAAAACATGTGAACAGGTAGATAACTCTCGAGGGAGAGCGACCTGTCGATGTTTTATTCGAGTTGACACCGGAGACGGCGTTCGCATAAATGCAGACAGTCGATGGACGTAGTCTGATTTACCGAAATTAGGTCTGCTCCGTGGTGTGAAGAATTCCCCGGGCAGACGCAATGTCGTGCCGTATACAAGTTCAGCGGCGGAACATTGGATATCTGCCTTTAAACTCGTTCTGATACCTAAAAGAACGAGCGGTAAGGTTTCGTGCCAGTCGTCGTTTTCGTGTGCTCGTATAGCACTTTTAAGTTGCCGGTGAAATCTTTCAACTAAACCGTTTGAAGCTGGATGGTAGGCGGTAGTGCGTATTCGTTCCGTATCAAGCAGCCGAGTAAGTGAGGAGAATATTTAATAGGGGAAAATTTCTCGAATAAAGCGTGGAATTCATCGTCACGCGAATAAAAAGTAACAAGGATTCGGTACACGTACATGTGAGTCTATTATAATAATACTATTCTTATCGTTATCCGTCATGTCGTGTATATTAAATATTAAAAGATAATATGAATATACGACAGACGTGGATAGACCCAAGCAACACAAAAAGGGGAAATAAAGGGGGAAAAAGGGAAATAAAGCGGACGAAAGGGGAAATGTCGCTTTTTCGCCTTTACGTCGGTTATTTAGGGGAAATGTCGCTTTTTCCCACTTACGTCATGTATTTGGGGGAAATTTGTCGACAGTTCTACGTAACGTACAGTGTTTGAATGAACCGCATCTGGAACTGAAGTTTTCATAAACTTCGACAAATTTATTCACCGCAAATTAAAAAAACAAAAGTATTTTCATAAAAACAATGTACAAAATACGGAACCAGGCTTTCGGTTGATACGCATATAGAGCGACTTCGTTTGTTGTTTAGTTAAAGTGTTCCGACATGCTTTGGAGCCATCACAAAAAACTTACGTGATGCAGGTGAGTGACGTGCTCTCAGGACTTTAGGTTCATTGTGACTGATTACTTCCCTACGGCTCTATAGTTACAGTCAACAATACTAACGAACATAACCGTAATTTCAGCTTCAAGTATTTAGCTGTGCAAAAGCATGTCATTGAGATATGGTTGTGACATTTTTTGTTCGTTTTTTTATTTCAGAATTCACAGGAGGACTACCTCAATTCTGAATAGTCTGTAGTGACTCACATTTATCACGAGAACACGACTGGTTTAATAAAAACAATTATTATTATAACCAACTGTACCAGTGTTTGTTTTAACGTGCCTTTGTTTGACTGTGCTAATGACAGCTATTTTGTGCTTCCATTCTTTTACTTACACTTCGATTGTAACTTCGCGCGAATTCGGTTACCTTCTGTAACCAAGGTTGTATCCTGGCACGATCTCGGTATCCTTTCGATGCCACGAGATCGCCAGCAAATACACAACTCGACGCCACGCTACAATTGGTAATCCCAATTCGAATACAATTGGTGATCCCAAAGTTTGGAACACGCCTCAACCCCGGATCAAATCTTCCAAAGAAGCCAATTCGGTGAGTCTATGATTTATCTATCCACGTCTGTCGTATATTTTCATATTTTTTAATATATAATATACTCGACATGACGGATAACGATAAGAATAGTATTAATATAATAGACTCACATGTACGTGTACCGAATCCTTGTTACTTTTTATTCGCGTGACGATGAATTCCACGCTTTATTCGAGAAATTTTCCCCTATTAACTATTCTCCTCGCTGACCCGGCTGCTTGGTACGGAATGCATACGCATAAGCATATCTGTCTACCACCCAGCACCAAATGGTTAAGTAAACGGTTTCACTGCCAACTTAAAAGTGCTATACGAGCACACGAAAACGGCAACTGGCACGAAACCTTACCGCTCGTTCTTTTAGGGATCAGAACGAGCTTAAAGGCAGATATCCAATGTTCCGCCGCTGAACTTGTATACGGCACGACATTGCGTCTGCCCGGAGAATTCTTCACACCACGGAGCAGACCTAATTTCGGTAAATCAGACTACGTCCATCGACTGTCTGCATTTATGCGAACGCTGTCTCCGGTGTCAACTCGAATACAACATCGACAGGTCGCTCTCCCTCGAGAGTTATCTACCTGTTCACATGTTTTCATACGAGTAGATTCGGTACGCAAACCTTTGCAACAACCTTACGAAGGCCCTTTTCACGTGATCGCTCGTCACGAAAAGACCTTCAAGGTTGATCGACATGGCCGTGTCGAGATCGTCAGCATTGATCGTCTCAAACCAGCACACGTCGATGACAGTGCCCTATCTGATAACCTGAGATTCAATGCTAGACCTAGCAAACCTACTAGCGGGATCCTCAAACCATCTTCAGGTCCCACGCTAGATACATCTGAGACCTCATTCTCACGTCCCAGTCAACAGCACGCGTCATCTGCACCGTCTACGGACGAGACGACAGTCTCACGTCCAGATCAGCAGACCACGCCGCCCTTGACTTCGGATGAGATTGCAGGCTCACGCGACGCGAACGAGACTGCCGTCTCACGTTCCGGTCGCCGAGTACGTTTACCCGTACGCTTCCGCGACTAGTCGCACAATCAACAACCGATACGGTGTAGGGTTATTCCTATACTACACGCATGCTACACTCTTCTCTTTTTTGATTTTCTTTTTGTTTCCTGAGCCCACGCCTTCGACCATCTCCGTTTGGTTCCGTCGACTTCAGTCAACTTTGGCGAAAGCTGGCCTGATCACCCACGCTCTTGTCAACGTACTCAGTCGATATCTTCGTTTCGAATGTTTGGCACACGCTTGGTCTCGAACTTGGTCGTTATGGTCGCTTCTGGTTCATCGGATCAACGTGGTTTCGTCCTACGTCTGCAGCGTTTCTGGTCCGGACCCCTACGAACGCCATCTTCAGATTCTGGATACAAACCACTCTGGTGTAGCATGCCAACTCAAACAATAAATACAACACATCGCTCCTGGTACCGTTCTCCGAAAACGACCTTCGTTGGCAACTCGACGATCAACGATCGCTTTCCTGTTCGCCAATTCTTCCGTCCTACAATCGCCTGTCAGCCGATCAGTCCCACGATTTAAACCGCTATTTATCGAAAGTGTTAACCCTTTCTAGCGGGGGGCTCCTGTAGTGACTCACATTTATCACGAGAACACGACTGGTTTAATAAAAACAATTATTATTATAACCAACTGTACCAGTGTTTGTTTTAACGTGCCTTTGTTTGACTGTGCTAATGACAGCTATTTTGTGCTTCCATTCTTTTACTTACACTTCGATTGTAACTTCGCGCGAATTCGGTTACCTTCTGTAACCAAGGTTGTATCCTGGCACGATCTCGGTATCCTTTCGATGCCACGAGATCGCCAGCAAATACACAACTCGACGCCACGCTACAATTGGTAATCCCAATTCGAATACAATTGGTGATCCCAAAGTTTGGAACACGCCTCAACCCCGGATCAAATCTTCCAAAGAAGCCAATTCGGTGAGTCTATGATTTATCTATCCACGTCTGTCGTATATTTTCATATTTTTTAATATATAATATACTCGACATGACGGATAACGATAAGAATAGTATTAATATAATAGACTCACATGTACGTGTACCGAATCCTTGTTACTTTTTATTCGCGTGACGATGAATTCCACGCTTTATTCGAGAAATTTTCCCCTATTAACTATTCTCCTCGCTGACCCGGCTGCTTGGTACGGAATGCATACGCATAAGCATATCTGTCTACCACCCAGCACCAAATGGTTAAGTAAACGGTTTCACTGCCAACTTAAAAGTGCTATACGAGCACACGAAAACGGCAACTGGCACGAAACCTTACCGCTCGTTCTTTTAGGGATCAGAACGAGCTTAAAGGCAGATATCCAATGTTCCGCCGCTGAACTTGTATACGGCACGACATTGCGTCTGCCCGGAGAATTCTTCACACCACGGAGCAGACCTAATTTCGGTAAATCAGACTACGTCCATCGACTGTCTGCATTTATGCGAACGCTGTCTCCGGTGTCAACTCGAATACAACATCGACAGGTCGCTCTCCCTCGAGAGTTATCTACCTGTTCACATGTTTTCATACGAGTAGATTCGGTACGCAAACCTTTGCAACAACCTTACGAAGGCCCTTTTCACGTGATCGCTCGTCACGAAAAGACCTTCAAGGTTGATCGACATGGCCGTGTCGAGATCGTCAGCATTGATCGTCTCAAACCAGCACACGTCGATGACAGTGCCCTATCTGATAACCTGAGATTCAATGCTAGACCTAGCAAACCTACTAGCGGGATCCTCAAACCATCTTCAGGTCCCACGCTAGATACATCTGAGACCTCACTCTCACGTCCCAGTCAACAGCACGCGTCATCTGCACCGTCTACGGACGAGACGACAGTCTCACGTCCAGATCAGCAGACCACGCCGCCCTTGACTTCGGATGAGATTGCAGGCTCACGCGACGCGAACGAGACTGCCGTCTCACGTTCCGGTCGCCGAGTACGGTTACCCGTACGCTTCCGCGACTAGTCGCACAATCAACAACCGATACGGTGTAGGATTATTCCTATACTACACGCATGCTACACTCTTCTCTTTTTTGATTTTCTTTTTGTTTCCTGAGCCCACGCCTTCGACCATCTCCGTTTGGTTCCGTCGACTTCAGTCAACTTTGGCGAAAGCTGGCCTGATCACCCACGCTCTTGTCAACGTACTCAGTCGATATCTTCGTTTCGAATGTTTGGCACACGCTTGGTCTCGAACTTGGTCGTTATGGTCGCTTCTGGTTCATCGGATCAACGTGGTTTCGTCCTACGTCTGCAGCGTTTCTGGTCCGGACCCCTACGAACGCCATCTTCAGATTCTGGATACAAACCACTCTGGTGTAGCATGCCAACTCAAACAATAAATACAACACATCGCTCCTGGTACCGTTCTCCGAAAACGACCTTCGTTGGCAACTCGACGATCAACGATCGCTTTCCTGTTCGCCAATTCTTCCGTCCTACAATCGCTCGTCAGCCGATCAGTCCCACGATTCAAACCGCTATTTATCGAAAGTGTAAACCCTTTCTAGCGGGGGGCTCCTGTAGTGACTCACATTTATCACGAGAACACGACTGGTTTAATAAAAACAATTATTATTATAACCAACTGTACCAGTGTTTGTTTTAACGTGCTTTTGTTTGACTGTGCTAATGACAGCTATTTTGTGCTTCCATTCTTTTACTTACACTTCGATTGTAACTTCGCGCGAATTCGGTTACCTTCTGTAACCAAGGTTGTATCCTGGCACGATCTCGGTATCCTTTCGATGCCACGAGATCGCCAGCAAATATACACCTCGACTTGGTCCATTAACTGCCTTCTGATATTTGGCTTCTCGGAGATTTTATGGATCTATTTGGTTACGTCCAACCCTCGCCTTCTGATTTATCTGGCACGTGCTTCTTTGTAGCGGTGTTCATAGTTAACCTCAACTCGACGCCACGCTACATGTCCGTGCACGTTTTTTGTTGTTCTACCTCGATTTCAATAAAGATTATTCTTTCAGACAGCTTACTCTTTTACTTACTTGGGAAACTGTTGAAGTGTTGAGAATGTGTGTCTGAGTTTCATTGAACTTTTGATTAAATGCACATTCCTTATGAATAAAATATAACCTTTTCCTTGTTTTTCAGATAATTACAAATAACAATGAATTAGCAATTGCATTGGATATGCATAACAATCGATGCTTAAGCTTGTGCTTTACTGTTGTACAATAATACGTTTTTCTTTTTAAATAATATTTTTAAAGTATTTACTGCTTTTCCACTGCATTGCAGATATACTTCGGTATGTTGTTGCAAATAAAGGCGGACATAGGAGACCTTTAAGGTTCTGTCGATGGATAGACAATAGAAGGTAATGTGTGTATTTAGGCGAAAAGTATACAATAAAGCGCATAAGTAGGCAATTCGGCGGATATTTAGGCGAAAATGCGACGATTTGGGGGATATTTAGGCGAAAATGCGACAATTCGGCGGATATTCAGGCGAAAATGCGGCAATTCGGCGGATATTTAGGCGAAAATGCGACAAATCGGCGGATATTTAGGCAAAAATGCGGCAATTCGGCGGATATTTAGGCGAAAATGCGGCAATTCAGCGGATATTTAGGCGAAAATGCGGCAATTCAGCGGATATTTAGGCGAAAATGCGGCAATTCGGCGGATATTTAGGCGAAAATGCGACAATTCGGGGGATATTTAGGCGATAAGTCGGTAATTTGTCGACAAAAAGGCGAAAAAGGGGAAAATCCGCATTATTTCCCCCGGACAGGCGAAAAAGGCGAAATTCTGATGCGTTTTCCCCTTTATTTCTCCTTTCGCTACCGAAGCATTAACCCCTTTATTTCCCCTTTCTTCGCCTTTATTTCCGCTTTTTGGGTTGTCTGGGGATAAATCATAGACTCACCGAATTGGCTTCTTTGGAAGATTTGACCAGTAGTTGAGGCGTGTTCCGAACTTTGGGATCACCAATTGTAGCGTGGCGTCGAGTTGAGGTTAACTATGAACACCGCTACAAAGAAGCACGTGCCAGATAAATCAGAAGGCGAGGGTTGGACGTAACCAAATAGATCCATAAAATCTCCGAGAAGCCAAATATCAGAAGGCAGTTAATGGACCAAGTCGAGGTGTATATTTGCTGGCGATCTCGTGGCATCGAAAGGATACCGAGATCGTGCCAGGATACAACCTTGGTTACAGAAGGTAACCGAATTCGCGCGAAGTTACAATCGAAGTGTAAGTAAAAGAATGGAAGCACAAAATAGCTGTCATTAGCACAGTCAAACAAAGGCACGTTAAAACAAACACTGGTACAGTTGGTTATAATAATAATTGTTTTTATTAAACCAGTCGTGTTCTCGTGATAAATGTGAGTCACTTCAAGAGCATCACGATTGTGGCATCTCTGAGGTAGCTTACCGTACAATCAAATCTCGAAATGGTCTAGTGAAAACAGAAGAAATATACTATGTTTCACGTGTTTCCGACGATTCTATGCGCACGTGGAATTTGACTTGTTTCCGTCTAGTTTACTAATACTCAGGGCACGTTTTAGAGTGATTCTCGAAACTAACTCATGCTGATTAAGGAAATGAACAGTCACTGTTGGATTCCGTCTTACACCTTCATGACGATATCACCAACATCTAGTACCTATGACCATTAGTGAACAGTGACTACGTTGCATTTTATTTATTCCAGGTTCCGGACACAATGTGAAGTATGTATCTACTCTATTCCGTTCCAGTATCTGAAGGGCTAATAGCCCGTCAATCAGAGACTATGATATATCAAGGAGTTGGCTGGTTGCTTGAAAATTATTGACGTACTTTAAAGCCACACTCGAAGCTACAACACTGCCTTCGATCTTATGGTCAACACGTAAGCCATAAATCTGCACTCCATGGGTCTACAAGGGATCCCAAAACCTGACAAAACAGAGGGAAAAAATCTGGGACTTGTTCATATCGACGAACCATGACTTATCTAGGTTTGAATACCTAATAGTCAGGCGTTTACACATATAGACTATTACTAAATGTCGCACCACTTACTAAAGGGGATTGGAATACAATATCTGCACTTGCTTAAGACGAATGTGTAAGTGTATTAAGAGAAGGAAAAAACGCACTAGAGAAATCTTCGAATTGATTTCGCGTGCAAATTCAGATATATTAACTGAATCAATTAAAATTAAAGCCGAAGGTATATCAAATTATTTCAACGAAGTGTACGCCGAGGGTATTATTATGAACACTTACCATCATAATACTTTTCGAATGAAGCATTTAGTATCATGTCAAGCCTATATGGGTTATTTTAGCTCCCAGACAGATCAACTCATTTATTCTTCTATTGTCGCGCGCGTTTAAAAAAGGGCAGTGATTTTGTACTTGTTGTGGTTATCCTTGCCTTTGTGTAATTGTTGCATCAAAAGCATTCTTGGTCTATATTAAATGACTTTAGTTAAGGTGTGAAATCTTGCTAAAGTTTGTCTTGTGGTACCCTTTCACTTCTTGAATGACACTTGTGTTCATATTGTGATCATATTGTGTTTTACACCTTAATCTGACTAAAATGGTTGGTATTACTCATAAATGCGGACAACCAAACTGTCTGTTCCCTGTGGAGGAGGGAATGCAGTGTGATGAATACAAAGAGTCGTTCCATAAGATGTGTACCCGTTTAAGTCCACCGCATACAAAAGATGTTTAAAGCCTAACTCACATTGGTTTTGCATGTTTCACTGTGCAAATAAGACGTTATTAATACGGAAGGCTATGAGCCTATTGGCTTTGGCCTGTAAGAAAACGATGGCGCATGCGCTGATAACACGAGCAGTGACAGTGACGAATTTCAGTGTAGTGCCTACTGTTACGAGACGCCTCAAACACCCGACTGTGCCGCCTGACATTGACAACGGTAATTTTGGACTTCTAGTGGGAACTGAAGATCCGTATAAAACCATCACCTCTCCGAACAGTTTCGGTGTCCTGAGTGATGAAAAATTGACTACATTACGGCGAAAACTAAACGAAGATTAAAGAAAAGTGTATACAGTACGCAGCTGGTTAGCAAATCATTGTTGCGCTCTCATTGTGAGTCACAAAATGCACTACCAAATTCAGATAGTTAGAAAGAATTCAACCGTGGCGTGACTGAGACGGAGATTCCAATCTCATCGAACATTATTGTAAATAAATTGCTGGGGCCAGACGACCTTGATCCCAATATTAGACACGCACAGCTGGGAGAATATATCCGCAGTATCTTACCAGATAACTCCGAAGGAGTTCAGGTCAAAAAACTGGTTAGAATGGGCAAGAGGACCGAGGACAGTGTTGAACCACGCCTAAGCAGACTCCTCAAGGTAATCCTAGGATCAGAGAAGCAACGGGATCTCCTGTTAAGTAGCGCTCGTAGCAACAACAATTCCAAAATCCGAGTTAGACCTGATAAGTCTTTCGAAGATGGAATAAAAAGGGAGGAAGCATTAGTTGAACTAGAACCCCGTCGACAAAATGGTGGAGAAAATCTCCGGTTAGTAGGTTTTCGGATAGTCAGGTCTTGGAAGCGAATGCCACTAAGGCCTGTGTCGATAGGCCGTTCAACCTAGGAGTTTTACATGCTAACGCTCGTAGAATAAGAAATAAGTTTTATGAACTAGAAGCATTAGTGGACAGATTAAGGTCACTCATTATAGCAGTGACAGAAACTTGGTTAGTCCATGACTTAGACACTAGTCCAGAATTATCCGTATACCATTATCTAAGGAGTGATAGACATGGATTTAGAAAAGCAGGTGGCGTCCTGTTATATATAGCCAATAATATAAATATTCGCTCCTCTGCTAGCGAATCCCATGATAGCGGTGCTTGTGAAGTCATTAGCTCATGCTCAGTTTCATCTATCGCAACCCGATTGGCTTAGCTGATGACTTTATTTTTGAGCACATTCATCTTTGGATTTCAAATACCAGATACTTCATAATAGGAGACATTAATGCACCTGATATTAGTTGGACTGAGATGACCACGGAAGGATCTACAAACTCCTTTGACAGTAGGTTCCTGATAACAATAATGGAGCATGCATTAGTGCAGCATGTATCCCAACCCACACGTTTTGGTGCTAACCAAGGTTCTTCTCTGTTGGACTTGGTAATCACTCATGAGACTGAGGGTATTGTCATTCACGTTTAGAACTAGGGACATGTTATACGATCAGGTTACACCCCGTCCAAATGTATGGAAAGCTAACATGTCAGCCATTCATAAATACGCTGCTAAGACAGATTGGCTTGTAGATACTAGTTTATCAGTTGAAGAACCATGATCTATGTTTAAAGGTAAGTCTAGTTCAGTTGCGTCCTCGTTCATACCATACTTGGTACCGCGAAGACCGAATAAAAGTCCACCATTGATAAATAAACCAGTCAGGAAACTTCTTGGATGAAGGAAGAAGCACTGGAGTGTGTTCATCTCTACTGGCTTAGAACAATACAGATTCAGTTATTGTAAGATCAAGAATGTCTGTAAAGCGTTGATAAGTAAGGCTAGACGACTGTTTAAAAAACAATTGGTTAGGGATTCTAGATATAGTCCGAAACGGTTATTCTCGTGTATAAAAAGGCGAACTCAGAGAAGCGATGGAGTTTCATCACTTTCAGTACAAGAAAATCCGTTAATCTTGGCAGAAAATGATACCGAAAATGCTGAAGCTTAATCGGGATATTTCAGTAAAGTGTTTTCTATCGGTGATGAGGAACGACCAACGATTCATTATGATTGTGGCGGCTCGCTGACGGATCCTGATGGAAAAAGCCATTTGGATATCTGTTATTAACTATGTTGAAGTGCATAATCTTTTCTCCAGGGAACAACAGGGTTTTCGGATAGACCTATCTTGCTTGACAAATCTTCTCATTGCAAGCGAAGATCGGGCTGCTGCAAAAGATCGAAATGTTCCTGTGGATGTGATCTTCATAGACCTAAGTAAGGCCTTCGATAAGGTCTCCTATTCTGGTCTTAAATTCAAACTGCAACGTTTTGGAATCGATTATACAGTATAAGTAACTTTCTCCATGACAGGAGACAAATGATAAAGGTTAATGGAACTCCCTCCTCGTGGGCAGCTGTAGAAAGTTGAGTTCCCTAAGGCACAACCCTCGGTACTCTTCTCTTTTTACTTCATGTAAATGAACTACCAACTGAAGCAAAATCATCCGTTCTACTCTTCGCTGATGACATAAAAATTCGGAGACCCATACATAATATGTTGGATAGGATAGTAATACAGAATGATCTTAGGTCACTGGTGGCATGGTTGGACAAGTGGTCACTAGAAGTAAATCCTAATAAGAGTGTAGTGATGCAAATAAATAACTATGATGAATCGTATCACTTTACAATATGTGGATTCGTGCTACCCAAACTAAGAAACTATAAAGTTTTAGGAGTCATATTAAGCAATGAACTCAAAACCACTAGTCACTCTAAGGGTGCTGCTGCGAAATGCTATGGGCTATTATGGTCTATTCGTATGTCTTTCCAGTATTTAGATGATGAAGTTCTCGGATTATTATACCCGATTTACGTTCAGAAGATGGGATTCAAACAGTGAGTCCTTGTTCCAAGTATGAAGCAGAGGTACTGGAAAGAATCCAACGACGATGTACTAAGATGGTACAAGGTTTATCTATCCTATCTTACGAAGACAGACTGAGACACCAACTTATTTCTGTTATCTTATCGTAGAATACGGGGCGGTCTAATATTGGCTTATCATATACTGAACGATAACCTCGGTGTTAACATGTCTTATCTTTTACTTCCGTCTAGGACTGATCATTTGAGAGGACATTCGAAGAAAATTAAAAAAACGAGATCAAATCGTTTACGTCTGGAGTTTCCTTTTTCGCACTGAGTAGTGAATTACTGGAATTCCCTACCGGAACACGTAATATCAGCACCTTCCGTTGATATATTCAAGACGATATTGGACCTCCACAGTATTACAAACTGCAAGGATTAATATAGGTCGATAGACCTCATATCCTTATTACTGAAAACTGAGTCACATTTTGACCGTGTTAATTATTCGCTTAATGACCTTGACTGTTTTTATATTAGCGTTTGTGTGCATTACTTATCCTACTCATCCCGTGTCTCTAGTGTGTTTTTGTATGTTACACTTAATGAAATGGAGTTGGTACGATAATTAGAAGTGTTTGGATTAATCTACTAACTACGAACTCTTTAAATAACACAATTTAAGCCAGATAATCGTAGATGAGCACAAACAAAGGTATTTTATTTAGAGTTCTAAATAATAAGGCAATCAAGTACAAAGGAATTGCTAGTTCACACTAATACCACAGTTGGATCACTTGCCTTATTCTTTCCCTTTTCTTATTCCGAATGTCTGTCTTGACTAATGAATGCCTCCTTACCTATGTTTGCTTTCTGATTACATCAATCACATGAACTGCGTTAGCCTAGTTAATATGTGGAGTTATAAATAGAAGATTTATGCTCACAGCATGTTTGTACGTTCAAAGCGGAGTCAGATACCAGGCAACAGACATTTCGACCATAGAACTAATGCCTATGGTTAGAGCAACTATTTTTCAGTTACTTATAAAAATTAAACTTGATAAGTTGAGGAATATTGACTGATTGTACTCATCACCACACATATATATACATATATGTAGCAAGCTATTTGATAACGAGGGCCACTTGAGGCTTATTCGAAAACTTAGCTATAGTAAGAATGTTCGGAAATCACGATCGAATGGACTCAGGGTGATATTGCGTCTTTCTCATCCGGTGATCAATAACAATAACACTCTACCCAAACAAACGTTACCAGCCTCAGAAACTACTTTCAAGGATACTGGAATGTCACAGAAAAAAAGTTGCCAGAATGAAGACAAACCAATTAACCTATACATTGAAGGTGAGGCGGGTTTTCCAAGTAATTGCGTTTCTTAGTGTTGCATATTATCTTTCCAGGTTAATAGTCAATTTTCTATGGTGAATTATTCGCATTTGACTTCTTTTCTTGTGCTAAAGTAATACATTTTGTGTGCTTATCAACCGCCGTTAACGGTTTGCACATTAGCTGCAAGTGTCAATCAATGAAAATCACTTCTCTGACAATGAGTTGTTGATATTAAGTTGTCTTGTAAGTTCCAACTTCTGGTAGTTGGAGGTAAAGCACGACATATTTTTGCACTTTCCGACGTTCAAAGAATGATCTATAATACTCGTGTATTGCACGGATGTATATGTCCCCCAATCGTGTAAAATGTCCCCCTAAATAGGGAGATTGGGGTTATGTTGTGTAAAAATTGTCGTGTTCATTCTTCTCATAAGACTGACTTTGAGTTTAATCTTCAGCATTTGAGCTCAACTGATGCAGTTGGGTACCACTTTGAAAAGTTGCTGCAGCAATCTTTATGCTGATAATTCTCGTCTGAAGACTTATTTGTCAAATTTAGCTCACGGTCAACGATTTAATGAAGTTCTTGTGACAAAACTGGTCTTGGGTACTGCTGAATCCTTCGGTCACTTTCCTGGGATTTAGATTGGCTTCACATTTAGACCTTCAATTTACTACCACCAACTTGGAGGTTTAACTTCGTGGGTCGCTTGAAGTTAGACATTAACAACGTTGGATACCGGCTCTAGTGGTTAAGCGCTCGCCCGTGAGACTGACAGGTCCTGGATTCGAATCTTGCGTGGCGGGATTGTGGATACACACTGCTGAGGAGTCTCATGCTAGGACGCAACGGCCGTCAAGTGCTTCCAAGTTTTCCATGGTGTTCTAGCTTCAATTGACTCACGAATTCAACTATTAAATAAATGACAATTTCTGCTTCATTTCGGTTAGTTGCCAAATGCAATGTCGAGAGTGAAGTTTATTCTTACACTATTCTGGATGTACGAGGTCTGTGCTGACCGTCTTACAGTTACTCTTGCTTGGGAATCGAAGCAAATGCTACCTTTAGAGAAATAGTCGACTCTAGATTTCTGGAATTCACTATTTGTCCTATTATAATAAGTATATGAACTTTGATACCTATTGTCCACAAGAGTAGCTTGGTTATTAAAGAATCTAAGTGTTAGAAAAGGTCGCTGATGTTGATGTTTAAGTCTGTAGTTCATTGGTTGTATTTTGCATTTTATTTTTAAAAGGGAATTAAGTCTAAGGAGGCGTCCTTAACATTGGTGCTGGTGTCCAGCCATATTGTTGCATCATTCATATATATTCATCATATTCAAGCTATCTTTCTGTTCGACCACAGATATCTTAGAGATATTGCTCGCGTCTGTTGGGATCCACGGCAAAGCAACAGTGAGGTTAGACGCAGGGCATTAGGAATTTATGGTAAGTCAGTTGATGAGGTTGTAAATCTTCACCGACTGAGATGGTTAGGCCACGTGTTACGTGTGCACACTTTGCACATCTAGAGCGGTCGATGCCAGCTACTCAGTCTAAAGGCAGCAGGAGGTTAGGCCAATACACATTTATGGTCTCACTCGTTGCAGTTATTAGGTCATCAATTTTCAGTCAAAAGGTAGCAAACATCCTTATCACATTGGGGGTTTGTCGGAGTCATTTATGTGAAAACTAAACCTTAAAAAGTCATAAAACTTAAAATGGCAACATTTATGCAAGAAAAAAATGAATAAACTTCGGCTAAGATGCCTACAGCTAAAGTATAATGTGTGGGTTTTGGTTCGAAAAGTGCAATTAAAAGTGAATTAACACTGCGTGAAACTCGTCACTCCTTTCATTTGAAGTCGCACTTGTTACACCATAGATTTTCAGTGACTCACTTTCCCACCACCTAAGCGAATTCATGGACGTTAGAAATTTCATCTTTCCCAGTTTGCATCACTAAAAGTCAGGAAGTACTAGACAACTGTTTCATCTAGCACGGGACTCCACAACAGTTCGCACCGCCATCCAAAATGGGACCGTACTCAGGACCGTTGCGGCGAGTGTTTAACCTTTAAGCGCATCGTGTGGTTTATGTTTTAAATGTGTCCTCATAAATTGTATATTCTTGATGAATGGAAACATAAGATATTCATTTATAAATGGTGATTAAAAATGTTGAGTGTTCATACGAGTTCATTTCTAAACTAACAGCAAAATAAAACAGGTTAGAGGGTTCTGAGGAAAAGGGCAGAAAACCCTAATTAATTAACCCGTTTCGACATACGTGCTTCATTCTATGAAAGTGGGTTTTCGTTTTGTATTCTGTGTTTTAGTAGCAACCAAATCTTTCAGGAAATGTGACCATACTTCTGCAATAAATCTTGGACGTTAGCAGACTCTTCATGGTCGCATTAAATACCCTATTGTAAGATAAAAATAATGGGATTCTTTTTCTCCCAATTCTCCTAACGACTTCGTTTGGAAGTTTGGGGGTTCTGTTTGTCGCGCTCACGATGGTTTCATGATTCGACTTCGGTTGCATGCATCGTTTTGTCAAAGTCGTATTACGAAAACGACAGTAAGAATTAATGACACTTATTGGAACACAAAACTCGTAATTTCGAGTTTTTTTGTGATCAGTTACTAATTCAATAAGTTGGACTGTGCAAACTTAAAGATTCTATAAAGTTTTATCAATAAACATCGAGCTCCGTTATAATTTTCATTGTTGCACTTTGATTTATAATAACGGCTGCGTAAGAACTCGGAAGGATAGGGACACACGTCGTTGCCTTTTTGTCGTTTCTGCCTACGCTCCCACTGACTGCAGCTCAGATGAAGTGAAAGATGAATTTTACAGAAAGCTTCCGAACTTCTTCAGAAAGCTAAACGCTCAGACATAGTACTCGTAGCAGGTGATTTTAATGCTCAGATAGGTAGTTTAAACCAAACAGAAAGGCATTTAGGTGGATATTTTAGTATTCCGACACAGCGAACAGATAATGGTGATCGTCTGCTGCAGCTATGCTCAGACAATCGTTTATTTTTAGCAAACACAAATTTTAAGCATAAGGAGAGACATCGTCTAACATGGCGACCCCCTACACCAAACCAACGATGGACTCAAATAGACCATATTGCCATCAGTCATCGTTGGAGAGGGTCGGTAGAAGATTGTCGCTCATTCTGGAGTACCTGCTTGGACTCCGACCATGCCCTAATACGGGCACGCATCTGCTTGCGCCTCACTGGACGCAAAAAAGCCACATTAAAAAGACCCGTTAGAACTGAGTTGAGTAACGAGAAAACCAAAAGTAGGTTCCAGGAACAACTGAGGTCACACTTAGGTAGTTGTGAAGACGAGGCTGACCCAGATGTTGCTTGGAAGGGCATACAAGCAGCTGTGGAAACAGCAGTGACATCTATTAGTGACTTAAACCACAGAGTTACAAGGAACCAGTGGATTTCTTCAAGGTCTGTCACACTGATGGATTCTCGCAAACTCGTCCCATCAGGTTCTGAACATGATGAAGAGCGACAACAAATCAGATCTAGGTTAAGAAAAAGTCTAAGGAACGACCGTGAGCAGTGGTGGGTAACGAAAGCAAAAGAGATGGAAAAGGCGGCGACTATAGGGAACACAAGACAGCTTTACAGACTAATAAAAGAAACTGGAATTAATAAGTCAAGTGTAAGTGAGATTATTTCGGAAAAAGATAATACTCTCATCTGCTCCCAGTCCAGACGTTTAGAACGATGGGCGGAACATTTTAGAGAACAGTTCAGCTGGCCTTCAGCTACTCTACAACTACCCTCCATTCCCAGACAATGTGAATGGAACATTGAAGTAGGTCCCCCAACTCTTGCTGAAGTTCGAAAGGCTATAGTTAATCTGAAACGAGGAAGGGCAGCTGGTCCAGATGGATTGGCTCCAGAGGTCTTTAAGGATGGTGGTCCAATTTTAGCGATTAGGTTGACTAATATTTTAGCTAAGATCTGGGAATTAGACGTTATCCCATCTGACTGGTCGCAATCACTTATCGTCCCAATATATAAGAAAGGGTCAAAATCATCCTGTGACAACCACAGAGGGATTAGTTTAACAAACATAGTATCTAAAATACTGGCCTCGATAATTATCAAACGCCTAACTAAGACTCGTGAACTACAAACACGAGAGAACCAAGCTGGCTTTAGACCTGGTCGTGGCTGCATCGACCACATATTCACCATTCGTCAGGTTCTAGAACACAGGCATACCTATCGGCGTCCGACGATGGTGGTCTTTCTTGACTTAAAAGCAGCATTTGACTCTGTAGACCGCGAGACTCTGTGGCAGTGTCTGTCATTGAAAGGCGTACCTCAGAAGTACATAAACCTTGTGAAGGCTCTTTACTCGAACACTACTAGTCGAGTCAGGGCTTATGGCGAACTGTCATCTACTTTTGCAACCTCAAGTGGTGTCCGTCAAGGCTGCCCACTTTCTCCATTTTTGTTTAACTTCATCATAGACCTATTGATGGAAATAACACTCTCGTCGACTGAATTCTCGGGTATTGATCTCCTTCCAGGAGGTCCACTTATCGACTTAGAATACGCAGATGACATAGTCCTGTTTGGTGAAGACGCTGACAAAATGCAGAGTCTTCTGGTAGCACTAAGCAACAATGCCAGAATGTTTGGGATGCGCTTCTCTCCCTCTAAATGCAAGTTGTTGCTTCAGGACTGGTCTGCGTCAACACCTGAACTAAGGATAGGGAGTGAAGTAGTCGAACGAGTTGACAACTTCACTTATCTTGGAAGTCTGATCAGCCCTAATGGGTTGGTGTCTGACGAAATCTCAGCACGGATTCGTAAAGCTCGTTTGGCTTTTGCCAACTTACGTCACCTTTGGCGGAGGCGAGATATCCGTCTATCAATAAAAGGACGAGTATACTGCGCGGCAGTCCGTTCTGTTTTAATTTACGGCAGCGAAACATGGCCTTTAAGAGTAGAAGACACCCGTAAGCTACTAGTATTTGACCACAGATGCCTTAGAAATATTGCTGGCATCTGCTGGGATCACCGGGTAAGTAATAGTGAGGTTAGACGCAGGGTATTAGGGAATGATGGTAAATCAGTTGATGAGGTTATGAATCTTCATCGACTGAGATGGTTGGGCCACGTATTACGTATGCCTGAACACCGATTACCACGACGTGCAATGCTAACCGGTGTAGGGGATGGTTGGAAAAAAGTTAGGGGCGGCCAAACCAAAACGTGGCATCAGTGCTTGAAGTCACTAACTTCTAGTCTGAGCCATGTTGGTAGATGCAGACTACTTGGTTGGGGTCCGCGTGACTTTCGTAACCAATGGTTGGAGACTCTTGGTGACATGGCTCAGAATCGATCACAATGGCGTCGGTGTATACACTCCCTGTCTTCCCTTAAACTAAGAGATTAAAATCACTTCATACCTTTCTTTCTACGAACTAATTCTTCCTTCCTATACTATATCCTTATTGCAACCTTTGACCTAACCACTCCTATGAATCCGGTGTTCATCTTGTTGTGCTAATGAGGTATGGCAACCTGGACCGATGCACATATGTGCCTGGTCCTACGTTGTAGCTGACTGACTGACTGACTGATTTATAATAATACCCAAACATAATTTACTCGAAAATCTAAATCATGAATTGTTACTCACTTTTATAAACAAATTTAGTTTTTTGTGCACACTTATGATTATTAACTATAATTTCAGATTTTTAGTGTCTCACGTCTTATGGGATCACTATCATTGGGTTATTATCCTTCTTGTGATGTGGTAGCGACGGCAACATCTGGGTCAGCTTCTACAGATGATCGACAACAAAATCTTATTTATCCATGTATTAAGATGTAAGTTAACCCTTCTGTCATTAATCAAACGATTTATAGAATGAGCATCACTGGATTCGATCCTGAACGGTATAAAGTCATCAAGGGTGAATATACACCACTTGCATGTTATGGTGAATTACGAATTAATTATTGTATCACACGTGATATCCCTTTCCTATCAAATTCATTTATTACAAATTGGTCTCAAACACAAGTTAATCTTGACAGACAATTGTATGACAAACGATACAACTGTAGATTTGTTTTCTAGATTTAATGAAGCCTTTGATTTACCCTTACCATATAATGCCTTGTACGACTATAATGGAATTTGTTTTGTCCTGTCATCTACGTATACAGATAAAAAGGTATGCATGAACAGTTAATAGCCGGTGCAAACATGAAATTATATAATTCTAAAAAGTAAGTTAATAGCAACTACCATTTACCTACAATTACCGTATTATGTGAACTAAAATATATAAGCAAATCCTACTATTTTTGTACCCGTGTCTGACTGTGATATGACTGAACTGCAACATCATGTTTGTAATGTAAACGTTCGGTGTCACTATATTGAAACGTCAACTTGTAACACTGACTTCGGTGGGTCTTACGAATGTCGTCCCAGAAAATTCCTCGTCGTGCATTATTCGCCGACGTTGGGACTGGTTGGAAAAAGTGAAGAGGTGGTCAGTGTATGAAGTGGTGTCGTGGTATGAAAAAAAGCTGTACATGACTGACTTTTCGTCTTGCACGATTCCCTAGTTGGGTTCCTATAGATGGAGCAACAAAGTGGCTTGAGGCGCTATGACACATGGCTCAGAATAGAATCCACTGGCGATCCTGCTGTAACTTTCTCTTGCTTTCTTCATAAAAGTGAAAGTAGCTTCCTTAACTGAAAGAATTTATGGTTGTATTTTTCTTAACCGAACTGTTTTCCCACTATTATTATTATTATTATTATTATTATTATTATTATTATTATTATTATTATTATTATTATTATTACTTCATTCTCATACACTAATTTCTGTTCATTCTTTTTATTATACGCACTTTACATTCTATCTCTTCACAACCTCATTGTTATTGTGTAACTCATATGTATTTGTTACTCTTTTGTACCAATGTTTATGTGCTCAAATAAATAAAACTAGTCTGTCATATTAGTTCGCTGTACGATTGTAAATTTGATCAAGTTTTTATGATCAAAGTGAGTAAGGATTATTGCACTGTGACTAAGTTATTGATCTCAGTCTTATTACTGCCTGTTCGGTGGATCCAATCTAATCACCAAAACAAGGAATTCGAAAATTGAGTGCTCAAGGTGCCCCTCACTATCGAGTTAGGTGTTTGTATCTCTTCGGTGGTCATTATGCAAAACAGTTCCGATAATTATACTTCTTTCTCGACCTATAATGCGAACACTTACTCTATGGTCCGTCAACACTTCAACCATAACAGCGATTTCTACATCAGAAATCACTCCTTATATATCCACGCAATCGGTTGCGTTTAGGTATGTTTTAATTTTTTAGAAATTGATATCTCATTTCACAAGTGAGAGATTTTAATCCCACTATTCTGATTTAATTGTTAATTGGCTAATTAGATGTAACCTAGTTATCAATTACATAATCGTGTATGCGACTTCAAGACAAAATTTGTGTGAAGATCATTAATAGTACCCAGCTGCCTAAACCGAAGTAATGGGAGCAAGATGTAGTTGTTTTCCTTTAATCAGCACACCGTTATACTATCTAGTTATGATATCTAGGAAATATGCCTCATAACCTACCAGTATTGTAGATTTGCCTAAATTGGATATCTAACATAAGAATCATAAGTGCTGTTATATAGCCACACTTTATATCGTTTACTTGGAAAACTGTTCACAAAAACAAATGCATGTATATATATATTAAACATTTAAATAATTTTCAGAGTATTTCGACAAGGAATTTACGAACTTGAATTACATCCTTTGGAGCCGTTAGGTGTTTATCGACTAGAGGATGTTGAAAAATTAGTGAGGGAACCTACTTTTGACTCAAAACCTTCGAATATGGATACCATGAATCAAATCCTTAAGGTTTGTGATAAAAGTGACTTTTGTTATTGGGTTTTCTCATCTTTTACTATGACAATAAAAAAGTATCTATAAGTACTTTCTTATTCTATTTTATTGGATGCAATGAGCTTTGATAGTATTACCTGACTTCTTGGTTTGAAATAGATTGAATCAGGGTTCGGAGAACTCTGACAGTTATGAAAACACTTGGCTCCCGACTAATAAATCACGGTTTCGAATCCCACTCTGGCTTCCGTGGGTTAAATAATATGTTAGTATCGCTAACTCTCACACACCAAGTGTAGCTCAAAGCCATGTACACAACCATGTACTTGGTGAATGACGAATGAACAAGTTGGAGTTCGAACCTACGGCTTAGTGATAAATATCCAGCTGTCTAAACCCCAGGTGGTGCTCTATAGCTAAACGGTTTCTGTTAGTATTCAAGGGCTTTTTAGCTTCCAAAGTTTCCGTTGCTCTTTAGTCTAATTTGATTTTAATAAGGACATTTCAGAAAGAAATCATTTTCTTTTTATTCCAAAGTTTTGATCATTTTTGTTGAATTTTTCGTAGTCGATTTGATGAGTGTTTAAGTTTTTTTAGAATTTTATTTGTAACGTATGCTTGGAGTAGGGTAGTATACTTATTACGAACTCTAAAACCCAGATTTTTAGTCGCATATTTATTTAATTATTATGTTATGGTCCTTCACTATAGGTGGTCGGTTTTCAATCAGTGATTTGAATCCTTTGCTTACTGAGGCTTAGAAACCTGGGTAGTTTCATCAGTCTGCTTCCAATGGATACACGGACACATGTGTCGTCATTATTTTGCATCCCATTTATTATTTATCCGTGACTTAAGTTTTAAAAGATGTGAGCACGAAGAGGGATTACAAAAACACTGTAAATGAAAGGAACATATAAGATAGTACGAATAGCAAATGGGGAAAACTAATCACTCATATATTTAAATTGTTTATCAGGTACAGGTCAGTTTCCTCGGCTTTGACTCTCACTCTGTGTAAAAGCTAGTAATACTACATAGTTGCCAAATAGAAGTAATTGGAGCAGTGTTAGGACTTGAGACTTAGTGTTTGAATGTCAGACGCTTTAACCACTAAAAGACCTCTCCAAACGATAGCTAAATCTGCTTCACTATCATCAATGGCTTTGCTTCTAATGAATTTGATAACATCACTTATATCGTTGCATAAATTACGATCACTGCTACACAGAAAATTATTCAGATATTTGTAATCAGATAATCACTTTTCCTTGGTGTTTACTAGGGGACTGAACTAAAAAAATGTTATTGGAAGTTTTGACAGAAGTTCGAAGAAAATGATTTCAATCCTAATTAATCTCTTCCTCGTAAGTGTTTATGTAATTTTCTAATGGTTTTCTCTACACATACTGTTCTATTAGACGAATCGTAAACACCTTCGTAATGAATTGTTAGAAACACCATTAGATCGACATTGTATGCCAGATGTGGAACATGCGGTTGATGAGGCGAAACGAGCTAGTGGACGTTTATTCCTTAGTGTAAAATTTGAGTTTTCACGAAGCTATCCATCTGTGTATATGCCTGTAATATTTCAGCGTCCAGTAAGTTTTTACTGTGTTTCTTAAAATTTTGTGTAAATAAAATTGTTAAAACAAATCAAGGAAGAAACGTCTAAGGTATTCGTTATGTGGAATGATCTGAAAAGGTGATTACATTTGGCGTCTAAATATTGATTCATAGGTTACATGCCTGCTTTACATAAAATACCATAAACCCCAAAAGTAATTAATAGTTCTGTAAATGATTGTAATATCGGGTAGTGAATGCCATATGTATTCCACAACATTTTAGACTCTCACATATTTGTTCATTGTTATTTCGATGGCTACGAGCTTAATATTTTCATAAACTAATTAAATGTGCAATCTTGCGAATCAAAATCGCTGCATGACTTGCTTAGCTGTTATCTTGTATAATAATGAGAAAAATCTGAAAAAAGTGGAATAAACCACAAGTATCATTCAACAAATATAGAATAAAAATTCGTTCAAATTTTATAATAATCAAATTTGTGAATGTTTCAATGATAAAAATTTCTCCCTTATGTCTTATGATATCTCTATCAACTGTTAGTGAAATTCCATAACGTAATCTACTTTGATCAATACCCGCCTCCAAATGCCCTGGTACGGCCGAGAGTGGGGTGAGTCCGCTATCCCTCTCGAAATGCTCTCTCATGACCACGCGTATATAACCTCTGCCAGAGAAGTCCTACTCACTGCCTTCTCGCGGCGGGGGTGTTTACGAAAATGATAGGACGCTTTAACCGGATACCAAACCCATGGTGCACATGGGCTCCAGTATCCTGCGGGAACAAATGGCGTATGAACCAATTGTTGATCACCGGCTTCCATGGGACTGCATCTCCTTACGGTGCCCCACTGCCTTGTGGATCAGACCTTTAGGTCGAAGGCTTGGGGAGTGGTCCCCTAAGAAAACTACCTGCTTCGGTTTGGCACCCGGGCAGTATCACAGCCTTCACACATATCGAATGAGATCTGTGTGGCGCATAAGTATTTGGTGCTTCCTTGTACCAATATCTATGTGTTAAAATAAAAATAAAATAAATAAATAACTTAAATCCATCACAAAATATTATTATTTTGAAGGAATTAGGTTTATGTAGTTTTCTAATGTTGCGTACTTTCGATAAACAACTGGATTACATTCATATAATTAGTAAAAATCAACTATTTCACATTCTGCTATCGGGTTAATTGTTGAAATAGAATAGAAATGGAGCGTTAACATATATATGCTAATTGCAAGATATACGCAGATCATCAGATTTTCGTCAAATTATTCGAATAATTCCATTTTGTCCACTAAGTTGTAAAACCCATACTAAACTACACTGCAATAATTTTGTGTACTTTTTTCCAAAATTAGTTAAACCACTGTAACACGTAGCTACATAATATTGGAATCAGTTATTATGACCTTGTATCCCGAAGAATTTTCTTTCACATTGTCATATCTGTTTCATTCTTTTCTTCTGTAGTTTCTACCTGAACAGTCAGAATTACGAGCTGATCGAGTGAGTTGTTGTCTGCTTATATTTCTTCATTCAAGACACTCTTGTTAATTAATCATGGCTTTATGATAAAATCACATCATTCATAAGAAATAATTGTTAAACAACTTTTTTTTTCGTGAAATAAATGTGACTTACAGCCTTGGACATGGACTAATTTTTGGTTCGTTACTCACAGAAGCTGATCAGTTGTTTATCTTACTAGCTTTGTGGTAAATACTGAAATGATAAGCTGCCTGTATTTCCTAAGTGAATGGCAGCCTACCACTTTTTAAATTTTTATGGAAGGTACTATTTCTACTACTATTCATACTAATCGGAACTACACTTTGTCTTATACTTATGTTGCTCATATGTATTTCCTTAATTTTTGTGACAATTTTCTGTCACAGACCTTTCCGGTGTCCTAACTGAAATACTTATGGAGAAAACTGAATGTCATCTACAACTCTAAGCAACAGTAGCAGACACAGTAGCCTCCCTGTTTACATAAATTTGCATTAACAATAAAGGTCGCAAGATGTTTTCGGTCATATTATAGCGCATAGTTGATTATGGACACTGAAAGGTCACTGCAAATTGTAAATAGAAGCAATACAAAATAGACTGGAGAGTCTCCTAAAGCTAAACGCCTAAACCATTCAGCATCTAATGTGAAAGATGACAATAGGCTGAAAGAATCTATACTTATTGGGAGAAATTACAAAGCATTTACGTAATACCTACACATTGCCTTGGATCGTCCATTTGCGTCTTTTAGTATGTTTTGAATTCTAAACGTTCTTCTCGTCTGGTCTCCAAGTGTTTTCCAACGTCATGCTTTCTCTGTCCTGAAACTCTTCATTCCATCCGACAAATTCGAGACCATATTCCGTAATATACTACTTACAAGCAACGTTGTGAGTAGCGTTCCCTACAATTTTAAATAAATTTAAATAAACCCAATTTATCTGTCGATTAGAAGAATGATAATCAAATAAGAAGTTAGGGGTATGCCTGGGAAAAGTGGCAATTAAATAGTATGTCGAAACAGTGATATCACAGTTACTCGTTACAAGCAATCATATATCTTATCAACCAAATAATCTGTTAATTATTTGTAGAGAAATACTAGGAAATCAATTCTTTTTTTAGGTTTGTATTAGTGACATTGCCTAGAAATTCAATCAGAGCTTTGTGATTAAATGATCCGACGTAGTGAGGGCAATTCTTGAAAAACCCAGCTTGTGAATAATTTGAGAACTGGCTTTGTCATTGAAATGAAATGAAAACCAGTTAGCAGTTAGTGTTTTAAGCTAGGTACTTAGTCTAATTAACTTGACAGTTTAGTGCATCCCTTAGCCAACCGATCTTATAATGTGACTGGGACTGTATAACTGGGAATTATTTTATCTGATAGGGTCTTATTAGGCTTTTAATACTCCTTGATTCCATACAAAATATGCGGTTACTTGGATTAATATTTTATGAAAACACTGAGATATGATCATTTTCATTCTTTTTATCATTTGTTGTGGATTATTGTTAATTATGTCAGAGACAATTTTCACTTTTTTTTCCTCTAGTGGAATCCAGTAGATGAAAAGTATTTTAAAATGACACGTAATGCTCGTACAGCTGACGTGGATCGTGCACGTAAACCTAATAAAGACATATTAGATAGATTGAAAGTCAGTTTATTCATCTTATTTATTTATTTATCACTGTTTTTATTATATTTCCTGGTTAACATAGCATAAATATCAACGGTTAAATGCTTGATTAAATTTGTTTTTCATTGTTGTTGTAGAGGTTACAACCTCTAATTAATTCATATCTGTTAAGTTTCATTCTTAAATAACTGCTAATAAATCAGGCTACTATTTATGTGCTAGACTTTAGAATACACGTAATATAGATACTTCTCAGCTTCCCTAATGTAAGTAGATTAAGCGGTATCACAATTTAAGATTTAATAAGATCGTTCTTGGTGTTGAGTAATTTTAGTTAATTATAATTAACTGTAAGAATATTTTGTTTCGTAAATCTCTAATAATATTGACATATGTAGAGTTTACCAAATATTATTTAAAACACGAAGTTCAGCAAAGAGATCTCTTCTCAACGAATTTATTATCAAGCTGTACAGTATGTGAGATTTTTCTTAAAGTATTAATTTACTAAAGACATGTGAATAATGAATAAACATAATGATTGTAAAACTAGATTATATAGTGTAAATAATAACAATAAAAGAATGTCTATGTGCAAATAAAAACCCGTATAGAATGAATACGTTAACATTTATTTATAAACCACTGAGCCGGCATCCAACGGTGTTAATGTCTAACTTCAACCAATCCACGAAGTTGCGCCACCGTACACCATTGTCTTCAGTGAGTTGTTATCTCACAACAGACCGGTTGAACTCCACTGGTAACGGCTTCTCACTAGAACTTCAGGAGTTTTTCCTGAAGTCAGTCACTAGTGAGCAGTTGATTATTATTATCAGAATGGGTTTTGTGGAGAATTTTAGAATTTTCACAGTTTTTTGAAATCATGAGTCAGTTGAAGCTAGACCACCATTGAAAACCTGGAAGCACTGGACGGCCGTTTCGTCCTGGTATGGGACTCCTTAGCAGTGCGCATCCACGATCCCGCACCACGCGGGGCTCGAACCCAGGACCTACTGGCTTCGCGCGCGAGCACTTAACCACTAGACCACTGAGCCGGCATCCAACGGTGTTAATGTCTAATGTGAATAGAATAAAATAATTAAAATGTTTTTTTTGTTTGTTATAATAATCAAGGGTTTTAGAGGTGTTAAATGAAATGAAGTGATATCAGAAACAGTTATGAGTAAAATCATGGGGATACAAAAAATAATTAAAGAGAGAGATTTTCAAATATGAAATCAATAAAATGAAAAGAGTAAAAATAACAGTTGAAGTTCATGGTAAAGACAACAATAAGACGTACTTTTGTATATACACGCTTCATCTCATGGATGATGACAGCTTTTCCCTTTTCTAGGGATTGAATACGAGGAAATCCTGGTAGATTTGGATGAATTCTATAAACAACCTTAAAGTCAACCTGTGAATCAGTGGAATGGTTAGGATGAATTACATGTTTTAGAATATAACTGAAAGTTTTCCCCTCACCTTTGTAAAACCATACTGGAACATGTTCTCGTATCTGAGTTGAAAGCAAGTTGTGACTACTGCCTATGTACCTTACTCTACAAGAGCAGGCGAACTGACAGATCCACGTAGAGACGAATAGACTAAGAGAGCTTATCGTTTACGAATACTGAAAATAAATTTCTGTTTGTGAACATTAGTCTCAGATTTGCTGCATAGAACATTCTTTTTATAGCTGTGGATTGTACAGCGTAATAATAAATTATCGGAAAAGAGACCTCTTCTATAAACTTCGTGCTTTTAGTGTTTAGATGGAAATTCTACTACTGTTAAATAATAATAACAATATTATATCTTCATCTCAATTGATAAAGATAATTTAGTATATACTAAGCTGTAAAATATTGTTAGAGATTGTTTATTGACTGAAGATGGCTTATTTCACTTACTATCATATTAATTATCCCTTTGAATACTTGAATCTAGGGTTTGAAACTACTTCACCCTAGGCATCTCTCCTTTTTTCCGCCATCACGACTGTCTTTCGATGTTTAGTTTATTGGTTCTTTTAACACATTCTATTTCACCCTAATTTAAATAATATCGTTGATGTATTATACTCAATAGTTGCTATCCCAACTCAATTTCTTTTATTTTGGTTGCTACGCGTAAACGTTGCATTTAAGGTTTGTCCTTTAGATTTTTAAAATTGACGATGGAAGATAGAAAGTCGCAAGTGCTCGCAATTTAAATCAGTCTATGCCACGAGAAATTCGCAACATGATACTAAGTGATGTGACCTTAAAATACTCTTCACTTCAAACGTTTTGGTTATCAACCAATTTTAGTCACTGATTAATTAATTCAATTTATTTGTGTTCATAGTTCAATTAATTTAGTTTTCACGTAATTGCTGAACTAGATCTATCACTATAAACTCTTAATTAATTTTTTTTCATTCATTAAGCTTGTTCTTGATTTACCACCAGGATTAAATATATCCGAATCAGATGGGGATCTTATCTGGAAGTATCGATTTTATTTAGCTGACAAATTCCCTGAAGTAAGATTTATTGTTACCTATTTTTAATAAAACATTTTACATTTTAAGTGTTGGATTTTAGACCTTACTCTATGCTCGAAGCTGGGTCATGTAAACGAATGTTAAATCAAATGCTTACTGTAAACTAGGAAGCAATGACTCAGCTCTGTAGATTACTGGATCAATGCTGCAATTCAAATCGGCATATTGAAGAGTGATCATGATAATAGTTGCTTTATTCAATATCATAAATTTTCTGACTGGGGAATGATGCAGTATTACGACAAATTTATCGTTAATGTAAATTGTAATTACTCGAAAATATATATTTCATAAATGTTTTGCAATAATTGATTACTGGAATTTATCTTTAATCGGAAACGTTTTTTTCCTAAAAATAGTTGATTAGTGGTTGAAATAATCTATTACAGCTATTATCTTTACCCATCATATAATAGGCGTATGAATCCCAATGTAATTACCCTTCGATCCTTCAAAGTATGAAGTAGGAGGAAAATATGCAAATTACCGTAGTAATTTTGAGTAATTTTTCCAATAATTAGTATCACAGTAATTTTTAAGAACTTGCAGCTGGAAACAGGTATTGGTAATACAGATCTTTTGTCAAGAGGAAGTGTTTTTGTCTTTAAATTTGCGGATGATTTTGTTTTACTGTGCGATACTACCCAAGCCATGCATTTCGCGCTTAATCAACTGATAGGTATGGCATGTGTTTTTAACCTCCTAAGTGTAAAGTACTTCTACAAGACTGGGATAACCCTGAGTCTGTACTCAATCTAGGTACTTAACAGATAGGACTAGTCGGGAAGTTCTTGTATCTGGGTAAATGCGTAAGTGCTGGTGGTGACGTGAGTGATGAGACCAATTCACGTATGGTGAAAGCCAGAGTGGCTTATGCAAATGTGGGCCATCTTTGGCGCTTTCGTGATGTTAGTCTGGCTGTAAAATGTCGGATCTACAACGCGTTGGTAAGCGGAGTTTTGCTCTATACTTGTGAGACCTGACTTCTTCAATTTGAGAATGTTAGATGACTCTCTGTGTTTAATCATCGTTGTCTCCGAAGGATTGCTGACATCCAACGGCAACATCATGTTAGTGATTTAGAGATTCGTCAGTGTGTGTTCTTGCACAATGACAGTAATTCATCTGGTGCCAGTCATGAAACACTGACTTCAGTGACTTGGATATGTACTACAAATATCGTCTCAATCAGTTCCACATCTTGTATTATTTACTGACGCAGAAACTGATTGGAAAAAGAGGTGTAGTTGTCAGTGTATGACATGGTATCATGGTATGAAAAAGACCGCTAGATTGGAATCTGTCGGTCCTTCACGACTCCTTAATTGGAGTCTTATAGATGGAAATTCTGTATCTGAAAGAATCCTTTCTTGTTATATGTTTCTTAACTAAACTGCTTCTCCCATTATTTACTGCTCTCGTTGATTTTTTATTTGGCTTTTGTTTGTTTTATGCTACTCACCTTCATTTTTGCATCTCTTCGCAGCCTCATCTTTTTGTTGTGGGGCATATTTATTCTGGTTCCGCTTTGTAATAATATTTGTATTTAAATAAAGTAGATAAGAACTTCATAAAATCTTATGGATGGATTCGGTTAGCATTCATAATTGATCAGTGAAAACAAATCTAAAATGGGAATGTTTACTCCTGTATTTGTACAGTTGAAAATCAGATGGTCCTAATGTTTGAAAGGGCGGTTGTCGTATTGTTTTACCACTGAAACTGTGGATAAAAACCCGATTTTTAAAATTTCTAACTTCAGATACTGGTATTTAGTTTACTAACTAAACGCTTCTATATTTTTATATTCGTGTCATAATACAATTCAAATAAGAAGGTAGCAATTGGTTTAACAGTTTACGTGTTAATCTCTTTAGACATACTTGTGAAAATCAAAATATTATGAGAAATTATATTAAATTCTGATTTTGAATTTCGCTTTAAATTCCCTTCGATTGAAAAGTGCAATGATCGAATCTTGCTAAAAAAAGGTATACAACATTGCCCAATGTTGTATTCGAATTTATTCATCCATATTTAGTCTGTAGAGAGTTGTCGTTTATTGCAAGGCCATAATCGTGCCATACAAGAATGCCGATAAAACAGAATCCTCTGAATACGTTAACTAAAAGTTTGAGAATATTTGCACTTAAAATCAAATAGATATAATATTTTGCAATGAGTGTTATCTCTATCACTTGGTTTAAAAAAAGGAAATGTACTAGTTGTCTTAGTTGATTGTCCTGGCGGGTTGGATGCTGACAACTGAAGGTTCAGTTAGAGATTAAATGGCTAAGCTTCATTAGTCTTGGTCATTTGTAAAATTTCAGAACAACCAATCATAAAGTAATTCACAGATGCAATAGAAACGCAGTTAAAAATGATGTCAATTACTCATTAAAGAGAAGAGTTATTATATAAAGAATACCAGTGGAACGAACTGTAAGTAGGCTTGGAAACCATAATATACAAATATGGTCAGATGATATTTAGTAAGGGTATACTTAAATATATTAGGAGAGAGAGTTAGATTAAATTTTTGCATTAGGATTCTCTGTGCACTAGCCCTACTCAAACCAGTTGGACTGTTTATCCTTTTTATATCTTCTACAGACTTCTTTAGCGAAATTCATTTTATCTGTTCGTTGGGAATATACAGAACAAGTGAATCAAGCTGTTGAATTGTTAAAACAATGGCCAAAAATAGCGCCTGAACATGTCCTAGAACTGTTCACTCGTCAATTTCTTCATCCTGCCGGTAGAAGATTTGCTGTACATCGTTTAGAAGCTGCCAGTGATGAGGTATGTAACTATTGTTTCCTTAAACTGTTGAAGACTTCTTTATCATTCAAATATTCGTATTAGAACTGTAATTATTTATTTAGCAATAGAGTGTTGATGACTTGTTGTAGATAGAGGGTTCTGTTGTTGAATCTTTCAGTTCGGTTTGCTTGAATGTTAGTAAATGCTGGTTTTGTCACTATAAGCTATGTTCGTCTTGCCATTGTCAATAGATATTCCTTCAAGCTCTTCAAGGTGTCCCCATGTAATCTGAATAGATTACTGTAGTTACTACTTATTCGTCTTTAATTCTCAATTTAGCTTGCTTTACTGGAGAAATTTACTAGTTATATGGGTAATAGAAGTAAATGTTATATTTACTAACAACCAGATCGTTAACAAGAATATCATGTGTCAAATGATCCGATCAATGTAGGAGGTAGAAAACCAAGTTCATCGATAGCGAAACATATTATTGAGACGGGGCACAAAATTGACATTAATACAGCATTTAGAACGTTGTATAGAAATTATCAAGGACGAATTCTTAAGTTTATTGAAGCCTTGGCTATTCGTACATTTAAACCCCCTTATGTGTACAAAAACAATTTGTCGTAACGTTGAATTTACCTTGGTAATCCTTAAGTCATTCTATGGCCTAGGATAACGCGACAATTTCTTATCCTTTCTCTCCCCTTAGTTATTTTTAATTGAACTTCTATTTGTTTGACCTTTATTATTTTCATATAAAAATGCCTTGACAAGTATATGTGTGACCAGATTGTTCGAAATGTATAGCGCAAATACATCACATAGTTCTGATAATCTTCGTCTTATTACATTAAATATCACTGTTTGATTGCATAGGAGATATTCCTTTTTATCAATTTCAAGCATTTCGGAAACAAAATATTGCCTATTTTCACTCGATCATTGATAACATTTAAGCTATCTTGTATTTCACTTTCAACTTCTCGCAAAACTCTATGAGGTGCTCTCTTAATTTTGATTGGTTTACTCAAGACTGTCACCTTGGTATACTTTTATCATTCTCACTCTACAGGATGATTGAACTCGATGGAAGTTAATAATTAGAGATATATAAACTGTGGATCAAATGTTTTTTACAGCCTTTATCAAATTGCAAACTTTCCAAGTTACGAGGTCTAGTCTTGTTATATATATTACGTCTGTTACTGTGACATTGTTACACGTCATAACTTTTTAATTTAAACAATGTGGTCTCTACATCAAAGCAACAGGTCTTTTTCAAGTTCATTGTTATTGAGTAAAATAAACATTGTCCAATTCTAATACTGGTTTGAAACATAGAAGAAGGCTTTTATTGTTGCTAGAACTAAACATTCCTTAGAAATGTTAGCTTACTTAAAGAACTATCCTAACTTCAAGAGTTGATTTCACTTACCTAAAGAGTCAGAAATGAGCCCGAAGGCCACTGGTTCATACTACAAAAAAGAAATAGCATCAAACACACTACATTGATTGACAATTAGGATTTATTCTTATATCTATGTTTATATCTTTTTGGGTTTTTGTATACATTGTAGACCATAGTTCTTCATTTTTTTAAAGTAATCCGTCATCAGGTGTTAGGTCTCCTTAAACGGTATATGCAATGTTTTTGTGTTCCTGGTACGTAGTTGTAGTGAAATTGATGTCTTCCGAACACTGGTTAGAAGAATAAAATCTTTCTTCATGTACTTCGTTGAAGATAACCTTCACTCAACAAACGGGCATCAAACCTCGGTTTACGAATCTGTATTTCACAATTGTTTTGTAGTGTTTTTTCCTGAATGTAAAAACAATAATATGACCTTCCATCTATCCATTTAGGAACTTATTTTATACTTATATCAACTTGTACAAGCATTACGCTATGAAAATTGGCATGATATATTTTCAGTCCAACCTAAAAGGAATGATCGAACTTCTAAACGTAATGTTTCAGATGTTACAAAAGAAGGTAATTCTGAAGAGGTGAAATCTACAAATTTGACATCAAATCGTAAAATGCCATCATCTTTTCGTACTGGACGAGGTGGTGGTAAGTCATCATCCTGTTTTTATTTCATTCATCAACAGCATTGCAAAATATTGAACGCAGTCGTGAAGAATTAATTGGATGGCATTCTGATTTAAAAAAAGAATGGAAAGTAAGTTAAGTCTGTTTATATTTGTGCATTTTGATTTTTAGTATCTAATAATTTCATTTACTTTTTCATTGGGTTATTTTTTACATAATAATATGAATCGTATTTGTTGTATCAAGGGATCGTACCCTTGTACCAACTTCGGTATTCACCTTGTTGAATGTAAGTAATATCGAATGCAAATCACTTTTTGGATATCCATTTAACTCACTACCCCTTCCACTAACAAGGTATCAGGCGATGAATTTTTTCTATACGTTGCTCTCTCTCTTTCCCGAAATGTCCAGTGCTCATAACCATATATTAATTGACTAAGAAAGCTGTGTACTTTGTCGACTTTTTTATTTATTCATGAATGCCTTTGTCTTTAAGCCAATTGACTTCGTTAGCTTTTAATTCATATAACCAACCACCACCAAGTGGTCACAGTTATTATGATTAAATACCAGAGTTTGATTATCAATAAACAAATTACATTGTTATTCTTAGTTGAAGAGACTTTGGGTTTCGAAATGAGTTTTTATTTAACTGTGATTTGACAGCAAACGATCAAGTGATCTAAGTTATATAAAATGTTGAAAGTCTTTAAACCACTAAAATGAGTGATCTATATGAATATCTAAATGATACCAAGTAAATCTCATCTTCAGTCACATTTAACAACGGAACCGTCTATGTATATAATACCAACCAATTTTAAGCCATTTAGTCTTGATACCGTAATTTGAGAAAATCCTAGTATCTTCCAGGAAAGAGAAACGAAGTTATAGTCTCGAGGTTTGAAGCTTATAAAGTGTACTATGTAGCATTGTTTATTTACAAAATATATTTTAGTTTAACTTATTATTATAAATATGTTAGTATAATGGATTTATGGAGATTGAAGAATTCTCATAGTTTAAATCACGAATTAATCTTAGCTAGGCAACCATTGAAAACCTGGAAGCATTAAATAATGGTGTTGTCGCAGTATGGGACTCCCAGCAGTGTTAATCCACAACTTTGCATTCGGGAGTCGGACCCAGAGCCCTTGGTCTCACGCGCCAAAGCTTAGCTTCTACATCACCACTGAGTTGGCATCAAACGGTGTTAATATCTAACTTGAACTAATTCACGATATTTCACAACTCTCATCCATTACCTTTAGTAGATAAATTTCTCACACGCGACACGATTAAACTCCTGTAACCACAGCTTCTTACTAGAACCCCTGGATTTGGATCATGAAGCTAGTCACTAGTGAGCACATAATTATTATTAGTATATGAGGATTTGTAAAGACTGTTGGATTGTCATAATTAAAATCACGAGTTGATTTCAGTTACTGATGCAATGATCTGAAATATGGAAGTCATTGAAATAGGATAAAACAAACAGACTTTGAGTAGAATGATCTCAGAATCTTTAGATATTGTCACGAGCACAATACCATTTAGTCATAGAGTTTAATGTTCACAAGTGCATATATAATTTTAAACAACCCGTCGGACTAGTTACAAAACTTTTTTCTCCAAATATATATTTTCTTTTATAGGAAGATTTAGCCAGTTTCCTTATAAGACGTGCTCAATTAAATTTTCGTATTGCAAATTACTTGTATTGGTTTTTACGATTAGAAGCAAACAGTAATGATGGTGAAGATGATTTCTGCGAACGGGATAGAGTAAATCCACCCGATACTCAAAAGATGTATAAACATGTTTTGAATAGACTTTTACATGCTTTTGATGCTGTGAGTTTTTACCATTTGGTGGATGTACAGTCTTAATATTGTTGTTGTCACTTTTTTAAAACACGTTGTACTGTTGAATTTATAACTTTAGGGATACTTGAAATTAAGACGTAACTGGACTGCACGACCGCACATCATTAACAGACAATAAGTAGCTTGAGATAGTGCAGTGAGGTTTCATTGTAGCATTTACTGGTTTCCGGTTATGAAATCAAGACTTATGAATTAGGAACCTTAATAATGTTTCTGTATTTGACTGGTATCCGTAAATACTACTTTCTAGTTACTTTCTGGTTATTCAAAATTATTCAAAAGTGGTCGATATCTAACCCACCTAATCTCTATATCTCCTGTTTGAATCTGGACGAGAAGATTCCAAATGAACGTATGAGTATGCCATGAACATAAATCTTCCATTTAACTCCTAATATTACCCAGTCTAACCCCGTTTATGAGACGGCGGCATTAAGAAACCTAACTCGGATTAAGTTAGATGAATTTATTTCAGTTACACTTATATGCCGATAGACATTAAAAATAAGAAGCGGGAAAACGAAGCGAAGTGGAGAAATGAAATATGCCAACTCGTTTGACGAATCGTGATACAATATTTATAGTTAGGCAAAAATAAGCTGAAGACATTATGAATAGGGTACGTGATGGACACATATTTTCATATAAAAGCAGTCTACGTTATAAGCGAATAATTAACAAGGTCGAAATGTAACTCGAGAAAAATAAGTAAATTGGTCTGTCTGGAAGCTAGAATAACCCATATCGGCTTGACATAGGGCTAGACACTACAAGTTGAATGAAAAACACTACTGGTATGCATGGTAAGTAGTTTAATGTTACTGAGAGCAAACGTTTGATTTTATTATCGACACCAATCTGGTGAAGGAATATCGATCATTAATCTTTTCATAAATAAGAACTTTCGTCTAAATTTGAACGAATAGTTTCACAATATTTGGGCGCCGAGTTAATTAATCTTTTCAGTTTCCAGCTTGCGTTAATCATTATTGTCTATAACTTTTAACCGATCATTTTTCCTCTTAACACCAAATTTCTTGTTACTCTGTAAGTGCTTTTGATATTTATCTGGTTTCTGTTAGGACTAGAATGATAATTCTGATAGTAGCGATGTTGATTGAAGCGTTTATTTTATTAGCTTTGGAAATAACAAACACATTTTGATAAGTGCATCTCAAGTATCATTACCATTAGAAAGTTGAAAATATTACAAAGCAATATACTCTGAAATTTCTCAGTGGTCAGGTTTCTTGAATTTCTTATCTATGTTTGTACTTTCCCTCTGTCGTTGCTTTAGTGTTAAAACGAACATACACGGTTTGCGATTCTGGTACTTTATGCTAGAGGACTAGACACTATAAAATTATATCAATAGAACTGAACACAGATATAGATTAGTAAACTCAATAGAACACGGTACTTAATCATATGACACTCAATTTAAATTCCTGAAAGCCGATAGATAACCATGTATTGTTGAAAACGGAAACATATCAATGTACAATGTAAAGTAGTTAACAAGTAATCTCAAATTATAACGAAAGTGAAGCCAGTTTTATTTATACGATAATCTCTTGTAGTCATGGTAGGTGGATATATTTGTCTTCGCTCATTGGCTAATCACGATTTATTTTGATTGGTAACACCAGGTTTGTGTTGATATACGAGCTCTCTAAACGAAAGCCTCATTATTAATCCTATTTAGAAGTTAATTATTGTTTGACGCTTGAATAGATGGTTACTAGTTTTGAATTTCACTGTGGACATCAGTACTGCGACAGGAGTACATTCGACTGGTTAGTCCTAAATAAGAAGAAATAATTATCCTGGATTTTACTGCTAACTGCTGTCCGAAATAATTGTTAAGTATGTATTTATGAGTGATCATTGGATCCAATTTAGTTACAAGGTATTTTTCTTGATCCTATCCAATGTAACAGTGGTTTAGTTGATTATCTCTTTATTATAATGTTTCCGTAAAGTATAAGAGTTGAACTTCTCATTAACTTGGTTTCTTTGTGTTTTTTCCCAACCAATTAATATATAGGGTAGTCCTACTTGTCAAAAATGGAATATAGAACTACTACAACAAACACAATTCATTCAAGATTTATGCCGGTTGCTAAAATCAGTTACCAATGATTTGGGTAATCGTTCACGCAAAGTAATTCAATTTTATGCGTTCTCCTATTCATTTGAAAAAACATAATATATTCAATAAGAGAATTTTATCCTTCTTTTTCTTTTAATTTGCACCTAAGTAACTGCTAATTTACATCTCAATATCCATGTAGCTATGATTCTTAGTGTGTTTTTAATAAACTAAGTTTAATGAATGATCCCCATTTATTTTATTAAGTCTAATTCTTATTTGAGTTCAATAAAGAAACATTAAAGTCAGTCGATTCGATTGTTTCTTTTTTACTGGTTCGTTCACGTATTTTACCCATAATGTTCGATCTGGAACCTCTCACTTTTTACTTCTATATATGGTTTCCTTAGTACAAGACCAATGGAATAATTGTGTCTTTCTTAAACATTCATCATACTTTATTCACTACTTGATGCTAAGATTTTATTTAAACACTAAATACGTACTTTTCACAACCAAAGCTCACCGATTAAAATCTGGATCACATTGTATTAATTCATTAAATATTCCCATTGAGACAATAAAAAGACAAGTTCAGCAAGGAAATATTTTTTCACGGAGTTCTTCATCAAGGCTCTACACTAATGCATATGTTTTATAAGTTTGTAGAAAGTTGATAGCAGTTATATGGTTGTGAGTCAGTTTACCTAAATACTAATCAGTTATTTTATATAGCGTTTGAAAAAATCAGATTAAGATTAAAACTAAAGTGGATTTTCATAATAAGTTAATTATTACAAATAGTTAGATAATTAAAATTGGGTGTAAATATAAAATTTTAAGAGAAGGGAAAGAGAAGTTTCGAAACATGTAACAGTATCTTAGTAGAAAGCTAAAGTAAACTCAAAGGCTGTCTAAACTCCTTGTACATACACAAGTTAGGTTTTTCGATATGTATTCATATGGCTTCTACCATATGTAAGAGTCGGACTCTAGAACCATAGGGTAAATTCGGAGAGATGTTATAAATAACGCTGTCGTTTTATCTATGTAGTGACCAGTATCGACTAGATTCAGCAACATAGAGCTTCTTATTACTTCCTTCTGTCCTTTGGTCGAGCATGAAGGGCGATGTTCAGAAATACGATGATGCATTTGTCTAGTTGCGCTCCCATAATAAATAGCTCCACAAGAGCAGTTCAAATTGAACTAACTAGGTATGATAAAAAGATGTGTTTGCTGATGCCGGTGTTCATGACATTAATAAAGTAAACGAGTAAATTTGGTGTATATTAATTGTACATTCAACTTATTTATTTATTTATTTTTGCTTTAATGTATAGATTGAATTGTTAAGATCAAAGTTGGATAGTGAAGAATATGCTCATATTAGGCATATTGATAAACCATTCCCTCTTCCTCTAAATCCGGATATTATTGTATGCGGTGTACAGTCGTCTACAGCTACACTATTCAAGGTTTGTTGATATATGCATATTTCTCTGTTAATTATGATGATTAGCATCATTTAAATGATTATCTTGAACGGCATCATTCAAAGAATTTTGAAATTACATATTGTAAAACTTTAGTTGTAAAATGATTAATATGACAAGCTATTTTTTTTGGTGATGGGGGGGGGGTCAAAGCCAGCTACACGGTTCTGTACCTGGCAAATTAGTTCCCTTCAAACTCATAAAGGAACCTAGAAATTATTCACGTATCTTTTTTATTATTGTAGGCTACTAAAAATATAAATGTAATGTAAATGTTCCATGAATTTGATTTTCTATTATTCTGTTATATACCTGCGATCAATTTCTTGTAGAGTTTTCAACGACCTGCATTACTGACTTTTATCCAACCGAATGGCGACACTTATCGAGCTATTTTAAAACACGGTGATGATTTACGTCAGGATCAATTGGTTTTACAAATGATTGAGTTAATGGATGTGGTAAGATTTCCTTTAGTTTATTCTCCTAAGTTAAGAGAAATTTCGACCAAGCATTCAGATATCATAAATTAGTCGCTTGATAATTGGAAAGGTAGTCTGAGTTTGATTAACTATTGCAATTTAGTAATTGTTTTATGCTCATAAACCATTTTTCTACATAATAATTGTTTCTATCTTCTTACAATATTATCTTTTTTCTAGAGTCAGTTAGTTATGTAGTATAATCTGCGAGGTTATCGAATAATTATATATTTTGACTTGATACTTATAAGGTTTTATTGCTTTCACTTCTATCATAGTATAGGACGTCGAGGTAAACAGTGATTTTGTTGGCTTAGTCTATCATAGTTTCTACACTATCTATTGGAATAATCTACCCATAGAATTCGACATATGAACCCACTTGGTGCTTCAAAAAATAAGGCAATTTGTAAAACTTCGGTACTCCTAATAACTGTACTTTAAAATTCATGGTGTTCACAGCACAAAAGTTTATCATGGATCCCTATGGTTTGACTTTTTTTCAGTTAGACACTATGCGATAAAAGTTACATTGCTAGAAATATGTATATTTAGTCCGATTCTGATACTGTTATACAAGCTTCCTATTTGCGATGATAAGATTGGGAGTGAGAAGGAAGTTTTTTCATTGATCGACCGTTTTCTTAAAAAAAAGCTATACGCTCACCCATACATGTGTCTCTTGGATATTCAAGCCACATTGAAACGTCTCGTGCTGTTGAAACGGAAGCCACACGTTAACCAATTATGTGAGCTTATCATTTGGCCGATATCTGGTTGGCTGCTTAAAGCCTCTTAAGTATTAGTGGATTTGAAGCTGACTAGGACGAGATAGTCTAAGACTCTATGGTTTTCAATGATCCTCCGGTTAAAATCATTTCGTATGGTCCACATTCACTACCTGTCTCTTGAAAATATGACCATCTTTGTTCATTTCAACTGAGTTTTCATCCATATTTTATTGCTGTTATCATTACAATCAGCCTTATTATTTCAAAAAAGCACGTTTAACTTCCTACGGATTCAGTTCTTCGCACCTTTTTCGATTTTTCATATCTACTTGATATATTATTATTATCACCTTCATTATGATTATTTCACAAGTTTTGGAAATAGATATTAGTTCTATCAGTTCATCTCTTCTGTTGTGAATAATTTACGCGTTTCTTTGGGTTCATTACGTTCTGAACTTTCTTGTCCATTCTACTGTTTTGTAAGTTGAATTTCTAAGATTTTGGGAAGTAATTACGATTATTTATAACCATAGAATAAATTTATTAACGATTCATTCTCACAAGACTATATCTATTAAACATCTTGTTCATTAATTTAGTGCTTATTCAAAAGAATCTAAACGCATAAAATAAAATAAATTCGCTACATCTCATAGCGTTTACTGTTCCTATCAAGTTTTCTTATTCAAGGGTTAAGGGCTCGCCACAAGACCTACAGGTCTTGGGTTTCATTTCCGGTTGGGTTGTAGACATACACTGCCGAAGAGCTCATGTTTTAGGACGGAACGGCTATCCATTACTTCTTGGTTTTCGTTAGTTGTCTAACTAATATCAATCCGCAATGCCAACTATAAAGTCTATCGGTTGACATAGTTTCATATAGCTTTCTCTTAATACCCTTTACCTTAGTAGTTGTGTTTGTGTTAACAGTTGTTCTTCTCACTGCTTATCTCCAAACGTATGACTTCCATAAGCTTTTTGTGATGATTAATAATGATGTAAAATATTCACATTTATTGTTATTTCAGACTTATCTTCTGTAATTGTCTGAACACCAATATGGGTACATGTTAGCCCTGTTCCCATTAATGCTTTATTTATTTATTTTACGGCGTTTTTTCATTATCTGTTGTAGATACTTCGCAAAGAAAATTTCGACCTTCGATTGACACCATATAAAGTTTTGGCAACAAGTAACCGTCATGGTAAATTACTTATGTTTCACTTAAATACATCAGTGTAACATTTTACGTATTCTGAATTTTTCACTTTAGCATAACAAGGATTTTTAGTAAAAATTTGATGACAAAAAGTAGCAAAGTAAAGCCTTTATATTTTTACTTACATACACCTGCGTCTTGTTTAACCGGAAGATATTTAAAGAGAACTATGTGAATGGTGTAGACGGCTTGTGTCTGATAAAGTAACACTTGCCAGTAGTTATTCAGATTTCAAATGTCTGTCCACAAGCATATTCATAAAGACACTAAAAGATTAACCGTATACCTTATTAACTGCCTTCAGCGCTCTTCGCAACAAAGTAAAATCTTTTCTCAGAAGCCCGAGAAAGAATAATAGGCAAATATAAAGGAATTTACAAATCGTAAAAGTAAATACCGAGTGATGGCAAAAGTATGTAACACTCTTTCCTGTAATAAATCAGACGGGAAACTTTCTTCGGTATTGATAAAACATGAAAATATCACTTTTCATTTAGTTTTCTTATGCTTTTTTCTTATAGGTTTAGTTCAATTTGTCGAATCCATTTCATTGGCTGATATTCTTCATCGTTCCACATTACTAGCTTATTTACAGTTAAAAGCTCCGAGTCCAAATAGTCCTATGGGTGTTCAAAAAGATGTTATGGAAACATATATTCGTTCTTGTGGTATGTTTTTCTGTTATAAAGAAAAGCCATTTTATGTGAATAAAATAACTTTGTAGACAGAAAAACGCTTTAGTTGTCAATGAAAATGGTATTTTGTGTAAATAGTAACTGTTATAGATTGACTATAGATAACTAGCTGTTTTGGTAGCTCAAGGACGATAATAACTCTGATAGTTCTAGTGTTTAAGTGCTAATCTACAAAACGATTAGAGTAATAAAGTGTTAAGTGACAACAGGGTAAAAATTCTTTACTAAATTAAGAGAACCTGTTTTGTGGAGTTGATGCTATGGGGGAGATTCAATGTATTCCTCGGAAAGGGTCATAGAGACCCAGAAAACGCTGGGGATCCTTTTTTCATCAGCGTTCAATAGAAGCTTCTCAGAAACATTTAGAAAGCAATGAGTCACGTTTTCGATTGGATAGTTACCTGTGCTTCCACTATATTTAATATCGTTCCAGAAACTTCCTGAAACCCAAAGACATCTGAAACACCATAAATGCCCTCGATTTTCTGTAAATAAACCAAACTTGGAGTAAAACCTTCCTCTTACACTTTGCGCCTTTGCTTTTATATTCAAGTTTCCGCGTCAATTTAGCCTGGAATTATTAAAAGCGATCAGGAAGTCGATTCGAGCGTTCATTGATAAAGCTTATCAAATACGACAAATATAAACAAAGCGAATGCGACAGGACGATACAAATGAAATAGTATTTAAGAATAAACTAGTGTAAGTGTGGGAAGAGTTAATGTCAGTATTTCTTCAAAGCACGCGTTTATCTACTATGTCAACTCAATTACATTGTTTTTTATAGTTGAATTCACAATCTCAATCCTCAATAATTTTATCGTGTTGGTTGAGCCATTTTAAGCTGCTTTTATTAGAAAAGATCACTAGTAAACTAGTGTTTTTGTACATTCATCTTTTGAAGTCTTCGATTTTATCACTCTCTAACTCAGTTATAAGCAGCATACAAACTAGCACATTTGTGCACCGTTCTAAGTTATCACGCTATACTTACGTAATGTAGTGAAATAATCAAGATGAATACTAAGTTGTTATATATAGTAGAAGGTTTAGTGATCGTGGAAGAACATTAGACAGAGAATTTTATCATTATTTATCATACGATTCAATTAATTGTTTATTTTCACAAATATTTTCAATCACTATGTGGTATTTCTTCCTCTAACAGTGTGTGACATGAATATTTTATACTAACTTCAATCGCTTTATTAAGGAAACTACAATAATTTTTTTTGCTTTTCTTACAGCCGGTTATTGTGTCATCACTTATCTTCTTGGAGTTGGTGATCGTCATATGGAGAACTTACTGCTCACTGCTGATGGTCATTTATTTCATATTGATTTTAGTTTTATTCTTGGCGCTGATCCTAAACCAATGGCACCTGAAGTAAGATTAACTCGTGCAATGATTGATGGTATGGGTGGTCCAAATTCAAATCAATTTAATGAATTTTGGAAAATCACTTTTACAGCTTTTCTTATTTTAAGACGGTAAGTGATAAATGATTATGATAAGTAGTGTATATCTGGTACAATCTAAAGATTTATTTAAGACATTTAATCATCTTTCTAATGTACTGACATATTATTGTTTTTAGCTTGAATATAAACGTTGTTATTATTTAAGTTAACGTCTGTATTGTTCAAATGTTTCAAATAAAATATGCTGAAAAACGTTTTACATAGTTTAATCGTTATATTACGACTCATCTCTAAACAACTATAGTATTTATTTTCATTGGTTTGATCTGTATTCAATTCTTTCATCCAACTGTTTATCGATTTCTCATCTTTGACAGGTATTAGGATAATTTTTAGCAGCTTTATACCTTAAAATGTTGGTGCTAATAGTAGTCTTGAAGAAAATGCTAATGTTGACCCACTCATCCCGAGACTCATAGTTTTAGTTTTTCATTTTCATTCAATTCATGATATAACACTACCTTTTCCATACACATAAATGTTCATTCTTTGTATGATTTCGCGTGTTTCACTTATTAGTTGTAAAATTTCATATAACTTTCGCGTCAAAATTAATTTTAATTATTTGTTCATCGGTTATCTATACCGTATTAACACTTTTACCAATTGTAGTTAACAATTCCTTTTATTATTATTTTTTTTTATTGATATACAGGCACGCGAATTTATTTTTGACTCTATTTTCCTTAATGTCAAACACAGGAATACAGAGTTTCAATGGTCAACAAAATAATGCATCTGAATTTTTAAAAGAACATTTCTGTGTACATCAATCAGAAGAGAAAGCTGTTAGTCGACTGGCTAATCGTATGACTGAATCTATCAAGGCTATTGTACCTGATATTATGGAACGAATACACACTATTGTACAAGTAAATAACTTCTATTATGTTGGGAATAGTCAATTTCATATTTTTTTCTTAACATGAAACAGATATTGTTTACGAAACTAAATAAAGAGAGCAAGAACAAAAATTGGTGCAGAATAATATGAATTCATTTTATTTCGTTAGGTTCTCATCAGCTGCTTACAACCTAAATTATTTAAAATTCAACATTAATACAGATATTGACATACTTGACATCCATTTGTTGTCCAAAACAACATGCTCTTTGACACAATCAAAGGTCGATAGGTATCCCTTTCATGTTACCACCAACTGTGTATACAAATTTACATGTACCTGCCAAAGCAGTTACATTGGTAGAACAGAAAGGAGAGCCTACGTCCGATTCAAAGAACATATTCCGAAAAGTTTAAGGTTAAATGGATTGAACGCATTCAACAGTGCTATCGCCAGACATCTCCTTGATACAGGACATAAAGCTGATATACTGAAGTCCTTCAAGGTGATTAACAAACAATCAAACTCGAACCTTTTGAAATTCGCTGAAGCGTTAGCAATCAAACGTTTAAAACCAGATCTATGTATACAAAAAGAGACAGTAATAAATCTTTCTTTACCCTGGTAACAATAACCCCCACTCTTTCTATTAATTTGCTCCTATTTATTTATTTATTACGTCATTATTGCAACTCTTTCTGAAATATAAATTACATCATACATAACTGATTGATTTCAATTCATATTTTCTTTATTACCATTAATCAATTTTCATGAGTTCTAATCACTATTTCAATGTTCTGGAACTTTCCCTCTCAAACTTTATTTATTTATTCGAATCAAACATTTTATGAGCTCATTAACTCTATCTGAATATTCGCTACATCATCATACATATGTATTGATCCTTAATCACACTCTTATATATAAATATGTCAATATCTGTATTAATGTTGAATTTTAAATAATTTAGGTTGTAAGCAGCTGATGAGAACCTAACGAAATAAAATGAATTCATATTATTCTGCACCAATTTTTGTTCTTGCTCTCTTTAAAATAATAAAGGGAACTATGTGTATGAAACTAAATAACTTGTCACACTCGTATATAGACAAAATTTTCTTTGGCAACACTTTTGTCTTTATAGATGATAGATTGGTATGTAATTTGATTGTTGTGTTTGAGGATACTTCTTCGATAGTATTCGTAGATCGTTTCCTTTCATCTTCTTTTCATCAGTTATATTTCAATTGCTTTGATAGTCTAATTCTAATGAGAAATTTATAGTGTTAGTTTCATATGCTTGCTGAAATTCAAGTAGTTTCATGGGTAAATGAGCCGTTGCATGTATTTATTAAGGTTTTATTTATGAATTTTTCAGTTAGACATCAACATCAGGTCTGATACAAATGTATATCGGGCCAAGTTACCGCAGTTAATATCAGCACAAGGAGAGGGGAATTTTAGATGAGAAGCTAAGGGAAGTTAGTCGTATAAAAAGCAATAGAAATCTGAACGTAAAAAATTCTGTTTATAAGCAGCAAATGGAATTGAAGAATTTCAAGTTAAGGATGGTAGTTAACAAAGGATTTATAAGAAACTAGAGAATAAGTGTAATCACCCTGCTACAACGGATTTTACAACATGTTACCCAACCATTGCTTAGGATTATTGTGTAGATCCAAACCAGAATGTCTGAACCTATCGATGTGACGTAGATCCTTTCCATACTAATCATATGTCAACTAGGATCGAGCATTATGGTAATCTGTGATAAGCATACCTAACATGTATCTGTTAGTCTTGTGTGCTTCCATCATAGCTCTCATCCGTATCAGTAACAACTAGGAAAACAAGAACCTAGCATCCTTTCATGTGACCCACACCTTCTGGTCAAAAACTACAGCGTATTACAATGAAAGCTGTAGTACCTGAGATTAATTAGTAACTTTTCATGATTCTAATAGTATTTGAGAGAATCATTAGTTTTAAGTAAACTTGTTTTGAACATCTAAAACGTATTACTATGTTTACTAGATGTCAAAGCAACTTATGTAGCTGGGCATTGCGATTTATTAATTCTCGCGGGTTCACTATATGTAATGCTCTACTCTGGTAAGCTGCTGCTTTGTATCCTGTCATGATCTCTAATTTCTTTCGACTTTAGTCATTACATCAGTTTGTAATTGTATTATATATAGGTATTTTTGAAAAGAGTTCTACTTAAATGGATAGAGCAACTCAGTAGTGTGTTCTTTCTGTAGGTAAAAACTTTTACCGATTATAAAAATTTTTTTCAAATAATTCATTATTTTAAACCTTCATTTATTTTTTTCCCACCTAGTATATGAGGAACTAATCAAACCTTCCAATAATCTAATTGTGATATAGATCTTCAGTAACTTTTTTGTCAAACGTATATTTCCCTAACAAAAAAAACATCATACATTTTCACCAGGATACTTTTGTTTACAAAATATTTCAGTCAATAATAAAACGTCACAGTATTTCTTATCACTATTTAATATTTTTTGTAACAATGTATGTACATGAAGAATAATAATATTAACAACAATAATAGAGTTGTCTTATGTAAATCATTCTTCTTTAATGTATGAATCATGAGTTAGGGATAAATCCAATATTTCAATTCCAGTTTGTTTAAGAGCTAATGTAGTTGGCTATCGGTTAAAGAAAAGAAATACATAATTAATGTATAACAACTGATAAAAAATGCTTTCAAAGCAACCTTTCTCGATTATTCTACTCATAGGTGTGTTGAGATTTAAGAAAAATATGTCGAGCGCTTAGGTTTACATATATCAGTCGGATAAAACTGTAATTAGTTGTCATAATGTGAGTACAAGTTTTATTATGGGATAATTGATATTTGCTTGCTTAGATTTAAACCTATAGCACTATCTGAGGTTTGGTCATGTTCACTTAAATTCTTTATTACAACAATATTCAAATACCATTAATCTATACCGCTCACCAGAATTTGTCTACCATGGTTCTTCTAAACACCGCTTTTTCTTATTTTATCAGTTGTGAAGTAGGGCTTCAGCTCCCATTCGCAACAAGTTAGTCACATGCAACGTTGAACCCGAACCTTATCTGTTTCGTTTCAATTCTTTATACCACATTTATACAGCAAGATGAAATTATCAAGATAAATCCCGAGGTAGTAGAAATAGTATGATTAGCAATGGAAAAGTTTAGAAATAGGCGCTATTATTCTAAACAAGTGAGTTCATAGAATAGAAATGTGTAAGATAATTCTTAAGCTCAGGATTATAGGAAAAACAGAATGAATGTATCTGTGCCATTTCGACAGATTCTAAGCCATGTCATTCAACGTCACCAACCATTGTTTACGACAATCTTATGGACCCCGATCAGGTACAGTAGTGTTTATTAAATAAATATGATTTCATACGATTCATATTATTTGTTGACCAATTAAACTTAGCTATTATTCCCTCACCAAATAACCAGTTAAAGCGTTTGCATCGAACTATATATTCGGTCATCATAACAGAAGGTAATCTAATAAAACTGATAGTGAATTATTTTTCTCTCAGATATGCCACGATAATGCGAATAGCCACTTTGTATCAGATTCAAGATTCATGACTCTGAATAGAGAACCAGATAATACTTTATTCAACACATCCAGTCACACTCAGTGAGCCCGGAGTAGGAATCAATAGGAGAAAAGGAAATCACTTATTTAATAATCAGTAAGTTAAGTGCCTGTTTGTCCACGCTCAGTGACCAAACGTATTTTAATTTCACTGCCGCATATCTCCTTGAAATCAAGGAATGCAATAGTCTCATAATGCTCAGGTACACTTTGGGATTCTTTGGGACTTTTCTTCCCAGCTGTATAAAATATCAAAATCAGTGCATTTAGATAACCGTGAAGTGTCATATGCTTCTTTATCTCTCAAGATGTGATGCACTATTTTAAAAAGATTACCTGTAGAAAAAGTTTGGTAAAAAAAACTCGAGATAGAAATTCTTTCAAGCCGAAGTTCGTTTTTTTGTCTGTCACTTGTTGCACTGGTAAACTGCAGGCTCTTATTGTTAGAACATTTATATATGAAAAGTGGAATAATATAGAAATCAACACTACTGAATCCACCCAAAATATAAACTTGATAGATTCTTGAAATGTAAATAAAAAGTGAGTGATTGTGAACCCATATTAGAAATTAGAACTGTCGGTATTTATTTTTCAAGAAACGTAATAAATTCTATGATCACTTGTATGATGCAAACCAGGTTTTAGGAACCGTGTTTATGGTTGAAGTAATCGTATTTTTACCTAACCTTAAACTAGCCCGCATTCCATTTGAAAGCGTTTATATCACATATTGTAGGCAACTTATTCGGTTCATACAGAAATTATAACTCGGTTAACTATCTCTTATCTTCTAGATAACATTTGACATAAACCCATTGCATCACTGAGTAAAGTAAACAGTTCATTTTATAAACTATTACGTAACTTGTATTCTACACTTGAAGTTTTTAGTAATCGTAGTAATGACAAAATAACCTATTTTACTATGCACTTGTGAGCAAGAGTGAAAATAAAACTTACTGCACTTTTCGGTATGTTTGTATTGTACACTCGCTTTTCCTCTTTATCCTTTTCATATTGGAGTTGCATTTCGGAGCAAGAAGGTTGAGGAGTTCCTGTCCCTGTCGATATGGAGTTAGGCTTTATTTGTTCTGTTGAATAAAAAGAAACATCGAATAAACTTTTAGATTTCATAGAAAAATCTATATATTTTCTGTAATCACCCTAGATTAGTCGTCCATATTTAAATGCTTACTTGACCTGTGACGAATACAAACAAGTCCTTCTGTTTTTGTAATCCATCACTCTACTGAATCGATCAGTTTCTCCTAATACCGTTTCTCTTCTAAAATTTTGATTAGAAAGTTAGACTTTGGTGGTCGAAAGTTGTGTATTTTTGTTGCTTGTTTAACTACTGCAATCATTATGCTCTATCTTATATTCTAGTAAAACCGATATAAGCGATCAAATACTATTCCTTCACTTCAACTTTAAAGTCGGGAATTTTAGTTGGATAATGGACAAGTATTGTGTGATATAATAATTCCACGACATCCTGGAACGAAATTAGTTTTCTTTTTCCGAATTATCTATTTATAAAGTTTTTAAAAGAAAGTGTGATTATGATTTTCTAAAGAACTTGTTAGCTGTATTGCAATAAAAAACAAGAATTAACAGTTAAATCCATATCGTTAGTCCTAAAATGTGAACTAGAAATGATGTATGATTGAAACTATAAAATCATCTAAAAAACTTAATTTTGTTTTGAAGGTGTTTTCAAGCTTCATTTAGATTAAATAAAACTGATTAACAACGATACCAGAGATATACTAGACTTTGAACTGCAAAGTGTGTATGTTAGGAGTCTCACTTGACTTCTTGAACTAAAGTTGATAATGTGGTATAAAAGATGACTACTGAAAACAGTTTCACTCAAAATTCATTAACAAAGCATACACCTAGGCAATACTCAAACATACCGTGAAGTAGACCTAATTCAGAAAATTTGATTAAACATGCCAATTCACACCATCCGTCGTTAATTAGTTGATAATCAATCGAAAATGATCTTTCTAATTCGTATAATAATTGATCATTTTCATTCTTCCATTGGTTTTTCTGTTTTTTCTGAATCGCATTTTTGACAGTGATATCTTTTGACCACGTTATTTTCTTTTGTAATTGTAGTGTACATTCATTCATCTTTCTAGATTGATTATTTTGAACTGATTTTAAAACTTTAAAATCTTTAGTTTTATTAAAACTTTTTTCATTTAATTCCAAAATTTCAAGAGTTGAATTTCCAGTATTGCCAAAATTTGATTCTATTTCTGTCATAACAGTAGTAGAATTTTCTTCTCGATGAGGAGTACAGCTTGCAATATCTACCGTATACGGTTGAAGTGGAAAATCAGATTTTGATTGATCAGTTAATACAACTGTATCGTGTTCGTTGAATTTTGCTTTCGTTGTACAATCAGGTCTGACTTGCACCATTTTTATTAGTGTTGAAATTTGATCGTCGTCGTATTTAACTGATTCCTCGTCATGTATGGCACGATTTATGTTATAGTTATTATTTAGGCAGTCGGATTTGATCGAACAATCAGATCTTAATTCAATTTCCTGTTTGATATTCGAATATAATGATGAGTTTTGATTTTGCATTGATTCTAAGTTTACTGAATTCTTAGATAAGTATCCTAATTTCGAAGATCCATCATATATAGGTGGACACGACGCACAAAGGAGATTGTGATTAATAAATGATTTTTGTATGGAGCATAAATCAGGTGTATTATCTTTTAATAATATATAAGGAATTGTTGGTGTTTCTTTTGTATAACTGCATCCATCTAATACAGGTGTAAGGGTGAACGTTGAACTCTGACTTAAATCTGTATCCATTGCAATTTTATCCTCTGGATCCCATTTAAATCGCTTACGACTTGTTTTCTGAATTGAAGGTTCATCATTATCAGAAGATTCCGATATAGAATAATTCTTTACTTTCGTTGTCTGTTTGTATGTTGAAAGAGTTAATCTTGAATCCTGATTAAATTTTACAATTTGTTTAGGCATGAAAATGACAATGAAATGAGTAGTTTTTTTATTGTTAAGCAATTTTCTGGATATCATCAATATACAGCAATTTAAATTTAAGACCATTGAACAACTTAAGCTGAACATGTATTTCACACCATTTTAAACAGAAATGTTAGTAATGTACATTTTACCAATAACTAAAATTATTTAGGGTGAAATGAAATCATTTGATTGCAATGGTAACTTTGTATGCTCTTTCCAAGTATCAACCATAGTTTTCTGTCAGATACAATTTTTTTATGTCTGTTTTAAAGTACTCTACGGTGATTGAAATGTTTCCTATTTCTCTTATAACTTGGGGTTCCTCAAAACTACTAGATTTTATCAGTAAAAATATAAGGATGGCCATTAACTAGTTATTATTAGCATCTCCCATAAACTAGGTATAGGATTTTTTCAGGATGTTACATATATTTCAATAACATGTACAAGTCAACAAGAAATGTGTAAGCTAAGTATTTATTTGAAATTTGGCTATAAAATCGCAACAAATATAAATGTTCATACTAGAGAATTCAATCTTAGTTATTAATACTGATACTTTTGACTCTTGATGTCGTTGAATTAGTTCAATCTGATTCATTTTCAGTTTTTATATACCCTATGCTGCTTACTGAAATTATGTAAAACAAAGTTTGGCTACTTTTGAAATCGATCAGTCATCTACTTACTTCAAACCATGAACATGGTTAATTATTCTCAAAGCACACAGATTTTTAATATATTCTTTAAACAATAAACCTGAAGGATAAATGTTTCAAACTTAAGTATATATTATCATGAAATTTAATTAGATTTAGTTTCTTACCTAAATACTGTACATCGATGCCTCTACATTCATACTACTGTTACCAACCTCCAGCTAACCATAGAATAAAGATAATCTCTGTCAGGCTGAGACTTGCCCAACGGTCTCACTCTGTTCACAACTTATAACTTCTACTACACTAGCTCTAAACGAGTATTGAGTAAACATAAAACAGATGGAATGTGGTTATTAATGGAATCCAGAACGCGCGTTTTATCCGTTTTAGAACTCGTAGGTTGGATGCGTTTGCACCCCAGAGTTGATGTTTACTACGCGACTCGAACCTAGTATCGTTTGCCTTACACATCATCGTGATATCCACTTAGCTACTGAGTACAGATAGCCTCTCACTTGTACAACACATATGAGATTTAATTGAATTGAAATTCATCATTGAGTAATGTGAAACTCTACTCACCTTACATTTACTCCGCACATAATCAAGTATAGATGTTTGTAATAAGGGAGTTTTAGGTGACTGTTTTTCATTCGTATAATTTATCGGCGTCCATCTGAATGTAAATGGTGTTTTGTAATGTATTTCTTTTTGATTTCGTAAGGTTTGAATATTCATTGTACATTTCTTTAATTTCAAATTTTGCTTACTTGATTGTTTTGCTTTATTGACGATTGGAGTTAAAGGCAGTTTTAAATTCAAAAAGGTATCGTTATTATTTTTATCATTCGATCTGTTTATATTATTTATGAATGATGAAGTAGGCTCTGGCCATAAATTTAGTTTATTATTACCATTAGTGCTGCCAGTATTTATTTTTGGTGAGTGACGTTGTTGTGTGATCAATTCTGTGTAACCAATCGATAATTCATTTTGAATGAAATCTTTGGCTGATATGTTTGGAGTTGAAGTTAGTCTATCATATTTATTTGATAAGGAAATAAAGTGATATTTCGTATGGAGATCCACACCTCCTAGTTGAAAAAAAGAATCGATTACTGTAAATGCACTTAACTTGAGCAAAGCAAAATATAATTGCAAAACTTGGGAACTACAGTCATGTCTGGCAACTCATCACTTTATTTCTAAAATTGTTTTCAACTGCCTACGATTACTTTTAAACGCAATTCATTAGTACAACATAGATCACTGGATTCTAAATAAATTCATATTAAATATAATCTTAATTTCAAAAATTATAATTATCAATAGCTTACCATAATTTACACTAATCAAGCTTATACTTAATGGGTTCAACGCTTCATCATTCGGAAGTTCCAATTGTCTTGTAATAACGCTAGTTTCTTCCGAGTTTCTATATCTACAGTAAATTAGTAACAGTTAAAAATATTGGAAGAATAAAATAAATTTTAGGATTATCCCTATAAAAATCACTTATTTGCTGATTACTTAGTGAATTATTAACTAATAAGGAATAGAAACAATTTATTTTTAGTTGGATGATTCAATACTATGAAAATGAAATCGTCCCAGAATTAATTATGGTAGTTAAGGCCTTTGATTAAGCTGATTAACCACTAATCAAATGTTAATAATGGTTTACTGAATCAGATCGTTTCAAGATATAAAATTTTAAATTGATTTTCATTCACTAGGAAAATCGTATCTTGTTTCATAAAATTACTAGTCCTTTTTAAACTATAAAACATTGTAGTGTCGGTTATTATGTTAAGCCCATACTCATTCTACTTGAGTCACATTTTGATCATGTTAACTATTCACTTATCAATCTTGGTTGTTTTTGTATGAGCGCATATGTGTGTGCCCTTCTTATCCCATTCACCAAGTGTTTGTAGCTTATTTTGGTGTGACTGTAAATATTGATTAACGCTTGGTTAAATGGAGTTGGCTCACATGACTTCTCCATTGCGCGTTATTTCGCTTCATTCCCCGATTGCCAGTGAGCGCATAGATATACATATTCAAAATTCATTATCGTATTTGGCTTATTTAATTCCGTTATTCACTAACGTGAGTTAAGTCGATAACTATATACGAGGAATGACGACACGTATATCTCAATAGCAATCAGAAACGATCTCACTGGAGTCAGATCCCGGACGACTAAAACATCATTTCTCAATCTATCTTTACATTGGTAAAGCCACATTTAACCATATATTGTTTTTAATTACCCCATCAAACAGTTATAATCCTGTAATTCACATCGAGATTTTATCATACTTACAGTTTATAGATTTTAGACTGAATTTCAACATGTTTTCTTCCTATCAAACTAACCCATTTGATTTGTATGTGGATGTATTAGACTTATAAATTGATTAGGACGAATAAGTTTTGGTATTTACGCCTATGTAATCAGTTCATAGGACTGATAAAAAAACATTTCAAATTTTGAGGATCTACAAGAAAATTTATTTCATTTCTTATAAGTTGCTATTGTTTGGAGCTAGTTACCATTCTAATTGACTTAGCATTCAAAAGATTGTGTTGAGCTAGGTAACATGGGATCAAATTCACCAGGGAGCATCATTTAGCTCAAGATTACAGGCAAACGTTTCTATTGAGTGTCAAATGACATAAATGACATTGGCAACTGCCCAGTGATCAATCAGTTGTAAATATTGTGTTTCCTTTTATCATTTTTAATCATATTCCAGAATTTATCTAAGTTAGTATTGTACTTTGAACAACTTTAACTTACATATCAGGTATTCTCAAGTTATCAGTCAAAAAATTTACGAAATCCTATTTCATTGGCTTTTTAAAATAAAAAGAAGTCAGAAAAATCTGTCGGAAAAATAACTTACTCAAGTAGCCATTTTCTAACTAGATATTTTTTTGCACTTCCTACTAATAAAACTGCACAATCTCTACAGTTATTCTTTTGGGTAATGGTAAATATCAGTTCAATATTTGTTGAATCGTAACCAGACTTCTAAAGAACGTAAAACAAATTTTACAAGTCAGAAACAGTTCTATACAATCTTACATTCTTTCAAATAGTAATCATAAGATTCAGGCAAATTGTTAATAAAGTACAAGGGGATTTATATAACCGTTGTAACTCTTTAAACTGAACCTATCTTTTATTAATTTTAAAAAAAATAACTTGTTTGTCACTAAACACAAATTTCGTTCTTTTAGAAAACTTTCATAAGCATATGAATACCTTCCCACCAAAATCGAACTCATGTTCTGTAAATAGAGCTGTAATACTTTAAACTATGTTCCTAAATAAGCCAGTATAATAATTCGATGTCCTTCGATTCGAGACAATAATATGTTGTTGATATCGTCCATGTAATAGGTTCATATTATTTGGAATCTCCTTATTATTCATTAATCATAGGCTCCAACTGTTTTCTTTGTCTAATAATAATTATCAGAACGGCCGTCCAGTGCTTCTAGGTTTTCCATAGTGGTCTAGCTTCATTTGACTCATGATTTCAACTATTGTAATAATAATTAGTCAAAAATTTCGAGAAAAATCCCTGGCTCATTAGCATAAGAATATTACAGGAAGTGATAACGAATCAGTTATTATGTTGGCCTTCGTAAAAATAAAATAAACTCTGGGTGTTTAACTTAGAGACTGTAGTCTTCGATGCATCGTTATAAACATTATGCACTATCTCTCAAAAGGGATTTTATGCACTCCTACAGAATTTAAACCTCACAACTAGTTGTATCTTGTCATCATGATTTACGAAAAGAATCTGCTTATTTATTTTGACAAGTATCCAAAACGTAACTGTTAAAAGCGAGTCATTTTTGATAGATAGTATTAGTTTCTGTAGTCAAATACAGATGTGATGTAATATAAGGTAATGAGTGGTCATTTGACCCAAACTACTAACTGTTTCTTCACACCAGTTAGTTTATCATATGATCACATCCGTTGGGATGCTTAATTTTGACGTTTTACATATGTCCACAAATTGCTATGCATATAACAAAAAAATTATGATTAAACATCAAAAGGGTTTGGGGCACATCTAACGCTTCACAATGATTCTTCAACCTACTGTTCATGAAAAAGTAACTCCAAAAATTAAAATACCGAAACTTCATTTAAGTTTAAATATAGTAGTTACGAGAGAATTTATTGGATGATAAGTATTGCGCTGATTTAGTTTCCTTAAATCCTTTCTAATTCTGTCACAATCGATCATCTTCTTTATGGAAACTCACAACTGGATTTCAGATTATATATTACACTTGTCGACAACAATAAAACTGGTTGCGCGATATCGAAATATTGTTTTTCCGTTGTGAAGAAAGTTCTATATTATATTTTAGGTCGTCCTGACTAACGAATCTATTATTAAGGAATAATAATGTTAAATCTTAAAAATGTTGTAAATAATGGTTTTTCTGTGACAATGGTTTCAGACTAACAATGTATTGACTGATGTAGACCAGACCAACCTAACTGTTAGACGCTAGTGGTTTTTTCACATTCCTGAATCCATGAATTGTCATCACATCAAACTTGATGGGCACATATATAAAGGGATGGCATAACATGACTATTCGTTTACTTCCCACAAGCTCTCTCAACTTATACCATCGGTACATAGATGAAATACGTTTTGAATCACAATAATATAAAATTATTTATTTCAATTTGAATGAAAATTCAAAGATAAATAGTAGACCCATTTTTATCAAACTTTATGGTATTTTAAAACTCGTAATACACATTTCTGAGTCGAGACAAATCATGGACGGATTCCCTTTAGACTAGCTAGTGGTATCATAATTCTACTTTCAGATTATTTAGCACTTTTGTAAAAGTTATCAAAACTATTATTTACAAACAAATATATTACTTACTTGTTCTACTTCTAGTTCATATTTAGGAATACTATCTAAATATTCAAGTAGTTTTCTTCCATACGGTGGTGTTTCATTAAGAATCTGCTCCGAGTTGAAAAAATGAAACAAGAGGTAATTTAATTACAATAATAATTGGTTAATGATGCGTAAAGGCTAAATAAATACATAGTTCCAGCTTGATTAGACAGTTGTGAACAAATTATTTATGAGTAATAAGTTCATTTGTATTCGTCCTATCAATCTACCCTTTAAAGGTGAATTTAACAGTATGGTTTTAAGACAGGAACTAAAAGCAGACATAGAGAAAATCTATAACGCTGTTAAACTGGACTAAGCCCACGATTCCAAGTATATCTATACAATACAATAATGATTATGTAACCTCCCAATGCACTTACCAACTTACATGTTTGTGTGGACACACATACATAGGGAGAAGTAATCAAACAAGGTTTATGGAATATGTACTTAGATGGTTTCAAAATCAGTTAATGTCAAATGTTTTGATCAAAGTGGCAAGTAGAAAACCATGTTCATCAATAACAAAGTACATAATTCAAAGGGATGAGAATCGATATCAATATAGCTTTTAAAACGTATAGAATTATCGAGGAATTCTCAGGATGATAGAAGCCTTGGTTATTCATAAACGTAAATCTCTTTATGCGCACAAAAACAGTTTGTAATAAATTTGAATTTGCCCCAGAAATCTTCAAGTCATTTTATGTCCTAGGGTAATACGACAATTTCCTATTCTTTCCATATGACGTTAATTTTTTTCACTCTCCTTTATTTATCATCATTACTTTGTAAAAGTTTAATTTATGAGTTACAATACTACCAGCTCCACCCCCATTCTGATAATTATTACTTTGTTTACTTGAACATTTATTTAATTGACCTTGATTAATGGCTTGGCAAGTATATGTGTGACCAGATTGTTAGAAATGTATGGCACAAATATATCACATTTTTCGAACCAATGTATAAAAGGCACTACTTGCTTTAAATTTCTATGGCCCTGTATATTTACTAAACAAATATAAATATGAATGTACAGGCTAAGTAAATGATTTCTTCGAGAAGATATTCTAATTGTTCTAGCTAATATTATAACACTAAAAATGATAATCCAGTTATACCTGACGATTATTCAAGATGTCTGAAGGTGGCAAATATTGAATGATTTTGATGGAGCATTGTCCTCTGAACTGAGGACGAAACTCCATCATACTATTATTTTTTCTTACTGTCTATGTTGATACATTCTCAGTGAGGACTGCAGAAAACCATTCCCTAGATATACGCTATATCATTGAAATAATAGATATATTTTCATTATGGAGTAGTAATCTTGCCAACATACATGTTTTCATTACTAAGCCAAAGTAGGGCTTTTGTTTGATTGCACATTATTTGCTCAATAAATTATCACCTGTTTAAGATAAAACTGCTCACAACCATCATATTTAAGGTCAAACTTAAACAATGAAACAGCACTTACATATTCTAATTTTCTAGATTCAGTCTGTTGAATGGCGTTACAGGTTATAAGTTTAGCTCCAATTAATTTTTCAATTTGCATTTCAGTCAGTAAAGATGAACCATATAAATTTATAAGTGGATAATTTAACCAACAACGAAAATGAACAGATTTACGTAATTCTAATGCACTTAACATAGATGGATATTTCGTTGCAACTGAGGGGATTGTCAAGTTATCTGAATTTCGTTCATGATTTTTAGAATACATATTCGATGGACAGTCATAAAGCCATAGCAAACCAGTTAAACCTAAAAAGAAAATGATTAATTAATTATGGTTCAAAGTGTATCACTAAAGTAGGAACACTTGAAAGTAATTTGTCGGAGTTACGTAACTTATCATTTCATACAAAGTAATTATTTTATGTAATTTATCTTAGAACATTTTAATAATAATTATTATTATTATTATGTGTATGATTCAAATGTGTGCAAGTGAGTAGATTGTTTATTATCATTTTTGACTGAAATATTAAATTATCTCTATTCATTTGATGAGTATCTGTAAAATCTTGATAAAATCAATAAAAACTATATTTCTAGAAAGTCCAAGTTTAATCTCCTTGTTAACAGGTCCAACTATCATTTTTTAGTCGATTCAACTTTTGTTGATTTTCTTTATTACATTTTATTGTATGTTTCATAATAACTGCTGATTTTAAAAATATTGAAATCACTACTTTCCATGTTATTTTGTGATATCTCGTTTTCTTGACTCTGAAAACCTGAAGATAGAATAAATGAGTTTGAAACATCTCAATCAGGTTATGGGGACGTTCCTTTGTTTTATCACTGATATAAACAACATAATTTGAGAAGTAGTTTTATTACTGTGTAATGATTTTTATGTGCTTTTCTTGAAATAAACATTTTGAACAAGAAATTAGTATTTTTTTTAATTAGTCAAACGAACATTAGAAAAAATATAAAGCCAAATATATTAAAAGATTCTAGTGAACTCCCTAAAGACTGTCACAAAATCATTTACTCAGGATTATGAGTTAAGGTAGACAAAATATTTACCTGGTTATATAGTTCAGTTGGTGTTGAAGAGAAATGATTTATATAATCCAAAAGAAAATATAATTTAGTTTCTTAAAACACAGCTGTTGACGGTCTTTAGAACTTAAGGTAACGTTTGATAATCCAAAACCAACAGAATGAGATACGTTAGAGGTGTGATCGAGAGACGAATAATCGGACTTTGAACAAAATACAACCTTCCATAATGAGCCAACGAAGAACCTTCCAAACTCCACGCATTCGAACAGCGAATGCGACGAAACTGACTCAGTCGACGAACACACAACATAACATCTTGTTTCCTAAGCAGATAAAGAATCCAACACAGTAAGCACACATACAGCCACAAATCACATTGACTTAACGATGTTTCGTCAATGCATTGGCTGTTTTCATCTGTCTCGGGCTCATCATTTTAAGACGCATTTGACTTCGGTATGATGTGACGACAAAGAATCCAATGAAATGTATGTATCTCAATTAACTCCATTTATATTCTATCGGCTTAACACGATTAGAACAAATGTTCATCAAAAGTTGAGTACAATAGTGGTTTTGGATACATATATTTTAGAGGTCCATAAATGTAAACAGACGATAAGTGATATGATTCGAGGATGGCAAATAGGCCTATTCAATAAATAATGAGCGACTCCGAATAAATTACAGAAAATTCATCGAAGTATAAACAACAGACATACAAGAGGCAAGTACACGTGAAAGCGTACACGATGTAGTTTACATAGTCATAAATGACAAAGTACATACGATGGTCATAAAATACTTGAGCAGGTCAATATGACACATTTAATAACCAGACGAAAATGGACTAACTAAGGACGTCATAAAAGATGCTTTATGTGACTCTGAACCTACTCATTGATTTTAGCCATTTTAAGAAGTTTAAGCAGACAGGTTGAGTTTACTGAGGTAAAACAGATATAAAGTGGTTACTTGGCTGAAGATTGATTACATTTAGATTTACGTATTCCGTCATTATCAAACTATGTGAATGAGACAACTTGCTATTTCACTGCAGATAAAATTTTGTGTGATCTATTTTACAGATTATCATTCTTTATATTATTAAGAAATATAGGATCCCATACTGATAAATTATAGGTTGCTTCAATCGTCTGATCATAGAGTACGGGTAACATACAACCTCTAAACGTATATTTTAGGATTGGAACTTATTATTTCAACTTAGTACAACAAATTTGAAGTATGCACGTATCTATTTTAGAGACAGTCATCATGGTTCCAGGCCTAGAGCCAATACCGTAAAGATATGTGATCACTTTGGATTCAATAAGTTGTATCTTGTGCAGATATCGATGATTCAATTTATTTAGAAAACATAAGGACAATTATTTACTAGCAGATCAAAATTTATGGCAATGCAGGCAAAAAGTAAATTCTCTATGTTGACCGTAGAAAAAAGCAAATGTAGATAAGTAAATAAACGTACCATTCAAAATACGCAAAGCTGATTGTAATATTTTCTCACTTTCTTGTTTTAATGAATAATCGTTTATTGCAACTTGACCTAGCTGGGCTTGTATTAGACAAACAACTTTTAAGGAAGCATTTTTAATTCTTGAATGAATAGGGAATCTACAATGAGAGGCCAGAAAATTGTTTTAGATAGCTATAGAAAGTTAAGTTTCCTAGTTGATGATTAAATATTCCACATGTTCTTAAGAGTAAGGAGTAACACATATAGTACATTAAATGATTAAACTCAGGAACCAAGTATACATTGTATGTGCTAGAAACATTACTTAGTTTAAAGGTAAATTAGAAAGTATGTGGACATAGAATATAATTTACAACAAACGTTGTTCAAAAATACGTCAAAATAACTGTTTATTTCGTTTTGGTTTCCAGTAATTTTACGCTGAAGTTTATCTTTTAGTTTTCATTAGATATTATATTATACAAATACTTTGTTTATAAGCACAAGAGTAATTAGATGATTTTTTGATGCTTAAATATATTTTATGTATTTAAGCTCATTATTTTGAGAGCTTGATATAACTTGTTGGCTCGTTTGAACATCTAGGCTACCTGTTCCTGCCATTTAGATATTTCAACAAGTTATCTATTTTTGTTTGTCTCAATACATCTTTATGTCTATTAATCACATAACCTATTCAGGTGCGTTTCTGAAAAGTGTACAACCTTTTGTTGTACAAGTTACAAAAGCCCCAACCAGAGATATCGCGGTTGTTGGCAATATTCAGGGAAAAGAATGTACATTATTTCGATGTCGATTTCCTAGATTGCTAACATTTAACTGAAGATCACTCAATATTTATCGTCAGGACCGACCTAGAAGTAAGAAACGGAAACTTGTTGAAATACTTTGTGCTAAGAATTCTATATTGTACCAAAAATATAATACTGAATAAAGCTAATAAAAACTTTAAAAATAAATAAATAATCATTCTTATTTATTAATTACTCATAGTAAATATATGTAACAAGAACTTGATTGATATTATAAAGCAATAAGAATGAAGTACGACCTCTCCTACTTGAGTTCGCATCTAGATACCAGAAATATATATATATATATGTCGAGAGAGAGAGAGAGAGAGATAGATAATGTTACGATAGCAAAAATGGTTACTAAAATATATCAGTCACTGAGTCTAGCTGAAGTAACTGAATAGATAAATCCTCAAAAAGTGGGTAGAAAACTCAAAACGAGTTGAATAGTGCTTTGTCTTTTGCTTTCGGTTCCGAGTCAAGAAATTTGTGTACAGAAAAGTAATAAGTATCGTACTTTGGATAATTCGTGTTAAATAAAATGCAAATAAGACCCAATTATATGTTTCGAAAGGATCGCTCATTTCGCTAAATGAGCAATATTAGAAACACTCGATTTAATATGAAATGTCTAAAGTAAAGTGCCATTATTTAGAGGTTAATTGATAACACAACGACACAAACAGAAAGAGTGAGAAAATAAGATGTCGTGGAATAAAGGAATTTAGTGTGAAAGATGTGATTAACAAAATACAACACATAGTTAAATTCCCCTTTCCTAGGACTTACTCATGCTTGTTGTGAGAAGTCCATATTCAGTAAAAAAACAAAATATGGCAGGTAAAAAGAGAAATTGTATTCTTACCTCAGACTTGACCGACCTTTGGCTCTACTTATGTTATTGAGCAATGACTTTTCACAATGTCTCAGGCGGATATCATTCATCTCTGAGCAACTGGCTATGAAATAAAGCTTAATTAAAAAAATTTGTGAAATTAAAACCTGCTAACACTTCTATATTTGTTACTGTTTAAAATGCTTTATCAGACTGGGATATGTACTATAGGTGAAAATAAACAATGACACTTAGGGTTTTAGTCTTGGAAAAAAAAGTTCACCTCACTAATACCATATTTCTTGAAATTCATTACCAATGCCTAAATTCATGTGTGTACATGTTTTTCATCTCTTAATGTTTCAAACTTAAATTCGTTCAGTAAAGTTGATAGCATCGATTAATTCGGACCTACCGTAACCATAGAAGAACTAAATTTTATTTTCCAATGAATCGTTCAATAATATTGTTTTATTTTAAAAATGTTAATCACAATATGCTAGCAAAATGAAAAAAAGTATGAGACCCAACTTGGTCTTGGTAGCACTTCATCATCCTCCCTAGCTCTAGCCATAGAGAATACTAGTTACGATATTAGAAACAGATCATTTTTCCAAGAGAAAAATGTTAACAATTCATGGATTTTCCATGTCAAGTATTAAAACATAGAACATAAACAATAATTAAGCTGTCCTAACTATCAAAACAAGAAATATGGAGAAAAAAATTATCCGAATCAACTGTAAAATACTGCTGTTCCTAACAGTGTTTTAAAAAATACCACTTGATATTATAAACAACTTAGTGATCTCTAGCATAACTGACTTAATGACCAACATTTTATCTTCAAAACCTAAATAACAAAATTTACATAGTGCTGAAGTCGACCTATCTTCATGTAGCAATAAACTTGATCAAATACAAGCTATTCTCTGCAAAATCAAAACCTTTTCTGTTGAGATTGGAATAAAGTTCGAATAAAGAAGAGATGGTTTAACGGTGAATCTGACTTTTCTGCACCCAATATTTCTATGCTATTATAATCCTATTCATAAATTCAGATGAAAGAGCTGCTCTATGTCAACTTATTGTAAAGTAATGTAAGTATAGTTATTGCTTAAAAAGATGTTCTCTCTATTAAATTTTATTTAATTGTTCATGAATTTCACAACTGATTTTTATTTCATAGGGACGTTAATGAATAGATCAATTGTTTCTGAAATGATTAAACGAAAATATTACAAATTCCTTGATTTTTCTTCAGTTACTGAGAGATCACTTGAAGTAGTCATTCATTCCAGTGTTTTCCCAAAGATACAAATGACTGATTTTAATCCACAAGGATCGATATCTTCCTCAGCCTATTCGTTTTCTTTAAACAAGTTCTCATATTCCTGTCATTAAATACTTGACTTTAATACCACAGGTGAATTAAGCTTAAAAACATCCATGACAATATCCTCAAAACTGTCATGTTACCGAAATCTGACAGTTACATTACATGACAAGGCTACAAATACCTAACTTCAATGCACAGAAACGAATAACCATGAATAGCTTCAGTTACAGAATAGTAGGCTTGTTCTCTTTATTTGTGCTGAAATCTAATAAGCCGTCATCCACTAGTGATCAGTGAGTTTACTAGTAAGGGAGATACTGTAATATTCCTGGTCTGTTTAACTTAATCTTGTCGAAATAACTGTTGGATTAGGTACTTAACAGGATAGAAGTCGAGTGCTCAAAATACATCAACCATGAGGCTAATGTAACAGTTAAGAATATGTGGAAGATGACAGCAACCTTACTGAGGCACAACGTGACATTCGAAAACAACAAAAATACCACTTTTTACAAGTACGTTGTTTCAATTTCAATTAAGGCAATTTTATTACACATGACATCTCTATAAACGGTTAAAAATCGACCGTGAACAACAGAAAACCAAATAATATATATTAAAAGGCAAAATAAACAAAACGAGAAAAGTAAGAAAATGTTGAAGAATTGAGGCTCAAGAAGGAATAGATTTTATTTGTTAAGGCTGTAAACATAGTTTTCGGGCATCTCAACAAATACATGGTGACACTTGTTAGCAAACACAGATCACGACCATATCTTAAAGTGTTGGAACGGTTTCAGAAAGCTCGACGAAGCCTCCAGCGGTTCTAAAAGAGCTGAAGAAATCCCATCCAATCAGAAGCTGTTAGAGCCTTCTGGAATGTCAACGTGGCATGCTACGATTGGACGATAGCACAACTTACTTCCTTGAGGATTCGCTGAATTATGATGATGTTATAGCTAATTCTCATAACTATAGATACCTATATTTTTCCGTACATTTTAGATTCTTACCTGACAATCACTTCACCTTCTTCTTCTGTCTTCTGATTTGTGACTGTGGGTTTCTACACATTTGAGTACCGTTAGTTCTATAACGTATTCTGCCGCGATCGAATAGAGGACGTAACGTAAACTACTGACTTTGAGTTTGAAAAACTCTCTATACCAAGATTTTGTCCTGACAAATTAACATCATCTCCTTTAAGCTCTTTTACAAATCCTTGGTAAGTCAAAAAAATCTTGCTATCGCTAAAGTGTTTATGAAGAACCTGAATAACAGATTCTGAGAGATCTCATTCCTTCGAGTTAATCCAGAAAAATATTCAACGTGAAATTCAAATTTTTAACGACAAGTTGCTGTTAGTTACAGTTTTAATAATAAATCTGTCATGGTATTTTTCCTTCAGTAAAGTTAAATACTAGTTTCATTTTTAAAGAAAATGGTTAACTTATTGTCAGATGAGTCTCGTGAATTGTTTAGTGGAAACAAATGAATAAAGTCTTAGGAAGAGTTAACTTAGTGCTTAAAATATAACATAATAAAACATTGCAACCCAAGAATTTATTCTATTAGAACCGAATTCGATATCAGTAGCATAACAGACTACCATGTTTTTTACTCGATTTCGATAATGTGACACATCCATACAAAATAGAAATGCTGTAGAATAGCCTAACAATTAAAATAAAATAACCAAGAGTATGAGGACTTCACTATTCTTCTTCAAATTTATGATATCCCTTAAGATAGATTATAAATATTCAATAATTACTGTTTCAAGACCATTTCAACCATTTTCAGGAAAAGTTCGATCCTGTGGAACGGAGTGACCATGTTATCGATAGATTGTTTGCTTAGCAATAATTTTCATAGGAGTCTGCTTTTGTGAATAATTCAGCTGCTCTATCGATTTAAAAGTGAAACAAATAAGTCTTCAGTATTAAGTAATTTTGTTCATAAATATATTAGTAATTGTTGGTATTTTGTGTTTATCATATGAACAGGTTTACAAGATGTAATGGTTATACCATGACATTTACATCTGAATTTCTTAAGAAAGTAAAACAGACAGAATCAATAAAGCCTCAATATATATATATATATATATATATATATATATATATATAATAAACCTTCAGACCATATTTATTTAAATAGTAAATAGATGAATATTTTATTTAGATGTTAGCAATATAATAACTTGAAACAATAACAAGCTGACATGATACAAAAAACAAAGATAAATTTACCAGATCTTCAACGGATTCTTCACCAGATAACTGAAACATTTTCAAAAATGTATCTAATTGCAGATTATTTTTAAAAATTATTTCACTTAAATCTAAATTTATATTATAAATTATTAAAATGAAAATATTACCAGTGGGATTAATTTGATTATTTTCTGAATTATAGTTTATTAATTTTAAGTTTTGTAAATGTTTAATTTCTTTAATACAAAGATCTAATAGAAACAATTAAATAAAATGAAATCTTTAATATTACCCTGAACAAATTGATCAATATATATATTGTCACAGTTTTCTGGTAAGCCTAAAATGTAAGAGATAACAAGTGTGAGATGGTAAATTTATTATTCGGTTGAAAACGGATGAAAATGAAATTCCTCAATCATGTTTATCAAGTGCTTAGAACCATTGTACATTGATAAGTATTTCATTATTACTTATTACATCATACAATGATTTGTTGGTGACATGTTTTATTAGTTCATAAAATTCAAGAATGATTACCCCAGAAATTATTTTCAAAAAGTCCCAAAAATTCCTAAATCAAATACATTATGAATGTAATTTTTTTCCATGTCGTGCGTTATAAACCAGTAGAATTCTTTGCTGTGGCACATAATAGCACAATCTTTTAATGGTGGTTTTAGGGAGGAAGAGGATAACTTTGGAATTGTTAATCATAGGAAACAATATTTATCATTTAAATTTGTCATTTTTATTTATAAAAAGTATTTTCCAGATGCTAGAATTCGCTTTTTTGAGAATCTAGATAGTATAATTTATAATCTTCATTATAGGTTGTTTTTAACATTCATTAATTTCTCATCATTTTATCTTTCTACTTTAACGTTGATCTTTCATTTACATCTAAGTTATTCTGTGAGTTATTTTCTGTATTGATCTTATCATTACTTTTTAAATCGAAATTCATATTAAGATTCATCATACAGGAAAAACCAATACAGAATAAGTGTAATATAATTAAAGCTTATATGATTTTGTAAAATGATTATCCATATTAACTAAGGAGAGCTATGAGAGTATAAAACCAATATGATCATTAACTTACATATAAATTAGCTTCAAAGTACATTGAAACTGAGCAGTAGTATTTTACATTTTACCGCAGTTTCGTATTAGTCTGTATTTATGCTTCTAATTTTTTGATGTGCAATTTAACATCACCCCATTTATGTTGATCTACATATTTAGGACGTTACTGATAACGGACACATGTTCATGGATTTGTAGCACATCCGCTTGGCAGTTTTAAACTGTGTACAGTATCAAACATTTCCATCATTTTCCCTTTGGCTTAGTGGTGAATGTCGAAAGCAGGAGAACAGTTTTCACTGACGAATTTACTTTAAGCTCAAGCTTTCACTTTATTTACTTTGTTATCTGGCAAGTTGAGATGTCTTACAGTAATGTACTAATGGGAGACATATGTAAATGGCTTTAGATGACTGAAACCTAATTCTAAGTGAAAATCATGCTCTTATGTATATTACTCACTAAACAAATGAACAGAGAAATGCTTACAAATCCTAGATGTTGCACTTTTATTGAACATTGAAAAAGGATGGTTAAGCTCACATGTGTTAATAAATGAAGGAACTTGAACAAAAACAGCATTTTAAAGTTATGCAGATAATTCATTTTGTCTGCATTTATAATATGTCGGTCCGTACTGGTGAAAAATCATGCGTTTTCTTCGTGTTGTCAATTCAGATTTTCAGCAAATGCCATCAAGCATTTTATTTAATTAGTATGAGGGTTTTTATAGAGATTGTAATACCTTCGAAGTTCAAATCACGAGCCGAACTAAGCTATATCGCCAATAAAAACCTGGAAGTACTAAGCGGCCGTTTCGTCCTAGTATAGGATCTTATAGTAGTGCATATCTACGTTCTCGCACACAGGAATCGAACCCAGGACCTTCGATTTCGTGAGCGAACGCCTAATCTCTAGACCTCTGAGGTACAAACAAATGGTGTTTATGTATAACATCGATCAAATATATGATCTCGCCCAACCCTTTATCCATTGCCTACAGTGGATAACTGTCTCATACCCTACACGGATTGGACTCCAGTGATCGCGGCTTCCCACTAGGACTCCAGGAGTTACATCTTGAAGCTAATTACTAGTGAGAACATGACTGTTATCAGTATGGGGGTCTATGGAGATTCTAGCATTTTCATAGTTGAACTCCCGAGTCGATCTAAGCTGGACCACCAGTGAAAATTTGGAAGGGCTGAACGGCCATTTCATCCTATTATGGGGTCCCTATTACTTATGACAATCATGTTCTCACTAGTAATTAGCTTCAAGATGTAACTCCTGGAGTCCTAGTGGGAAGCCGCGATCACTGGAGTCCAATCCGTGTAGGGTATGAGACAGTTATCCACTGTAGGCAATGGATAAAGGGTTGGGCGAGATCATATATTTGATCGATGTTATACATAAACACCATTTGTTTGTACCTCAGAGGTCTAGAGATTAGGCGTTCGCTCACGAAATCGAAGGTCCTGGGTTCGATTCCTGTGTGCGAGAACGTAGATGTGCATTGCTATGGAGTTTTACACCAGGACGAAGCGGCAGTGTATTTTACTTAAGTTTAAATCTTTTATGGAAAACGAGAGGCATTCAATAAATTGGATAATTTAACTATGAACGTTTTATTTTCATATGAGTTTGCGTTAACGGCTAATGCTTCAAACGAAAACATAACACTTTCATATTCATTTCCTTAACCTTAAATCTTCTACGTCGCTTCACTATATCCAGAAGCATTATTCTTACTGATTCAAATATGTAAACTGGTGCACTCAGAGTTCTGATGTAGTAATATTGATGATTACAACTGAGAAATATAACCCGTATTTGCATTATATATTACATACTCACAGATTAACATACCATAGAACTGAGGGCATCTGATTATTCGGACGTAGAAAAACGTGTTTTTAATCCAATTCAAAGTGCTGTCAAAATCATATACCGTCCTCAAAATAATTTCACACAGTAAATGTTCTGTTAAATGTGATTCTAAACTGTAAAGGAAAATAAAAAATACGTTTCATAGTGTTATAACGAAAGCTGGTTCGTTTCAAATTACCACATTAATAGTGATCAATTACTCAAAAGATATTGACTGACTAATAGTTCAATGCTCTCTAAAGTCTCCTTTCAAGATTAAATTTATGTAGTTTTAATGCCATTCTGAACCTAATGATTATGAATTATAAGAAACAAGTTTATTAAGAAAAGAGGTAATCGAATAAATCATACTTACCAACTGTTAATTACATCACATTCATTTAGCAGCTTTGCATAGTGGGCCTAAAAACGTGGTTATTTAGACTGACTAACAACACAAACTTTGAGATTAGCTGTAGTCATAATAACTGCAACTCCTTCATTGTCAAACTGCAATGAGAAAAAATCAAATGAAACTGTTGTTTATGTCAACGAACGTCATAAACTAGCGATACAGAAGTCTAACTTTGTACAGTAGATTCCATGATATACAAAGAAGTATCTCAGTATTCAGGAAATTTGTAATCCAGTTTTAGGAAATTTCTCATCAGTGTGAGTACGTCTTTTGTGATATTTGCGGATGGTTACCAGTGGGGTTTGCAAAACTCACTTTGTTCTGTTAATGACTCGTTGCTTGAATAAACCTTTATTTCGCTAATAATGTCTCCAAACAACTATATTTGTTCTGAATTATCATGGCGCTAATTGCTAGGTAGTCCAGCAATAGTAAACAAGAATTGTACGACTAGTGATTTCTAAGTTTAATTGACTTATTAAATGGAGCAAGATATATTGGCTTTAAAGTTATCTTGTTTTTGAGTAGGAAATTTTAAAGTATAAATAGGAATCCTTACATGACAGTAAACTTTATAAGTTACCGACACAATAAAATGCCAAAACCCAACCACTATGTGAGACTATAATTCCATGTTAGTTTAGTTAGTTGATACAGCACACTGTAATGCAGCAATATTCATTTGATAATTTTTTTGATGTTTATCATTACTTCATTATGTTGAGGAGGTTTGTCACCAGATAACGTCTGACAGTGTAAATGTCAAATGAAATTTACGAACCTTCCACCCAGGTTTTCCTTTAAGGAAGTGTTCTTTCCTGAATAAATCAAAGAAGGTGAATATATTTTAGGGGAATTATTTATTATATCTATAAGCACTTTAGTGAATAGTCTTCTTTGTCTCTTAAAAACCTAAGAAATGAAAGACTTACAAACAAATATACAAAATAAAATTTATTTTCTTACCTGTGGACGTCCTGCTCTTCCAACCATCTGTGATAACTGTGTTGAACTATAGCCGATCATTTCACCGTCAATCACCTGTTCTGTGTTCTTTACAATAACCAAGTGAGCTGGTAAATTAACTCCCATTGCCAAAGTAGAAGTACAGGCTTTTTGAAAGATAAAAAATTAAACGAAATTATAAAAACATTACCCAAGACCGAGATGCAGCCTGACCTAAAGGCATCTTCAACAAGTTTTCGGTCTTCAACATCCATTCCAGCATGATGATATGCGACACCATTTGATAGAAAATCTGAATTTAATGTCATAGAATGTTAAACAGAAAACAAAATAGAAGATAATAGTTACTTCCAAAATCGGTTAGTTGATAAAAATCTTTATCATACAGTTGAATCTTTAAAGTTTAGCAGAAATTATACCAGTAGACATCAACATCAAAAGACATTTGCTATGAGTTTAAACTTGATTAAATATTGTCAACTCTATTAATTATTGTTGCCATTGCTAGAAATTTCAGTTATAATCAGTAACATATTTCTTTTAATATGAAACAATAAGACATCAAAGTAGTTGATAAATAATTAATTTACTCTAGTGTGCAATAATACTAACAAAAATAAATAACAATTTTGTACAACTTTGCTAGATTTACCTGTAAAACTACTAAAAAAAGTGAATACTTCCTTATTAAAGTGATTTTTCTCCAAAAAATGATTTAATCTAAACAAAACGGTGTGACATAATTCTCAAATCTGAAAGAAAAGCAGTAATTCTTATCTATGAATCCTAGAACCTAATTTTTAAAAAACCTGTGAGTACAGACGTTTTTGAACTGCCGTTATATATATATATATATTCTAAAGAATGTTATTCAACTTATTCTCTTTCGGTGTAAGTTAATCCGAGTGTTAAAAGTGAAAGCTATGGGGTAAAAATAATCAAACTGGAATCAATGACCACGTGTAATGGTCTTTTCAATGCAAATTATATCAATATATTGGGGAAAATTAATCACATGTCCATAAATCAATTAAATAGCAGAACGCTAATGATATGACGGTGTGGCTTTTAAACGTTGTTGTCACGACATAGTTTCTGTCTATAAATCTTGCAAGTGAAGTAACGAGAGCACACATACTGTAGGACGGCGCAATATGTAAATCTGGAGATGTCTCTACTTTACTGGATTATTTCAAATTTTAAGACATATTAGAAGATTAACGCTAGTATATAAAAGCAAAATTAGCCAACTGTAAGATAGTAACTGTGAATTAGCGAGTGAAAAATCAAGCCATAAGTTATTATTCATCTGGTCAGGTCACCACATCTATTTGTTCAAGTTGTTAACTATGGTGATAGAGTTCTGTATATAGAAAACCTATATGGAATAGTTAGGATATGAATTTCCATAGCTGAGTCTCATTGAGTAGAAAAAGAAACTTAACTCGCTTTCCATTCCAAGGATTAGGTAAATGTGTTCCAATCACACAAAAGATAATGGACTATTTCAAATATGACAAATACTCATCAGAACTGGTTATCCACCTAAATTCGTCGATGGAAACTTAACAGCTGGAAAACATCCTGAAAAAGCAACAACAGTTTAAAGGAATACTTCTTATGAGTATGGAATTTAAAGGAGATACGGCTGCCAAAATATTGAATAATTGTATTTAAACATCCCTAATTAAAATCATTTACACAGTTAGGCTCCTCATCGTCTTCCGAAGCCGGCTTACCATTTACGGATGTGTTAAATATAAACTTCTACTTTGGGCCACACTGATGTGCATTGGCCGTACAAAGCGATCATTTTCTAAACACAACTCAGGACATTATTCGGAGGAGGGGCCTTCAAATGAAGAATGCAAAACAATTACCATTTCAATATAGGAGCATTTAATCAACTCTGAACATGTTGCTCCGGACTTTTCTTTGAAATTAATCTACATAACCAAAGGAACTGGATCGAGGTTGAGGTCGAATCAACAACTTTCGCACCGCTGAGGTGTTGGCAACCCACCATTTCAAGCCCAAACTCTGCGTTCAAAAACGATATATCTAGCCCTTTATCCTACGTTGGCTCTAGTTCCCTCTTGTAGTACGTTTCGACTTTTTAGATCAGTGTTTTGCAATTTTAAACCGTGATCGATTATTATTATCTATTAACAATCTTTCATAATTATTATTCAGTTATTACGTTTTTTGTTTTTCTTCATATCTGTCAAATGGACAATTATCTTTCATAATTTTAACCCGTAAATTACTTTCATCTTTCTGTTCTTCTCTAACCCTTCAATTAGTACTTGATCTTATTTGATAAGTGGAGTCTCAAATCACTTTGTGATGCAATCTTTTCTATCCTTCTATAGACATATAGTTGCCATACAACTATAAATACTAATGTAAATCTTAAGTAAATGATTTCTTCGAAAAGAAATTATTTCTGGTGAATTCTCTTTAATTTTATTCAGTTACATATTGGGTTATTTTAATTACCACTGTGTGGTGAATGTAACATCCTGAACTACAATGTAATTCAGTAAGATATTGCACGAGCTCTCCGAAAACTTAATAATTGCAGCATTAATATTTTTCCATAAATAACTCTGAGAGGAGGCATCTTGCAGATTTCCTAACATACTAGTTCATTCTCTAAGACGAATAAAATATACAACAAAACGTGAAACGTTGTCTAGTGAAAATCTTTCTCAGTATATTAACTAAAAACTAAAAGTATTGCACATTTTGTCGCGCGTATTTGCATGTAAGGTGTTTGATAACCGCCGAATCACTTCATTTAGCTTTTTTCGAACCCGAATCCACCGCTATGCAGTCAAAGTAACAATTTTGTGCCGTTCTTCCTGCAAATTTTTCTAGCGAGTTTTGAAGGATGCCTTTTGAATTTAATGGCCTCACTCACACAAATCTTTGAGGGACATAACTTTATTTCCATCTCTGAAACTTTTTGTTTCGAAAAAGGTACTTTTCAAGATGAATATTTTACGGTAAATAGTACTATTGGAATTCAGTTTTCTTGAGGTTACAGAAATACAACTCTTATTTCTTTATAGCCTGAAAGGTTGAAGTAGATAACACTTGAGGTATCCATTTGAAAGGACATTTAAACTGGCTTAGAAAATCACTTTTTGACTCAAAAATATTTAATTTATCGAGCAAAACTATAAGAATCTTCATTCTACAAAATATTTGGATTTGAAGATTAATTGACTCTAATTTTATTTTAAAATCAGCTTTCCATCAGTAGTGGTCATTATTATCAGTAAATATGCGATAACAATGTTTGTTTCTTATAAAATTTCTGATGTTAGCTCAAATTAGCACAAAAAGTATGCTTTTTATCTTAGTGTGCGATAAGAGGTTGTAATATCACACTGGATTTGCCTATGTAAAATTTGGCCAAGTTCTGTGGTTCACAGTATAATTAAAAGATAACTTAAGTTTGCCACATTTTAACTTCTCAGGTTATAAGTGAAATAAAACTTTCTGCCTCATCTGCAAACTGTATCCATGTGCATTGTGATGAATAAATCACACAGTTTCATGAGTAGGACCAAACATCCAAATACTTAGCGATCTGTCTTCGTAAATTTCACTTCTGATCAAAATGCAGTACAAATGCTTCATCTATGACGTATTTACTGTGTTATGTACACGTTTTTATATTGGTCTGTCGGTAACAATTCTATGGTAATTTCATGAAACTTCATGATATTGTTGAATCGTAGCTCAATGGTTAATAAACACAACGTTTAAGCACTATGTTACCGGTTCAAACACTATACTATTTACTTCTGTTTCGAAAATATTAAAAACTTACTATTTAGCTCATGTGGGACAAGAATTCCGATTTAAAAAGTGAATAACTATTGTATTTTGATTCATGGACATCTGTCAAAACTTTCTAACCTTTTAAATGAATATTCCTTGTATGTTGAGAATAACATTTTCGGTTTCTGGCAGCCTCAGAGTTCACTGTAAGATGAATATGTCTCAAAATGTATGCCGCAGTTCTAACAGCACCACTTCTAGTTGTACAAAACTTATTATAGATTGCATAAAATTTAATACTTACAATCAGCACTGGCTTGTTGTTAGAATATGTACTTATAAGGTGAGGAAGTCTGTAGTTTAAATTTACTTCAAATTGATAAATAGACTGATTTTTCTGTTTTACATATCCATGTACCACTTTTTTGAGTGGTGACATTCTGAACTCTTCTCCGAATCTATAAATTATTAGTAATCCTTCCAACTCACGAAAAGAAAGAAACAGACTCTTCTGTGACTGATAACCATTGAGCAATCTAGAATTTAAATGACTATATTATGAAAAATCCATCATACATCTTGCACATTTGATAAAGAAGCGGAAGCACATATAAACCGAGGTCTGGCTAACATTTTGGTTCTCGTAATAAGCACTTCCAGTATTGATCCCCTGTCATGTTCTCCGATTAAATGTACCTAAGAGGACGTGTTGCGACACAAACTACTCACTTCGTCAATAAAACATAGCTTCAGCTTGTTCCATATATTAACTAAGTCTCTGAAAGTTTTAACTGTCGAATTTAGTTTTTCCTGAAATATGTATTTTGCGTCAAAAGCAGAATGAAGCACTACCGGTGTTGTTATGAGTAAAACCTGGCTACCAAGGTTCTGAATGTCCACAAACTCCGAATCCCCGGTCAACGTTAAACAGCTCAGGCAAAACCTGGAAAATTTTCTATTCCATTCACTGAAGGTTTGGGAACAAATAGCTTTCGTTGGAGCGACTAATGATAGTAGGCTGAAACTATTTCACCTACTGTAAATTATGATGAAAGGGTCTTTTTGAGACGATATTTCGTAATCATTCAACTGTTTGACAATTGCCAGCTCAAAAATTACAGTTTTTCCCGAACCGGTTGGAGCGGAAACAACCAGTGATTTATTAGTCGTAAAAATCTAAAGGGAAATAATGAAAGTTTCTAAACCTCCTGACAGACAAAATTCTGTATGTTGTTAAGGGTATCAAAGTCAAAAACACTCGCAAATTGCTCTGGAAAAGACGAATTCATTGTGTTTAAAGCACTCCAACGTTTTCTGATAATCTCTAATCTGTACTAATGGACTCCAGACAAACAGGATAATACTAAAAAATGATTGATATCGACAGATTGCTGTATTAGAGTTAGTTATGAATAAAATTATTCAATTTTTAAGAAACTTTATATTCTATCGAGTTGTAAATGGAAGTAATTATTGTTTGAGTGATAACTGATGTTGTTAATTGAGTTCGTACTCTGTGATTCTATCATCAATTTTCTACCAGTTACCCACGCTAAATGTATTTGCAACAAGTTGGGATATGCCATATATTGTCTTTTATCTAGGTTCTTGTATTCTGTGGAGTTTGAGGTTTTTGGCTTAATTCAAGTACTCGCTTCGGTGGTACATATACTAAACTCGGAACGATACAGAAAAGATTATCATTGGCTCCCGCACAAAGATGACACGCAAAATCGTGAAGCGTTCCATATTTTTGGGATGTCCTAATGAGGTCTCTCAGAGTTCAGTACTAAGACCTGTTCTTTCCTTGATTTATATAAACGATCTTTCACAACAGGTATCGTTGCTGCAAAGAAGTGTTTTAGCAAGTGTAATCGGAACACGTCAAACAGCACTCGATCTGTCGACACACAAATCGACATTAAGCAAACTAAGGTTAGTTCGATAGTAGATGACTCATGCCGTTCAAAGAAGGAAAAGCAGTCTCCAAAGAGGCCTGCCTTAAACAAAAGCTCGAGGAAAGTAGGTTCCTCTGTTCCCCGTCTCCCAGATGGGATCCCACAGGAAACGCCTAGAAGCCGCAATCGCAAGGCTTGATCGGTTTCAAGCGATAAACATAACCTGACCTCTCAAGTCGTCGACAACCCTCCAGAATCCAACATTAGGTTTGACGCAACCGTTGTTGCTTCTCCCAGCACGTTGACGAGTGGGTACATGTTGTAAGGAAGAAAAAAAGTAGCGGTATAAAAGGTAATCCTACAACCGCGAAAGTAGTCGTAAAATCGAAAGCTGATCACAGCGACAGATCAGCCATTTTTCATAGGATCAAGGAGAGCGAGGGCTCTGAACCTAAAGCTCGTTTTGAGTATGACATTGTGCTGATTAAGCAGTTGCTTAATCAACTTATGCCCCAAAATATCACCGGGGTCACCTTGCTAAAGGTGTACAGACTAGGGAGTCTAGTGGACTTGAAACCAAATCATTCCAGACTGCTTAAAGTAGTATTCAACTCTTCGAACGAACGTGACCCAATTTTACAGAATGGACACAAATTAAAGGGTTCGGGAGTTTTTATACGAAAGGACTTACCGTTGGCAGACCGTGTAAAAAGGCGGGAAGCCGAAAAATAACTACAAATTAGGTTGGACGCTGGCGAAAAGGACCTAAAAATTGTAAATTTTCGGGTTGTAAGGCTTCGACAGAGAATGATGCCGAAGCCACTCTGGGTGAAGCACGAAGCCACTTAAATAGGCTTCGGATCTCCTACACTAATGCCCTGAGCTTAATTAATAAGCGATTGGAACTAGGTGTACAGATTGACTCTTCAAAGCCAGACATAATCGCAGTTACAGAAACCTGGCTGACACAGGCTATAGATAATATGGAACTTGATTTCGAGGGTTTTACGTCAGTAAGGGCCGACAGAATACAAAAGCGCAAAGGAGGGGGAGTAGCTCTATTCAATAGGAATGCTATCCCATTTGCCATTATCGACAATGTATCCCATGAGAGTGGGACGTGTGAATTAGTTAGTTGCCGCTTGAAATGCAAGGGACAAGAGCTGCTGATTGGTTTGGTCTATCGCAGTCCAAGCTATGAGGTAAACGAAGTACTGCTAAGCAGTCTCAATACTTTGTCACAAAGTGGTCGATGACCCAGGGTCCTTCATTGAAACGGCCTCGGACACATTTCGAAATTCATACTTAAATGTTACCACACCCCACATCCCTTGGACTATACCAAGGAAGCCGAGAAACTCCCCACCATGGTTCAGTATGGAGGTCCGCTTCCTTCTCCGTAAGAGAAGAAAAATGTGGGATAGATTTAGGTTACTGGGGACTGATGAAACTAAATCCCAGTATAATAATAATAATAATAATAATAATTTATTCTCAAATAACAGTTTGTTACATGAGGCATGCCAGTTTACAGGCAAGATCAAATTGATACAAATGATACAATATACACTGTATTAAATTACATAGCTGGGTTGAAAATTTATAAGACATGAATGTAGATTGTTTTAATCAGTACTACAGTTGGCGCGCTTCACGAGGTTTGCGTTGCGAATGTGCGACTGACGATCAAGAATAGGTCCATTGAAGGTATGAGCTTCTAGAAATCGCAACCTTATGTCCCTTTGGGATATCCAAGGCTTTAAGGATGGTGCAGGATGATGTAACCTGTTCCATATCTCAAGGGGCTGAAAGAGGGAGGAAGTAAAAGAAAACACGAGAGGCAGAGTAGCCAATATTCATGTAGGAATGTTTAAGGTATGATTACTCAGTCTAATTTTCTTTTATTAAAGTATTTGTTAAGAAAGAGCATTTTAATAGGTTAAAGAAAATAAGCTTTAGCAAGGTGTGAGTGGACATACAACTGACAAATGGAGGCGACTCGGAAAAGAGCTGAGAGTATAAGATTATGTGTGATTATAAAATAAAATATAGTGCTAGAAACAGTATTGTGATATACAACTGGCTATCTTCCTTTTATTATCGAAGCTATTAGAGCCCCTTTCAAAAAAAAAAAAAAAAAAAAAAAAAAAAAAAAAAAAAAAAAAAAAAAAAAAAAAAAAAAAAAAAAAAAAAAAAAAAAAAAAAAAAAAAAAAAAAAAAAAAAAAAACGTTCGTAACACGATTTAAAGAGGTATTTTGCGTGATAAATCAGCTTCAATACCTTAAGTCCGTGACATCCCACTAAACCATAAGGAGCCGTAATTAAACAAAATGTTCTGCCCTACAGACATGGGTGGATTGAAGTTATCTCCCCACCTTCATGTTTGCTGGTCAGTAACGCCACCCTCCCTCCTTTTGTGATGTTAGGCTCTCCTACGTTTGTGGTAAGTATGATTAATGCTTTAATCAAAGTACATAGTTGGAATACACTGTCTCTACTAGGTCCATGTTACAAGCAAATCAGATATTTAAAAATTCTGTTTTATGGGTTAGATGTCCATATAGTATATCACACTGCTATGAAAATAACTAATGGTTTAAAGAAGTAAGGATTAATAGTAAATCAAAAGATATGAGAGGGTATAAAATTGTAGAAAAAAAAAAAAAAGACTTTAGGGTAAAAAAAATAAGACATTGAGAAACTCACAAGACTTTGTGGCCAAATTTTGAGCTTTGAATGATCGGCCTTAGTAGATCAGCATCCATAAGATTGAGCTATCTGTCTACTTGCAGTAGAAAAAAAAGCATGACTTTTAGGAAGAATAATGTACATTTAACCTGTAGAGATTTGGGGACTGAAAGCTAGGGTTAGGAGCATGAAGTCATGATTAATAAACAATGAATAATAGGAAAGGATAAGCCATATATCCTGTGATTTGGTTATATTCATATTAGTAACAGTCGAACTTGTTATAATTTTGTTCTTTCTAGATACTAGGCGGTCCGTAATAAAGTGCCTCATCGGTGGGCGGGAGTTCAAGGTAATGTTGAAGCTCTTTGGAGTCTAGAAATAGGGTTATTAGCTTTTTGAATCTGGTAAACGTATCACAGTTACGGATAGGCATTGGCAGCCTGTTCCACAATAAACTGTACCGTACTGTGAAAAACTTACAACGCATTTGTTTTTGGTGTTTTACGGTAAGTAGTGTATATGCGTTGTTTCTAAGTCTATAGGCTGGGTCGTGGGTGATAGTCGGGCAGGAGGTTAGAAAGGAGAGCCCATATATCGCTTTGTAGAGAAATATTAAATTGTGTTTTAGCCTACGGTGCCATAAAGGTTCTAAAGATAGATGCTTACATCTGTCTGTGTAATCGAGATTCGAGTTACATCCTAGTAGTTGACGTGTGAAACGTCTTTGAACATCTTCTACTCTTATCTTGTCTGCGATATTCATATTAGAGAAGACAAAAGAGCAGTATTCAAGGGTGGGTCGTACACATATTTTGTAGAGAGTAAGTTTACCCTCTGTTGTGAAAAAGTTTTTCATTATAAAACCAATTAGCCGTCTAGATTTAGAAATAATAGAGGAGGCATGTTCTTCAAAGTTTAGGCTTCCTGTGTAATTAATTCCTAAATCGTGTACTGATTCGAGTGTTTGGACTATACATTCATTTAAGTGAAGTCGCGGTTTATAGGGATGCTTTCCAAAGTGCATGATCCCGCACTTGTTGAGGTTAAATGGTAATTGCCATTTTTCACTCCATATAGTTAAGTTATTGAGGTCCTTTTGGATCTGGGATACACTTTCGCTTAGTGTCTCAGGCTTATAGCTGTATACTATTTTGAGATCATCAGCATATAAGTACGGTTTCCCAAATTCTATGGTGTTACATATATCGTTTATATACATAAGAAACAAAAGTGGCCCTAATACGCTTCCCTGGATGACTCCACTGGTGATTGGTCTAGGGGACGAGAGACAGTCATTGTACTTTACCATCTGTTTACGTTCTGTTAAGAACGAAGCAAACCATGAGTACAGTGGGTTGTGTATTCCGAAGGACTTTAGTTTGACGAGTAGCCTTTTGTGTGGGACCTTATCAAAGGCTTTCTTAAAGTCTAGGAATAGGACTGATACAAGGAGTCCGCTGTCTCGTTTCAGAGTTATATCATTCAGGTAGTCTACTAGGCATGTATCGCATGATCTGGACCTAAGAAATCCATGCTGGGAGGTCGACAAGAGATTGTTAGTTAATAGATGTTGGACTACAGCCGCCTTAACTACTTTTTCCATCACTCTGGATACCACTGAAGTTATGTTTATAGGCCGGTAATTTTCAACGTTTGCTTCAGGTCCTGTTTTAATTTTGGGAATGATATGTGTAGTTTTCCAGGCAGTAGGGTAACACGCTGAAGAGAGTGATATCGCGAATAGTTTGAGAAGCAAAACACACATATCATCACCTCCACGTTTTAGCATGCTAGATGGAATACCATCTGGTCCATCAGTGTAGGAGTGTTTCAATGTACTGATTGCTTTGGAGATATTTTGTACACTGAATTCTACATTAGTAATTTCACAGGGAGTTACTGGGATTGGTTCTGAATCATTAAATGGTTTTTCGTTAGTTAGTGAGAAACAAAAATGTTCACTGAATAATTCTGTGATAAGTTTGGGATCTTCGTATACTTGTTTGCCTTTAATGAATATACTCCCTCTCGATTTAGAGCGTTTAAGTTTATTTTGGAGTAGTATGGTGAGTGCAGAGGAGTTATTATTAAGTTCAACTGCACGTTTTTCCTGTGCTACTGCTTTTTGTTTACTTATTGCCTCTGTTCGGACAAGTATTTCTGTCATCGTTACTAAAGAGGAAAAGTCATTTAAGTTGTGGAATCGAGTACAATGTCTTTGAAGACGTCTTCTTGTACTGACCGGTATATAGAGATCTTTGGAGAACGTAGGTTTACAGTATTCTAAAGGTGCGATGTTGTTGATGATACTTTTGATGTTGTGATAAAATATATTGGTTAATGTGTCGGTATTGTTTGAGGTAAAGAAAGTTCTCCAATCAGTGCTTCTTAGGTAATTGTGGAAGTTATTCCAATCAACCTTGCGATAGTTTCTACGAAGTGTTACGGTTTTACTTATATCGGTTGTGGTTTTTACATTAAGGCTGCATATGACAATGTTATGATCACTACCTGGGAACTTTTTTCCAATATACAAAGTATTGGGGATGAGGCCACTGGTAAAGACTAAGTCTAAGATGTTTTGATGTCTGGTAGGGCTATCGACATACTGAGTCCATTGTCCAAGCTCTAGACATTCAATAAATGATTCATAACGTCTCGGCGCTTTGACTGGCAGCCAAGAAATTTCGGGCATATTGAAGTCACCACAAATGAGCTTGCCTGTGAATGAGAGGGATGATGCTAGCGTGAATACCTCCGATAATACTGCTATTTCATCTATTGATGCGTTAGGTTGACGATAAACACAGCCGAGCAGTAAGGTAACGGAATTCGACGGCTTTAATACAATCCACACCGAATCCTTCAGTTTGTTTAGTTCAGGCATATCACATAGCAGTGAGTTTAGGCTAGAGTGAGCGTAAATAAGGCATCCTCCGCCTCGTCCATTCAATCTATCGCTTCTATATAGGGAATAGTTATCTAGAGATATGCTTCGGTCGGAAATATTACTGTTAGTCCATGCTTCAGATATCATAATAACTGATGGTTGATATATGGATACAAACAGGGCTAAATCCGTCTTTTTGTTGCAGATCGATCGAGCGTTGATAAGACATATATTAAGCAAGTGGCCTACTAAGTTAAAATGGGTGAGGGTATCTCGGATAAAGTCGTCGTAACCCTCGCGAGTGTAAGATGAGTTTGATGTGAGGGATTGGATGTTCTTCATTAGCTCGGTATTTTGATAGCTAAACTTATTGGGAGATGTATCAAATGAGCTGGTGAAGTTGATTGGGGAGTTTACCCAGGAGGAAAGGGTGGGAGTACTCTCTGGTGGAAACTGTACGGAGGAAACAAATTTATGGTTTGCATGTGGTTTGAAATAACCTGGGCTATATGCTTCAACAGAGGTGTCACTAGGGGTCTTATTCCAAAAAAATCTTGTACAGGCCTACTGTGAAGTGTATGGTTATTTACAAAATAGTCTTGATGGTTAGACTCGTAGCCCCTGTTATGGCTTTTTACGTTAGCGCGAGAGGGGTCTGCTACGCGTAACTGGGAGGAGTTGCGACTGTTGTTATACATGGGAGCCGTTGTTATGTGATGGGTCGGTACTAAAGGGTATGAGAAGTTTTCTTTTTGAGAGTAATTACAGTTGCGATCCTGGGGAATGTAGGTAGGGTGTGGAGTGAGAAACCTATTATTACCATTCTTATTTATGGTTTTAGGCTTCAGAGGGTGATTTGGGTGGCCAGTTCTCTGGTAGTTTTCGTTAGTCTGCGTGTAAGAAGGCTTGCTACGTTGAAGCCCACCACCCTTTTTGCAACTTGGAGGTGTTGAAGGCAAGTTATACGATAGCAGCGGGGAGAACCTGTTCACTGTTCTTGGGATACCTATAGAGCAGTTGGGTTCAATCTTACGTGTTTCCCTATTCGGTATCATGAGTTTTGTCTTCCCACCCTTTATTTTCAGAGCAGGATTCTTTCGTTGTCTTTGTGAGATGAACTTACGTTCATTCAAGTCTACTTGTGGAATGTCTTTAGGAGGACAAATTTTCAAGTGTATAGGTTTAGTTGCACATGTGTTGTTACACGACTCACATTTTAGTACATTACTGAATGAACAGCTGGGATTAGTCATGTCGTTATGGTTTTTGGTGTCAGTTGGGGTCCGTATCTTATCCAAAGGTTTCTGATCTGTAGACTCATCTAGATCAACAGAGTGATCAGCCGTATGTGGAGTGGTGTCATGCTTAATGTTCGTGTGTTTTAAACTATTTGCTGTGTTGCAAACTGTCTCTGGCTGATTATTAACTGTAACACTCCCATTCAATTCTATCGCTTCGCGTCTTCTTACACGACGTTGACAGGGCGTAAGGTCTGGAGTGACTTTTATATTTTTGTATGGAATTAGTGAGCTAATGTTTTTGCTCAAATCAATAAACTGCTTAGCATCGTTACAACAGCCAAACATAAACAAGAGGGGGCAAGTTGATCTGTCTGACTTTTTTCTAAGGCGGATGACTTTGCAGTTAACGTTCGGCATACCGCATGCTCTAAGGCAAATATCTCTTAACTTAGATGGGTGTGTGCGGTCGGGGAGGTTATACACAACTGCATTGAAGGAGGACATTACTCTCTTCGTCACTTCTTCAGCCACAAACTCCAAAATACACTCAGCTTTAGTGAGTTGCTCAAGATTTCTGTCTGTATCAAGGCCCCATATATGAGTGAGGGGTGCTAATTGCTCAAGTTTGCCGTTAATTTCGGATAGAGAGTTTTGTAGCTGTCGGATGTCATTACTATATCTATCAGTATTTTGGTGCGTATGAGGTGGACCATTGGACTCTTTAGTTTTTGAAATTTTAGACTTAGGCCTTGGTAGCACATACTGTTTAGTAGACTGTGCTGACTTTTCAATGCACGTAGGTATAGTGTCTTGTATGTCAACCAGTCTTACCGTTGGCATACTGCACGTAAAGATAGAGGGGCTGCGACATGGAGAATCTGGTGACGATAGGGACATTTGTGTACAATGCATATATTTTTCAGTAGTTAAAGGTTCGACATTGTCAAGCACTGAGTCGTCAGTTGTAGGGGTTACAGATTTGGACCTTTTATTTGGCTTAGAAGTTGGTGAAATTCCTCTTTTACTGGAGTTATTGGACATGATATGAATAAAAGTGAGCACAGTGCTCGTTAAATTAAATATAATATCTGAGTATTAAATGTTATTAAGTATTAACCTGGTTAATACTAGGATTAGAGACTGTGAGTATATAATAAATTGCAGACCTATTTACGACTTAAGTCCGCAATAGGTACAATACGAACTGGTAATTGTCCGTCGAATGAAAATAAGTTTTTTCTTATGTTTCGTGGTGAGATGTTCCCGATGTACAGGATAGGATGATAATCACAGTATAATACACCCTACAAAAGAGCAAGTCGAAGAATTCCTAAACCACGTGAAAAAATGTTACCACTTTCAAAGTTCGCGCCAGGGTAGGGTAGAAAAGTCCGGAATACCTGCGCCTCGACCCTCCGTAAGTCTAGAAAGTCGTACGAAGAAAAGATTGTTGAGGAATTCATAGAATGTCCTAAACGCTTGTATTCCTATATAAACCAAAGGACAAAGTGAAGAGGACATATTCCTGCTCTATGGGGAGACAGTACTGCCGCATCATTAGTGGAAGAAGACTTTGGTAAGGCTCAAGCGTTCTCGAACTACTTTAGCAACGTGTATACCATAGAAGCACCCTTCTCGTCAGCGTATACAGATCCCCCCATACATACACTGGATAGCGTGACCATTAAAGAACTCGATGTCTTTGGTCTGCTAAATAAGCTTGACATAGGTAAATCAACGGGGCCCGATGAATTACATCCTAGGCTACTGGAGGAATTATCTAACTTCGTTGCGGACCCTTAAGTATATGCTTTAATCTATCCGTAACACAGGGTCATTTACCAAAAGACTGGAAGAACACCATAGTAAGTCCTGTCTTCGAAACAGTTATGAAACATAAATCTGAGAATTACCAACCCGTTGGCCTAATTTGTGTGGTTGTAAGATTTTTAGAAGAGATTATTCGAAAGGAGCTGTTTAAGTATCTCGATAAAAACCTGGATCCTTGTGAGAAGCAGCACGGTTTCAGAATAGGTCACTCTTGTCTCGCTATTTTATTAGTGGCTCGTGAAAGCTGATGCGCTCTTAAGGACCAAAAGTTACCTGGAGATGTAACCTACATTGACTTCAGCATAGCTTTTGACAAGGTTCCGCACAACCGGCTATTATATAAATTAAGACATGTCGGGATTGGAGGCAATCTATTGGTGTGGATAAAAGACTTCCTAGTTGGGCGTCAACAAAGAGTTCGGGTGAACTCAAAGTTATCTAGCTGGGAAACTGTGCTTAGTGGAGTGCCCCAGGGTACAGTTTTGGGGCCAGTGCTATTCCTCTTGTATGTAAATGATTTTCCTCGTCTCTTATCACCATCGGTCTTGCTATATGCTGACGATGTCAAGATATGGAGAACGATACGATGTGAGGGTGATAGCTTAGAACTCCAAAATGACCTGAAGAAGTTATCTGAATGGTCTCAAACATGGCAGTTGCCAATGAATACTTCCAAGTGTGTTGTGATGCATATCGGTCATCAAGGTACAGATACATACACGATGAATAACACTGAGCTACCTGTCGTCCAGACATACAATGACTTAGGAGTCATCGTTAGTCAAGACTTAAAGACTACTGCACACCGCCGTGCAATAGCCGCCAAAGGTTTTAGAAAGTTATGGTCAATACATAGGGCTTTTAGTCATGTCGACGCTAAGACGTTTTTGACTTTGTATACAGTGTTCGTTCGTCCTGAACTTGAGTACTGCATACAAGCGGCTAGCCCCTGCTTTAAAAAAGACAGTGAGCTTCTGGAAAAGGTTCAGAGAACGTCAACTAAGCCGATTCCCGGAAGAGCGAAGCTTCCGTATGAAGTTCGACTGGCCAAGCTGAACCTTTTCCCGTTGTCATATCGCAGAACTAGAGGCGACTTGATTACAGTTTACAAATTGCTTAGTGATAAATTTGCACCTAACATGCCCTCATTTTTCTTGTCTTCCAAAACAGAGAATTTACGAGGACACTCCAAAAAAGTTCACAACACGAGAACAAATTACTTGTCAGCTGACTATCGACTTTCCCATCGAATCATCAACGAGTGAAATTCACTACCTCAGCACGTGGTTGAGGTTCCATCCGTCGACTCTTTCAAAAGAAAGTTGGATCAACTGAGAGACCACCATTGCCAGGACTAACATAGGCCATCGAGCCTCCTGTCCTTCCCAAACTGAAACTGAAACATTGATACGAGGCACCAAATACATATGTGCCACAAAAATCATTTGATCTGTGTGAGGGCTGAGATACTGTTCGGGTGCCCAGACAGAAGCAAGTTGTTTTCTTATGGACCCCACACTCCGAGCTGACTCAACCCACCGCCGGTCGTACCAGGGCATTTTGGGGTTATGTGTCTTATCATTTGATTATATATATGGCTGATAATAAAAGTCCGATATATTCATGATCCGTCTAGATATTAGGCGGTCCATAAAAAGTGCCCATGATTTGAGTAGGAGTTCTAGAATTAATTTATGAAGCTCCTTAGTGTCTAAATCAGGGTTATTTATAATAATAATAATAATAATAATTTATTCTCAAATAACAGTTTGTTACATGAGGCATGCCAGTTTACGGGCAAGATCAAATTGATACAAATGATAAAATATACACTGTATTAAATTACATTGCTGGGTTGAAAATTTATAAGACATGAATGTAGATTTATACGAATATTCGTCAAGATTAGAACGAATAGTTTGACAGTAATTGAGCGCCGAGTATAGAGAAGTCATTATATGTGAAAATTATATTTGAAATATTCTCAGCGATTGAAATTTAACTAATTCCAACGTTTCGTCCAGCTAACTTGTCTGGACTTCTTCAGGGTAATAATCAAAATCAAAATTATCAAAGAAATATATAGCTTCTTAACAATCAGAATTATACTGTGTTAAACCAATCATATTTGGGTGTTGATTTTTTGTAAAATAGGATAAAATGAGTCAGTTGACTACAAATCATGTGATGAATTCAACTACATGGAAATACTTAACTGAGTAACAAATCGTATGTGTGTGAGTGTGTATGAATGTATGCATGTGTGAGAGATTGATATGAAGGAATAAATAAAGTTCAAGTTCAAGGATGAAAAACTTGATAATGAAAGATCGATGTGCATGTCAAAACATAAATTGTATTGTTTAGAAACTCATTCAGTTCTTTCAATAATAATAACGATGCATGTGATATTAAAAACAGGTTTAAACAAGAGATAGGTTCCAAATTTACTTGTCAAAACGGAATTTGCCAGGTAGTTGCCGTTTGAATACCATCTTTTCGGTTCAGGCTGTTCTTGTTCGCCCATATATGCAGAGCTTCTGCTGTCAATCTTTCTTTATGGGTGTTAAAACCTTTCTGAAGTATTTTGGTCCCTTCAAAATTAATCTTGTGTCCTGTTTCTAACGCATGTAACGCTATCGCTGACTTATTTTCAAGTTTCTTTAAATCTACCGAGGATTTTGGAACATTTTTCAAGCATTGTTTGTGTTCCTTCATTCTTTCTCATTTTTCTTGTCTTCCAAAACAGAGAATTTACGAGGACACTCCAAAAAAGTTCACAACACGAGAACAAATTACTTGTCAGCTGACTATCGACTTTCCCATCGAATCATCAACGAGTGAAATTCACTACCTCAGCACGTGGTTGAGGTTCCATCCGTCGACTCTTTCAAAAGAAAGTTGGATCAACTGAGAGACCACCATTGCCAGGACTAACATAGGCCATCGAGCCTCCTGTCCTTCCCAAACTGAAACTGAAACTGAAACTAAAATGTGAGTTGTGTAACAACACACATCCAACTAAACCTATACACTTGAAAATTTGTCCTCTTAAAGATATTTTACAAGTAGACTTGAATGAACGTAAGTTCATCTCACAGAGACAACGAAAGACTCCAGCTCTGAAAATAAAGGGTGGGAAGACAAAAGTCATGATACCGAATAGGGAAACACGTAAGATTGAACCCAACTGCTCTATAGGTATCCCAAGAACAGTGAACAGGTTCTCCCCGCTGCTATCGTATAACTTGCCTTCAACACCTCCAAGTTGCAAAAAGGGTGGTGGGCTTCAACGTAGCAAGCCTTCTTACACGCAGACTAACGAAAACTACCAGAGAACTGGCCACCCAAATCACCCTCTGAAGCCTAAAACCATGAATAAGAATGGTAATAATAGGTTTCTCACTCCACACCCTACCTACATTCCCCAGGATCGCAACTGTAATTACTCTCAGAAAGAAAACTTCTCACACCCTTTAGTACCGAACCATCACATAACAACGGCTCCTATGTATAACAGCAGTCGCAACTCCTCCCAGTTACGCGTAGCAGACCCCTCTCACGCTAACCTAAATAGCCATAACAGGGGCTACGAGTCTAACCATCAAGACTATTTTGTAAATAACCATACACTTCACAGTAGGCCTGTACAAGAATTTTTTGGAATAAGACCCCTAGTGACACCTCTGTTGAAGCATATAGCCCAGGTTACTTCAAACCACATGCAAGCCATAAATTTGTTTCCTCCGTACAGTTTCCACCACAGAGTACTCCCACCCTTTCCTCCTGGGTAAACTCCCCAATCAACTTCACTAGCTCATTTGATACATCTCCCAATAAGTTTAGCTATCAAAATACCGAGCTAATGAAGAACATCCAATCACTCACATCAAACTCATCTCATACGCGCGAGGGTTACGACGATTTTATCCGAGACACCCTCATCCTTTTCAACTTAGTAGGCCACCTGCTTAATATATGTCTTATCAACGCTCGATCGATCTGCAACAAAAAGACGGATTAAGCCCTGTTTGTATCCATATATCAACCATCAGTTATTATGATATCTGAAGCATGGACAAACAGTAACATTTCCGACCGAAGTATATCTCTTGATAACTATTCCCTATATAGAAGCGATAGATTGAATGGACGAGGTGGATGATGCCTTATTTACGCTCACTCTAGCCTAAACTCACTGCTATGTGATATGCCTGAACTAAACAAACTGAAGGATTCGGTGTGGATTGTATTAAAGACGTCGAATTCCGTTACCTTACTGCTCGGCTGTGTTTATCGTCAACCTAACGCATCAATAGATAAAATAGCAGTATTATCATGGTTTGCTTCGTTCTTAACAGAACGTAAACAGATGGTAAAGTACAATGACTGTCTCTCGTCCCCTAGACCAATCACCAGTGGAGTCATCCAGGGAAGCGTATTAGGGCCACTTTTGTTTCTTATGTATATAAACGATATATGTAACACCATAGAATTTGGGAAACCGTACTTATATGCTGATGATCTCAAAATAGTATACAGCTATAAGCCTGAGACACTAAGCGAAAGTGTATCCCAGATCCAAAAGGACCTCAATAACTTAACTATATGGAGTGAAAAATGGCAATTACCATTTAACCTCAACAAGTGCGGGATCATGCACTTTGGAAAGCATCCCTATAAACCGCGACTTCACTTAAATGAATGTATAGTCCAAACACTCGAATCAGTACACGATTTAGGAATTAATTACACAGGAAGCCTAAACTTTGAAGAACATGCCTCCTCTATTATTTCTAAATCTAGACGGCTAATTGGTTTTATAATGAAAAACTTTTTCACAACAGAGGGTAAACTTACTCTCTACAAAATATGTGTACGACCCACCCTTGAATACTGCTCTTTTGTCTTCTCTAATATGAATATCGCAGACAAGATAAGAGTAGAAGATGTTCAAAGACGTTTCACACGTCAACTACTAGGATGTAACTCGAATCTCGATTACACAGACAGATGTAAGCATCTATCTTTAGAACCTTTATGGCACCGTAGGCTAAAACACAATTTAATATTTCTCTACAAAGCGATATATGGGCTCTCCTTTCTAACCTCCTGCCCGACTATCACCCACGACCCAGCCTATAGACTTAGAAACAACGCATATACACTACTTACCGTAAAACACCAAAAACAAATGCGTTGTAAGTTCTTTACAGTACGGTACAGTTTATTGTGGAACAGGCTGCCAATGCCTATCCGTAACTGTGATACGTTTACCAGATTCAAAAAGCTAATAACCCTATTTCTAGACTCCAAAGAGCTTCAACATTACCTTGAACTCCCGCCCACCGATGAGGCACTTTATTATGGACCGCCTAGTATCTAGAAAGAACAAAATTATAACAAGTTCGACTGTTACTAATATGAATATAACCAAATCACAGGATATATGGCTTATCCTTTCCTATTATTCATTGTTTATTAATCATGACTTCATGCTCCTAACCCTAGCTTTCAGTCCCCAAATCTCTACAGGTTAAATGTACATTATTCTTCCTAAAAGTCATGCTTTTTTTTTCTACTGCAAGTAGACAGATAGCTCAATCTTATGGATGCTGATCTACTAAGGCCGATCATTCAAAGCTCAAAATTTGGCCACAAAGTCTTGTGAGTTTCTCAATGTCTTATTTTTTTTTACCCTAAAGTCTTTTTCTTTTTTTTTCTACAATTTTATACCCTCTCATATCTTTTGATTTACTATTAATCCTTACTTCTTTAAACCATTAGTTATTTTCATAGCAGTGTGATATACTATATGGACGTCTAACCCATAAAACAGAATTTTTAAATATCTGATTTGCTTGTAACATGGACCTAGTAGAGACAGTGTATTCCAACTATGGGCTTTGATTAAAGCATTAATCATACTTACCACAAACGTAAGAGAGCCTAACATCACAAAAGGAGGGAGGGTGGCGTTACTGACCAGCAAACATGAAGGTGGGGAGATAACTTCAATCCACCCATGTCTGTAGGGCAGAACATTTTGTTTAATTACGGCTCCTTATGGTTTAGTGGGATGTCACGGACTTAAGGTATTGAAGCTGATTTATCACGCAAAATACCTCTTTAAATCGTGTTACGAACGTTAAATTGGTTTCACTTCCTACTCAGAAATCCTATTACAAGCAAACTAGACAATTCGCTAATATACGAAGCCTACTCAAGACCCTATAAAACCTTAAAAAAAACGAAAGGGGCTCTAATAGCTTCGATAATAAAAGGAAGATAGCCAGTTGTATATCACAATACTGTTTCTAGCACTATATTTTATTTTATAATCACACATAATCTTATACTCTCAGCTCTTTTCCGAGTCGCCTCCATTTGTCAGTTGTATGTCCACTCACACCTTGCTAAAGCTTATTTTCTTTAACCTATTAAAATGCTCTTTCTTAACAAATACCTTAATAAAAGAAAATTAGACTGAGTAATCATACCTTAAACATTCCTACATGAATATTGGCTACTCTGCCTCTCGTGTTTTCTTTTACTTCCCCTCTCTTTCAGCCCCTTGAGATATGGAACAGGTTACTTCATCCTGCACCATCCTTAAAGCCTTGGATATCCCAAAGGGACATAAGGTTGCGATTTCTAGAAGCTCATACCTTCAATGGACCTATTCTTGACCGTCAGTCGCACATTCGCAACGCAAACCTCGTGAAGCACGCCAACTATAGAACTGATTAGAACAATCTACATTCATTATATGTGAAAATTATATTTGAAATATTCTCAGCGATTGAAATTTAACTAATTCCAACGTTTCGTCCAGCTAACTTGTCTGGACTTCTTCAGAGTAATAATCAAAATCAAAATTATCAAAGAAATATATAGCTTCTTAACAATCAGAATTATACTGTGTTAAACCAATCATATTTGGGTGTTGATTTTTTGTAAAATAGGATAAAATGAGTCAGTTGACTACAAATCATGTGATGAATTCAACTACATGGAAATACTTAACTGAGTAACAAATCGTATGTGTGTGAGTGTGTATGAATGTATGCATGTGTGAGAGATTGATATGAAGGAATAAATAAAGTTCAAGTTCAAGGATGAAAAACTTGATAATGAAAGATCGATGTGCATGTCAAAACATAAATTGTATTGTTTAGAAACTCATTCAGTTCTTTCAATAATAATAACGATGCATGTGATATTAAAAACAGGTTTAAACAAGAGATAGGTTCCAAATTTACTTGTCAAACGGAATTTGCCAGGTAGTTGCCGTTTGAATACCATCTTTTCGGTTCAGGCTGTTCTTGTTCGCCCATATATGCAGAGCTTCTGCTGTCAATCTTTCTTTATGGGTGTTAAAACCTTTCTGAAGTATTTTGGTCCCTTCAAAATTAATCTTGTGTCCTGTTTCTAACGCATGTAACGCTATCGCTGACTTATTTTCAAGTTTCTTTAAATCTACCGAGGATTTTGGAAGTAAATTTGGAACCTATCTCTTGTTTAAACCTGTTTTTAATATCACATGCATCGTTATTATTATTGAAAGAACTGAATGAGTTTCTAAACAATACAATTTATGTTTTGACATGCACATCGACCTTTCATTATCAAGTTTTTCATCCTTGAACTTGAACTTTATTTATTCCTTCATATCAATCTCTCACACATGCATACATACATACACACTCACACACATACGATTTGTTACTCAGTTAAGAATTTCCATGTAGTTGAATTCATCACATGATTTGTAGTCAACTGACTCATTTTATCCTATTTTACAAAAAATCAACACCCAAATATGATTGGTTTAACACAGTATAATTCTGATTGTTAAAAAGCTATATATTTCTTTGATAATTTTGATTTTGATTATTACCCTGAAGAAGTCCAGACAAGTTAGCTGGACGAAACGTTGGAATTAGTTAAATTTCAATCGCTGAGAATATTTCAAATATAATTTTCACATATAATGACTTCTCTATACTCGGCGCTCAATTACTGTCAAACTATTCGTTCTAATCTTGACGAATATTCGTATAAATTATTTTCCAATCGAATTAAATTATCAAAGAAAATACATAACTGGTACAATCACAGAATTTTTAATATACGATGCTTAAAAGAAAATGTTTATCCAAAAACTCTGATGGTCAAATCTCCAGACAATTCTATTCGGTCAATCAAAGCGGCGATATCAGCCACTAGAACATTTATTAGAGAACGTATACACAAGGCCACTATGGATTTGGAGGCACTACGTTCAAGGGTTTGTAATATCGATGACATATTGTCAGTTATCGCACCGAACGAAATAAGATCATATATAATTGAATTTTTCAAACATAGGGAACAATTTTATTATCAATCATCAAAACAACGACAAATTAGGAAGTTTGAAAAACTATTGAAACATTCATCAAACACCAAAGTTCAACAGACGGAAAATAGATCTAACACAAATGATATGAATAAAATAATTGTTAATTTATCGGATAGACCTCTCAACCCACATGAAATATCATTACTCAAAAAGGGTCTCAACTTCAATATAAATAGACATAAATTAACACCTTTCAATGTTATACCAACAGTAGAACCAGCGCTGAATATACTCCCGAATGATACAGCGAATGAACTGAGGAATAAAATAATGAACACATTATTACATCAGAAACCTCACAACCCTAACATAAATAAAAATGAATATTACGCATTAAAACAGCTGAGAGAGGACAAAACGATCATAATAACGAGAGCAGATAAAGGTAATACTACAGTTATTATGAATAAAACAGAGTATGAGAACAAAGCCAAAGAACATCTACAAGAGGGTCCATATGAACAAATCAAAGAAGCGAAAAGTAGAACAACTCTTAATAAACTCAAGGCGCAAACTAGCAAACTCTTACAGTCATTAAAAGCTAAGCTAGGATCGTCCTTATGGTTTATGTTATATCCAAAGAGTTGTAATCCATGCAGATTTTATGGGCTACCAAAGATCCACAAGAATAATACTCCACTAAGACCAGTGGTAGACTATACAAATTCACCGACTTACAATCTAGCTAAATATTTAGCTAAGATTCTCAAACCATATGAAAAACGGATTAATCATGGAATTAAAAACTCTATGGAATTCAAGAATTTAATTGATACCATCGAAATAGAAGAAGACGAAATAATGGCAAGTTTTGATGTATCTTCCTTATTCACTAATGTACCTATCAGTCGAGCAATTGATATTATCAATGATTGTTTAGAATCTGATTTAGATTTGAATTTACGATGCCCATTAGATCCATCAGAGGTTATAAAATGCTTAGAATTATGTTTAAGATCTACCTTATTCATATTTCGAGGTCAACTTTACAGACAGAAAGAGGGTATAGCAATGGGCTCACCAGTTTCTCCGATTGTAGCGAATTTATTCATGCATTCCCTAGAAACTAGTGCAATCGCAAAGAGTTTATGTCCACCAAAGTTATGGTTAAGGTATGTAGACGATATTTTTATTATCAATAAACGGGATGGTATGGAAGAACTATTTAACAATGCAAACAGCATTTCTGAAAACATTAAACTAACTAAGGAATTAGAATCAGTTGACCACAAACTAGCATTTCTAGATTGTCTGGTTGAACGTCGACACAATAATAAGAAGTTAAAAATAAATGTTTACAGAAAATCAACGCATTCCGAGAGATACTTGGATTTTAATTCAGCCCATTCACAGAGCACGAAAATTAATGTAGTGAAAAATCTAATGAACAGAAGTACTAAGATTGTTACAGACAAGGAAGATCAAAGAACCGAATTAAATAAAGTATTTTCTACTCTTAGGGATAACAACTACCCAAAAAGGTTTTTAAAAAAGATTATTAAAAATGAAAGAAAAACTAAACTAGAAAGTATACGAAAAGAATGGAAGTACACCGTAGTCATACCTTACCGGAGTGAAACATCAGAAGAAATCAAACGGATTCTAAACAAACATGATATAAGAGTGTATTTTAGAGCAAATAACACATTAAGATCGACATTGGTGAAAGTTAAGGACAAGTTAGCAAAGGAAGAACAACAGAACATTGTGTATGAGATTCACTGTCATGACTGTAATGCTACCTATGTTGGAGAAACATCCAGGCAATTAAATGTAAGAATGAAGGAACACAAACAATGCTTGAAAAATGTTCCAAAATCCTCGGTAGATTTAAAGAAACTTGAAAATAAGTCAGCGATAGCGTTACATGCGTTAGAAACAGGACACAAGATTAATTTTGAAGGGACCAAAATACTTCAGAAAGGTTTTAACACCCATAAAGAAAGATTGACAGCAGAAGCTCTGCATATATGGGCGAACAAGAACAGCCTGAACCGAAAAGATGGTATTCAAATGGCAACTACCTGGCAAATTCCGTTTGACAAGTAAATTTGGAACCTATCTCTTGTTTAAACCTGTTTTTAATATCACATGCATCGTTATTATTATTGAAAGAACTGAATGAGTTTCTAAACAATACAATTTATGTTTTGACATGCACATCGATCTTTCATTATCAAGTTTTCATCCTTGAACTTGAACTTTATTTATTCCTTCATATCAATCTCTCACACATGCATACATTCATACACACTCACACACATACGATTTGTTACTCAGTTAAGTATTTCCATGTAGTTGAATTCATCACATGATTTGTAGTCAACTGACTCATTTTATCCTATTTTACAAAAAATCAACACCCAAATATGATTGGTTTAACACAGTATAATTCTGATTGTTAAAAGCTATATATTTCTTTGATAATTTTGATTTTGATTATTACCCTGAAGAAGTCCAGACAAGTTAGCTGGACGAAACGTTGGAATTAGTTAAATTTCAATCGCTGAGAATATTTCAAATATAATTTTCACATATAATGACTTCTCTATACTCGGCGCTCAATTACTGTCAAACTATTCGTTCTAATCTTGACGAATATTCGTATAAATCTACATTCATGTCTTATAAATTTTCAACCCAGCAATGTAATTTAATACAGTGTATATTTTATCATTTGTATCAATTTGATCTTGCCCGTAAACTGGCATGCCTCATGTAACAAACTGTTATTTGAGAATAAATTATTATTATTATTATTATTATAAATAACCCTGATTTAGACACTAAGGAGCTTCATAAATTAATTCTAGAACTCCTACTCAAATCATGGGCACTTTTTATGGACCGCCTAATATCTAGACGGATCATGAATATATCGGACTTTTATTATCAGCCATATATATAATCAAATGATAAGACACATAACCCCAAAATGCCCTGGTACGACCGGCGGTGGGTTGAGTCAGCTCGGAGTGTGGGGTCCATAAGAAAACAACTTGCTTCTGTCTGGGCACCCGAACAGTATCTCAGCCCTCACACAGATCAAATGATTTTTGTGGCACATATGTATTTGGTGCCTCGTATCAATGTTTCAGTTTCAGTTTGGGAAGGACAGGAGGCTCGATGGCCTATGTTAGTCCTGGCAATGGTGGTCTCTCAGTTGATCCAACTTTCTTTTGAAAGAGTCGACGGATGGAGCCTCAACCACGTGCTGAGGTAGTGAATTCCACTCGTTGATGATTCGATGGGAAAGTCGATAGTCAGCTGACAAGTAATTTGTTCTCGGCTTGTGAACTTTTTTGGAGTGTCCTCGTAAATTCTCTGTTTTGGAAGACAAGAAAAATGAGGGCATGTTAGGTGCAAATTTATCACTAAGCAATTTGTAGACTGTAATCAAGTCGCCTCTAGTTCTGCGATATGACAACGGGAAAAGGTTCAGCTTGGCCAGTCGAGATTCATACGGAAGCTTCGCTATTCCGGGAACCAGCTTAGTCGCCGTTCTCTGAACCTTTTCCAGAAGCTCACTGTCTTTTTTAAAGCAGGGGCTAGCCGCTTGTATGCAGTACTCAAGTTTAGGACGAACGAACACTGTATACAAAGTCAAAAACGTCTTAGCGTCGACATGACTAAAAGCCCTACGTATTGACCATAACGTTCTAAAACCTTTGGCGGCTATTGCACGGCAGTGTGCAGTAGTCTTTAAGTCTTGACTAACGATAACTCCTAAGTCATTATATGTCTGGACGACAGGTAGCTCAGTGTTATTCATCGTGTATGTATCTGTGCCTTGATGACCGATATGCATCACAACACACTTGGAAGTATTTATCGGCAACTGCCATGTTTGAGACCATTCAGATAACTTCTTCAGGTCATTTTGAAGTTCTAAGCTATCACTCTTACATCGTATCGTTCTCCATATCTTGACATCGTCAGCATATAGCAAGACCGATGATGATAGGAGACGAGGAAGGTCATTTACATACAAGAGGAATAGCACTGGCCCCAAAACTGTACCCTGGGGCACTCCACTAAGCACAGTTTCCCAGCTAGATAACTTTGAGTTCACCCGAACTCTTTGTTGACGCCCAACTAAGAAGTCTTTTATCCACATCAATAAATTGCCTCCAATCCCGACATGTCTTAACTTATATAACAGCCGGTTGTGCGGAACTTTATCAAAAGCTTTACTGAAATCAATGAAGGCGACGTCTACAGGTAGCTTTTGGTCCTTAAGAGCACACCAGCTTTCACGAGCCACTAATAAGTTAGTGAGACAAGAATAACCTATTCTGAAGCCATGCTGCTTCTCCGAGAGGATCCGGTTTTTATCGAGATACTTAAACAGCTCCTTCCGAATAATCTTTTCTAAGATTTTAACAACCACACTAGTTAGGCTAACGGGGCGGTAGTTCTCAGGTTTGTGTTTCGTGCCTGTTTTGAAGACAGGACTTACTATGGCGTTTTTCCAATCTTTCGGTAAGCGACCCTGCGTAACGGATAGGTTAAAGCATGTACTTAAAGGGTTCGCAACGAAGTTAGATAATTCCTTCAGTAGCCTAGGATGTAATTCATCGGGCCCCGTGGATTTACCTATGTCAAGCTTATTTAGCAGACCAAAGACATCGAGTTCTTTAATGGTCACGCTATCCAGTGTATGTATGGGGGGATCTGTATACGCTGACGAGAAGGGTGCTTCTATGGTATACACGTTGCTAAAGTAGTTCGAGAACGCTTGAGCCTTACCAAAGTCGTCCTCCACTAATGATGAAGCAGTACTGTCTCCCCATAGAGCAGGAATATTTCCTTTTCTCCTTGTCCTTTGGTTTATATAGGAATACAAGCGTTTAGGACATTCTATGGATTCCTTAACAAGTTTTTCTTCGTACAATTTTCTAGACTTACGGAGGGTCGAGGCACAAGTGTTCCGAGCCTTTCGATACTGAGATTTTGACTCATCAGTCCCCAGTAACCTAAATCTATCCCACGTTTTCCTTTTCTTACGGAGAAGGATACGGACCTCCCTACTGAACCATGGTGGTGAGTTTTTCGGCCCCTTTGGTATAGTCCAAGGGATGTGAGGTGTGGTAACTTTTAAGTATGATTTTCGAAATGCGTCCCAGGCCGTTTCAATGGAGGACTCTGGGTCTATTGTCCAATCTATTAACGATGCTGAGTGCATGATGTCTGGTATGTTTGCTTTCCAGACGTTGGGTCTGGACTGGACTGACGCGTCCTCATGACTGGCAGTTATATGGAAGTCGAAAGTTAAAACTGCGTGGTCACTTTTACCTAAGGGTGGCATATGGTGGAGGTTCGCAACATCATCCTCATAGTGAGTCAGTATAAGATCTAATAAGGATGATTCAGTGTCCGGGTCGTACCTAGTCGCTTCTTTCACATGTTGCACTAGGGCACATGTGATAACCGCATCAACTAGTTCCTGCTCGAAGGAATTTTCTGACGATTCAGTTCGCAGATTTTCCCAGTCTACCATAGGTGCATTAAAGTCCCCTAGGATTAGACATCGACCACTTTGGGACCAAGTATTGAGACTGCTTAACAGGATCTCATTTGCCTCACAGCTTGGACTGCGATAGACCAAACCAATCAGCAGCTCTTGTCCCTTGCATTTTAAGCGGAAACTAACTAATTCACACGTCCCACTCTCATGGGATACACTATCGATAATGGTAAATGGGATAGCATTCCTAATGTTTAAATAAATAAGTTTCCTCCACCCAGTTTTCATTACTAGTCCTACTGTTATTCTCCTACCACTTACACTCAGAGTGAGGTTTTCTTTAATAATTGTAGGTGCATCACTTTATCCACGAAGTTTCACATATCATTTTAATCTATATTTCAAGTGAACAGATAATTCACTAACCAAACGGATGTTCTACAAATACGGACAGTCATAGAATACTCATGCTGTCCCAAATTGTTGTGAATACTTTCTAATCCGTGTTCTACCAGCTGAAAAACTCAATACTCCAAATTTATTTGTATTCAAATATTTTATTTTCATACCTGCTTATTGTCATACGCATTGGTTTTGCAAACTTAAACTCTTCATCCTGAATATTTATTGATCAGCTATCAATCATTATCAATCCCAAACAGAATTTCATCTTTACAGTATCTTATGATTCACATCATTAGTTACCTTCATAGCACTGTGTTATACTAAATGGATATCTATTCCATGATACAGAAGCTTTAGCTGTCTTATCTGCTCATAACTTGAAATTAGCAAGGGAAATATGTTATAACAAGGTGTGCGGCACGGAGCCTAGATTAGGACCCTGTTAAAACATACGAAAAACTTAAGGAGCCTAGCATCAGAAGGGGAAGAAGGGCGGCTTTTCTAACCAGCAAACATGTTGGTGAGGAGAATCGTCGATACAGTCACATCTGTTGGGTAGAACAAATTGTTACCATACTACTCTTTATGATCTAGTGGGAGGTGACCAACCCATGGTATCAATGTTAATTTCTTGTGCTAAATACTTCTTTGACACATGTCTTATAAACTGAGATTGGTTTCACTTCCTATCGAGAAATCGTGTCACCCGCTAAACTGGACGATTAAGTAAGTCCAAAGTGATAGTCAAGGTAGTCTAACAACAATGAGTAAATAACGCCTGACAACATCTAGCATTCTTCTCGAGGTGATTGCAAGTCATTTCATCGATGTGTAGTACTTTTATCAGGGCACCTCCATCTGCGTATTTTACTGCACGACAATTTCAGCACTCTGCTGATGGCTGAGGATTCACACTGTTCATCGGACTATGATCCTTTTACTCTCTCTCAACTCGTCTTTAGATAAGTACCCTTCTCGAAAGTCCAAACAGTTGAACTTAATCACATAATCTGTTTCTAATACATTGCCTTTATCTGGAGCGAACTACGTGTCTTCGACAACTTTGAAACTTTGGACGAAACAGATGGGAACAAGTGGGGAAACCCTATTATGTTGCCTAGTTACTAAGTTGCATACGACGGACCAATAAAATACTTCATCCGAACAGTTGCCACCCATAATAAAGGAACCAAGGTAGGCATTAACATCGACCGTCTGAAAGTCAGCCCCCTCTACCTTAACTCTGCTAGTGGAACGTCGGATGATGCACTCCTCATGATTATGAAGCGACCCCTGATCGTTAACGACCACAACCTATCCCTGGAATATGAGGCCTATCCACCTATACGAAAAACCACTTCTATCACCCCAAGATTCAATACGTAGTGATGTCGCTGACTGTAGGCCCGCTAGAATTTTTTCGTCGTTCGCTACTCAACTATGTGGAACAGACTGCCAGTGAATTGCAGCAAAATTACAACCCGGTTCAGAAGTTTTCTTGATGATTTTCTTTCTGAAGGTGGATTGTGTCACCTATTGAATATCAATATGTTTAACCGTGTTTCATAGAAATAGGGTCCGCCATGTTTGAGAACTAGTCAATCGATCTATGATATTGAGGTTGTTCTCCTACGCTCACCATTCAGACTCATGTTTCCACAGTCTTGCTGGATTAGCAATTCTACTAAGATAACTTATAACATGCTAACTCGGACGTTACATTAAGACTGTGTGGCAGACGTCGGATGAAAAAACAATCAGATAATGAAAAAAATAGTTATCAGTTTTCTTAACACTTTTCTCTGAATGTGCACTTTCTGTTCTGATAAACAGTCTTCCTTATTTCAACCCTGGCTTCCCTCCCTTCATTTGAACCTACCCCACCTTGGTAAATATCACAACTTATTGTTCTTCATTACTGCATTCTCTCATCTGGAGCACCTGATCATATTTCACTCTAGCTGCAAGAGCTAGTATGAATTTCATTAATTTATTTATCATACCTTTGTCTATTCCACAATGAAATGTTAAGCATAGTGTAACGGAAAGAGAACGATGAAAATCCCTCTGCAGCTTCTTTGTTGAACAGTATTGTCATTTATTTGTTCCTTCTGCCTGTTTTGTATTTTAACCTTTGTTCCGATTTCGTTTAACCATATCTTTTGTTCTTCAGTCTTCCTCGTTTGAGCCTTTACTATGTGATTTTGATTAAAGACTTATCTTTTGTTACCTAAGTTAACATTGCATGTCGCCGGACCATTGACAGTAAGGTTGTGTTTGACTAAACTCAAGGTTACGACGTGGTTCAATGTGTGATTGTTAAGCTCTTGATTGTCTACTTGGGAGGATTGCTGGAATCCCTGCGGATAGATATTTGATCTCACCTTTTGGGGAATATTTTTATTGATTCTCAGGTATCGAACTCTTTGGTATTAACTGTTTGTTTTATTGTTTAGCGCTCTGCTTTGTGTTAGAAAAACTTCTGACTGTATAGCACAGGCTGTACTGTTTGGGGTATTTTGTATTTCTACCATAATTTGTCCTATTTCCTAAATTAGAACAGTTTAAATTGAGCACAGAGTTTGTGTTTTGATGTAATATAATACGAGTATCTCAAAAACGCGTTGTGAGCTATACAGAGGAATGTAGTTCGGTTTAATCGAATAACTTTTGGGTTCGCCAGTCCGTTGTTCCAACTGAATATTGGTTGTTTGGTCGCTACATATAGTTCATCGTTAATATATAAGTACCTTGCTGCTCATCGGTTTCTCTATTTTCCGGAATCTTGCTCTGAGTGCACGGTTATGGAACTTCTGACGTCTAGAACAAAATAGACGTATGTGTTTTCCCAAAGTCATAGTTCACATCAAGCGCTCTCCATGTCTACTTTATAACAACTATAAACCTAAAATTTGTGTTGCATAAATACTTAGCACGACCATAATCCTAAAACAATTATCCCAAGATTGGATCTACTGTGTAACGTAGACGCGATGCCACTTTTGAGAATATTTTGAAGACCACTCAGTATATGTGAAGGAATGAACTGATATTCATTTCTATGGATTATATTTATTTAACGTGCATACTGTGAGCCAATAAATATTGTAATTTTTAGATCATGCCTATGAAAATGATGCGTACTTGCCGTTGCAGAAATATATTATTATATCTATCTAACTGACTGAAAAGCAAAGCAGAACCTCCAAAAATTTTCTCGTTTATCTTATCAGAATTCTGTCTGTGTTCATATTTATGATAGTTATCAATATGATTGGTCTTTCAACATATTAGATACATCTTTCGATCCCTCGTTTGCTCTTAAACATCCAAAGTCTATATCTAAGAACAAACGATCTTATTTCACACTTAAATTATCAGATTCACTATATCTTCACCGTATGTATATATATATATAACACAGAAATTTATAGTTGATAGTCTTTTGCAATGACTTATGACTTTCATAGCATCATTCTTAATTATTGTTGCACAAAAGTTTGTAATAATATCACGTTTTACTCTCTGTATCCCATCACATAAATTCACGTATACTCGCACGAGTGCATTAGAAAATTTGAAAAAAAGTAATGATGTACTTCAGAGGTGTTGTTCATTTATTTTCTATCCCATCATTTCGTTTTAGGTAAGTATTAATCTTAAGTATTCTGTTGGGGAAGTTAGATCACTAGAAATCACTTGGTAAACGTCTTAGTTTGTAACTCTACTTTAAAATTTCGAATTACTCGCCAAACGTGCACATTTTCACCTTCGCGTCGTATTTCCCACTTTGGAGAACCATAAATGATATTGTTTCCTTGTCTCTTTTGATATGCTGTTTTTAACGTTTTCCAGGAACATTTTTTATGCTGTATAAATACGCCTGAATTGTGCTTATTTTTATTGATTGTGCTTCTGGCTGGGTTAAAACTATAAAGTTATTACAATAATATATTCTCGTATTGCACCCGTATGTCAGCTAAGCCATTACTTACTTGTTAGTCAAGCAAGCGTTCAAAGTAAAAACATTGAAGCCTACTGCTAAACTAAACATCAAGTCAACAAAATTTCTAGGTTGCTATTTTTACTACAATAAAGCAGCTTGGGTACATTAATGCCACGAACTTCTGACGTTTCCGAATCCCCGAAAAAAAATGCCCAATTCTGACTAAATAATCCCCACTATTGCTAGACATTCATAATGCTTTCGGGATATCGTTGTGAAGAATTGTCATGACTTGAAAATCACGTACTATTTTCAATACAACTGGTGAATCTGTAGTGACTCATCCTTATTACTAGAACACGATTGGTTTATTGAAAACAATTATTATTGTAACCAATTGTACCAGTGACTGTTTTAATGCGCTTTTGTTTAGCTGTGCTAAAAAGCATTCATTATTCACACACTTTGATTGTGACTTCGCGCGAATTCGGTTACGTTCTGTAACCAAGCTTGTATCCTGGCACGATCTCGGTATCCTTTCGATACTACGAGATCGCCAGCAAATATATCTCGATTTGGTCTATTAACTGCCTTCTGATATTTGGCTTCCGGGGGATTTTATGGATATTATGGCACGTGTTTCTCTGTAGCGGTGTTCATAGATAATCTCAACTCGACACCACGCTACAAATCTATCAAAAACACCTAGATCGGCAAATTGACTTATAACTACCATTAAATAATATTGTTTTCTCGTGGTTATCTTTATTCATTAAAAGATGATTTCATTATGTTTCTCTACCACTTATTCATTCAGTAAATATCGTAGTACCTTGTCAGTCCAACTGGAGGTTTAGTGACGTAATCACGCATGCAAACATCAGTATAAACAGTCGGGAAAATCCCCTACGAACTCAAGACATCACTGACAAATTTACCTCAGCACTGACAAAGGTTTCAACCATTATCATGGACATGAGTTGGGAATTTTACTCCCTTTGGTTACAATTTATGCTCTCCCTGATAACCACATGAGCAGCACTCATTGTTTGTCACGTTGTAAAGATTTGTTTGATCGAAAGCATCGTGCAACACCGTATCATCAATGTTTGTGGCACATGAGCTTAGTTCGTTTCAGCACCTAATGTTCACTCGTGTTCACACAAATAGATCTGTGCATTATCCAAAATTGATACTTGCAACTGACTTGTATACATCATCAATCAGTACGTATGAATATAAATAATTGGTCTGTTATGAATCAAAACACTGAATCTAGAGTAGGTCTTCCATGGATCTGCCCATGTTTAATGAATTGCTGTTAGCTATCGGTTCCAAATTTTCATCATTATCAATATCTTCACGTATCAAGAGCATTTTTTGTGAAACGTTATATGCATTAGTAATTTCATTAGGTCCTGTCACAGTTAAGGAATAAAGAGGTCAAGAAAATCTATCCTCAGCTAAATAAGCCGTAATAAGCTTGACGAACTAACTGTAACATTAGTTAGAATTCTTCCTCTCCACGGTTATACTTTCATTCTTTCAGTTAGCCTACTAATACAGATGCGACCGGATATCAGCTCATACGGACAGCATACCGATATAAACATTAACTGACTTTATATTTTTAATCAAAGATGATACCAATATCAATATTATAATAATAAGAAAAAGAGAATTCAGCGAAGAAAATTTTCTTTTCGACGAAATCATTTACTTAAGCTGTACATTCGTATATATAGTTATATGGAAAATGTATGTCTATAGAAGGATAGAAAGGGTTGTATCACAAAAAAATGGATTCGACAATAAATAACAAATGAGGTTAACGTACTAATCAAGGGGTAAGGAAGAACAAAATTTAAGGGTCAGATAATAGTCCAATTGACAGATTGACAGATATGAAGAAAAACGACAAAACAACAAAGGTCATAATAATAAACTGAATGATAATCAAGAAAACTTGTAAAAGGTAATAATAATAAATGATTAAAGTTTAAAGTGCAAAATAGTAATTAAAAAATATGGATAATAATAAAAGTGCATTAGGAAAACAAAAAAAACAACCTAGCAACATACCCATTAAGGCCAAGGAAGGATAAGAGGCTGGACAAATCGTTTCTGCACGCAAAGTTCAGGCTTTAGTTTGTGGATTGCCAATGCCTCTGCGGTGCATAAAATATTGATTCGAACCCCCTTCGATCCAGTTCCTTTGACTCTGTAAACTATTTTAAACGAAGAGTCTTTTATAATAATAGTAACAATAATAATTTATTCTCAAATAACAATTTGTTACGTGAGGCACGTCAGTTTACAGGCCAGACCAAATTGTTACAAAAGATTCAATTTTCACTATAATAAATTACTCAGCCGGATTGATATTTTGTGAGATATGATTGTTTTTCTATTAGTGTGCGCAAAACACTTATACCATCCACAGGTTAACCAACGTCTATTACTACACATCTCAATGTGGCTTATTAAAATATCTCTATAATAAATCACTTTTCATTATGACAATCCCACTTTGTTTAACTATTGAATGGTATTCACGTAGATTTATATCATGAACGTGTTCAGAATTAAACTGAAAATTGTGAAATTATGACGCGTATTTCACAATTAGTTCCTAGCGCCTCCAATTCGATTCATCTTCAAGCCTATCAATACTTGGCGCATTCTTATTATTCTCTTGTTAACCTCTTAAATGCTATTATCCCACTCGATATGATATCGAACTAACGTCATATTGATCCTGGTGGTAGAGTAGTGTAGTGGTACTAGTTCCTAATAGGAACGATTGATCGAGTTGGTATGGCTCGGTCATGCAGGCGTGGTCATCCCACGTAACCTCATGTGTTTGGATTTTATATATATTACTCTCTAATAGGCCTAAAATATGTTTTCCAGAAGTGTTGGACGTTATACTGATTGCTGTCAGGAAAGGGCGAGTCAGCGTAGACTATGGGACTTCTATGTGCGATTTTATAAACTGAATAATTACACCATGACGAATCTTCAATTTTGAGGTTGGGTCTATCGCTAGTCTGCCGACTGTAGTGGATGGACGGACCATCACAATTTACTGTGAGAGTTTAATAGACATACTGTGTCTCGGACTCTCGAAAGGTTTGGGTAAGATTAGTCATATCCACCGTACCAATAAGCTCAAGCAGACAGATATTCAGTTACTACTAACAAGCTAGTTTAACACGTATCAAGATAATCGGACTTTTAAGGTCAGTGTAGAATACTTGTAGAATTATGATGTTTTTGGTATTAGTACATTTATCTTTGCCACCATGATATTAGATCCAATCCAAAAATTGTAGATTTGTCATGCTGTGACCACCCAGTCTGTAAAATCTCACGTAGAAGTCACATCATAGTCTGACTCGTTCTATCGTGACAGTCAGCAATATAACGTTCAACACTTCTATGTTCGGTTTAATACAAAGCTTAAAGGCGATAGTCACAAGCTAGGAGTTAACTGTACTTCCTGCTCTTTGTGTTTGGTCATCACTCGCTAACAAGTAAAGCATTCAGAGCAATTTCGCAGAGTCCTTACAAATGACAACACATTACACTGATTTATTAGTAATCTTCTAACTTCTATCGTTTCTTACATCGAGGTATCTACTTGGAGTCATCGGTAGCCCATTACTCCCAGACATAAAATCTCTCTTACTTCAAGCTTCATCTGTCCCGTCAACAAATGGAGGCGGCTCTGATTGAACTGGATCTTCTAACAGTCAGATCTTTCTGAAACCTGTAAGGATTGGTTGTTCCCGATAGGAGTTTCATATACAAGCACTCGTAGTCTATGAGACAAAGTCCGTAAATTAAGAGTATTTGTGGACAAGTTGAAGCCATTCATTATAGCTATGACCAAAACTTGGTAGGTTTGTGGCTTTGAGATCACCTCAGAATTATCAGGATATGACACCCTAAAAAGTGATAAGGAGAGATACAAGAAAGAAATTTGAGTCCCTTGATGCACGGTTAATAATATGAAAACCTTTCCTTCTGCGAGTCTCGTGATAGTGGAACTTGTGAAGCCGTTGTGAACTCACTTGTGAAGGCTGTACATTTTTACTAGGTGCCACCTATCACAGCCTAACTTGCTTAGTCGGTGATTTTATCTTAAAGAATATTAGAACATGTAGTTAAAACAATAGATGACTGATGTTAGGAGATTTTAATGCACCTGAGATTAGTACAGTGTGTATCGGAACCCGCACATTTTGTTCCAAACCACTAACCTTCGCTAGACTTCGTAATCATTCGTGAGACCGAGGATACTACATATTTGAATATTCTCCCACTGTTATCTAGTTGCGATCATGCTGTTTTCCATTCATGTTTATAGCTTATGATATACTATGTGGTCAGGTTCGACCATGCCGAAATGTGAGCACAGAAAACACATGAGTGTGCCACACCAAATGGACTGGTCTAGGATCCTAGATCACTGATTGAAGAAGCGCGGTTGGCATTTGAAGGTGCATTTGGCTTGGCTACGTCTCCGTTTAAACCGTTCTCAGCACCATGTAAAACCAATAGCTGCCCACAATGAATAGCTAAATGTCAAGAAAGTTCATAGACGTAGGAAAAAGTATAGCAATACGTCTATCTTTACAGGCTCTGAACAGTACAGATTTGATTATTGAAAGAATATGAACAAATGTAAAGCGTAGTAGCAGTGCATCACCGATACTTGCAGGCAGGAACCAAGGTATATTATCGACAAAAGTGGAAAAGGAAAAAGCTGGTAAATCATAGTAAGATACTATCCTTACTTTTAAAGGAATCCTGGGAAGTCGTTTGAACTAGCAGCGAATTCCAGCATTTGACTACTCTTAAGGACTAGAAGTCATGTCTACAGTCTGTTCTGCTGAGTTGTGTCTCCAGTTTCTGGGTGTTACCCCAAAGTTGTGTGTTACTTTTTAAATCACATAAGTCCAGTGTTCCTGACGAAATCCATTCTGGAACCATATATCCTGAGGCGAATGTAGTTGCTGAACCTCTAGGATTGGTGTTTGATATGTTTGTGAGGCAGTCAAAACTATCAAGAAACGAGTAATGTGCATTTATAAGTCCAGCTTATAAGGCGGGGAGTAGATACATAGCAACTATCTACCCTCCAAACTAACCGGCGTAGCCCTGAAGCTAGTGAAATAGATCATTCTGATGGCTATTTTGAATTATGTCAAAGGAAATGACCACTTAGTCAAGGAAGAACATGGTTTTATTAAAGGCCTTTCGTTCTTGTTAAGGCCCCTCACCTAAGTCCCCAATTATTTCCTGAACGTTTTGCTATTCATCATAGAGTTATGAACTGAATAAGCGACTTTCTTAGTAATATGAGACGAGGCTTCGTCAGAATGAGAATTCATAAAAAGTAGAATCGTTGTCTGTCTTTTTTTACCTTGTGTGAATAACTTACTAATTGTTTCATGGTAATTTATTCTGCCCCATGCGTAACACATCAAGATTCGGCGACCCATATGCGGTATGTCGGACAAAACAATATTACGGAATGATAATAATTAACCGGTTGATTAGATATATAGGTGGTTACCGGGAGTTAATTCCAGAGAGTGTTTATTAAAATAAATGATCTCTACGATTTATGTCACTACCTAAAGTAATGAACTATAAAAATCTAGGAGTCAGAACAAGCAGTGACCCTAGAACTACGAGTAAACGTAAGCCTGCCACTGTCACAGGCACTGGGGTCCTATGAGGTACTTGTAAGTAATTGTATAACATGGATCAAGAAACGTTTAGGGTATTGTACCTGACGTTTTTAAGGTTGATTTGGAATATGGGATCCAAGCGGAAAGTCATTGTTTCATGTACGCAGCGGATATGCTAGGGCAAATTAACGATGGAGAACCGGAATGACGAAAAATTTCACTTGTCCGTCTTATGATGACAGACTGAGACACATTTCCGTTATCTTATCACAGGATTTGAGGTGATTAAATTATGACTTACCGTATACACGATGATAATGGCAATAATATATCCTATCTCTACTTTCTATCTAGGACTGATCATTTAAGAGGAACTTCTTAGAAAGTTCAAGAACTAAGATCAAACCGTTTACGTCTGCGTTTCCGTTTCTTGCATCGAGTAGTGAACTTCTCCATCAGAACATGTATTATCAGCACCTCGTGTTGATGAATTCTGAGTGAGGTTGGATTTCATTAGTACTGAAAATTGCAACCATTATTATAAGTCAACTGACTTCCTATCTTCACTTCTGCGGACTGAGAAGCTGACCCATTGGACTATGAAAACCGCGTTATCTTGACAGCTACGCTACCAAGAAGTTTCTCGTTTCGGGAAAGTTGATTATGTTTCCAGTATAATGAGCACTGCAGAACCGTTCGCAGGGTGGCTTTACAAATGGACAAATCTTATTAAAGGCTATAAAAAGCGTTGGTTTTTAGTACAGGATAATTTACTCAGCTACTACCGGTAAATATAATCTGTGATTAATTTGGTTTTTAAGAGAACCGGATGCAGTTGGGCGACATTGTCGTGGGACTTTCGACTTGACGAACGCCCACTTAAGTGTTCAGGAGTCTGGATGCTCCTTTATTTTGACGGAGAGCTCTGGAAGAAAGCATCACTTCAAGGCATTATCTGAAGAAGATAAGGAGAATTGGATTATTGCCCTTACAGACTTAATTTCGAGATCTCAGGTTACCCATACTGGTTAGTTCGTCAATTTGAGCCTTATAATTTACATACTGTTGTATTACTGACGTTTTCCTACAATGAACTTTGCTAGGTTTTATTGAACCATTGTTTTCTGAAAAAATGGATATCCGGCCACTGTCATAGCAGTAGTAATAGTCCATGACTAAAACTATGTTTACATGCGTGATTTTTTTATACGAGTGATATCTTTCTGCTCATAAATCTAAGAAATGGAAGATTTTCGCGTTTGCAACATATTACCTTATTATTTCCAATGTTGCATAGCTAAGTTAAAACGCTTTTGGATTTGGGTTTAAAGCAACTAGAGGCTATCAGCCTCTGGGTTTTATTACATTTGTAACAAAGTGTTTGACCTCTGAAATTATGTCCCGCGCGTGTTACAGTATCTGTCGGCGACGTGGCTACAAAACCAAATGTCGAATTTGTTCAGAAACTGATTTTTCACTGTCCTGACCACAAAATTATCCCAAATCTAAATAAATCAGCAGAAAATTCATAGCACTACAATAAAAGTGGTTCATAATTCTGTAAAATACTAAAGAGCCACAGTCCATTAACGTGGTATATTTGTTTACATGAAACTTTCACGTTATTTGAATGAACATTTACGAGTCTTTTTTAATGAGTTATGCCACATGTCGATAGACTGTTTACCTGTGCCTTAGTCACTTAAACGATGGGAAGAATGCTAGTATTTATAGTTGCCATATACGTCCAGAGTAACTGAACCTCCGTTTAGTTTTACTTGTGTAAATTAACAGTTTCCTCTTAAAATGCTATAGAATTTAAAAATGTTGCAATGAATTAGAGAGTATTATTGTTCTTGGGAACCTTCATGACCGGTCGAGAAAGTGAACAAAGCTCGTTCTTAAAAGGCTGATTTTTCGAGTTTGAATCAATAGCAAACTGTAATTCGAATTTTCTACCTCTAGTAGTGTTCATCTAGGCTTTCCACAATACCATGTCTTATTTAACTCTTTTATCATATCCTAAGTAATAAGGGCCCTTAATTTTTCGGCGATCGAACTCTTACCATGAAATCCGTTTTGTCGACAGAGATTGACAAAATACAGTTTTCTGACTATTGAGTAGTATTTCAAAGATGCGTCGTACTCAGTTTAAATACAAAACACTGCTTCAAGACTAGTCTACATTGTCATAGGGAGTCACATGGCAAATGCTCTGGCCTGTCCGGGGGTGGGTTGAGTCAGCTTTTCCTCTCTAAATGCTCTCACATGGCTACCTGTATAAAGCCACTCAGGAAAATCGTACTTACTGCCTTCTCGCGTCGGGGTTGTTGTTTACGAAATTGAGAGGATGAAAAGCGAACGTCCGGAGCTTTAACCGCGTTGGTAGGTATGGAGGGTTCATCTAGTGAAGTTGGTAGTGTTGCACATGTGCACATGCGCTCCAGGATCAATTTCTATGTGTTTAAATAAATGAATAACTAATCTGCTTACTCTCCCACTGATTACAGTTCAGATCAAGTAAAAGATGAACTTTATGGAAAGCTCTTCACCTTTGAAAATTTGGTTAGTTGTTGGGATATTCAGGAAAATATCCCAGAAATTATTCTATTAAATCTAATGCTATTCTTGGACTTGGAGATGGTATTATTTACTTATTGATCAGTACTTATTTCACGTGTCATTTTCCTACTGGTTAATATTGTACAATGTTATTTTCTATTTTATCGTACGATGTGGTCTGCTTGACTGGTATATAAACAAAGTATGTTTGAAATATAATGATTCGTATATCCGAGGCTGAAACTTGTGTTCTGGACTCAACTGGCTGGGTTAGTCAGGGTAAGCGGGACCAATCAGAACCCTAGGCTGTTCTACGTGTTTGCGCGTCTTTGGTCCGATCAATAATTCGCTACCCTTAATCAGCATAATATTTTTCACGTCATAACATTAGTTGTAGTATTAGTAGGTGATTTTAATGCACACGTAGGTTGGATAAACGAAACTGAAAGACGTGTAGGATGGGTCTAGATGTGTTGTGGCTCAGCGAACAGTTAATGGCGATCATCTACTGCAACTGTGCTCAGATAGTTGTCTATCTCTAGCAAGCACTAACTTTTAGCATAAGAAAAAACAAGTTCTGACGTGGCAAGCCCCATGATCGGCTCAACGATGAACTCAACCAGACCACATTACCATCAGCCATCTTTGGAAAGGCTTGACAAAAAACTACCACCCATTCTGGAGCACGCGCTCAGGCTAATCGCGCTCTAATGCAATATGTTTTTCCACGTCTTTCTGGAAGTAAAAAGTCTTGGCAAAAATGCCCTTAAAGTTCAGCTCAACAATGACAAGGTCAAGAATATATTTCAGGAACAACTAGATAAGAAGTTAGTCAACTGTGAAAGTGAAACGATTATTAAAAATCTCGCTGTTAGTGAGACTATCTCGGAAAAAGAATTAGGACTATTATTTACTCTCAATCCAGGCGATTAGATTGATGGCAAAATACTTTAGGGAACAGTTCAACTGGTCTTTAGTCATATTTCAGTTACTCACTATCTCCAACCGCTCGGAATGGTTAATTGTTTTAAGCCCTTCAACCTCTTGTGAGGTCAAAAAGGTCATAGGCAATTTGAACCAAAGGAAGGGAACAGGTCCAGATAGATTAGTTCCGAAAATCTTTAAGTATGGTGGTCCAGCTTTAGGAGTTAGAGTAACTGAGATCTTAGCTAGAATCTGGGAACTGATCTTAGTCCCATCTGACTGGTCTCAATCGCTGATCTTCCTGGTTTATAGAGAAGGACAAAAGTCCTCTGGTGAAAAACATAGAGTAATCAGTTTGATTAATGAAGAGCGAATCCAAGAAAACTACTCTTGTTTCGGACCTGGACCTTTAACAACAGATGTTCACAGGTTACTGCCTCTAAAACTCTGGGATTTGCTTTGATAATTTGTTTTACTATGATAATGTCGTATAGCAACTTGAACTGATGCATGTGTCAGGTTAACGCTATGTATTACTGATGTAGTACTGTTCTAGATAATTGTGCTATTCATGAATAACAAACAGCCTCCTAATTTATTTAGTTAGAGTGCAAACTTTGTTGACAAATATTGGTATTTTAAGACTGGGGTGAAGCATCACTTTATAAAACAATTGACTGTAGTTTGTCTTAGGACGAGTGCCATTTTCCTGTTTTAAGTTTGCTTGAAAATGATAGTCATTAGAGACTCAATAACTGTAGGCAACATTTTTATGCTGTTATACGAGACGTACTTAAAAACCATCTCGTTTGCTTACCAACTTCAAACCAAATCACTTTTTTGAATTTGAAGTTTTCTACAACTCCAAGATCATGAAGAATAAAGTTATATATCTTGAGATGTGTAAATCTTGTTACGTTCATCCTTAGTCTTCACCATATCTAATTATTTGTTTTACTCCAAAAATCCTCCTTTTATTAAAAATTTAGAGATTGAGTCAGATTATTCATCATTTAACATACTTCGACCAGACAAAGAGAACAGTTGTAAGCGAAATTCTTTCAGATTTACTCTTAAAGGTCGACCAAAGTTGGATATTAAAACAACCAGTTTCCCAGTTCTACCTCAACCGCTTGCTAATCAATCAATATCACTGAATAACTGTCAATGTGCTAGCCAATCGTGTTCACACGACGGTTTATGTAATTCAACTTTTCATGAGAAGTTCCGAAGAATAAAGCTGAAGCACGATTTATCGAAATCCGATTCTAGGTGTGTATCAGATGCTCCAATATCAAATTCATTTTCTCTCCCTATGCATGAACCAAATGTTTCTACCAATGACCTCAAGATAAAAAGTGATACAGGAAGACGTTTGTCTCGTCAATATGTCATTTCAATTGAAGACAGCAACCGTTTAGGAATTATAGAGGCTTTGAAGAGACGCCTACATGATCACATTAGTAACATTTGTTCTCAAGTCAGTAATATCGAGTCAATGCTTACATCAGTCTCAAGTGAATTATCCAGTTTGCTGCTGCAGCCACGTTCATCCCCATTGAATTCAGATGATCACTTTTCTGCCTCAGACCTAGAAAGACGGACTACTTCTCTTAAACTTGCCTTACTCGAACATCGTAACGACGCAAAAGAATTTTACGAGGTTAGTTTCTTCCATGATTGTCGTAATAAATTGTTTTTTACCGATAGTGCGTGTTGTGAATATTCATGTAGCTTTTCAATGTCTTTTAAAAATCCTTGCTTATCGTTCTCGTTTGACGTCATAAAACCGGGCTTGTCTTTCGCATTCTTGTTTAAACGGTGCTGACTGGTCACTGTAAAGCAGCTTTTATCATTCTGTTGACTATTCGCTATGTGTTAATATTTTACATACATTAATCGTTTGTTTTGTTTAAGGTGAAAAAGATGCAGTTCTGGCAAAATTAAGTAAATTTTCACATAATGTTTTTGCCGCCTTTTTACTATGTTTAAGTTAAAGAATACTATCTTCAAAATTTAAAGTTGGGGAAGTATTTATCTATTTGCTAAAATTTATTGCTTACTGAGCTATGAGGTTTGGTAAAGATAGAAGATCACTCATTATAAAATAGGTGTTTCGTGAGCTGGCAATGAAAAGTATACCTGCTATATACATCCTGAAGAGAATATGATTAAAGTTGGGAAGTTTTCCAAAAACAAGGGAGGTGGAAGTACTCCTTATCACCACAATCATATTTGTTAAATTCAGCAACCAGCTTTTCATGGAGCCCGACTTCGGTATGCAATATCTTTGGTGGTAACGGCTCAAAAGTTTTTTGCAAGCTGAGTATTGTGAGTTATATTTTGTAGCATGTGTTAAGGAAACGCGTTTGGATATCCCTGTTTGTTAATTATGGTATCTAAATCCATGAAAACTAAATATTGTGAAGGATAACCGGACTAAAAGCGATCACTGACTTTTATTATTGAAGCCATGACATTTAGATCATTTTATCATATGGGTCTTACAGACAACTTCATGGACATTTAGTTTAATGGAGATCTGTCAATACAAAAATTGTCAAGTTTACTCTGTCATCATTAGAAAAAAATTAATGCTATATACCTCTTAATTTTTTCTACGATTGTGAAAGAATAAACATTCATGCTCGGTTGATAAGTAGCGATTATTATATAAAGCCTAACTTTCTGAAAAAGGTTTGCAAGTCACATATTTGTTTCTCGACTTAGTGACCTCAAGGTCAACAGTAAAATATGTCAAGTGTGCATAACTCAAGTAAAAAAGAAACACTTTTTGTTACAGATGATATGGTAGTGAACAGAACACCCGTGGGGACAATCGAACGTATTTAACACAAAATTACGGGACTTGTTAATAAAATCTAACTATCATAAAGTAAATACCTAGTTTGCAAAATGTCCATCAATTGTCTCAAAATGACTCAGACTTCATTGTTCTTGCATTATCATACAAATTGCATCCTGTTTTCATTCTTTACTGTTCGATCCTCTTGTTTCTGTGCTCCCAGACCTTCTGTTCACGACTAACGTCATATACTAATTATGTAAATATAAGTAGCACACATCACAGTATTAGGTAGTTAAACACATGTTGATTATTTTCTGTCACAACGATAATAATAATTTGCTTGATAATACTATTAACAGATTTGAAATTTCATACATGATAACAGTTAGCTGAAGTAAGATAGTCACTATATTATCGTACTTTTTTATCGACGTAGTAGTGTGTAAAGGGGTTTATACCTTTGGTTGGAAAAAGATTGAGTCAGTAATTGAGTTTTTTATCTATTCAGAATACAATGAGAATACTTGGACTCATTAACTGAAAATCCGTAGATTATTTGCCTAGATTAAGTATTTACTGGTGCTTAGAGACTCGTCTACTTCAGGATATACTTTACGAATATCAATTAAAACGACTCAGCTTGTGTAAAGCTTTGAATCAGTTCTGATAGAAGGACCATTTGGCATTTTTAATTCTGTATTAACTGTGGCCACGTTTGAATATCCAACTAATCAAAATTGTACGGCACTTCTTTTTTACCTACCTTTTAGCTATGAAATGTCTTTGGAGATATAATTTTATGTAATGCGGCAGTGCGGAGTTTAAGCGAAGTGAATGCACTTTTTATTGCATTGTTTTATGTTGTCTATATCTGTCACTCTATATAAACCTGTTCGACAGAAAGACATATAATAAACATAATGAGATATTGATGGATTTCTGTTTGTGATAATGTTTATCTGTTTCATTGATTGGACATAAATGAACTGACTAACTATATTTAAGATTACACTGTTACATTAATTTGCATACACTTAGTAGATTATATTGTGCATTATAATTTTAATGAAACAATTTCTATTATTTTATAAAGTTCGTAAGATATGTTACTAGTTAGGCTAGACTACTAAGAATGAAAACATAAAGCATCAAATTTAATTCTTTGAGTGAATTCGTTTCATACAAGAAAATATAAGTGGATTGATTCATGAGGCAATGACCAATTGTTAAACTGTATTTTGTATGTAAACTTAAGTGAATTGGGCAATAGTGTAGAGATTGTTGAACATAAAGAATTATATGCCTGTTTCAAAAATACAAAGATAGTTCATACTATCATGTTTTGCGTGGTGCAAAGACATAACCAATTAAATAGTTGACTTTCTTACCATTTTGTTAAGAAGTACTGCTTTCCTGATCTACTATTTGTTTTGTTTTGGTAAATATTTATTTGGATCTATATATTTCGATTTTTGTCCTTCATCGAAGATAAAATAACTCGTTTATGCTAACCACTAAATACTTACAATGGTTTATACTGGTGTATGGTTCGAAAGCGAGGAATTAAAACATAACTTCTGTGCCACTGTATAATATGTTATTGCGGTCGAAAATAAGCACCACTACTATTGATTGTTTAGTCAGTTAATTTTGTTTTAATTAATTAATTATTTATTTGAACACATAAATATTGGTACAATAGAGCGCCAATATAAATGCGCCACACAAAACAATGAGAATTCGAAGAGAGAAAAAAAGTAAGGAGCGCAAAAGAAAAAGAGAACAATAACGAAGAGATTGGTGTAAGGTAGTGTGGTAGTAATGAGGGAACGGAAAGGTACAATCAGAAGAAATCTTTCAGGTAAGGAGACACAACCACTTTTTATGAAGAAAGTAAAAGAAGGTTACAGCAGGATCGCCACTGGCTTCTATTCTGAGCCATATCTGATAACGTCTCTAGCCACTGTGTAGCACCATCTCTCGGACCCCAACCAGGGAGTCGTGAAGGACCAACAAAAGCCAGTCCTTTGCAGCTTTCTTTCCTACCACGACACCATGTCATGCACTGACCACCTCTCCGCTTCTTCCAACCAGTCCCAGAGTCGGCAAATAATGCACGACGTGGAATTCTCTGGGACGACATTCGTAGAACATGTCCAAGCCACCGAAGTCGGTGTTTCAAGATGGTGACACCAATTGCATTATCATCTCTGTGCCCGAACACACGATGCCGAACCTCTGCATTACTGACATGGTGTTGCCACTGGATGTCAGCAATCCTTCGGAGACAGCGATGATCGAACACAGAGAGTCGTCTAACGTCCTCAACTCGGAGAGGCCAGGTTTCACAAGCATAGAGCAAAACTGCTCTCACCGACGCGTTGTAGATCCGACCTTTTACAGCCAGACTAACATCACGAAGGCGCCAAAGGTGGCCCAGATTGGCATAAGCCGCTCTGGCTTTCACTATTCGTGCATTGATCTCATCACTCACACCCCCACCAGCACTTATGCAGCTACCCAGATACACGAACTTCTCGACTACGTCTATCTGCTCACCATCCAGGGTGAGTACAGGATTGGAATCCTGCCAGTCTTGTAGAAGTACTTTGCACTTCGAAGGTGCAAAGCACATACCATACCTACGGACACTGATTGCCAACTGATTAAGTGCGGATTGCATGCCTTGGGCATTATCGCACAGTAAGACAATATCGTCCGCATACTCAAGGTCGAGAAGTCTTTCTCCAGGCAACAGATCCACACCACCATTACTTACATTCATCAGAGCTGTTTCCAGAATGTCATCGATGGCAAAGTTGAAGAGGAATGGTGAGATTGGGCAACCCTGCCTAACCCCACTGCTCGAATGGAACAATGGAGAGAGGTGGTTGTATGCCCTCACTCTGCCTGAGGTGTTTTTATATAGGGCTTTTAGGATGTTAATAAACTTCTCAGGCACACCCTTCTTCAATAGACAATCCCAGAGAACAGTCCTGTCCAACGAATCGAAGGCAGCCCTGATGTCAAGAAACACTACGATTGTTGGCCTTTGAAAAGTATGGCGGTGTTCTAACATTTGGCGGAGGGTGAAGATATGATCAATACATCCTCGACCAGAACGAAACCCAGCCTGCTCCTCGCGAGTCAATCTTTCTCGGGTTTTGAACAACCTACGAAGTATGACGGAAGCCAATAGCTTGGACGCAATCGGAAGTAGACTTATCCCCCGATAGTTGTTACAGGAACGACGTGAACCCTTTTTAAAGATAGGGACAACTATCGACTCATTCCATGACGTTGGTACACTCTCTAGTTCCCAAACCTTTGTAAACAACGTCGTCAATTCCTTAGTCAAAAAGTCACCACCATCTTTAAAAAGAGCCGGAGGTAAGTCATCTGGGCCAGGTGATTTGTAACGCTTCAAGAGTTGGAGTTCCTTGCGGACTTCCTCCTCATTTGGTGGATCAGTCGTCACCGGCCATGGAGGGCAGGACAGTCTGACCGATGTTGCCGGAGCAGCAGGCCAGTTGAACTGCCCTTCGAAAAATTCTGCCCATCGTCCAAGACGTCGATGGATGTTAGTGATTGGCATCCCATCATCCTCGCAGATTGTTTCACTCACACCAGACTTCTTGCTGCCAGTGGCTCGGATGAGTTGGAAGAGCTTCCGGTAGTTACCAGATGCAGCTGCTGCTTCCAGCTCATTAGCACGCTTCGACCACCAGGCTTCTCGGTCCTTACGCAAGCTTTGCCCAATTTCCTTACGTAACATCCTTCGTTTATGGTCAAACTCACGGTCACCCGGAGTAGACCGACGGGCTTCAATGAGTTGTAAGGAACCAGAAGAAACCCAGTGCTTAAAGCGGGACGTTTCGCAAACCCACAACTGACTGTTCCCGCCATTTTCATGGCGTCATGCAATTGCAACCAATGCTCATCTATACTTTTCGGTGGAGTGGTAGCTAGCCTAGAGGCTAGCTCGGTTCGATACTTACTTGCAACAGAAGTTGCAACCAGCTTGCTAACATCAATCCGTTGATGGCGTCACTTCGTTGTCCACTGAAAAGTAAGGTAAGATTGGCGCAGACCAAGGCATGGTCAGAGTCCAGATAGGTACTCCAAAAGGAGCGGCAGTCTTGTACACAACCACGCCAGCGGTAGCTGATCGCGATGTGATCAATCTGAGTCCAGGCTTGAGATGCAGAGGGAGGACGCCAGGTGGCACATCGGCGATGACTGTGCCGAAAGTTAGTGCTAGCCAGAAACAGGTTGTGGTCTGTGCACAGTTGCAGTAGACGGTCCCCGTTATCTGACCTGCGACCAACGAGTCCCCATCGGCCACCTAAACGACTCTCTTCTGTGCCTAGACGCCCGACCTGAGCATTCAAGTCTCCGGCTAGTACTACAATATCTGTCGAACGCACTTTCTGGAGAAGAACAGATAACTTTGGTGGAAATTCGACTGTATCTAAACGTTCTCGAGTCACTGTCCGGCTGAAAATTGTATGTTACCACTGAATATGAGTACTGAAGCAGTTTTTCTGAAAGCACGTGCACCATTCAAACTGGCTGCCTTCAACTTCCACACACTTATGCAGGTCGGACAACAGAAAGGACTGGCTGTGTCTTTGGAAAGTCTTAATATCGATATCTGCTGTCTATCCGAGACACATATTCAAGACTCTGGTGAAGTACTACAAATTCGATCTCCATCTGTCACTTCAAAAAGCTTGTTTTACGTGAGCTAACTAACTTTCGGCACAGTCATCGCCGATGTGACACCTGGCGTCCTTCCTCTGCATACCAAGCCTGGACTCAGATTGATCACATCGCGATCAGCTACCGCTGGCGTGGTTGTGTACAAGACTGCCGCTCCTTTTGGAGTACCTATCTGGACTCTGACCATGCCTTGGTCTGCGCCAATCTTACCTTACTTTTCAGTGGCCAACGAAGTGACTGCCATCAACGGATTGATGTTAGCAAGCTGGTTGCAACTTCTGTTGCAAGTAAGTATCGAACCGAGCTAGCCTCTAGGCTAGCTACCATTCCACCGAAAAGTATAGATGAGCATTGGTTGCAATTGCATGACGCCATGAAAATGGCGGGTACAGTCAGTTGTGGGTTTGCGAAACGTCCCGCTTATAAGCACTGCGTTTTTGCAGGTTCCTTACAACTCATTGAAGCCCGTCGGTCTACTCCGGGTGACCGTGAGTTTGACCATAAACGAAGGATGTTACGTAAGGAAATTGGGCAAAGCTTGCGTAAGGACCGAGAAGCCTGGTGGTCGAAGCGTGCTAATGAGCTGGAAGCAGCAGCTGCATCTGGTAACTACCGGAAGCTCTTCCAACTCATCCGAGCCACTGGCAGCAAGAAGTCTGGTGTGAGTGAAACAATCTGCGAGGATGATGGGATGCCAATCACTAACATCCATCGACGTCTTGGACGATGGGCAGAATTTTTCGAAGGGCAGTTCAACTGGCCTGCTGCTCCGGCAACATCGGTCAGACTGTCCTGCCCTCCATGGCCGGTGACGACTGATCCACCAAATGAGGAGGAAGTCCGCAAGGAACTCCAACTCTTGAAGCGTTACAAATCACCTGGCCCAGATGACTTACCTCCGGCTCTTTTTAAAGATGGTGGTGACTTTTTGACTAAGGAATTGACGACGTTGTTTACAAAGGTTTGGGAAATGGAGAGTGTACCAACGTCATGGAATGAGTCGATAGTTGTCCCTATCTTTAAAAAGGGTTCACGTCGTTCCTGTAACAACTATCGGGGGATAAGTCTACTTCCGATTGCGTCCAAGCTATTGGCTTCCGTCATACTTCGTAGGTTGTTCAAAACCCGAGAAAGATTGACTCGCGAGGAGCAGGCTGGGTTTCGTTCTGGTCGAGGATGTATTGATCATATCTTCACCCTCCGCCAAATGTTAGAACACCGCCATACTTTTCAAAGGCCAACAATCGTAGTGTTTCTTGACATCAGGGCTGCCTTCGATTCGTTGGACAGGACTGTTCTCTGGGATTGTCTATTGAAGAAGGGTGTGCCTGAGAAGTTTATTAACATCCCAAAAGCCCTATATAAAAACACCTCAGGCAGAGTGAGGGCATACAACCACCTCTCTCCATTGTTCCATTCGAGCAGTGGGGTTAGGCAGGGTTGCCCAATCTCACCATTCCTCTTCAACTTTGCCATCGATGACATTCTGGAAACAGCTCTGATGAATGTAAGTAATGGTGGTGTGGATCTGTTGCCTGGAGAAAGACTTCTCGACCTTGAGTATGCGGACGATATTGTCTTACTGTGCGATAATGCCCAAGGCATGCAATCCGCACTTAATCAGTTGGCAATCAGTGTCCGTAGGTATGGTATGTGCTTTGCACCTTCGAAGTGCAAAGTACTTCTACAAGACTGGCAGGATTCCAATCCTGTACTCACCCTGGATGGTGAGCAGATAGACGTAGTCGAGAAGTTCGTGTATCTGGGTAGCTGCATAAGTGCTGGTGGGGGTGTGAGTGATGAGATCAATGCACGAATAGTGAAAGCCAGAGCGGCTTATGCCAATCTGGGCCATCTTTGGCGCCTTCGTGATGTTAGTCTGGCTGTAAAAGGTCGGATCTACAACGCGTCGGTGAGAGCAGTTTTGCTCTATGCTTGTGAAACCTGGCCTCTCCGAGTTGAGGACGTTAGACGACTCTCTGTGTTCGATCATCGCTGTCTCCGAAGGATTGCTGACATTCAGTGGCAACACCATGTCAGTAATGCAGAGGTTCGGCATCGTGTGTTCGGGCACAGAGATGATAATGCAATTGGTGTCACCATCTTGAAACACCGACTTCGGTGGCTTGGACATGTTCTACGAATGTCGTCCCAGAGAATTCCACGTCGTGCATTATTTGCCGACTCTGGGACTGGTTGGAAGAAGCGGAGAGGTGGTCAGTGCATGACATGGTGTCGTGGTATGAAAGAAAGCTGCAAAGGACTGGCTTTTGTTGGTCCTTCACGACTCCCTGGTTGGGGTCCGAGAGATGGTGCTACACAGTGGCTAGAGACGTTATCAGATATGGCTCAGAATAGAAGCCAGTGGCGATCCTGCTGTAACCTTCTTTTACTTTCTTCATAAAAAGTGGTTGTGTCTCCCTTACCTGAAAGATTTCTTCTGATTGTACCTTTCCGTTCCCTCATTACTACCACACTACCTTACACCAATCTCTTCGTTATTGTTCTCTTTTTCTTTTGCGCTCCTTACTTTTTTTCTCTCTTCGAATTCTCATTGTTTTGTGTGGCGCATTTATATTGGCGCTCTATTGTACCAATATTTATGTGTTTAAATAAATAAATAAAATAAATATACTGTACAACTAAAAGTATTTTCCTGTGTGTTCGACATTTTGATCAAATATTTTTTAGCGTTGATCGTTGTATGCACTTCAAGTGATTTCCCTTTGTGTAAAATCTAGTTGGCGTCTTATGTAGACGGGAATCCAGAGGTCATAATCAAATCTTTTTGGAGTATTCAGTTACTGCAAACGTGTTTTTGACATAATAATTATTGGTTTAGATTTCTTATATCTACTTATCAAGAGGTTTTTTTAAATTATTGTTTAATTGAATCATACGTTCATCTAAATACATGTCTGTAATTTCTCTCTGCTTCGTAGGCGTCTACTGAAGCGTTGCAGTTCTTAACTGGAACTTATGCTCGATTCAATCGACAACTTGTTTTAGAACAAGAACGTTGTATAACGTTGGAGAGGACCGTTGAACAGTTGGCTAAAGAATTACGTAGTTTGGAAATCCAGTTAAAATATCATATTCCTATGGTTGTTGAAGACAAAAATATGAATCAGATTCAGTCTGAAGGTACTAATTTTTTCATTTTATTTGGACTTGTTAACCTCATTTCTTGTTATTTCTCTGAAGTTTACTATAACGCAGTAGCAGCCGAACAGTCTCTACATTTGACCTTCAGTTATTTGTGTTGATTTTGAACCTCAATCTTTATGGTTTTGGATAGTTAGATAGCACAACTAACTGTCAAACTTTGCGTGTTTTTATATATGGAACTCTTTCTTGTAAATCGTCCAATCTATAAATGTTCACCAGACTCGTGTTTTACAAGAGGTCAAAGGTATTCTGTTTAGTTTGTTGACTACATGTACTTTAATATAATTCACTAATTACACGCTTATGTAATCTGCTTTAAGCCACATTTGTATGAGATTCACTGTACTATTTGGTTGCCAAAACTGAGGTAAGTAGAGGGAGTTCAGACCTAAAACTTGAAGGTTGAAAGAGCTGATGTTTTTTCCTTTTGATGAGCAACGTTAAGTATAGGACCTAGGTAAATCAAGGTCACTTCTATAATGATTACTTTCTATTGTCCGCTTTTCCTCTGTTTATTTGGATCTACCTGATAGAGTAACATTTCAAAATAGACCATTTTACATAGTAATCATATTGATAATTGAATGTAATATGCATATCTTTCCAAGTGGTATTGTGTATACACATATTCATTAGATGTTTACGTTTTACGTGAAAGATGTATTACTTTTAGTTTGTACAATAGATTCTATTTTCACAATACTTTATTTTAAGCAATATAGTCAATTGACTCCTTTTAATCAGTCTTAATACATATGTTTTCCCTCCTATCTTAATATATATCCCTCTGCAAAAATGTATTTTTTAACTTTGCTAACATTGTTAAACGTGAGCTCCAATCGAATTCAATTCCGAGTTTGTTTTCTTCCTCCTTTGAGATACAAAAATATGATCTTCATATGAATAACATACCAAGTTAAATTATGTAAGAGTATAACAACATGTGATATCAATGCAAAAGTTCATGTATAACCGTGAATGTGAATCTGTTTACAACTGTTATGTCGATATCCTTCTTGTTGTATTAAGGCTAGTGACTAACAGTGTCATTTAAAATCTATATTTTCTATCGTGTAAGAGGTTCATGAATACCTATGATGTTCCTCTTAGCACTCAAACGTAGTACTTATTATTTCCAACGCTTAAGAGTGTATCCATCAGACCACTGAATCGTGATGTCTAACTAGTCCGTCCTTCCAATACGTTATTTTATTATTTGTAAGAATTTTCCCTTTTTCTGTTGTTCGTATTCATAATTAAATTGACATGTTCTAGATTTCACTATTCACCATTCAAAATGTTAATATGTAAAAGTCAGAGTATAATCCTTTTAAAGAATTCCTACACCCAAGTAGAGTGTTCGGTTCTTGTCCTGAATATCAGCTAAAGAAAAGTTTCAACTCTTATAAATTAAAAAAGGTCTCTTTTTAGTTTTTGCTCTTTGCTGGTGTAAATATTTTTTCTTTCATTCGCACAAATTATTTTCGATTTATGTCTTTCTATATATAGAATATGGTAGCCTGAACAATATCACAACTTATCGAGTCTTACGTTGTTCTCATCTTAATCTCCTTTGTATTCCGGTCCCGACCGTTGTTGCTACCTTGACGTGGTGGTCGGGCTTGCCTATCGTAATGAACCAATCGATATATAATGGCTCGAACAATCGTTTCTCAAGGTCCCACCGAGCCAGACAGGTCGGTTGAAGAGCGGTAAGACTAAAAGCAACAAACCCAAGGTCCGAAGGCGAAGTCGTACTGCTGACTGTACAGAGGTGTGACAGCAGTAAGGAGTTTCCTTCAGACAACCAGCATGACAGCGATGCTGCTTTCCCACAAGGAGGGGTGGGGTTAGAAAAGGTCGACCCCAAAAATGCACACCTCGCCTTATCCCACGGATATCCGTCTCCGGTGGTAAGGTCTCAACAAGTGCGGAGCTAACACAAAAATTACCCATAAAAAGGTCGTGTGTAACCGACCTCAAGCAGTTGTGCCTTGGGCACTGCAGTCACGCTCCCAGGTCTCTAAGACCACCTCTAATCCAATTTTCTTTTCAGATACCTCCAGAAGAACCCTTTTACGGTGTTGGAAACCGGGAAGTGATAACTGCCCTCATACCTCTAACAGCACTCAAGACCACTGACTGACTGACTGATGTATTCCAGTGTATCGGGCAATCAGATTTATCCTGCTTTATTCAGCTGTATATATCACTTTAGTTGACCGTTTTGTGTTATGTCAGAACATTTACTCAAAGTTGTGTGTATTTACATAAATAACCAGTTATGTCTTTTTCCAGTGTTAACGACTGACTTACTAATTGTGAAGTTTTGAACACGTTCCGCGAAAAATTGTTGTTCTAGTTTCGTTTTAAACAATCAGTGAGGGAACGCTTTTTTAGAGACTCGTAATTTACTTGTTTTACAAATGAGAACTAAAAGTTTGTTGTATCCGAATTTTAAAGACTTTATTCATTCTAATCAAGTCGGTATATTTGAATGATTTGAATAATTCATTTTCGTTTATTGGGTCACAAGTTCGAATTTCGTCCCATCTACTTTTTCGTATGAACTGTTTGGTTGTGTAATTTCTAATCCTCATGCAATAGGTAATTAACTCAAAATGGAATGCACAAACTTTTATTAAGTTGCAATTTCATTCATATTTGCATTACTTTTAGTAATACCATATTAGTATGCTTACTACTCGTAGTAATTAATTGGTTCAAGGTTATATCAGAAAATAACATCAAAATTAAGAAAAGATTCTAAAGCTAAAGAAGAATATAAGAAAATGGGCGAAAATTGGTTTAAGAATGATAAATAGATCATTTCAAGTATGATATCAGGTATCGATTGGTGAGCGATGTTGGTTTTGACTTACGTCGACTATTGTTCTCAAACGTTAATTTCTACTATATTTGGGATTTAAACAGTAATGGTTTCTTCAAGTGCTTCAGGTGTGACCCGGGGTGTCGAAAATTTTCGCTGCATATCAGGATCCTCGCATAACATGTTACGAGAAAGACCTGCTCGCTATTTTCTATTGGTGGAAGTCTACTCACAAAAGTACATGGGTGTTATTATATAAACATCTCATCCAGCAAACATAAACTGTTAACTTACAGGTTGGGACCAGTGATTCTAAGATTCTAGAGTAACAGATAGTTTTACTTGTTAAAGTGAGTATGAAATACTAGATACTACTTAATTGTCTAGTAAATTATACTCTTAGATTAAATATTTTGAAAGGTATCTGCTAAGAAGAATGCCACTTTTCATTTAAGTGCCTGGTGTGTATCACAAACCTCACATTGACAATGATAATCCGAAGTAAAGAATACTCATAATCTGGCATTTTAATCATTACTATTTTGAACAAGGTCATTCCTATATATATCGTGTATCTTTCCATTTTTATTACCACTCTCACCTCATATCCAATCTTTGTTCTAACTGCCTTGTCATTTCTATTACTTATCAAGTCTAAATCGTCGTGGTTGATCAAATTGTTTCTTTACAGACTCGACTTTTGATATAGTTATTTAGAAACAATATAATTTGTCTAAACTTTAATTCCTCAACTTTCTAACCCTAATACAGATGTGGTAACACATAGGTTTGGTTAAAACTGATATATATCTCATAGACCCATAATTGATATTCAAGTAAACTATTGAGAATTTATTATCCATTTATGAATTCCAAATTCTATTCTATTGCATCAGTCTTGGCATGTCGCGTAATCGGCGTGTGCTACACTAAATTGGTGCATCACTATTCACTTATATGCTTATTAATAATCAATTATGTTGTTCTAAATTGGGTTCGTTATTATTGATGAGTAAAGGGAAAATATTTTGATCGGCAGAAGAATATATAAATTTTGCAGATCTCGTTCGACTGCTTAAGGTGATTGTGACCGAGTGATCAGTGCTCGCGAGTATGAATTATTAATGCAATGCCCACTATGAACAGATATCAAAAAGGTTGTACTCCTTGTCAACAAAATATGAGTTGTTTTATACGACAAAATAGCGCACTCATTTACAAAACATTTATACAAATTAAACAAGAATGAATTTAAATTCACTTGGTATTGTTTGGCTTGTATCTTCCCACTGAGGTTTAAGACTGCAGTTGATCAGTCTGTTATTGACATATGTGCATACTGTGCATATGCATTTAGTTTAAAACGTAACTATTCGAGCTCCCAAGCTTTCAATGGCAGTCTAACTAAATTTAGTTCGTGATATGGAGTCTATGAAAATTCTGTGATCTTCACAAAACTTTACACTGGTTGTAAGATACTTATTTCGTAAGTCATAAGCCAACCTGATAAAACTAACTCCTGATTTTCGGATTTAATTCTTACCTGCCCTACCAAAAACTAGATCTTATAGTGATATTTATATACGATCCAACAAATTGTAGTTGGGATGTAGCCAAGAATGAGTTATTCTGCCAGTTGAGTAGTGTTTTAAACAAAATACTGTCAAAGTATTTCATGGTTCTGTGTGGTTCTTAAATGTGTAAACTGTGTGCGTGGATGAATTACAAATTTTCTCTAGGGTGACTGATAATATCTTGAAGGTCACACTTCGTGCAATAAAAACAAACTTGTGAAGCTTCTTGTAGATCACAGCCTATTTTTGTCCACTACAAACAAGTAGGGCCCTCTATGCTAGCTAATGTTCTTTTATTGCGACATGACTTATCTAGCAAAGCACTGCTCTAACAAAAACCTTAAATACTAAACTCCTCCAAGATGTCATATTTAGCTCATGCACTTCGTTTCTTTTCAAGAGTGTTATCAACATTCAGGTTAAATGACTAGTTTTTTATCCCTTTTCAATAGCTATCATCAAGTTTTTTTTTACAGTGGATTTCTTGGAGCCTGTTTTATCAAACTTCATGTGTTATAACTAATTATAAAAACTTGTATTCTCTTAACAACTCAAATAAATGTTATATTTCGAGCGATATGATGTGAAGTTTTTTCCTCAATAATACTACTCTTGATATTATCTATCACTCTCTAACCGATGAAGTTGTCGGCCTAACTCGAACTATTTGATGCCTGTACATCAATTCTTGTTATTGTTAATTTTGTGTCTGGTTTACAAACTATTGACGCTCCAAGATAATCAGTTAGCATTAACTTACACGTATTGTACCTAAAACAAGTAAATCATACAATTGTATTAAGAAAAATGAAGCATCCTCTATTGGTATTGGGAAACTAAAGGCCAAGACCATGGTGAAAAAGGAGGTTAGATAAGTTTCTTTTATGTACACAATTCATCCTTGTTTGTATTTATTGTTATAAGACTGACTAAAATGGCGATTAGAGTTATTGTCATTATCACTTAATATACTATTTCTATATATATGTATGTTTATTTTTCTAAGTGTATGGACTGTTTAAATGATGTGAAAACTCCTTAGACTCACAATTGTAATGTAAACCGTTTTAGATGATTGCTCTACTAATATTTGCATTCCTAGCGTCGTTCATAGATCTTTTTAATGTTTGTAATCTAACTCGATATTCAAGTATGCGTATTCCGAAATGTTTGATACTTGGTGATTTCGTATATATCTAGATGTATGCTTTGATTTTGCATGAATATACTCAGTATATTGTCAACAAAACTTACGCTTTCATTGTTTGTTTATGAATGTGTCTATCAAAATAATCTAAGAGCTTCTCTCCTTTATGCATAGAATTATATATCGTGTTTTGAACTCGATACTTTATTTTAGCGTAATAGCTTTCAATGGAAATGTACTACCAAGCATTAAAGTGTACCATTTCTTGTTTATTGGTGGTTATTTAAGAAAGAATAAAGTTAATTGATATCAAATACAGGTAAATAGCGATTGACTATTTACTCAATGATTCTAAAATTTCTGCTTTAATAGATTGAGCGGACAAATCAACACGTGCCATCAATTGATGAAGTCATTGACTGTTGAACCGAGTTGTGTAAGTGGGCGCAGACTACCGGGTTAGTGCCCTCTCGATTTTTGCAGCCAATAGTTAAAGGCTTCGGACAATATGACTCAGAATCGTTCTCAATGGTGCAAGTGCATTTTCTCTTATTTTACCCTCAAGTTTCTAAATTATCTCATAGTCACTCATGCCATTAATCCATGTTTTATTTCGAATCATATCTTTTTTGCTTCATTTTTATGCTACCACTAATACCATTGCTACTTGTGCTACTCTGTCATCTCATTGTGCTGATGTGTTGTGGCAGCTTGATTCGATGCATATATATGCTAGGGTGTCTACATTGCATTTGACTGTCTGCTTTGGTGAAATATTTCGTTTATATTCAAAATTTCAACAAACTAAAATTGATTACCAATTATATAATAACTATTTAATTAAAGTCGGATGAATTAAGGAATTATGTATTAAAATAATATTTTTAACGAAATTTTGTTCAAATCACCGCTTCAAGGGGTTCGATCTTATTTTATTTGGTATTAGGTATTACGTGAGATGTTTCAACACCGCTTAGTTATACCAACAACTGTAAACTGTTGGTATGCACGTTTTACACTGAAGAACCAATTTTATGTTTGTTCATCAATATATATGAATCTGAAACCGGTTTGAATCCGGTTGCTATCATGAAATCTAGTTTCAAGGCTTTCTTTTGTCAGTAGCTAGTTTCTCAACATTTATAGTCTGTTCATGGTATTGTTATTATTTATTTATCCTAAGAACTAAACCAATCAATAATTATATTCATAAACAGTAGAATGAAAAGTATACCCAGAAAACATCATGAAGTCCTAAAATAAGTCTCATTATCAACGTTACACAGTATCCTTAGATTACCTAGATATTTCAAGTAAATTTAACTGAACTATAAAAAAAGCATTGATTTTTGCTATTCAATGAATTGTAAACTAATTTTTGTCATAGTACACCAACTATTTGATTATTTATTGACCCCCTTACTACTAATTTAATAATTCACTCATTGTACACTCCTTTTTAATCTGATCAAGCATGAATTCATATCAGTCCTCAGACATTAGATTACACCTATTGACTGTAGAGGATATAGCTTTTCCGAAAATTATTTACCATGTCAAATGTAATTAGTTTTTACTGAACTGTGTCAGAAGTCTAATAGCGAACCTCTATTGGTATAATTTAATCAGAAAGTTTTTAATTCATGTTTATATGTAGATGTAGTAGAGGTGGGCGTTGACCATGTGAGATCATATTAAATCGTGTTGTGTCGATTTGATTTTTAGTACTTTAATGATTAATTTCATATGATACACTTACTAAATAAAGACATAGTATAAAACCCAATGAAAGAGATTTCTTAGTGTTTTTTACTACTGGAATTTACTTACTATTAAACGGTTCTTAGATTGTAGATTGCATTCTAATTGTTCTCATTTGAAATTAGAATATACCGATTTGTTTGTTACTCTAAAAATATTTCATTCAAAATGAAAAATGTGGACCACTGGATTCCAACTTAGTTGTTTAAAGATAATGAATATACTCCTCTAAAGACCCGAAACTGTTAGGTTCAATCCATAATAATTTCCAAACTAGGATGAAAAAAACTTTTCGTTGTACTATATTTATCAGTTGTTGTCTAACTGATGTCAATACATGATATCCATTTAATTGAATGATTCTCAGAACAATCTCATCTGATTTTTGTTTTGTTATTTGATATTGGAACTGTAATAACGCTTAAGATTTTGCGCAAATCTGTTCGTTAAACTGTACATTAACTTAATGTAATTAAACAACTAAATGACGAAATCTCAGCACGGATTCGAAAAGCTCGTTCGGCTTTTGCCAACTTACGTCACCTATGGCGAAGGCGAGTTATCCGTCAATCAATTAAACGACGAGTATACTGCGTGGCAGTTCGTTCTGTTTTAATTTACGGCAGCGAAATATGGCCATTAAGAGTAGAATACACTCATAAGCTACTAGTATTTGATCACAGATGCTTTAGGAATATTGCTCGCATCTGCTGGGATCACCGGGCAAATAATAGTGATGTTAGACGCAAGGCATTACGGAGTGATGGTAAATCAGTTGATGAGGTTGTGAATCATCATCGACTGAGATGGTTAGGCCACTTGTCACGTATGCCTGAACACCGATTACCATGACGTGCAATGCTAACCGGTGTTGGGGATGTTTGGAAGAAAGTTAGGGGCGGTCAAACCAAAACGTGGCATCAGTGCTTGAAGACACTAACTACTGATCTGAGCCATGTTGGTGGATGCAGCCTACTCGGTTTGCGTGACTATTGTAACCAACTCTTAGTAACATGGCTCAGAATCGATCACAATGACGTATTTGTATGCACTCTTTGACTTCCCTTAAATCGTGAGAATAAAACCACTTCATATCTTTCTTTCTACGAACTAATTCTTTCTTCCTGTACTATATCCTTATATGCAATCTTTCTTTTATTTATTACCACCATTGACTTAACCACTCCTATGAATTCGGTGTTCATCTTGTTGTGTTAATGAGGTATGGCAACTTGGACCTATGCACATATGTGCCTGGTCCTACGTTGTAGCTGACTGACTGACTGAAAACGTAATCTGCACCAATGGTCGTTTAGTTTAAACTTAATTAGTACGATTAAATAAACTAGAAGGTTATATTTTGGATTGAGATTTTCTCGCCGAATTTAATCCAATTATTATCATAATGTTATGCTTTCGTTACATGATTAACACTTTCAGAAACATACGAAAGAATGGTTCAGCGAAGAGTTCTCTTTTTGTCGAATTCATCTACAGAGCTGTACAATCCCATATATATATATATATATATATATATATATATATATATATATATATATATATATATATATACTTATTTTTCAGGATGAAGTATATGTATTTGCGTTTGCACAACTTTAGAAATGTATTCGCCTAGAAGAGACCTCTTCGTTGAACCAATCATTCTTATTTTGTGTCTCGATGAGTATATCCCGTTTACTTCCGTATACATCATGCAATAAGTTCTTTGTTGCTCCAAATGCCCTGGTACGACCGAGAGTGAAGAGAGTGCGCTCTCCCTCTCGAAATGCTCTCACATGGACACACGTATACCACCACTATTAGGAAAGTCATACTCACTACCATCTCTCGTCGGGGGGTGTTGTTTACGAAATTGGTAGGAGAGAGAGCTTTCTGTAAAAGTCATCTTTCACTTCATCCGGACTGCAGTGAGTGGGAGCGTAGGCAGAAACGACGAAAAGGCAACAACGTGTGTCCTTATCCTTCCGAGTTCTCACAAAGTCATTTAGCCGAACAGCACATAGGTGATTGTTATCAGGGATCCATTCTAATAGTGTTTGTTCTGCCTTCATACTGAGTGCTATCCCTACACCCACCAGACCACGGGAACTAGCCATCGGGTCACCAGATACACTGAGGGTGTATCTCATCGGGTCTCTTCGGCGAGGTGAGGTCAAGTGAATGACCACACTAGGATCCTGTATGTGTGTTTTGGAGACACAGCATACATCAATGGTACGAGATTGTAGGGTTTTAGCAAAGGAGGCCTGCTGACCGATTTGACATAGGGTGTGTACGTTGAAGGCTCCAATGTGTAGTTTGGAGCAAGGTTTCAATAGATCTGGGACAGTGTTTTGAGCACTAGAATCGTTGGCCATGGTGACAATTGAGGAGGAAGTTAAAATAGTTGAAAGTCGATATAGGAGGAATAATAGGAATTGAAGAGAGAGATTGATTATGAATACAGTGGTCTTGAGTGCTGTTAGAGGTATGAGGACAGTTATCACTTCCCGGTTTCCAACACCGTGGAAGGGTTCTTCAGGAAGTACCTGAATGGGAAATTGGATTAGAGGTGGTCTTAGAGACCTGAGAGGGTGACCGCAGTGCCCCTGTTACAACTAATGAAGTCGGTCACACACGACCATTTTGTGAGTAATTTTCGTGTTAGCTCCGTATTTGTTGAGACCTTACCACCGGAGACGGATATCCGTGGGATAAGGCGAGGTGTGCATTTTTAGGGTCTACCTTTTCTAACCCCACCCCTCTTTGTATGAAAGCAACATCGCTGTTATTCTGATTGGCTAATGGAAACTCCTTACTGCTGTTTCACCTTTGTACAGTCAGTAGTACGACTTCGCCTTCGGACCTTGGGTTTGTTGCTTTTAGTCTTACCGCTCTTCAACCGACCTGTCTGGCTCGTTGGGACCTTGAGGAACGGTTGTTCCAACCATTATATATCGATTGGTTCATTACGATAGATAAGTCAGACCAGCACGTCAAGGTAGCAGCAACATTCGTCTCTTCATAGTTTTTACCGTGTGAATACTTATTGTCTTGTCATATATATTTTATCTAAATTATACTAGTTGATGGATTGATGGTATCCTAGTTTTTGTCATAAAAACACACTAACTTGTATTATTGTTTAACCAACATAAGTATTCTCAGTAGTCTTACTCAATGTAATACGTTAGACTAATCTCATAGAAGTTTAATAAAGAGAGACGTGTTTCTCACTGTTAACTTTAGCCTAAACAGTGTGACACTGGAGGAAATCTATAGGGCGAACAAATCAGAATGTGACACCGATTCGCAAAATCGTTAACGTTTGACTGTTTAAACTTGACTTGAACGTAAATCACACAAATCCACAAAACGGCAAATATTCATTTTTCTACTAATTAGAATTTTTAAAATATTTCATTTTTATTATATGTTACCCTGGTATCGCGTAGTGATTCAATATTAACATATAAAGTGGTCTCATTGTTCATACAATACTATTCTCTTGAACTAATGAAAATTATGAATTGACAATAACTCAGTGACTTATCTCTGATTTTCAAAGATCTATTTATATATTAGTGTAGTTCTACAGCATCCAAACTTAAGCTTATGCTTCACTGATTTACACCCACTTTGTTTGCCAACATTAACTTATATTGAATTCCATCTAATTGTTTCCCATCCTTTAGTAGTAAACTTAACATTTTACTGCATATTTAATGAATATAGAAGAAATGTAATCAGTCCTACTCCATTACTTTTCTTTCTCTGATTTAAATAAATTCATATGAGCGTTTGTTTTTTATAAAATAAATATTTCCATTTTTGGCATTTCGTTTTATAGAAACCAAGCAAACTGTAAAACAGTCAGTAGAAAAATTACTTGATGAAGAAAACAGTGATGAATTTTATGACGCCATGTCTAATTTAGATGTGACTGAACAACAATATAATGATTCACTTATTTCTACAATCAATCAATCTATAGTACAAATGCCTAGACCATTACATTATAATTCATCATCATTGCATAATAGTGATGTAACTCAAGTGTCATCAGCAAGTTTAAGAAGTTTGGTGAATGTTGAAGAAACATCAGTTTCAGGCAGTGATTTAGATTTACCAAATGGATACACTAACAGAACTAATGTTTTTACATCTATGCCGGTAAGTTAAGGAGTATTTTAGCCATTTTAAAAAAATGGGTGAGTCTATAACAAATCAATCAATTCAAGTGTAAACAGTCAAACATGACAACCCAACTTTGGACCCAGGAAGACCCTAGGGTTAAGACTAAGATAGTCAGGAAAATGGCCATACTTGAGCATAAGTACAAATGAATAACTAAAATTATAAATAAAAAATTAATTCTAATCCCACCTAAACCTAAAATGAGTTCAATCTACACATGAATGGAGTGAGACTAATAAGGTTGCTTGCAAGTTGAAACAAAGAATTATTATCACAAAAGATGTAAATTCGTTATTCGTTCCCCCCTTTCCTCTTCCTTTCTCACACACAAACTATAGTCCACTAAAGTTCCCAACCATTCATTCTGACTGCCTATTACAAGCCCCTGCATGTCGTTTACATCAATAAGTAGTCAATAAAGTCATGATATATTTATAATGCCTTTAGGTCTTTATGAGCTATATACGTACGGCTACATCAAATGTAACCAAGCTTCTAAAAATTCCTTTTCTAATATGTTTGATTATCAAGGTTAATTCAATTACATTTACTCTTAGTGAAAAGTGAAACTTACCTTTGGAAGTCAGGACAAACTTCATGGATCTAAAATCTATGTTTATGTTGGCCTTTATTCATTGATAGTATTAAAAGATGCTACACAAAAGCTGAAGCGAATAAACATAATCAAAACACCTAATGCAACCCAATCCTAAGGGATTTTTTTATTCGCAAAGCCCGGAGCTAAATAATCCCTAAACTATTGTGAGAAAGCATCAAACAAAATTGTGTTATACCAATCATTGTAGCCCATTGAATAAAAGAATAGAGGTCAGACAACGTTGATTACATTGAGATCTCAATTAAACTATATTCTCTGTACAACTGGTCCCCCTCTCTGATAAGTCTTGCAAATTGAACGCTATATTCGTTTCCTAGGCTATTCTGTAACCCCAAGCTAGAACTATACAGCGATCTGAACAACGAGAGAGAAGACGTAAGGCATGCGAGAAGTACTCTACTCCGAAGTTCGTCTTAATATAGGGTTTTTATAATATTTTTAAATATCCTTGGGTTGCTCGAAGATTCCGGAATGCTACTAAACATAGTAGCAATATAGCAATCAGCCAATCAGAACCTCCACATGTGACGTTTCACTTCCTTGATATTTTTGGCTAAAACTTCAAGTGAACGCTGATTGGATGAAACGCATCTTAGTGTTTCCTGGCCCTTGCTTGTCTTTTGCAAGAAATTTTCTGGATCACTCCAACACTAATATTCAGAGCTATTTATATCATCGTTTTGCTTTTTTCTTCCCTACCCAACAGTCTGATGGATATCCAAACACGTACAACAAAAACTCTACTACTGACCAGCATAATAACACATTGAAATATGGAAAAATTCGTAAACGTCGGAATACCATACCTGTTTCACCAAAAATTGCATTAAATTTATGGGGTATAATTAAAAATGCTATCGGTAAAGATCTGGCAAAAATTCCTATTCCTGTGAGCGCTTGTATTTTGTGTCATTTATATTTTACTTAATAATATGATAATTAAAATACCTCTCCTGTTACGTATAATTGATTAAAACAATTCAGGAGCAGCATTGTCGAATAGCTGTATGAAATATGCCTGTGTATTGTTAAATACTTCCATCTCTTTATAAAATGATGTTCAACAAGTTAATTTGATAAACCATGCATTGTTTCGTTACATCCTGTTAGAATTAGGTCAGGGTCATGGTTAACTATCAACATATTTCAGACTCATCTGTAATTCTTCATTAATGTACTTTTTATTTCACTTGGTCCGTAGTTATAATTTAATTCTCACTATTTTCTCGCCACCTATAAATGTTTGCGAAATATGAACTATTCACACTTTAAATACGCTGGTACTTGAAATTTTGTACCTTTAATTACTTAAGTACACAGAGAAACTCAGTGAATTAAAGTGACAAATATTCTAAGTACTAATTCTAAGACTAAACTTATACAAATAAACAGAATGTTGTTTTTGTGGATATTGTAGTAATTTTTAATAGTTAAATTCATGAGTCGATTAAAGCTAGACCATCGTGGAAAACCTGTAAGCCATTTGTTAAAAACTGGGAAACCTTTTAGAGAACTTTACGGAAATAAAAACAAATATGAAGTTATTTAAGGAAGTTATCACAGTTTTTATTTAAATAAATATGGTAGTAACTTTTTGATAATCCACTTAGCTTTAATGTGAATTGGAAAATCTTAATGTTTTGGTCAATCCATAGCTCATGTGATTGCCACAAATTAACTTCGTATCAAATAACTCATCGTTCAATGATAGTTATATATATATATATATATATATATATATATATATATATATATATATATATATATATATATTCTGAAATAAACATTTAGAGAGATTCCTATTCAAAGTCTTACACAACCTTAATATTTCAGGTAAATTTCAACGAACCTTTGTCATTCCTCCAACGAGCTGTTGAAGATTTCACATATTCCAATCTATTAGATTATGCTTCACAGACAAGAGATCCAGTGGAACAAATGGCTTATGTTGTAGCATTTTCAGTTAGTTGTTATAGTTCGACTGCTTATCGTGTAGGAAAACCATTTAATTCATTACTCGGCGAAACTTATGAATGTGATCGTACAGATGATATGGGTTGGCGTTGTATTTCAGAACAGGTATGAAAATGCATTTTTTTAATCTTCTTTCATATATATAAATGTTTATCCCTCGAATAAGGGATATTATCCAGTCAAATTTATATGTGATGTTGTATTTTGTTATGTGACTTTTCTTACATGTACTTCTTGAAGCCTCCTTTTTCAGTATGTGGCGTAGCGATTACCAAATTTTCTGTATTCAATTATCATCATGAAAATTTGTCATTAATTAATGGTAAATAATACAGGATTGTTCTTTATTCGTCTACATTTAAATCTTTAACATTGTTAATTGATTTCTTCTCTGTACAATTTTATCTTTTTTGTATGAAACTAGGTTATTTGTGTCTCCCATTTGGTCTTGGGATTATCCATCCTTTTCTGTGAATCAAATTTCATATTAATTCCAAACCATTCGTATGCTAGGTCTGATAATTTTATTACTTATGTTGGGATTGATTATCTGTCGTGGTTACATTAAATTTCATTGACTATTTCTGTAATGCCTCAAGATCTTGGCCCTAGTTTCTTCCATAGGTATTTCGACATTCGCCCTCTAAAATCGTAACGGTATTTACGTTGGAATTTTTAATGTTACCTCAAAAATCGTGACATAATACTTGTTGTAACTTGTGACCTGTGTGCTTTTTTAATATATACGTAATGCTACCACCAATTAGAGAGCAGTGAATTATCGATCGGACCAATGACGCATAAAACCCGTGCGAGCATTCTAGAGTCCTTATCAGTCCTGTTTCCTGCCTAGACCAGCCAGTTAAGTCCAAAACACCAATCTCAGCCCCTGGAATATGAATCGTTTATTTCAAAAATACTGAATTTATAAGCAAAGATGAATAGTGGCCAGCAGTGGAATCCAGGACGCGCCTTTCGTCCTATTTGGGACTCGTCAGCTGGATGTACCTGCACCAAACAGACCACATCGTACCATAAAATAGAAAATAACATTTGCACGGAATTTAGCCGAAAGTGGCTGTGAATATGGGAGACAGTAATTGATAGACAGGGCATAACTCAAGTATGGTAAATCGTATAATAATAGTTCATAGGTCAAAATAAAGCTCACAATAAGAGGGACATGAATATGAATAGTTTAGTTACTTAACAATTATATGATAAAAATATACGCATAGTATTGGCCCATAAATGGATCCCAAAAGTTACCATTCATTATGTTTATCGGGACATAACAATACTGCATTGGTAACGCTGAAAATATAGTAACTCGTGTGATTACTTCTCGAAAACTAACTTTTGTACAGAGAATCACTTTGTATACACGAGGTCTATTGCTTCATTTTTGAGAAAATTCTCATTGTTAAAGCAAAATAATACTGTTAAACTATCTGCAAAGTCTAATCGGTTGCAGTCCTGAATGTCAGCAAATAGGATTTACTAATCCTTATTTAAACATTCATATCCATCAAACAAGTTAGTGTCAGCAGTAATCCAGTGAATAAGATGTTATAATTTTGAAACCAAAAATACTGGGTTTAAGTGTCAATGTGAACACTCACTCGTGCAGTTAAATCCAGCTGAGGAGTCCTAAATAGAAACGCGCCTCCTGAATCCTACTGTTAACTATATAACGAATCTCTTAAACGTAATATATATAATATAAACCGGGTTTTTTCATACAATTAAAATATACTGAAATGGATAGTGAAAAAATATATTGGATTCCGAAATGCTTCAATTTTTGCTGTTTCTATCTTTTACCATTTAAACAAATGTAAATTAACTTTTAATTAATTAATTCACATTCACCAATCCCTCCCTCTTTCTTCATCACTACACGTGAAATATAAATTGTGTAGATGTATGCATTTACCAAATAATGTCTGGTATTTTTCATATATATTTAGTTCATTGTTTTCAAAATTTACCATTTTCGTTATAACGAAATAAAACAATAATCGAAGTCAGTATTTATGCCTGTTTTTTTGTGTGTGTGTGTGTGTATGCGCATACGCGCGTGTGTTGCCGACACCATCGTTGTTGGTATTCTTATTGTTGCTGCTCCCGCTGTAATTAAATCTTGTCAACGCCTTATTTTGGCGTGGTTCTTTATTTACTTGAAACATACAAAACTACTTATTATTTATTTAAAACATTTTTTAAAGAAAAGATACATTCTATTTTTACATTTTACTTTATCGATGAAGTTTTTAGTCGTTATGAGTTTTAATCGATATTTTTCTTAGAAAGAAAAAAGCGTTTTCTTTGTAAGTATTGTTTTGTTTAACAATACTCATCAAATATATACCATCGTATTTAGGATTTAAGATTCATTATTATCTCTAGTGGTTTATAAAATAATAGATAATATTTGTAGATCATTATACAAATATTGAAAAAGTGTTATTGCTTTCTGAACTGTATGGTTTCGTTGTGAAGCTGTTATTATCATTCTGAACAATGTCATCAGCACAAATTTCATAGCGAAGTGAGCTATTTGGATCACTACACAGCTTATTCTATCAAATTGTGTGGAATTTGGTTGGTTGTTGTTGTGTAGATTAGACAATTAGTGTCAGTTGTTTCGTCGACCAATTTGACAATCATTATCGTAATATTGTTTAACCGGTTTTAAGCACTTGATTTTCTACTACTGTTTGATTGGTGTAATGAATTCCGAAGTATTTTATTTGGTTTAAGGAGGATTGTAATAATAATTATGATAGACTGCATACAGCAATTTTTGTTTATAAACTTATACTTCTCTTAGTAATCGACTTTGAGTATTCCACATGTTCCTTATATATCTTTCCTTTCTGGTGTACATTTCGCTAAACTAATTTTGTTCTTTGAGACACTTTAGTTTCACAATAATCCCTTTTTTGCTTGATTCTCTCATCAGGATATTTGTTCGTTTATCTTTTATTTTGGATCATTTAAGGTTAGTCATCATCCACCTGGTTGCAGTCAGTATTGTGAATCATTACGACATAAATGGAAAGTTTGGCAAGATTATTTTTTGTCAACAAAATTTCGTGGCAAATATTTATCTATCAGTCCTAAAGGTAATTTTTCACATTTCTAATTTTCTTGTTTATTTTTGAGACTGATAAGCTCATTGATAGTTGTTCATCAACATAATGATTTCCTACAGTTATTCTCTATTGATAAGACTTGAATAATACACAGTTTTTGGAATATCAATTTCTAATGGTTTGTTTCATGTTGTCAACTGCCCCCAAATGCCCTGGTACGGCCGAGAGTGGGGTGGACCCGCCCTTCCTCTCGAAATGCTCTCACATGGACACACCTATATAGCCTCTGCCAGGGAAGTACACTCACTGCCTTCTCTTGGCGGGGGTGTTGTTTACGAAATTGAGAGGACGAAAAGCGAATGTCCGGAGCTTTAACCGGGTTGGTGGACATAGGCCCCAGGGTTCTTGGGAGCAAATGGCGTATGAACCAAGTTTTGGTCACCGGCTACTATGGGACTGCATTTCCTTACGATGCTCCTCCACTGCCTTGTGGGTCAGACCTTCAGGTCGAAGGCTCCGGGTGTGGCTCCTTAAGAAAACCACCTACCTTGATTTGGTCACCCGAGCAGTATCACAGTCCTCACACAATTCAAATGAGATTTTTGTGGCGCATATATACTTGGTGTCTCCTTGTACCAATATATATGTGTTCAAATAAATTAATAAATGTTGTCAACTGTCAGTTTTAACTATTTCAGAGATCATATATAGCTTTTATGGTCAACAGTCACAGACCTCCTGGATCCATGTTGTATACTTAGTGTTTACAAGCTGGACAGAAAACATATACCAGCTTTAAATTTTCAGATCGTACTAGGCCTACTTGGAATAAACGGTATTACTACGTCTTACACAGCGTGTTTAGAAAAAATGCCTTACTCAAAAACTGGCTTGATCATTTGGAGATCTATATTAACAAGAATGGTTGGTTGATTTATGTTTGTATAAAAAGTACGAATATTATTTTCAGAATGATATTAGTGATGATAGTTGGTACCTGATATTAACACATGATTGAATATACGAGTCTTTATATTTGTTACTTGTCGACCGTTTTTTTAGTCATTGTAAGTTTTTCACCATTAATCGTTGAATGAATATTAAATATCCTTTCTTCCTCCGTAAACATTCACAGATAAAAAGTGATTCTTACTGGGCATTTAGTATTTCTTCAATAACTTCATTGTTTCCTTTTTTCATCCCACGTATTTAATTTTTCTGCATTCTTCGCTTTTCGGATGTTAACAATCTAAACTCACAACAAACACCCATAACGTATGTAGAGGGAACAGGTAAAGAAAAAAACAGCACATACTAGTTTTTTTCTCGTCACTTTTTCCTCTCATGTTGTTATTATGTATTTTTGGTGTGTGCACTTTCAATCTGTTTGTATAGTTGCTCATGCACTGTATATTTTGTGTTCTGTTCATTTGCAAACATTTTTTACTCGCTAATACTTTTAAGACTCAGTTATATTGATTAAGTGCTCTTCAGACATAGATAAGACTGGTCAAACTCCCAACTGAGATTGTTTTTTTCCGGCGGTAGTGATGACGTTCCTAGACCTCAAATAGGACGAGGCAGTAAATCTTGGTTCACTAGAAAGTAAGCGATTTACAAACCTGATATCCTTCAATCGTTTATAACATTTTATTACGTTATTTTTTGTTAATAATTTATGTATAAACATGTTATTTAATTAGATATTAAATTTCTATTTTTCTGACTAGTATTTTTGTATTCGATCTAAGTTTATTTACGACGTTTGTGTCAATATTCAGTCTCATAAGCAGCCATTACTCAATCACCTTGTATTATTACACCATGTTATCTACCGGTATTCATTATTCTTCAAATCATAGTTCATAACATAGAGTTTACCCGGAGAGCGATACGACTGAACACGTCTAATTTCAAGGAGCGCAAGACCACTCAGTAATCCCAGTTTTTAAGTCAAAATCCTACTACTCTGTAAATGTGTTTAGCTACGATTAATTACTTAATCGATAACGCTAGCTTTTAGACTGATGATTTGAAATATTACGAAGAAGTTACTTTGACATGTATCACACTTCTTTATGATCTGGGAAATCTTGTTACTGTTCGAAACACGTTCCGTACTCTATAAGAATAGTTATTCCCTAAATATCTCGAATAAGCCTAAACGAATGTCAGTTCTGTCTTTATGTTGTGCTTCGAGTAATCAACTAATTGCATACTTTCAACCAATGTTCCAGATTTCCATTAACTAACTACCATGATTTTACTTAGTTTGTCTCATTTAGTCATATTCATGATTTATCTGGCTCTCAAAAGTAAGGACAGAATTCTCATTCCTAATTTCAGAAATTTTATTACTTATTACTTAAAGTCTAATCAGTTCCATTCATTTTTTCCGTATTTTTATACAACCTCTTTGTTGTTTCTGATGCGGAATCAAATCACCATTTACTTAACATCTATCTCCCCCTCATATTAGTTCATTTTTTACACGCGCGGTTATCTCTAATGCCAGTATCTTTCAAGTATTTAGACCGTTTATTAAAACTTGTTTTTGGACCTCACTTGTACATACCCTTTTCTTTTCAATAATGACTATCAGACTATTTTTTTATATGCATAAAATTATAAAATGTCACTACTGATATGTAAAATATGGTATACATCTGCCACCTTCGGCCAACAAATTCCCATTCTCAATAGATTTATTAAATAGCAGACTAATATTGACTATAATATAAACATGGAAATCAGAGTGAACACGCACAAACACACGCAGCACTGGATAGCCAATCAGACTGTTCTACACAGATAATTCTTTATTCCATGTGTTTGACTAAATTGTTTATTCATGCTGTATATTTTATAACTTCTAAAATACTTTGATTTATTTTTAAGTCGTCGTAACTGAATATACTTTTTTCCTTATTGGACATTTTTATGCAACTGGTTAATATTCAGTCTTATCCACATTTCGATAGTTCAGCATTCTTTACTTTGTATTTTTGTATTCTACCTTCTGACTTATTCCCTTAAAGTTCCCATTCATAATATGTCAGAATAAACTCTCTCCTGCATTCACAACTACTATCTTTTTGAATGTAAAGAAAGCAACCTCAGCGTATTTTGTCAGTTATATCATGAGTACAAGTTGCTTTGCTATGAAACATCATCTATCCATCCAGTTATTTGAACTACTTCGAAAATATTTCCTAAATCAGTGCTCCTTTCAGCTAATTTAAATATTTCCGTTTTTTAGTGATTGTTTTTCTTTGTTTAAATCACAAAATAATTTTATCTAGACTACCAATAATAAGCTGGAAGCATTGGCTGGCCTCAGTAGTGCGCATCCACGACCTCGCAAAGAGGAATCAAACCCAGGACCTACGGTCTAGTATACTTTCGCTTAACCTCCAGACCACTGAACCGGGTTCGTATGTTTAACTGTATTTCTGTCAAATATTGGGTATCCAGAAATACTTCGATTTTTTGACTAAACTTCGTAGGCGTTGATTTAAAAATATATCTACGTTGTGCATGTATATTTGATTTTAGTTGTTAAATATTTGTTTTACTCATGTGTATATTTTCAATGATATGAATTACAGTTTTTAAAATGTGATTTCATTCACTTGTTCCTTTTATCGGAAAGAAAATAATTTATTTAAGATCGATTTCACGTTTAATTTTCTTTTCCAGTTTCACTTAACCTGGTTATCATTTGACTAAAGCTTGAGAAAAATCTAGTATTTACTCAGTTTATTATTTTAAAGGTAGGCCAGGAATGTTGCTTTGGTCTGTATAAAATGCTTATCTATCGTGGCTAATCCTCAACATGACAATAAATAACTACAAAGATACCTGTGTAATTTTAATTGTAAGTGTAATGTCCTTCAAACTCGATCAATATTTTCGATGATTTTTAGCCTGTTGCTAGTGTCTAGCATAGTAAGTACCTTGTGCTCAACGATTTTCTTCATTGTCCATATTCTCTATGCCTAGTGTTAACTGTCCCTGATACTACTACTTTGGTATTCCTCTTGATAATTCCATCTTGCCGTGCACCGATACACATGTGTGCTAGGTTCCGTATTGCTTGTGATAGACTGACCGATTTTAGTTTTGGCAGCTGGGTAGTATCAAAAAATTGTATCAGTCTAATATTAGAAACACTATATATTTATTTGAATTTCGATCGGGGAAATGGCAACAATATAAACGGTTAATTATTTTCTAAATATATCGGTCTCTAATTGTTGTTTCATTGTTTACAAGAAGAACACTAAATTCATTTTTGATGGAGTTTTGTTCTTTGAGCTGGACCACGACTAAACCATCCGGCTCAGAAAACAAAACTCCATCAAAATCATCCACCTGAGCTATAAATCTTCACCACCAAATTCATAGAAGTAGTTACTTCAATGGTAGTAATATCTAAAAGAACGATTTTGTATAAGGATATAGTACAGGAAGAAACAATTAGAAGGGAGGGTATAAAGTAATTTTAATCTCACAATTTAAGGGAAGTCAAAGAGTGTATACATATACGCCATTGTGATAGATTCTGAGCCATGTCATACAGAGTCTTCAACCATTGGTTACGATAGTCGCGCGGACCTCAATCAAGTAGTTTGCATCTATCAACATGGCTCAGACCAGAAGACCTCATCAACTGATTTAGCATTAATCCCTAATACCCTGTGTCTAACCTCACTATTACTTACCCGGTGATCCCAGCAGATGCGATCAATATTTCTAGGATATCCGTGATCAAATACTAGTAAATTACGAATATCTTCTACTCTTAATGGCCACGTTTCGCAGCCGTAAAGTAAGGTGAAGTTGTCAACGCGTTCGACTACTTCACTCCCATTTTAGAGGGGAGAAACGCATACCAAACGTCCTAGCATAATGAAAAATACTTTTAAAACGTGTAATTTCCTCCACAGAAAATTAATACGTACCTTATGGAAACCATTTTAGTAAAGATAGATATCATTCGTAAAAATGCTGTCGTTCAGGTTTTCTGTAGCATAGTTTGAAGCGTTGATTTTAAGTGTGATAAAATATACTGTCACATTTAGTTTCGTCTATTGGTCAGTACAAAGAAATTTAATTCATTTCACTAACTACTATAAATAAATCCACATTGTTCTATAATTTAGAAATTGTCGTATCACTTTACATTATCACTATTAATTTTGCCTGTTACCCCTCGTGGATGAGAATAGGCAGCTCACTAGCATTCTCTATCGAACTCCTGGGCAATTATTTTCAGTTGCTATGTCTACTTCCAATTTCGACGCATTGTGTTCTTTGCTCTTCTGCTTTTCCCTTTCCTTTCAAGATTTCAAGTAAGCGCTTGCCCCGTGATGCGGTTTGATTTCCGCAATGTGTGTCATGTCCACTTCCAACTCTTTTCTTAATTTCTTTTTCAACTGACTCTAATGAAACACTCAGATGCTTATTCACTTTATATTTATATATATATATATATTATATATATATATATATATATATATATATATATATATATATATATATATTAGTGTGTATGGGATAGAAGAACTAGGTCATCTGCAAAGTCCAAATCGTCTAGTTGCATCCAACCTGTCCATTGTATTCCGTGTTTTCCCTCAGATGTCGAGGTCTTCATAATCCAGTCGAGCACCAGAAGAAAGAGAAAGGGAAAGAGTAAGCAGCTTTATGTGACTCCGGTCTTTACTCTTAATGTGTCTGTCAGCTGTCCTCCATACACGACTTTGCAGTGTAGTCCGTCGTATGACTTCCGTATGATGTTGAAAATCTTCTCAGGTTCTTCATAGTGCTGGGGAAAGTTTCATAGGGTTCTCCTATACACGCTGCCGAATACTTTCTCATAATCAAGGATGATGATGACGTATACTGACGAGTTCCATTCATTTGATTGTCCATCGATCTGGTCTGCATACCACCGATTCTTTCGGAATACGGTCTGTCGATCTCGAAGCTGGACATCCACTAAATCGTTTTTTCGATTCAGCATTACTCTATTGAAAACTTTTCTTGTTGAAAGCTATTTTGAATTAAATGAGTTTGTCAGTATCTCGAAAGTAGGCTATATTTAATCTTTGTACTTTTGTTTCCCTAGTTATCCATTGGCTCTAGCTTCAGTCTCATCTTGGCAACCGTCAGGTGGTGATCTGAAGCATTTCAGCTCCTCTTCCGGTTCTTACATCTTTCATTGAACTTCTGAATCTTTTGCTGACGCAAATATGATCTATATGGTTCGCTGTAGTATGATCCGTTGAGATCCGTGTAGCTTTGTGTATGCGATAATGGCGGAAGATCGTGCTTCCTATATCCATTTTGCTGAATGCACATAAGTTTTCAAATCTCTCCTTATCCTCGTTCTTTTCTTCCAGTCCATGTTATCCCATGATTTCTTCGTACTCGGTGTTGTCCATTCCCACCTTGATGTTCAGGTATCCCATCAGGATGTTCGGGTTCTTTCCTTGGCACTTCCATACGACCTACCGCAGCCGCTTATCTTTTTTATTGCTATCATCGGTGATTGCACATAACTGGATAATATTCATTGTGATCCCCTCCTTTGTTTTGAAGGACGCTTTGATGGTTTGTATCCATGAGACTCTCATCCTATAAGTGCATTTTGTGCTTCTTTGGACAGTATCAGAGCAACTTTCTGAGTGTACGAAGCAGTTTCTTCGTGACTAGAGTACAGCAGCTTCTCTTCCGAATTCATTCTTTTCTGTCGAACTTGGGTCTAGTGGGTTTTTATTATTCATACAACCGCCAAGTTGTATCTGGCGATTTCCATTGTTATTTAGTCAGTCCTATTAGTCTCCTACGTTGTCTGGATATCCCATGTATCTGTACTGATTTTTGTCATAGTTCTCAGAAGGGACATCGGCCTCGTGAATTCCGAAGGATCTTGGGTTTCAAAATGAGGCGTTATGATTTTTCTGAATGAGTATCCTTCAACTCGAAGAGCAGAGTTTAAATTGTTCAATCTGGTTAGCTTTTTTGGCAAGGTCGTTTTGTACAGGATGGGGTTGATGACCCAATGTCCAACCCTCCTCATTTACTCGGATGTGGGACCCGCAGTAACCCTAGGAGAACTACAGGCGGAGTTGTCATATCATAAAATTGTTTAATATCGTACACTTTTGTCTGTTATTTTAATGACTTTTCTTATCTATCACGCTTTCTGCTATATAGTAGTGTTGTCCACTTAGTGGTTTTGCTGTTGAGTGGGACTTCTACCGGTTCATATTGTCCTGTACAAAGAAAAAATTCTGTCTTTTCTTTTAGTTATCTCGATACAGTAGGGTTGGAATATAATCTATTATAGATTATATGGGACTGTTGTGTTTTAATTAGAATAATTCAGTAAAATAAAAAGTGAAAATGAAATATATGTTAGAATAATGGATGGTTAGAGTCATTCAACAAGAAACTAGTGTACCATCAAATGGTGACGGAACTGTCTGTAACACTATGTAACGGCGGTTAGAATCTTACATGAAGCATTAGATTCCTCAATATGCGCCTTTGTTCACGACTACCAATTAAGATGAATCCGAGTCTTAGTGCTTCTTGTCCATTGCCTCTTATCAAACAGTATCAAAACATATTGCACCAGCCACTTAAAGTATTAAATACACCTCAACCTGATCGATCGACTTCGATTACTACTAAGAGCCAAACAAGAATGATAACGGTAATTATTCATCAATCAGTCTGTAAGCTCGTTCATAGGTTTTCTATCATGGAACTTAAAAATAGTAACGAGAATACTTCTATCTTTTCCATACTTTTCGTGAAGAACTACCAGCGATACGCAAATTTCTAACTGTTTATTTTATTACAATGCATATCGTTCCCTTTCTTTTGTTAAACGATAAAGACTTGAGTGGCTGTCGATGTGTAGTACAATTGTGTAATAGCTTATAGTTTATATTTTGTTATAAATGTTTGGTCGACTTTTATTTTTATTGATTGATTTTATTGTTTGATGCATAGGTAGCTGTGTAGCAATATCATTGACTGACCTTTGATACTAAATATTTTGTTTAATATTATATATTGCATTGAATAAAGTACGTTAAGTTGACTATTATTATTACTATTTAGTTTCTGTATAAGTATATAGACCAACATCTCAGCAAATTCACTTAGATCTGTCACAATAGGTAAGCCGAATGTACCGTTTTATGCGTCATCGCATGATGTATATTTTTACATAAATAGTGTACTTTTAGAATGTTAGAGGTAGTTGAGAGGAAACTCTGGTTCTAGGTTCCATATTTTGTAACATTCATTAACAATGTGTACCTGATGGATCGATGACGTGTCATGTAGCTTCACAGTCTGAAATGTTACTAATGAGTTAATCGGTTGGTAACTGACCTCCTGTTAGACTGAAATAATTTTAATCGCTTGGTCACTTCCCAATAAATAATTGACTGTGTAATGCACTATGTCCATAACCTCCTCCTCTTTCAGTAGATACTGCCATGCCACTATGTGATATTGTGCTGTGTGCTACTGATGTCGACAGATATAAGTAGTATATATCATCAATCGAAAGTTAAATGCCTGGCGGCAGAGGGTTTAAGAAGATCGAAGAAAAGAGAATAAGTACAGAATGATTGGTGTGGAATCGGAGGAACAATCAAGTCTAAGACGATTGATCGACATTTTTCAAATGAAGTATTTACCGTATGGTTCTCAGATTTTGCTAAGACGTTCCATAATTTTGTAGTCAAATGCATCCGATTGTCCACCCTTGTGTTGTCGTTCACTACATTTGGTGTCGCTGCCAACCAGGAGGTGTGGAAGGGTGCTGTTCAGCGGACTCCGTTATGGATCAGGAGCTGAGGTGCCAGTTGGGGCGGTCTGGTGCATAGAGGTTCTATTTATTTATTTTATTTAAACACATAAACATTGGTACAAGGAGTTGCCAAACAAATATGCACCACACAAATCATTCGATTTGTGTGAGGGCTGGGATACTACCCGGGTGCTGTTGAAGTGCGGGTGCTTGGCGGACATCGGATGTAGATGGCTCGAAAGGTCGCTGGAGCGCAGGTGTTGAACGTCCCATGTGCTGAGTGTACGTCGAATTTCGATTGTCCGGCAGGTCAACGCGCCACAGACTCGACATTTTGATGGGGAGCGTGATATAGACTGCAGAAAAGAATAAAGTAACACGGCCAGCAGAACCACCGTAAGAACGACTGCTTTGAAGGGAGACGAGTGTGTTGTGTACTGCTGATGCCGATAGATATAAGTAGTATGTATCATCGTTAGGTTCGTCAATATTCTTCAGTAAGTGGAGTTACTTTGTCTGTTTGTTGGGCCGGTCATTTCGTGCTAGAGTTTGTAACTACTGGTTATGACCAAAATTCACTATTTCAAAATCATATATTTCAACACTCAACTATTATAAAATTTGACATTATATATTTTAATGTATATTTAAACCTTATATTGTTTTTAGTTCATCCTTGGCTAAGAAAATATGAGAACCGTTGAGAAAATTGATCACCTCTTCTCTTTAACAACTAAAACTTATTGTATTACGGGTTTTGCTATTTGGATATGGTTTATTTTCTAACCATTAAAATGTATTGATTCTTCTTTTTATATTTTCCAATATCAATTCATTTGTTTGCGTTTTTATTTGTTTTCCTCCACTATTTGTTAGTTTATTTCAAGTTTTGTTCTATTTTAAATGAACTCTATTTGTGTATGTATTTTTTTATGGACTTTTGTGAATTGTCATTCACCTTGGTTTCCATTAATGCTTGTTCATTTATTGTATTTAAGTATTTCTGTATAAGAAACTAATTAGCTATAAATATTTTTCGGAACTATTACTATGTTGTTTCACGAAAATATTGAGCTTTGTGATGATATTAATTTATTACTAAACGATATTTGTAGTGATTGTCGAATAGCTTAGTTTACATCATTGGCTGATCTTAGAGAATGATTGTAAACCAGGAAGCACGGAGTAGCTGTTTCATATTAGTATAAGACTTTTCAGCAATGCGCATTCACGATCATATTAAGGATCAAGCAAAAAAAAGTCAGATCTCATGACGAGTGATTAACCGTTAGACTACTGAGAGTTGGGATCCAGTGGTTTAAATTTCCAAGTCCCGTCAATTCGTAATATTGCATAGCTATCTTTCAGTTCTGTTGATAGGTATTTAGCTGCCTCATCTGACTTAATTGAACTTCACTAACTATGTTTTGTCATTAGATCTCTTATAACTACTTTTCAGAAGTGGTCACTACATGGTTAATAATTTCATTGTTTATCTGTAGATTTTTTCTCTACTAACAATGTAATTGACATGTTCGTATCGTTTCTTGTACATAAAATTGAATTTCTGATAATATTGAACTATTTAGCTAGTTTTTAATTTCTAGCTGGTCACATTCTCTAGTAGTATTAGAATAAATTGTTTTTAACCAGCACTTTTGAAACTTGACATTATCTGTCTATTAAACTAATTGTTGTCATAAAAGAGTATGTCATTTATTTTATTCACATTATTTTATTTTACTTAAATTGTTTATGAGTAATTTGTTTCTACAAATATGTAATATTATTCATTATTCATGTGATTAGGTCGTTATGTATTCTTGTGAGATTGAATCAATAAATTTACGTCCAGTTTGATATGAATAAACTAACATACCTTAGGTAGAATTGTTTTCATAGCGAACAGAAAAAAACAACAACCTCTTATACATCTTTATGTGGAATGTTTACTTTTTCAGATTCATGTGATGATTTATTTTATGTTGATTTACATTAGTATGCATTTTCATAGAAGTTACTTTTTATTTCTGTTTTGAATGCACTTTCAATTACGATTTTATGAAAGAATTTTTGAATGATTGAATTTCTACAAGTTGGTACACTATTTTTTCTCACTAATAGGGCATTCAGTTCAAAGTTTAACGGTCTGGTATTCGTAGACTTCATAATTTTTTTAGTAACTTATGAATACAAAGTACAAAAACTTTAAATTCAAGTTTTGAGTATCATAAATTGTATGTAAATTTGATGAAAAACCTAAAAAGAAGCCTAATCCCACAAATGCCCTGGTATGGCCGAGTGTGAGGTGGGCCCGTCCTCCCTCTCGAAATGCTCTCACACGGCCACGCGTATACAGCCTCTGCCAGGGAAGTCCTACTCACTGCCTTCTCGTGGCGGGGTGTTGTTTACGAAAATGAGATGACGGAAAGCTAATGTCCAGCGCTTTAACCGGATCCCCAACCAATGGTGCACATGGGCTCCGGTATCCTGCGGGAACAAATGGCGTTGGTCACCGGTAACCATGGGACTGCATCTCCTTACGGTGCCACACTGCCTTGTGGGTCAGACCTTTAGGTCGAAGGCTCGGGGTGTGGTCCCCTAAGAAAACTACCTGCTTCGGTTTGGGCACCCGGGCAGTATCACAGCCCTCACACTAAAGTGTGGCGCATATATATATTGGGTGCCCTCTTGTACCAATATTTATGTGTTCAAATAATAAAAAAGGAAGCAGAAAAGCCTAAACAGAAAACTGAGTCTTTTTTATTGGATTCAATGTTAAATAGAGAAAAAATATTTTTCAACATAATCTTGTGAAAGAAACCTAACGTAATACATTCTATATAATTATTGTGGGTCTGTTAAAACATAATAATCTAGCAAGACAGTATAATTATTAAATCACTGTTCCAACTTTAGTGTATATGTTGTAACTATCCTAACTTTATCCACTTGGCACATCCAATAAAACGAATGTAGAATATATTTAGAATGGTTTAATGAAAAATTTAATGACTTTTCTATCGGCTTGTTTGATGGGATGATATACTCCCCTTTCAGGATTTTCGAACCCGTTACAATTCCTTAGGGCGATACGATACTGATCGATAAGTAATGCGCACTGACACCCTATAAATTTACTGGTAGATTCTCACGAAATCAGATTACTATGTAAGCCTTTAGTAACCTGAATTTGAAAGACATCACAGTATATCATGAGTACAGGGTTTTCCTAACAAAATTTATGCAGAGTATTGAACCCAAAAGTGTACATGATTAAGAGTCATTTAAAACAGGTATTTGTAGAAAACATGTTTTTAAAATCTTTTAGACGTCATTGATATTACTACCTAACTGCTATTGATAGTTCTTACTTGTCATATAACCTCTAATGGTTTTCATTTCAATATTTTTTGTTCTACATTAGTCTTGTATTTCCGTAAAATAACTGATCATTTTATGTAGGTGCTCATGTATTTCAGTTACAAGCAAAGATGGATGGCGGTTAGCAGTGCAATCCGTGATGCTCGTTTCTCCCTATTTGAGACTCGTCAGCTGGATATACCTGCATCCACTCCGAGACTCGAACCCAGTACCATTCGCTCCAAACTTCATCGTGTTATTCACTTAATTACTGAGTTCTGATAACCACTATCTTGTGCAATGGGATGAAGGTTTAATTCATTTCGTATTGTTTGTTTGATACTTCACATTGATGTTTTGAACTACAATTGATCAGTCTGTTATTGGCATACGTACATCTTGTGTGGATTGCCTCGATACTGCCTTAAATCACGGATTCCACTGCCAGCCACCATCCATCTTTGTTCATAATGCCTGTGACTGAAAGCAATATCGAGTCAACCCTCACAGAATGTACATATATTAATAAGAGTCTGGTCAATTGTAGTCCTAAACATAAATGGGAAGATTCAAACAAACAGTACAAAAAGAATTTAAGTATTTCAGTTGCGTTTTAAAATTGAGCATAGATCAGACGATTCTTTTTATCCTGTCTGCCACCGCACATTTTAAAATAAATGATATTATTTGGTTTTTTAATGAATACAGCTAGTTGAAGTTATTTGATAACCATATCTTCGTAAGTCAACATTATCTGAATGTGTTTTCCTAGTTCAGTTGTTGTAATTCAATAACTGAAATATTCTTACCTATTACTATCGGACTTATCCGTTAAAACTCCTTCTCTCACCTGTTATTTTAATAATTTAATGTCTGAAATTCACTTCAGACACACTACGTAACATCTACTCTTTTTTCTTCACTTCTCCGTTTTCTTACTCCATGTTAATTTTTCATTTAGGTACCATTAATCTACAATTCGCTGATGGATCACATTATACTTGGACAAAAGTAACAACAGTTGTTCATAATTTAATTGTTGGTACGATATGGATTGATAATTATGGTGATGTAACCATAGAAAATCATAAAACTGGTTATTCATGTAACCTGCAGTTTATCGCTCATTCTTATTTTAATAGAGGACAGTCAAGACGAGTATGTCATCTTATTTGGTCTATATATATATATATATATATATATATATATATATATATATATATATATATATATATATATATTCTTCTCGTCATACCTCTTGTTGACAGGAAAGGTCTATGATGAAACCCTATTCAGAGCATCCTAGAGTTCACTCACACTATATAGTACTTTTCATTTGTCCTATCCTTTATTTACGATAAGTTGAAGTCTTTATTATGTAAAGACTTTATTGTATAATCGTATAAAAGTGAAATGTATTTCTATCGGATACAAACACAAGGATTTTATCAACAAAACTTGTAATGTTACTAAATATGCCATATATTTTGTAAAAAAATGTCATTACGTATTTAATATTTTCATAATGGAGATTTGTGGAGATTGCAGTAATTTTAATTTTGAATTCGATCTAAGCTAGACCACCAATGGAGAGCTGGAACCACTGGACGGTTGTTTCGTTTTAGTATGATACTCCTCAGTAGTGCGCATCCACGATCCCATACACGGGATTTGAATCAAGGACCTTCGGTCTCGTGCGTAATCGCTTAACCTCTATTCCATCCAGCCAGCATCCGACGGTGTTAATATCTAACTTTAATCTATCCATGATGTTGCACAACCCTTCATCCATTGTTAGTTTTTATTCTCTTAAGTTCTATACTTTTAAAATTATTCTATATTGAATAACATATATTTTTCGGTAAGAAAACTTTATCCCATCACAATTATTAAACATAATCATAGTCTACCAAAAAATATATAAAATAGTTTAGATTTTTTCACTGCAATGTATAACCTCAAAGCTTAAGCTAAATGATACTTAAAATATATAATTCACGAAGTGTTAGTGTAAAATTGTAATAATCAATAAACGTTTCTTTTAGAACACAATATTGTTTTTTGAATCTAATCGTTTGATTTTGATTTATTGTAACCAGATATTCATGGGCGTTTTTTGTTATTTACAGCTGTAAACCTACAAAATCAGCGTATCTGCTTACTATTCATTTGTTTGGTTAAACAAAGACAAATTGTTTAGATCAATAAGATTGGGGGTTTTTTGTACAATAATTTTAATATTGGGTCGTGTTAAAGATTTCTTAGTTCTTTATAAATTGAATGTTCTTCCTGATTATGTTTTCTTTTCATTAAAAAAAATCAGGTTACAGGTATTGTGAAAAATTCAACTGGTGTACCAGTTGCTGTAATTCAAGGAACGTGGGATAATTATTTAGAATATCAACGTTTATCAATCGATAAAATACCTGTCGGTGAGCCAATATTAATATGGAAAACTGATCCATTACCTTCTAATGCTTCTGATGTAAGTTTATGCTATGATTACTAAGTCATATAATTCTGGATATATAATAATAATAATGCTGGATAGTATGAATTTGTATTTAGTATAAAGTAATAAGATGATAGAAAGGGTAGGTTATTAAGTTTTGATAGATAATAAAAGTTTTGCTTTGTTCTTACGAATAATTTGCTTAATTTTTCTGTAAATCTACACATTAAATAAGAAAGATTAGTTCAGCGAAGAGTTCTCTTTTCGGCGAATTCATTTTCAAAGCTGTACAATCACAAATATATATACTTATCTACTTACTTATCTACACATTCACTGATTACTTTTATATGACAAAAAATAATAGATGGAACTGAAAGGCAATAAATACGCATCAAAATTCATTCAGTGTATTGGTTGACTTTGTTGTTGTACATGTATTAAAAGAAAGAAAATTACTACACGATTACTTCCAAAATTGTTATACATTTAATTATTTTAATCACTGAAAAATTCCCATTATAATAAAACACAATGATATGAACGAAGAAGAACGAAGAATTATTTGTTATGACAATCACATGATTCTATTAAGTAAAAAAAATTCAAATCATAGAGTTTTGGGTTTAAATTTGCTAACGATTAATCCTTTAGGTCGTCAAAATCAGTTGTATTCATTCGAATACTTCCTTGTTCTCTAGTATGTCTTACTAAATTTTACATTAAAGGGTGGACACGACTAACAGATAATGGTTTCGCTTGTTCAATTTGAAGGTTTTTAGTGTAAAGGAGACCGGCTTGAAAGCTATTTGAGGATGATAGAAGTACTGAACACACATCTAGTTTATTGCACGAATAGTAACTGTTTTAAGCATCAGTTGAAGGTAAAAATTAGCTAAATTGAAACCAAATTATTGTGATTTTTTGTCAGAGAAAGTGAAACGTATGTGAAGGACAATGATGACAACTAATAATAATAGTAATAATAATCTGCTGTTATTTCTTTCTCGAAGTTATAATTAATCAAAATGTTAGTCAACCTTTTTTTGGATTGTTATAAATTTGTTTTCTTCTAGAAAAATTGGCTACTGTAGTCTACATAGTTTGGCAAGTATCACTTGAACTTCATATTGACCTAATGAGATTTCACCACTAAAGATTTCTACCATTCTTTTATCTTCTTGATTATCACATTTTCTAATCATCTCATTTTTTAAAATGAATATTGATGTGAACTGTATTCTGGATTGTTTGAATTTTCTAACGAATATATTTCAAGCTTGAAGATGCCATATTGTCATTTATATTCAAGTTAATAGGATAAAGAAAATTACTCAACTAAGGAGATCAATAAATTGTTAATTCTTTTCAACTGCTTTGTCGGCGTCACTATTAATTAAGAAGCTAATGTGCTAACTCTGGAAGGTGTGCGTTGTATAATTAATTGATATTGTGTTTTATTTGCTAAATATGAATAGAAGAAACAAAGCAATCAATGTTGCACTAATATCAAATTTGTTGTTGAAAGTTGTTTTCCTCTCTAACCGAAATTAAGAACCTGTTAATATCATATTCAAATAACTTGAAAACGTTTTTATTGAAATAATTTCTTTTCCTACTCTAGATGTATCACTTTTCTCGATTTGCTATTGAATTAAATGAAATGGAAGATGGTGTTGCACCGACTGACTCAAGACGTAGACCTGATCAACGTCTTATGGAACAAGGATTATGGGATCAAGCAAATGAAGAAAAAAGGCGCCTTGAAGCGAAACAAAGAAATAAACGACATGCATGGGAGAAAGCAGTTAGAGAAGGTATTATTCTGATGTTGTTTTAAGGCAGAATTGTATCATTTATTATTTGCTACATCATTTACCAAATCAAACTTGATCGTCAAGCCACGGATTCTAACTTTTCCACGTCTGGGACTAATGAAACAAGGATAGGTACTTACATGTTTAAACCATCAGGTAACAACATATAACATATTAAAAATACCACAATAAGATAATTTAGCAACATGTCAACTGATTTAGTTTTAGTAAACCTTGTTGTTTCATTTCTAAATGGTATAAAATACAATATTGATAGTAAACAGTTTAATTTATAAGGATACACTTCATTGTTATAAAGTGGCTTTTTATCCACAGTCTCTTTAGCACATGTTTAATCCTATATTACAATGGAATTTTCAGATTTACGTGTTTTATTCCATTTTCTAGTCTTCTATCAGTTAACAGTTAAATGAATTAGCTATCTATCAATAGTATTTTGTTCAAAGAACTAGTTTATGACGGACCAGTTATTTAGTTTACTTTACCGCACAGTTTTCTGATCACTAATGCAGTAATATACTTAAAAAGCAATCTTATGTTTTTACTTCATAACTTGAAAACTGATTCTATTTCACTAGTTGCCTGATTTTTAGATCTCACACATATCGAATGAGATTTGTGTGGCGCATATGTATTTGGTGCCTCCTTGTACCAATATCTATGTGTTAAAATTAAAATGAATAAATAAATTTTTAGATATCACTAAGCGTTAGTATTTGGACTTTTAGTAACACTGCCTATTAATTGTCTTATAGGTTCGGAAAGATTTACTTCTTTCAAGATTCATCTATACTGGGAAAAGTAGAAAATCTTTACATATTTGTTGTTCGGGCATGAAATTATATTGTTTAGGAATTAGGATAGTGTGGATTTAATTTGACTGGCTGACCTTTGATTGAGGGATAATTGTTTATTCGGTTTTTGTATAAAGATAATCGAATTTCAGGAATATAGGTATTCAACTATTTTATCTGTCATGGAGTCACTTTAGTGTATGGTTTGATATATATATATATATATATATATATATATATATATATATATATATATATATATATATATATATATATATATATATATATATATATATATATATATATATATATTTGCCATTTTTCTTCAGGTCAAACAGATGAACCATTATTCACACCAGTTTGGTTTTCACCAAAACATGATGTCAATGGTAATGTATATCATGAATATTTAGGAAACTATTGGAAATCAAAAGAACAACAAGATTGGTTAAAATGTCCAGATATTTATTGAAAAATTTTTTTAGATCTTATTTTCAATTATTCTTGTAGAAAGTGTAAGAGATTATTTCAGTACAAAAAATTGTTTCTGTGCGTCAATAAAAACTGTTTTGCTGTCTTTCCTGTTCACCTTGATAGTTAGTGTTGGTGAATCCTATTACATTTTTAGAACATTTTTGTTTGTTTATAGTTTATGTCTTTTAGAATAAAAGATAATTCTGATCTGTAGTTTGTAATTCTTGTTATTGATATTTATAAAATAGTCCTAATTAACATTAACTTCATTCTCTGTTTCTGTTCCGTTTTGACGTTTTCATTCACGAATTATTTCCCTACTAATCTCCCACTTTGTTCTGTTTTGTCGGAATACTGTCATCTCTTCATTTCTTTATCTATCTGTCTGTATAACTGATCGAATTCTCTACGTTGGGCTTTCACTAACTTCCCTAACCATTAGCCTATTTTCGTGTTTCTTTTTGAACTACTGATTTATTGTAATAAGTAGGATGTTTGTGTATAAGTGCATTGTCGTGTACTTTATTGTAAATAAATGCGTATATGGCTTTGATGATTCCATTTTTTGAACCTCCGCACCTACTCGACTTTTATTATAGTAATATTATTTTAACTATAATCAGAATATCGACTTCATTAACATTTATAAAAATTTTTGCTAAAAAGTTGCCATATGGGACTTCGTCGAAAGTCTTAAAGCCTGATGATGATAATCTTTAGCATGAACCATTGATGACGTCATAATTATCACATTTTATTTTCACATGACTTTTGTTATAAGAGATAATGTCAACAAGTGTCAACCACTGTTTATTTTATTTAACACCATTACTATTAGGGAGAATAAATTGTTCACTGTGACGATGATAACTATGATTGTTTACTTGTTCTTGTTTAATTTTGCTAATTTATAAACATATATACTTTTCTTTGTCATTTTCGCCACTTAGATGACCAAGATGGTTTTGGTGTTGTTCTTTTATTTTGTTAAGTGATTTTTTTTACCCTTTCTCTTCATAACCATTATTTTACATTTCAGTGCTGTTTTCATCCTTTTTCTGCCTTATTTTTATTGCATCAATTGTGTTATTGTGTATTCGTCTCATATGATCAATTGTTAACTTCACTGATTACCAACATACTGTTTTGATGATTTGTGCAAATATATATGTATTAAATCTTATAAAGTCTTTACTGTTTCTTGAAATTCTGTACAATAAAAAGTTGACAAAGGAGAATAGGAGACATTTACAAGTTTGTTTACGAATGTAGGTATATAGATAATTTAGTTTGTTGACTTAATGCTGTTTAGATGCAGTTTGTATTTGTCATTTAGTTCACTTATGGATTATTTTCTCTCTTTTTTTTACCAACACTAAATTGTTGATTCTTCCAATTAACTTTTACAACTAAATTTGCTCATTTATACGTGTAAAGATGTATTTAGAAAAGAATGTATTTTGAAAGTGAAAACTCCACCTTTTTCTTTCTATAAAATATACTTATACATATACTACTTAATTTTCTGTTATATTTTGCTGTATGAACAACCCGTTCTGTTTATGAATTTCTGTATTACTTATTCTACTGACTTTGAATTATATTGTGCATAATTTACATCTTTCATCAATATGTTTTCTGCTTATTTCTTCGGTTATTTTTCTCTCTTTAGTTTGTTTTTATTTTAACAGCCTGATTGCCAAGATTGAATTCAGTTTATATTGTGTTTTTTTTCTATAAACAAAATTGTTTTTTTATTCTGATAAAAAGAATCAGAATTATTTGAATACGATTTTATATTTTCTGTACTAACTACCAGTTACGAATAGATAGGTAGGTGTGCATAATTATGATGTACTAGGTACAACATATTGACGGCAACCATAATTGATGAATATCAGATATGTAGCGCATCCATGTGTTTGTCAAGTCCATATTCAAAATGTTTAGAGCGACCATGGATGTTTACATAGTTTATTGCAAATTGAGTTTAACAATTTAGCTAAACATTTTGCTAAGTCATGGAATTCGTTAAATATCCAAAATCTCTGACTACCTAGCTGTTTCTCACATTCATAGAGTTTCTTACTTTAGAAAAGTAATTTGAAATCGGAAAATACAAGAGACCGCATACATATGTATGTATTGGTGCCTCCTTTCACCAATATCTATGTGTTCAAGTGAATAATAATAAATAAATCGGAAAATGCTGTTTCTTTTTTACAATTATCATTTTGAAAGTAATTTAGTTAATTTTATATAACTAGAAGTTATAATGAAGTAAAGAATGTTATGCAATAAACTGTGTGATACTTCATAGTACATATTTCACATATTTTTTTCTACCTAATTAAATCTTTGAATAAATAAAAGAAAAAAAATTAGGTAATAAATAATTAAAGGTGTCCTTTTTTATTTATTATCGATTTTACCTTAATATAATGAACTAATACTAGTATTTTCACAAATTGAAATCATGAGTCAGTTGAAACTAGACCACCATAGAAAACCTGAGAGCATTGGACGGCCGTTTCGTCCTAGTATGGGACTCCTCAGCAGTGCGCATCCGCGAACCCGCACCCCGCGAGGTTCGAACCCAGGACCTATCAGTCTCGCGCCAAGCGCTTAACCAACTAGACCACTGATCCGGCATACAATGGTGTTAATGTCTAACTCCAACCAATCCACGAAGTTGCGCCACCGTATACCATCGTCTCCAGTGAGCTGATATATCACAACAGACCTGGTTGAACTCCACTGGTAACGGCTTGTCACTAGAACTCCAGGAGTATCTCTTGAATTCAGTCGCTAGTGAGTAGGTGATTATTATCAGAAGGGATTTGTGGAGATTTTAGAAATTTCACAGATTGAAGCTAGACCACCATGGAAAACCTGAAAGCACTGGACGGCCGTTTCATCCTAGTATGGGACCCCTCAGCAGTGTGCATCCACGATCCCGCACCCCGCGAGATTCGGACCCAGGACCTATCAGTCTCGCGCCAAGCGCTTAACCAACTAGACCACTGTATATGTTTTTTTCGGCTGACATTCACTCTATGTATTTTAAAACAAAACACATCTACTTATATTTTCCAATAGAAAATAATCATCATTTCAATAATTTCGATAAAACAATACAAATAAATAAAAGTCAATGTATGTTTATATTTATATACACGTATAAAGCGTCGTTTTGAAAAAAATTGTTTGTTTCTACATTTTTATTGAGTTGTTCAGTTGATTGAATCTTAATCTTTTGCAATATGATTTATGATTTAAAGATTTATTCAATTGAATTAGACAGCTATTCATTTATGTACATGGTGTTCAACGATTTCGCATGATCCTGATGTGTATTTTTCTTTGTTTCGTGGAAATCAGCGGTATAAAAAAGTGATGATAGACAGAAAGTCTCTCTGAGAAGGAACAAGGAAATTATTGTTAATGGTATTGAATTAGTCACATAAGGAATGTAAATGTAAAATGACAAGTGGTATGTAGATTCAACTAGATGTCTACAAAATGAATTCATACATTTAGCAATAATTCAAGAAAGGAATCAATCATCGTTTTAATAATGCAGTCAATCGACTGCATTCACTCTAAATCTGGTGTTCCATATCCAAGTCGAGCTAGTGCGATATTTAATCGATGCCGTTGAATTGTACGGAATTGTTGTTCTTGTATCTCAACTTCCTGTGTGATAGCTTCTTTACCATTATTGTGACAATTATTACGATTCTTTATATTGATGAAGTGATTATTATTCTTTCTATTTATACTAATCGGACTAGAATCTAGACCACGTTTTATTATACTTAAGTATTGAAATAGATTGACAATTGCAACTAGTCTGTCTCTTGCTGGTAATGATATTTTACAATCGATTTCATTGGAATCAGGTGTCTAATGTAGGAAATAGAAAAAAACATAAAATGTCATATATCAGCTTTTTAAAGGTAAACATTAAGTTATCTGTAAATTATTACTGTAGTATAAGCAACATAAAAGGATTTCTAAAATAAGCATTCGAAAGGATAGATTCAAGAGAGATGCTGTTGTACTCTGGTCATGAGGAAGAAAATGCTCTACACACTCAGGGAGTTGCTCTGATGCTGTCCAAAGGATCAAGTAATGAGACGCATTCCAAATAAGGACGGGAGTCTGACAATACTGCTTACTCTCCCACTTTCTTTTTCTTCTGGTGCTCGACTGGATTATGAAGACCTCGACATCTGAGGGAAAACACTGAATACAATGGACAGGTTGGATGCAACTACACGATTTGGACTTTGCAGATGACCTAGTTCTTCTACCCCATACACACCGACATATATATATATATATATAATTGACTGAGCATCTGAGTGCTTCAGTAGAGTCGCCGTCGATAAAAATGTGGTTTCTAGATTTGAGATATTTCTTTTTAATTACTGACATAGAATGTGTAACCTAGATCATGTGACTTAAACCAAACATCCAGTAACATATATTATGATATGTTTCAAATTATGAAAAATGACGCTACTAATACTTATCTTTGATGAATCTCTAAATCAATCAGGTCGGTAGATTACTGAGAAAATAATTTCTTAACAATTTAACTTACTCTGATTTTCATACGAAACATAGCTTCATATTTTGGCATTAATGAGCAGTATTCATGAACAACTTTTACTGTTTTATCACCACCATTTATGTCGTTATTCCAGCGTAAACCACCGCCTAATTCCGGTGTAATTGGTGTAATTTCTAAACCTAATTCTGGCAATGCTTGATAAATTGAAGAGATAAGTTTTTTATCAATAAATTCAAAACAAGGTTTTATATCTTGCAAATATAAACGATATATAAATTTTGATAAAGATTTATCCAATGGAAAATAATTTGAATTGAATGATGATTTTGTTTTAACACAGTTTATGATTATTGGTGAAAAATATTTATCATCAATTTTAACTTGTGAATCATTATGATTGTTTATTGAATCATTTGAAATTTCTTTAATAATGTCATGATTATTTGATTCAGTTGAATTTTTTAATAGAACATCAGTTGTTTTGATTATATGAACAGAATGATTAGACTCTTGACTTTTAGCATTATTATCATAGTTATTATTACTAGTTGGAATGTTTTCCATATCATTCACAGAGTTGTGTACATCAAAACTATTGGATAAAGTGAAATGATTATTCCTTTCATTATTATTATTATTATTAATATTAATGTTTTCATTTGTCTGATTATTAGTAACTGTTTTGTCTAATATTTGATCAGGTATATTAATCTTACTCACTCGTCCATTGATTTCTTTTCTAGTATATTCTTTTATCTCTCCTTTCTTTGTGTTTTCTTGATGACATAATAATTGTTCATTTAATTCTGTAAATGCTATCATAGGTAAATTTAATGGACAATCATTTTGTATCCATTCTAGAAATTCCTATGAAACAAAGAAAATACAGCAATTAATATGCCAATATACACTGAAATAATAGTTATTATTCATGATAATCATTACATTATTGTAAAGAGAAAGAATAATATCACTAGCATTGACTTTTGAATAATTGCATTTTACGAGTACTTAGAGTAATTTGTAATTACTAGTGACTGGGATGCTTTTAATTAGAAATTCGATCTACACGGCCAATTAACTCACAAAACCCTTTGACAGGTACCTACAATAAGATGAAACAGGCAAAAAACAGGTGTCCAGGAAAACCTTGATATTCAAGAAGCCCATTTTAAAGTAAAATGAAATATAGCGACAAAACATTACCTTAATGTATGTGATTAAACTAGCACATTAAGAGTTAGAAATTAATCAAACAGCCAAAGTTAATACGGATGTATAGACTGAAAGAAAATTATCGCAGTTATCTTTACAGAAACTGACTACTATATATTAACAGAAAACTGGATTACCAGTTAAATAAGTCCATTTGTTTAAGCTGTAATTTTAATTTATCAACCTTGTTATTTAAAACAATCTAGTACCATACTGTTTAATCGTATACCACCGACTTTGACCGAATCTATGTGAAACCCTTAATTATTAAGCGTAGGTTAAAATAGCAGATGGTAGATGATAGATATGTAAAATTATTGATTATCATAGACCTTGTAGCTAACACGTATAAAATAAATGATGTACTTTTGAACCTTCAACCGAATAACTGGCAAATGTATTTTCAAGTAGTTAGATGATGATACGTACGCAGATACGTGTATAAATCGTCTTGTAGGTTTTATATAATTCATATGGAAGTTTCTTATCGCTATAATAATAAGTATAGGGTTGTGGAGAGTATTAAGTTATTGATTGAGATTATGAACCAATCGATTTTAGACCATCATTTAAAACCTGGAAGCATTGGACGGTCGCTTCGTCCTACTATGGGACTCCTCAGTATTTAGCGTTCACGATCCCGCTAGCGGGATCGCGCGCGAACGCTCAACATACTACGCCACTGAGCCAACATCCAACGGTGTTAATGTCTAACCTCAACTAATCCACGAAACCGCGATCATCTTCCATTGTAATGAGGTAAATACCTGTCTCTACCCGACACAGATTAGCTCCATTGATCACGGCTTCTCACTAGGACTCCAAGAATTCCCTCACGAAGCTAGTCACTAATGAGCACATGGTTATTATTAGTATAGGATTGTGAAGATTATTAAGTTCTCGATTGAGATCATGAACCCATTGGTGTTAGATGCTGAGGAGTCCCACAATAGTACGAAACGACTGTCCAGTGCTTCCAGGTTTTCAATGGTGGTCTAACATCAATCACTTCATAATCTCGATCAACAATAATAAGTGACAAAAGAATAGTTCATGTTAGAAGGATATGAATTCATAACATACTGTTGTATATGTTAAATTTTTATGAGGGAATATTTTAATTTTAGACAGGATGTTATCAACAGTACTTTTCTACATCAATATTAAAAATGCCAAAATAATTCAAGATTCTTGAAACTGTATTGATAAGCATGTATCTGACTTTTTCCATATATTTCTTAACCATGATACGTTGGAGAGAAGTGAAGGCCTTACTGTTCATACAACTTTCACCAGTTGTCTAAATAAGCACATTTAATCTGTTTAAATTTCACAGCATTAGTCACACATACAAATAAGTCTTACTGTTTCGCATAACAAACATCAGATTTCTTTCACTCATTCAAATAGATATCTCACCTTTGACGTAAATGGCATGATACCAATACTATCTGTTTTGTTTTTATTGTGCCAAATATTTTGATTTGTTGCTCTGTTCTATTTAAACTCATGCTAGCTAAAATCCATAACCACTAATAATTTGTGGAGTTATTTATTGGTATTTTATTAATAAAAACTAGTTTATTACTGAGTAACAAAATCATGTGTTTTACAGCTGATAATTTCCTATAAAAGAACAGATTACTAACCAGAACTGTGATAAATCACTTGTTATATATAATTAATATAGAAAATTCAATGTGATGATTCTGATGACTGTTACAGTTTGAAAACATGTAATGAATACATCATTTTTAGTGTATGGTGAAAATGTAGTCTAGTTTTACGACATAAATATGATACAAATATCACAACTTAATATTATGTTTTATGACAGTATATATTGGTTCTTGATCAAGCATAGGAATCTTAGTACAGAGGAGATGATGTGGGAGATTAATAATTGTGAAAAGGTGATATTTTGATTTCTTCAAAAGTAATTCTCTATTATATAATGTAATCCAGAGTATATCATTACTCGTATATTGAATGCATATTGGTTATTTGGCCATCATCATCATTTAAATAACGATTTGTATTTAAAAAATAAGTTAATTTTACTATCGCTATTTGAACAGTACGATCTACCAGTAATTATTGAAAGAGATAAATGCACTTATATAATTGTTTATCAACTTATATCAGTAAAAAACCATGTAATAATAACAAATGTCTTGATGCTGTTTTAAGAACTCGTAGTAGTGATTCATCATGGGATTAGACGATGAGACGAAAAAATTATCCAGTACTTTTTTGGATCAGTTCTGTAAGTGATGTAAGTTTGTATTGCAGAATGTCTAAAAAGTGTTTTATTATTCAAATTATCAAATAATAATGATTTCACTTCCGCATTTTGCAAATTATTAGTTCATTCCAAAATGATAACACTTAAGAACTATTGGTAAATATCAACGGTATTCAGAACAAAATATTTTTAACAGTTGAATTCATGAGTCGATATAAGCTAGACCAACGTTGAAAACCTGGAAGCGGTGGACGGCCATTTTGTCCTAGTAAGGTACTCAGCAGTGCGCACCCACGACCCACATGCGTGATTCAAACCCAGGATCTTCGGTCTCGCGCACTAACGCTTAACCTCTAGACCACTGGGCCGGCATCCGACGGTGTTAATATCTAACTTCAATCTCTCAACGATCTTGCGTAATCCTTCATCCATTCTCTAATGTGGATAACTGTTTCCACCAAACACGGATCGGACTCCACCGATCACGGCTTCTCACTAGAACTCCCCTTACTAATAATAATCATATGCCTACTAGTGACTAGCTTTATGATGGAACTCCTGGAGCTCTAATGAGAAGTCGTTACCAGTGGGTCCAATCCGTGTCTGGTGTGAGACAGTTATATTTAGTTTCAGTACTGATTATAATGTAGACAATCACAAAAATACAAAATGAAGCAGATACAGTTTTGACTTTACTTTGGAATTATTAAACAGTTTAAACAAAGTGAATTATAAACATTCAAGAGAACCAATAAGTTATTAAAGTTTATTGTAAAACTTATAACTGAACTTGAGAATAAATAATCGTAAGAAAAAGTAGGTATTAATAAGAGAAGAAATTATCCACCTACTTCAAATGTATCAACATCTAAATTATTTTTACATGGTCTGTGTGTAATCATTGCTGTTAAGAGATCACGTCGATTAAATTGTTCTAGTCCACCATATTTAGCATTATTTCGTCTCAGTTCCAAAAGATTACCTGTACCCAATTTACGATGAATTTCAGGTGATTTATTACAAGCTATATTATCGTATTTCATCCTGTATGGCAAAAAATGCAAAAAAGATCTAACTAATTATACGGTGACAAAATATTAATTGGAAATTTATATTGAGGTGTTGTTTTTTCAGGGTGAAATGCACCCTAACTCTAAGATTTCATATCATTTCTTCATGAGCTTTCTTCTTTTAGAAAATTTTCATCAGTAATCTTTTAAAATTTTTGGTTTCTGTCCTGTTGCAATCTAAATTTTATTTTACATTAGTCATTTGCCGTGTATTGTATCACGTATTGTGATGCAGTATAAATCCAGTTAGTTCTAGTTCCTGACAATTCCGTACACTTCCTAGATTAAACCGGTTGTATAATCAAATACACTTGACAGCTCAGTTAAAAAATTTGACAAGAAATGTTTTGGGGATAGATATATTTCAGACGTTAACCCGTTAGGCCACACATATAAATTACAAAGATTGCAAGAAATATGCATCATGTTATGTAACGATCATATTGTATAGCGTGTGTGTGGATTGACATAATAATCAACTGCGCGCCACTTCGTTTCTCTTCTCTCCCTTCACTTCTCCTTGATTATCTGTTCAGATCAATGAGTGTACGAAATATACGTGTTCGAAATTCATCCTCATATTTAGTTGTTTTATTCGATTATTCTCTCATTCGAATTATATCTACAAAAATATACAAGGATTGGCGACACGTATATTTCAATAACAATCATCATACGATCTGACTGGTGTCAGATATCGGGCCAGAAGAGTATATATATAACAACCTTATTTGTTTTAAATATGACGCTGTACATGAATTTTCTTGATGTCTGTTTATATTCAGTCGTATCCTAAACATAACCATTATCATCATTGGTGGTAATGCGTTTGTAATCTATTCAAAACTAACATCACACTATTCATGTGATCTATGAATAATTTTATAACCGAACATGATTTTCTCCTCCTTACTATTTCTTATCATTTTACAGTTTCGCACTTCAAATTCATCTCTTCGATTTCTGTAAACTAGTACATTTGTCTCATTTGATAAATGTGCTTTAATAACATTGTTCTTATTGCGATATCGTGTTAATATCCAAGTGATCGATAGGTTGACTGACTGTTGTGTGGTTAATGAGTATGGGCTTTTTTGACAGGAGAGTTACGTTCACTTTACCAAGGTTTGTAAACATTTGGTTCATGAAAAGTCTGGATGCTTACTGGATACACCTGGATCCCAGTGTTGATGTTTGAACTGTTACTCAAACCCAGCACCTGTTACTACAAACTCTAACCAGTTATCCACTGAGCTACAAAGTCTAGCTGGACAGTGACTTGTTCAAGAGGTAGGAAGTAAGTTGCATCCTGCTGACAAGTTTTAAACAGTATGAAACTCATGTTCTGCATTCCAACACCAGCCACAATCCAGCTTTAATGAGTTCTGTTTCCACCAAATTTAGCTAATAACTAACGAGAAGATATAGTTCGTGTTTTACTCAGCCCACTAACTTTGTACAATACTAATCAACTGTGTCATATAAATTGATAATTCCCCAGGCAATATCAGTTCACTATAATTGACACAACTATTACCTATAAAAACACGTGATAGGTTAATATTCAGTCTTATTGTCTTTTATGGATAGCACAAACAGTTTTCATAACCAGAAAATTACTACTAATTTTGAAGAGCTTATTAAATATGATTCTTAACTGGCTTGTAAGTGAGCCCAAATGAGTAGGCTCACACTAGAATGAAATGTCTGTCTAAACCTTCCTATTTGTCTAACTGGGATCAATCCATAATATAAACTATCATGATTATTTAATCACTTATTTTTCTATAATCATCATAATTACTATATTTTTTTATACCGCTTGATTACTTCATTGATTTGCACTATGAGCCAATGTTTCGTTCCTTGTTTTAGTATTAAAGGTTTTCAACTTAAATACTAAACAAAAAAAATATTATAACGAATGGAATAATACCAATAGTAGTTTGTGTTAATATTATCAACAGTGTTAACCACAAATGTGACTTGTGATGGATGTTAATTGGATTTATTTTTCCAGTTATGTACTTTATTCTAAGTTTCAAAGGTTGTTAGACAAACATACCTGCCTATGTACTTGCGATCATTTTCGATTTTTTTCTATCTTTTGTACTAAGTACTCATTACCATAATAATAATAATAATAATAATAATAATAATAATAATAATAATACCACTACTAAAACTAACAGTAATAATGATACTATTGATTTGATTATTGATTCATATACGCGATGAAAAATTTGGTGACAATGGGTCATTAGACATATATTTATCCATAGCTATAACAACATATAACAATATTCTAAGAGTAAATAATATTTTTAACATGAAGTAATCTAATCTAAATTATAGTACTATCTAATAAGATTTTATAATTTTTTATCAAACAATCTAGACATTCAGTTCCGTAATATCGACAACATCAAGAATGTGTACTTTCATTGTTGCAATTCTACTCATTTAGCAGAATTTGTATTAGAACCATGGAATTTAATAACATGGGCATCACATTTCTTATGATTAGTTTTTTTTTTAAAAAAAAACTACATTTTAGTTGTGATATGATAACTTTAATTGATACCTATTGAACAGCTTAACTAAAGGTCATTTAATAAGCAAAAATTACCTTGAAAGTTATTGTATAAACATTACTTTTTTATCTACTGATAGGTATCGAGGAAAATAAATTTTAGTTAAATATAGTTATATGGATATTTAAAGTGTCAACATCAGTCAGTCAGCTACAACGCAGGACCAGACACATATATGCATAGGTCCAAGTTGCCATGCCTCATTAACAAAACAAGATGAACACTGAATTCATAGGAGTGGTTAGGTCAAAGGTGGTAATATATAGGAGAAAGATTGCATATAAGGATACAGTACAGGAAGAAAGAATTAGTTAGTAGAAAGAAAGATATGAAATGATTTTAATCTCTTAGTTTAAGGGAAGACAGGGAGTGTGTGCACCGACGCCATTGTGATCGATTCTGAGCCATGTCACCAATAGTCTCCAACCATTGGTTACGATAGTCATGCGGACCCCAACCAAGTAGTCTGAATCTACCAACATGGCTCAGACTAGAAGTTAATGTCTTCAAGCACTGATGCCACGTTTTGGTCTGGCCGCCCCTAACTTTCTTCCAAACATCCCCAACACCGGTTAGCATTACATGTCATGGTAATCGGTGTTCAGGCATACGTGACACGTGGCCTAACCATCTCAGTCGATGATGATTCACAACCTCATCAACTGATTTACCGTCATTCCCTGATACCCTGCGTCTAACATCACTATTATTTGCCCAGTGATCCCAGCAGATGGGAGTAATATTTCTAAGGCATCTTTGATCAAATACTAGTAGCTTACGAGTATCTTCTACTCTTAATGGCCATGTTTCGCTGCCGTAAATTAAAACAGAACGAACTTCCGCGCAGTATACTCGTTTAATTGATCGAAGGATAACTCGCCTTCGCCATAGGTGACGTAAGTTGGCAAAAGCCAAACGAGCTTTTCGAATCCGTGCTGAGATTTCGTCAGACACCAACCCATTAGGGCTGATCAGACTTCCAAGATGAGTGAAGTTGTCGACGTGTTCGACTACTTCACTCCCTATCCTTAGTTCAGGTGTCGACACAGGCCAGTCTTGAAGCAACATCTTGCACTTAGAGGGGGGAAACGCATCCCAAACATTCTGTTAATGTTGCTGAGTGTTACCAAACGCCTGCATTTAATCAGCGTCTTCATCAAACAGGACTATATCATCTGCGTATTCGAAGTCAATAAATGAACCTCCTGGGATGAGAATAATTCCTGAAAATTCAGACGACGTGAACGTTATTTCCATCAGTAGGCCTTTGATGAAATTGAGCAAAAATGGAGACAGTGAACAGTCTTACCGGACACCAATTGAGGTTGCGAAATCAGATGACAGTTCGCCATAAGTTTTGACTCGACTGGTAGTGTTCGAGTAAAGGGCTTTCACAAGGTTTATGTACTTCTGAGGCACGCCTTTCAATGACAGACACTGCCACAAAATCTCGCGGTCTACGGATTCAAATGCTGCTTCTAAGTCTAGAAGGACCACCATTGTCGGTCGCCGATAAGCAGGCCTGTGTTCTAGTATCTGACGAATGGTGAATATGTGGTCGATGCAGCCACGACTAGGTCTGTAGCCAGCCTGATTTTTCGTGTTTGCAGTTCACGAGTCTTAGTTAGGCGCCCGATAATTATTGATGCTAGTATTTTAGATGATATGTTAGTCAAACTAATCCCTTTATGATTATCACAGGATGATTTTGATCCTCTCTTATATATTGGGACAATCAGTGATTGTGACCAGTCAGATGAGATTGCGTCCAACTCCCAGATTTTAGCTAAAATATTAGTCAACCTAATCGCTAAAATTGGACCACCATCCTTAAAGACCTCTGGAGCCAATCCATCTGAACCAGCTGCTCTTCTCCCTTTCAGATTAGCTGTAGCTTTCTGAACTTCAGCTAGCGTCGGGAGACCTACTTCAATATTCCATTCACGCTGTCTGGAAATTTTGGGTACCTCTAGAGTAGCTGAAGGCCATCTGAACTGGTCCTCAGAATGTTCCGTTCTAAACGTCTAGTCCTGGAGCAGATGAGAGTGTCGTCTTTTTCCGAAATAGTCTCACACTTAACTTATTAATTCGTTTCTTTTATTAGTCTGTAGAGCCGTCTAATGTTACTTACAGCCAACGCCTTTTCCATCTCTTTTGCTTTCGTTGACCACTACAGCTCACGGTCGTTCCTTAGACTTCTGCTTAATCTAGATCTGATTTGTTTTCGCTCTTCATTGTGTTCAGAGACTGATGGGATGAGTTTACGAGAATCCATCAGCGCAACAGACGTAAAAGAATACCATTGGTATTTTGTAACTCTGGTTTAAATCACAAACAGATGTCACTGCTATTTCCACAGCTGTTTGTATATCCTTCCAAGCAACATCTACGTAAGCTTCGTTTTCAGAACTACCTAAGTGTGATCTCAGTTGTTCCTGGAACCTACTTTTGGTTTTCTCATTACTCAGTTCAATTCTGATGGGTCTATTTAGTTTGGTTTTTCTGCACCCAGTAAGGCGCAAGCAGATGCGTGCCCGTATTAGAGCATGGTCGGAGTTCAAGCAGGTATTCCAGAATGAGCGACAATCTTCTATCGATCCTCTCCAACGATGACTGATGGCAATATGGTCTATTTGAGTTCATCGTTGGTTTTGGTGCGAGTGGTCGCCATGTTACACAATGTCTCTCCTTATACTTAAAATTAGTGCTTGCTAAACACAAACGATTGTCTGAGCACAGTTGCAGCAGACGATCACCATTACCTGTTCGCTGAACCGGAACACTATACTGCCCATCTAAATGTCTTTCTGTTTGGTTTAAGCCACCTACTTAAGCATCAAAGTCACCTGCTACGAGTACTATGTCTGAGCGTTTAGCTTTCTGAAGAAGTTCAGAGAGCTTTCTGTAAAAGTCATCTTTCACTTCATCCGGACTGCAGTGAGTGGGAGCGCAGGCAGAAACGACGAAAAGGCAACAACGTGTGTCCTTATCCTTCCGAGTTCTCACAAAGTTATTTAGCCGAACAGCACATAGGTGATTGTTATCAGGGATCCATTCTAATAGTGTTTGTTCTGCCCTCATACTGAGTGCTATCCCTACACCCACCAGACCACGGGAACTAGCCATCGGGTCACCAGATACACTGAGGGTGTATCTCATCGGGTCTCTGTTTCGGCGAGGTGAAGTCAAGTAAATGACCACACTAGGATCCTGTGTGTGTGTTTTGGAGACACAGCATACATCAATGGTACGAGATTGTAGGGTTTTAGCAAAGGAGGCCTGCTGACCGATTTGACATACGGTGTGTACGTTGAAGGCTCCAATGTGTAGTTTGGAGCGAGGTTTCAATAGATCTGGGACAGTGTTTTGCGCACTAGAATTGTTGGCCATGGTGACAATTGAGGAGGAATTCAAAATAGTTGAAAGTCGACGTAGGAGGAATGATAGGAATTGAAGAGAGAGATTGATTATGAATACAGTGGTCTTGAGTGCTGTTAGAGGTATGAGGACAGTTATCACTTCCCGGTTTCCAACACCGTGGAAGGGTTCTTCAGGAAGTACCTGAAAAGGAAATTGGATTAGAGGTGGTCTTAGAGACCTGAGAGTGTGACCGCAGTGCCCCTGTTACAACTGATGAAGTCGGTCACACACGACCTTTTTGTGAGTAATTTTCGTTATGCTCCGTATTTGTTGAGACCTTACCACCGGAGACGGATATCCGTAGGATAAGGCGAGGTGTGCATTTTTAGGGTCGACCTTTCTAACCCCACCCCTCTTTGTATGAAAGCAACATCGCTGTTATTCCGATTGGCTAATGGAAACTCCTTACTGCTGTCTCACCTTTGTACAGTCAGTAGTACAACTTCGCCTTCGGACCTTGGGTTTGTTGCTTTTAGTCTTACCGCTCTTCAACCGACCTGTCTGGCTCGTTGGGACCTTGAGAAACGATTGTTCCAGCCATTATATATCGATTGGTTCATTACGATAGGTAAGTCGGACCACCACGTCAAGGTAGCAGCAACGGTTGGGAAGTGTCAAGACACCTGGATAATTATTAGTAAAAGAAGTTTATGGAACGCTTCAATAATACAAACCCAGTATGCCACTAAATATTAAACTTTCAGACTTTTCGTGAATTATGCTACTTTTGAACCATTGATTTGAGATCTAATGATTTATACTTCTAACTTTCGTTTATTCTCATTATTTTTTCCGTTATCATAGGTTTATACTGAGAGTAAATAGATGTATACACTTTACACCTAACATTCTAATCACAAACAGGTGAGACGATTTCTCATCAGTCCGTACGCACTGCTCCATATTAAACGTGTCGAATCAATCATATTCAAGCTATGTGGTATGTTACACCTAGAACAATGAGGCAAACACAACGGCACGGATTCCTAACTTATATTAAGTTGTCATACTACTCTATTCTCACATAAGATGATCATCAGTTCACGGTGAAAATTAATTTTAAATTATCCACACCCATTTACAAAACACTTTTTGTAATTAATAATCCATTGTTCATTAGTGACTGTCTTCCAGATGAATCCTCGAATGTTTTAACAGAAATTCACAACTACTAAAGACAATCAAACTGCGTATGGGACAGATATACATAGATAGCGTAGACAGAGGATAGTGCTATATCACATATTGATCGAAGCTACGAATGTGTACCACTGGCTTTAGGTCAGACGCCTAAGTAAGTACTGATCGCCGCGTATCATAAAGGCAATTGGTTCAATTCTACATGGAATCATGAGTGATAACTGATGGAAAGGCTATGAGTAGGATAAAAAAGTTACATACTCTGCTTCTATTTCCAACAGTTTTTCAGCTAGTGCAAAAACATTCATTTAGACATTCATAAAAAGATGAAAAAAGCGTTTGGTTAGGCGTTGTTTCATGTCAAATTGATAAATAATTAGAGTGATATGGAATTCAAACGACCGTCCTTCAAGTTGTCATCCTGGGGCTAAAACGACACACATATAAAGTCTGTTCTTTAATTTGTTTCAAACATATATATTTCGGTTTGACTGCTCTTATTTTTACCAAAAAAATCATAAAATCTTAATTCTTGTAATTGTCAAGTGACAATTTGCTACAAATCAGTTAATTTTTATAGGTTAATCTCAATCAGTAATGGGATGAGAAACACTGTTTATTAAGGTTTTTATTAAAAAAAATAAGACAATCGATCATGGAAGAGTGTTGACCTTTATATTGAAAATTGTAAATAGCAATATCTTTAATAAAGATACTGTAGTAAATTTATAAGTATTTGGCTTACAGACACAAGGAAGCTATAGTTTAGTATATATATGTAAGTTACGATTTGCATCATAGACACCAACACAAAATGAATGTTATATTTTTGTGTGATAAAAAAATCAACACGAAACACAAAGTTTAATTTACACTTAATTGATAGAATAAACGTATTTGAATATTGAAGTAGTAAACATATCATACGATTCTAGAACAATATGTTGTTTACAAAATAAATACACTTGATAACAAAGCTTATTATCTTTGGTTTTTTCATAGATAAACTTCTTTAATTGATTACTGGTATAGATATTTATGTATTTATTTTCTTATTAAAATGAAAGATCTTCTTCCTGATCACATAAGAAGGGGTGACTATAAAGACACTATCTCTAACAGTGGTATTTTGAGAGGTACAGGTTTTAGTTTATGAAATAAAAGTGGCGAAACTATAATTTTTGAACGAACCAATCAGATTTAGGATAACACGTTTTGGATATTTGCGCAAAATTCATTCATCCGTTTGGCTAAATAGCGTCTTGGTATTTTAGTTGATGTCAGTTCGTGATAAAAACCCAAAATTTATTTCCTAACCCTAACTTCAACTGTAAATCATAATTGTAATTTCTCGCACCGGTTTATAACCTCAAGTCCTAGTTGATAGGTTTGTATTCTCAAGGTCACTACTTTAGCGTCACTCAAAGATCTTAAAGCGACTCACGTGCAAATGGGTTTATTCTCATTTAACTCAGTTAAGCCCTTTTGCTAACTTATTTAGCGGACAGAGACATCCGTACTATAACAATTTACTGTACCCTTATTATTTTGTGCTTGCATGAAATACGTATGCTTGAATATTGATTACTGCCTACGCATTTATTCACTCTGCTAGTCTTACTACTAACCGCTTATTCGATTCGATTACTCATTCATTTCACATGGTATATATATGTCCATGTTATTCATATTCAACACTCACTCGCTTACTCACTCATTCGCTCACACGCTCTCATCACGCTCTTGCTCTGGCCCTCGCTCGCTTGCTTGCCTTTCGGCACAACTCTTCTATGCTTGTTTAACGCATCTGTACATTTGGATATATGTGTGTGGTCTCGCAATAAACGTAATCAACACTTCGTATTTGCCTTCTGATTAATATACCGTTGGTACGTTATATAGAACGGTTATCAAGACGAATTGTATACGAAGTTAAGGATTATATCGGATACCGACCACCACATAATTGGCGATCCCGACGCGCGAACACGAAACAATCTTCAACGACATAACCCAATTCCTAAAATCCAACGTACTCGATTACAATTGTAACTATCATTTGGATTATAATTATAACTGTGGATTTATTATCTCATTATTTTAATTACACGTACATTATCTCACAAACATTATTGAACATAACGATAATATTCATAGTAAACAACGATATTTTACAAACAATTGATATTTTGGTGCAATTTAGTAAGTCCGTTCTTTGTTATAAATTGTACCATTTGTTTTTATCATTGTTTTTATCGACTCACTTTTCTCTGTGACATTCGCATTATATTTGTGTAATTTTTGATCTTTATAAATATGTCTTTAAGTAACGATACAATAGAACTTTCCCAAACGCCGTCCGTGAGGTCCATTAATGTAACTATTCCTCCTTTTAAGGTCACAGATCCTCAACTTTGGTTTATCAGACTTGAACATTACTTTGTAGCTAATCGTGTTCATACACAGCGAGATAAATTTGGCCACGCGAGCTCGCTACTTCCAGATGAAGTAGCAGATAATGTACGAGAGATTTTAATCAAGCCAGACATAGAAAAGCCATACGACGCATTAAAACAGGCAGTGATTAAAGCCGTCTCATTAAGCGACCGGCAAGCCATCGAACAACTTCTCAGTCAAGTGCAGATAGGAGATAGGACTCCATCTCAACTAAAAAACTATATGAGAAGCATAATCGATGACAGAAAAGTAGATAAAAACATATTTTATCAGTTGTGGTTACGACGACTTCCAGCGAACGTGCAGCAGATCCTTGCGGTTGAGGACAGCGATGTCGATATAGACAACATTGCTAAAATAGCCGATAGGATTTATGAGAGAATGAAACAAACGAGTCCGCAAAGGCATAGTACCACAATAGATGGACGAATCGATGCATTACAAAAGGAGATTAATGTTTTATGCCACAAGCTGACGAAACTAAATCAGAGCGATACGCAAAGAGGATGGTCACGAAGTAGATCGAGGGAAAGAAGTCGATCACGTTCTAGGAGACGCTCAGCTCCTACAATATGTTGGTACCATCAAACTTTCGGCGATAAAGCTCGAAACTGTAGACCACCATGTAAATTCAAACGACCACACCGATTGTCGATAACCGCCGCAACAACTACAACAGCTCCTAGAAACAGTCGTTTATTTTACGTTCAGGATAGAGTAACAGGCGCTCAATTCTTAGTGGATACGGGAGCAGAAGTAAGCGTCGTGCCGCCAGTAAGTAACGAAACACGAAATATCGATACAGCGCTAACGCTTAAGGCAGCAAATAAATCCGATATAAAAACATATGGCAAGCGAAAAGTAACCTTGAATTTCGGTCGTATTACCTCATTCCGCTGGGAATTCATTATCGCAGATGTATCCGTACCTATAATTGGTATTGATTTCTTAAAGAATTTCGACTTACTAGTGGATACCCGACGAAACCGGCTCGTGAACGGCGACCATTCAGTAGTGATAAGAGGAGTGACGACTGATCACGCATCCATGAATTTAGTAGTGTCAAAAGACAAAAGCGAGCCATATAGATCGCTTCTAAACGAGTATGCCGATCTGACGAAGGTATCATACGATAACAGAGATCTTAAACATACGGTACAGCACCATATTATAACGAAAGGTCCACCGACTAAATCAAGACCACGAAGGCTAGACCCGAAAAGGTTGAATGTCGCGAAACGAGAGTTCGAAAAGTTGATGAAGCTTGGTATCATAAGACCTTCTAATAGTCCCTGGGCGTCCCCATTGCATATGGTTTCGAAGAAGAATGGGGAAATCAGGCCATGCGGAGACTATAGAGCTCTTAACAAACAAACGATAGCAGACAGATATCCGATACCACATATCCACGACATGACTACCAATATGGAAGGTGCCACGATATTTTCGAAAATCGATCTCGTTCGAGCTTATTACCATATTCCCGTAGCGGCGGAAGATATATCTAAAACGGCTATAACTACTCCATTCGGGTCATTCGAGTTTTTGCGAATGCCCTTCGGATTAACTAATGCAGCCCAAACCTTCCAAAGATTCATCGATCAAGTCGTCAGAGGTTTGACAGGAGTTCACGCATATATCGACGATTTATTAGTAGCTAGCACCACTAAAGATGAGCATATACAACAACTACGGCAATTATTTACGCGACTCAGAGAACATGGCATTTCTATAAACATTGAGAAGTGTGAATTCGGAAAAGAGTCTTTACAGTTTTTAGGTCACAATATAACTTCTCAAGGCATCACACCAGTAGCAACAGAAGTCGACGCCATTAGGAATTATCCTCTACCCGACTCATGGAAAAAGTTACGCAGATTTCTCGGGTTAATAAATTATTACAGACGATTTATCCCGAATTGTGCGTCAATATTGCAACCATTAACAGATGCGTTACGCGGACACGCACGGACATTCCAATTATCACCAGACGCGATTCAAGCATTCGAGCACGCTAAAAAAGCACTAAATAAAGAAGTGACACTAACTAGACGAAAGAGCGAAACACCGTTAGCTATCATGACGGATGCATCAGACGTAGCGGTAGGAGCCGTTTTACAACAATTAGTAAATGGCATATGGGAACCGCTCTCATTTTTTTCGAAAAGACTGAATCCGACACAAACAAGATATAGTACTTTCGGAAGAGAACTCTTAGCAATCTACTTAGCAATAAAACACTTCCGTCATATGGTCGAAGGCATAAGTTTTACCGTCTATACAGACCACAAACCACTAACGAAAGCGTTAAGTGCAAAGCAAGACAATTATTCTCCGAGAGAGATCCGACAATTAGAGTTCATTTCACAGTTCACGTCCGACATACAGTACGTTAAAGGACAAGAAAACGATGTGGCTGACGCATTGTCAAGAGCAACGATAAGCACACTTATGGCAAGTGGAATTGATTATAACGGTCTGGCAAAGTTGCAGGAGAGAGACATCGAACTAAATAAACTCAGATCCGGTGGCACAACATCATTAGTACTCGAAGAGGTGCGGTTTGGTAACACGAAAGTAATTTGCGATACATCAACAGGCCGACCGCGACCATTTATCCCGAAAACGTTGCGACACAAAATATTCGAAAGCATGCACAACATGTCGCACCCAGGAATAAAAGCCACGATAAAGCTGATTAGTGAACGATTCGTATGGACAAACATGAATCACGATGTACGTAATTGGACACAGGCATGCATGAAGTGCCAAAAAGTTAAGGTACATCGTCATACTAGCTCTGCAGTGGGTCCGTTTTCGCACCCAGACACTAGATTTGAACATATACACATCGATATTGTAGGACCACTGCCCGTTTCAAATGGATACAACTATATCTTTACATGCATCGACAGGTTTACACGATGGCCGGTAGCAGTACCGATAAAAGACACCTCAGCTGAAACGGTAGCCAAAACCCTAGTTGAAAATTGGATTTCTTACTACGGTGTACCAACGATTATCACAACTGATAGAGGAGCACAATTCGAAAGTCGACTCTTTCAGCAGCTTACAGAACTCCTCGGTATTAAACGAATCCGAACGACATCGTACCATCCAATGGCAAACGGAATGGTCGAACGCCTACATAGGCAATTAAAAGCGTCCCTTACAGCCGTCATCGTTAACAACGATTGGTCTAATAAACTTCCCCTAGTAATGTTAGCTCTAAGAGCAACAATTAAACAAGACATGGGATGTTGTCCAGCCGAGTTAGTTTACGGAACTACTCTACGATTACCCGGAGAATTTTTCACTTCAAGTAAAAGTGTCCCGACTGATGTAACCGGCTATGTGCAACGCCTGAGAAAGCACATGAGCGATTTAAAAATAACACCTCCCAGACCACAACAACGACGAGTATTCATACCACAGGAACTACATAGCAGCACTCACGTATTCATTAGAAGAGATAAAGTACAACCACCTCTTCAACCGAGTTACGACGGCCCATTTAAAGTGATAGAGAGGACAAATAAAACGGTTACCATAGAAAAAGCTGGGAAGACAGATGTAATTAGCATCGATCGAGTAAAGCCAGCTTTCATCGATAGCGATAATCAATCAACAAGTACAGACTCATCTAAGATGGTCACACCAGCGAAACACGAGTCCCAAAAATCATCAACGTTAACTCAACAAAAAGACAAGACTCCGATAACAACAAGATCTGGCCGCAGAGTAAGATGGCCCCAACATTATGTCGCTACAATTTTCTATTAATAATAATCTACTATTTGGAATATTAATTATAACTTCTACTTCATTGTATACACATGCATTATTAAGCTCATGTTATACGCTATAAAACTCAACGTATCTTATGTACCCTTACACTTATGCGTATAATTTTTGTTTAAAATGTAAAGACAATACCTCATTCCTTCTATTTTTTGCTATTATTTTATGTAACCTCACGGACGGGCACAAACCAAATGTACAGCACACACTAACTTCATCTTAATTTTGTATAAGCCATTTTTTCAAACAATTGAACTACTCTATTCAGTCTACTATTTTTTGTGTGCAAACACAGACATTTTCCATATATCTTTGTTTGCAGGGGGGAGCTATTATAGCGACTCACGTGCAAATGGGTTTATTCTCATTTAACTCAGTTAAGCCCTTTTGCTAACTTATTTAGCGGACAGAGTCATCCGTACTATAACAATTTACTGTACCCTTATTATTTTGTGCTTGCATGAAATACGTATGCTTGAATATTGATTACTGCCTACGCATTTATTCACTCTGCTAGTCTTACTACTAACCGCTTATTCGATTCGATTACTCATTCATTTCACATGGTATATATATGTCCATGTTATTCATATTCAACACTCACTCGCTTACTCACTCATTCGCTCACACGCTCTCATCACGCTCTTGCTCTGGCCCTCGCTCGCTTGCTTGCCTTTCGGCACAACTCTTCTATGCTTGTTTAACGCATCTGTACATTTGGATATATGTGTGTGGTCTCGCAATAAACGTAATCAACACTTCGTATTTGCCTTCTGATTAATATACCGTTGGTACGTTATATAGAACGGTTATCAAGACGAATTGTATACGAAGTTAAGGATTATATCGGATACCGACCACCACAATCTCCATAACTTATTGTTTCACCATAAAAATTTCTACTTTGTAGATACTCTCTGTTAATGCCAAATACTATAGTATACATATATAACGAAAATAAGAAACTAACTTTGTATTATATAAAGAGTTTCTAATCTTTTGATTTGTTATACTTGATGATAATTCAGCAACCAATAATTTTAATGCACGAACTTCCGATTGAAGTATCTATAATTGGAATTATTTTAAAAGAAAGAAAACATCCATGTCATATGGAGATATGAAGTAATTTTAAAAAAAAAACAATGAACCATTAGTACAACGCAGAAGACCCATTTCACTTGTTTAAATAACAGTACAGTAACAAGCTTGTGCTCAAGTAGATATTGATATGGACATGGTAATAGTATAAACATAATTTATTTTTGTAAATTCTATCTATATCAAACATACATTTTATTGAAAATTCGACTGTGATTTTAGAGTTCAATTGGTTATGATAAACAGATGTTTTTCACACAAAACATTTACCGTATAAATATGAGGTATGATTTTAAACCTTGTCAATAAAAAATAAAGCCACTTAACTTTATGATCTAAATAAATAAAAAAATAATCTCCCGTTGGTGATGAAACCATTTTTATATTATATAACATTCAGAGGAAGTTGAACTTATGTTTTCTTATTTGCCTTTTACTTTAAATGTTCTTAGAGTTTGCTTCGTCAAATGGAAATGATTAAATGTTGATACTTAATATTAGCGTTTCATATATCATCGTTAGTACGTTTAATTGCATTTTCACGTTAATTGGGGACCAGTAACAGTGAAAATTAAAGTATACGCCTTATTCTACTTTGAAATCAACTTGATGTACTTAGATATCTTATAAATATTAGTGTTACCACCGCAACTCAAATAAAATAACCAATTTGAGCACCCTATGGTTTTCTTGTCGTGTCTGGTCCCATGTCAAGCTCATATAGGTTATTCTAACTTCTGGATGGACCGATTTTGACCTTATCGACTATTCGCTTACTAACCGTGACTGTTCTTATATGAGCGTATGTGTCTTCCCTATCCTAATCATCACATGTCTGTAACTTATTTTTGATCTGACTATAAATACCGAGTCAAACTTGATCAAATCCGATTAACCTTGGTGATATATGCAATTAAACGGGAGATTTATGTTCATAGCGTCTTTCTACGGTCAAGCTGGAGTCAGATACTGGGCCATAAAGTCTTAATAAGCTGTAAAGCTAAAACCATCATTTATATGGAAACAACATTAACACATCAGTATCATAGTCGGTGTGGTTATAAAAATAAAATTCCGAAAATTCAATTCTATTAACAACTGATTTTATTTTGGTGACAGAATACCATTTCGAGACGTAATGAATTGTGTGGTGAATTCAAGCCTTATTTTGATCACAAACAGAATAGAATGGAACCATATTTATTAGAATAATTCGTAGTTCAAAGTAGAATATTTTTATTGTACTACAACAAATTCATATTTAATTTTTCGATTTTTCTTATTTCATTAACCAAAAGTACCGTATCAATTTCAAATTTCATTCATATCTATCAACTCAATGTCTTTTTTAAAGACATATTTCGCTGATTCTATAATGTTCTATACAGTTTGCTCAACATTCCCTATCCCAGAAGTTTAACACTTCCAGAATTAAAAACTAATTTATTGTGTACACATAGTTCCCTTTATAAAATGAATTCATATTATTCTGTATAACTCTTTGTAGTTGTTCTATTTAATCTTTGTAAATGACTAATTCTGAGTGGTGTTTTGATAGCAGGATGAAAATTGCATAATTCCTTCCGACTGGCAAGCACCAATAATTTTGTTACGTGAATAACGACTAATTGTAAAGCAATTTTAGGAGGAAAGACACTTCCTGTTCACTTCAACGAAAAGAGGTTCAGAGAGGCTAAAATTGCAACATCGTAACTAAGCGTTAATTTTGTAGATCACTGGACCATAACTTCATGATAATGTCAAATCATAATATCACGTCATTTAGGTTAGTGATAATATCTTTTTATTTTCATGGATAGCTATGAGTCAGTCAGCATTACCGACTACATAGTATTTCAATATTTTATTTTTAATAACCAATTTGTTCAATTTTCTACAAGATTTACACATATTAAATTCAAACACAACTATATAATGAATAAGATTACCTCATTTTCTTGAATTTTCTCTTTGCTTGTCTAACGGCATAATGTTCTTTAGATAAGGCTTCATGGACCTGTTGATAAACAGAGTAAATGAATGGTTAGTTTTGAGTTGATAAAATGGCGAATCCATTCTAATAGTGTTTGTTCTGCCCTCATACTGAGTGCTATCCCTACACCCACCAGACCACGGGAACTAGCCATCGGGTCACCAGATACACTGAGGGTGTATCTCATCGGGTCTCTGTTTCGGCGAGGTGAGGTCAAGTGGATGACCACACTAGGATCCTGTATGTGTGTTTTGGAGACACAGCATACATCAATGGTACGAGATTGTAGGGTTTTAGCAAAGGAGGCCTGCTGGCCGATTTGACATAGGGTGTGTACGTTGAAGGCTCCAATGTGTAGTTTGAGCAAGGTTTCAATAGATCTGGGACAGTGTTTTGAGCACTAGAATCGTTGGCCATGGTGACAATTGAGGAGGAATTCAAAATAGTTGAAAGTCGATATAGGAGGAATAATAGGATTGAAGAGGGAGGTTGGTTATGAATACAGTGGTCTTGAGTGCTGTTAGAGGTATGAGGGCAGTTATCACTTCCGGTTTCCCCCACCGTGGAAGGGTTCTTCTGGAGGTACCTGAAAAGGAATTTGAGATGCGCACTACTGAGGAGTCCCACACTAGAATGAAACGGCCATCCAGTGCTTTCGGGCTTTCCATAGTGGTCTAGCTTCAATTGACTCATGATTTCAATCTGTGAATTTTCTAAAATCTCCACAAACCCCTTCTGACAAAAGTTATTCGTTAAGCGATGCTCATTAACTGAGTGATTAATAATAACCCTTTATCTATTTCAACCACATGACCATCGAAAAAAAAATTACAATATATATTTAGTTTCTTTTCACTTACCATTCTGTTTGCTTCTTCAAACAAAGTAGCATTGAGTTCCATGCATTCACTATTCATACGTTCAATGTAAGATTTTAAACCGATATTTTCTTCGGAAGTAAGTTTAACTTTTTCTTCTAAGCTAATCATATCATTACAAGTCTAAAAATGAGAAATAATGATTGAAGAGTAATGAATACGTATTCAAAATTTAAGGAGAAAATGAGAAGAAAGTATCTGTGATGATATACAACAGAAATTTTATAGATATGGCCTTTGATCTTGTTAAGGTTGGTTTCAGACTGGAAAACAAGTAAGGAAGTTTGACTGACTTATCATTGATAACGATAGTAATATACAAAAATACATATTGTTGTTTATTTTATCCATATTAAGTCATTAAAAGAAAACAGTATAGAGGGTCAATTTTACCAACGATTGTCTAATTGCTTAACATTCATTAACGGACATTCATAACAATGGTCTTAATATTACATTTCTCACCGTTGAGTCCTCTGTTCAACACCTATTATATTTACATCAATTTAAACATCAAGTTAGTGTGTCCAACGTTGAAAAAGAATATAAACCCTTACTTCCCTAATGAGTTACAATTACCGATTGTTGTCACCTCCATTAATATGAGTATTTCCTTCCTTAATTTTTGAACAACAGTCAAACTTAAATATTACAACGATATTTCACTTCTGAAAATACTTTTGCACATTTTTATTCTATCTTCTATTTTTAACTGCTGTCTACATAAAATGTTCCTCTACTCAAAAATCAATTTGACTAGTCAGTCTAACAAATCCGATACAGACTTTATACAGCAAATCTAGGTGAACAACAAGTTTATTTACTTACCTATTTAACAATTAATATTTGTGCTATTTTTAAGGTCACTACGTGTAAATCAATGACCAGATGATTGTTACAATAAACGGTCAGCAAGAGAATGTAAGAGCCTATTTATAAATAGTCGATCAATTCACACATTAGTACAATTTTTGATATTCTAGACCTTTAATTTTTCTCATTCCTATTATACCACAGGTGAAGATACACACAAATAAACATAATAGTTTCTGTGTTTTCTTGATGCCCTATTGCATCATATATATTTTGTATAACAAATAAATATGATTTATTATACATCAAGTCATTTATTTTAAATAAACCGATTGGTTTATAAAACTTAGTTATGTAACGCATTCATGAAGACTCACATGTTAACAAATGATCCTGAGTCATTTCGTCCGAATTCTCCAACCACTGATCTCGGTTATCACGCGGACCCTAACCAGGTATTCTGCATCAACTTATGTGCCTCAGACCAACGGTCAATAACTTCATGGACTGTTGCTACGATTTCGTTTAGTCGTTCGTCGAAATACGTGGTGGTTAGACATATGTAATACATGTCCTACATACCTCGATCGATGAAGTTTGAATATCATATAGATCGACTTCCCACCTTTGCTTAGATCTAAGTGATCAGAGCCTAGTGGTCTTTCACGTTTCATATTACCCATAACCTTTTCGACATCATTAGAAGTTGTTAAATTTGTGTCAATCAACTATTCAAGTTTGTTAGAAAAAAGCGTAACTGGAGAATTGCTAGAGGTCATTTGAACTGTCCCTAATGTGTTCTACCTATCCATATAATATCCTAGATTGAGAGTGAATGACAGTTTTGTCTTTTTCTGACATAGTCTTCCTTCCTTTTTAATATCAGTTTCTTTGATGTTGTCTTGTGTTTGTAAAATCACTAAGGATATTTTAAACACTAATAAGCTTGGAACAAAAAGAAATGCAGTAATGAATTATTCCTATACATTTTTATTACATTTATAGTTACTGATACATAATATCGTGTTACTGACATCATTTTTCTCATTATTATTATTATCATGGTGTTTGTCTTCGAATATAGTTTGGTGATAACTGTCTTCTGAATTACTATCATTATCATTATTGTTATCATTAAACGAAGCGTGAACACAGACAATAAAAATAGACAAATAAAATGTAAAAGTAATGAAAATATAGATTCTTATCGATAAAAATGATAATAAATCTTGCGAATTAGGAATTTCATGAGATTTTTAGTAATTCACTCTGTTCATTTTTATAGAACTAAATGAATTGAATTCGTTGACGATGATGAATTTCTCATTAAGAGGTGATATGATAATTTACTAAAAAACAATTTTTTAATGAAGCATAATCTAGGACTTTAGTTTGGTCTAATTGGAAATAATTAAGATTAAGTTTTAACCATCATTCTACTATAGCATTGAAATCTATAATGATTTACCAACTTTTAATTTAACCTTTAACTAATACTACTGTGATGTGAGCCACTTATTTCCACATAAGTAGTATATAACGCTGGTCAAGGACGGAATATATTTCAGTAGAAGATCGAGAAGGAAAGAACACGAACAGAAAGCAGTTGGTATGGAAATATATGAACAATGAAACCTGAGACAATGGACTGATATCTACAGAAGGAACAGTCAAGTTTGAGACAATGAATTGATATTTTGCAAATTAACTATTTTCAATATGGTTCTCAGATTTTAGTGAGATGTTCTGTAAATTTGTGCTCGAATACATTCAGTTGTCCCCACTCGTGTTCTTATTCACTACACTACTACTTTGTCTCACTATAATCAAGTCGTTTAAGTTTTAACCGATAAACAATTGCGACCGGTTTTGATAGGTGAATTTATTAATCTAGTAATCAAATATTTTTCTAATATAAAAAACAATAATCCATTGAAGACGTATGATCGGTTAGGACATTATTTTTATTATCAGTTAAAGAGTAACATTTCATAGTTACATGTTTGTAGAGAAAAACATTTATGTCTCATTTGCTTAACATTTGGTAACTGCTTATAACAGAATATTACTATATTCAATCGTTTTATCCATATAACTCGCCTGTTTTTTATAAACCGTAAGGTAAAAGAAATTATATGTAATTTATATCAAAGAGTTGAGATAATAGAAAGCCAAACTATACTGACTACTCTAAACCATTTAAGCCATTGTATTGATACCCTGATGCTTGTGAGCGAAGGCGCACACTTTGTACTAGTTTTCTATGTGCAACAAACGATCATGAGACATAATTGATGAATTTAAATGACAAAATACAAATTTATATATCCTATCATATAAGTCATAGGAGTACTGACGAGAGCTAGTTAAACGATCGAGTGGAAATTAATATTTGACATAAAGTTTGAAAGAAGTAATGTAAGTCACTTGACAAAATTATATTGTTACATATATTGTAGACTATTACCGCTAAACTATAGACTGCTGAAATTTCGGTCTCAGTGAAAATAAATCGAAGTTCAGCTAAAGTTGGTTAATCTAAAAGATGATTAGTACTCAGTGAAATCGACGTGAGTTGAGCTTAACTATGTAGGAGAATGTAGGTTTACTCATTAAGAATAAATAAGAATGAAACAAAAATATGCGAAACCTAGTAGCATAGTTGTTCTTTATTAAATACAAAACAACAATGATCAATCACATGAATCAAAAAGTAAACAGTTATTAAGAAATCCGATTTTAAAAACTAAAAAAAACGTAATGAAAGTGTAGTATCATTAAAAAGAAACTAACCCTTATTGATAACAATTGAATAACATTTTATTACAACACTATACACGAAATGGTTGAAAAATTTAATGAGTTCCGATTTTCAGAAATAAAACTGTATATTATGAACATTGAAAATTGGTATAGGATCGATTTTCATGAAATTAAAATGTAGTTTATGCGTTTCAATCATATTTAATAGTATGTACAAACATACCACATTAATTAGTATAAAAATGAAACGACTCAGGTTACAAAATTTTACGATAATACATGCTTAAGGTGTGTAAACAATATGATTTCTTAAGTTTAGAGAGGGAGGCAAATATTGATTTTTTAAACAGATGTCCGTATTTTTTTAAGAAGATATGATTTTGCTGTAAGACGGGCGCTCCTTGATTCCTTAAAAAAGTGGATACAAATGGAACTCGGGAGGCCTTTATACCACCGAACTTATAGTTGTTTCAAATCGGTTGTAAGAGGCTGAAGGCTTTATTAGTCATCACATTAGGTGGTGATCATGGTTATTCAAGCATCGCTCTCATGAGTTGTTGCTTTCATTTATTCACCGAGCTGCCTTGGATGAGGTGAGAAATAGACTGGTTAGTGGGATTTAGCAAGTGGTTCATGACCTTCTTAAACATCCTTCATGTTAATCATCGTTATGGCCTCCTATGACTTCGATAACGTGAACCAGTTAGTCCAAGGGCATGTTATACTGAGCGAGTGATACATTATTTTTTGGTTATCATACATATACCTAGCCTCGCAAAAGTAAAAGGCTAACACTTGATAAGTGCTCTTTTTCGGGAGAGGGTAAAGTGTTGATCACGGTTATTGAACAATTTTATAGAGTAATAACTTCAAACTAGTAGTCATATTATATCACATCCTTTACATATTACTAAGGACATCTGGACTAAGAACTGATATACACCTATTATGCTGAGTAACAAGAATCAACAGATCTGACTGATTCATTTTATTCTGAATTACTATTGATTTTTGTTCAACTATTGCATTACTTATCACCTAATTTTTTTATCCTACTACTATGTTTGATGATCTAGAATCTCCTCTTACATATTATATCTATTTAAAACTGCCTTTAAATGTTTTCAATCTCATTACATTTATTCGAATCGTCACTTCACTTCTTATCAGTATGTTAACTTTATGATAATTTTGATTTTATAATATTACAGGTTGTATGCATCACCCAACAAGATCCTGATGAAATAAAATGAATCGATATTATTATCCTCAATTCTTTTTTCTGACTCTTAAGAAAATATTATCATTGGGGAGTTATGTTTATGACTGATGTGGTGAAAAACACAAGCATCAATCCCATTTACTTTATAGTCTATTTCTACTGCATCATTTTGTATGTGACTGAAAATAAAAACAGGAACTCTTGTTGATTACTCTTATTCGAAAAATCTTTACCTACCACCAGTTATTTGAATATCAACAGTTGCAAGTAGAAAGCTATAAACATATAGGTGTATATAAAAATCATAGATTACATGAAATCAATTATACATCATTTTAAAGTGTATGGGACTTCAATTTTAACTAGCTAGTAATTATAAATATGATAAACTTATAGTCTTATGACACTTTTTTGTTCTTAGAGATGTGCACTCTATTCCTCCTACTAGTGGTCACATGTATAACAACTTGTCATACAGTTTTATGAGTTATTTGGTGGTATACTGAATTGTTTGTGTAGTATTCATGTATATTGTCAATGAATAAATGTGATTGTTAAGTCCTAAACAAACATTTAAAATATTATTGAAATCATGGAACGATCAATGTCAGACCACCACTGAAGGCCTGAAAGCATTGTAAGACCGACTCGTCATAGTATGGGACTCCTCATCAGTGCGCATCTGCAACCCCGGACGCAGGAATCTAACCCAGGACCTTTGGTCTCTCACAAAAGCTTAAACTCTAAACCACTAGCCGGCATCTAACGGTACCAACGTCTAGCTTTAACCAATTCACGATGTTGCGCGACCATCAGAGTCCACGAGAGACCAAAGGTCCTAGGCTCGAATCCCGCGTATGGGACACCAACTCAGGCCTGTTATCCCTCGTGGAGGAGGGTACGCCACCCACCAGCACACTACATCCAACTGTCCTGGGTAATCTTTTTAGTTGTTTCCATTTGCTATTCTTCCTTTCGATATTCGCTTCCAATTCTGGACACATTGTGTTCGTTGGTCTTCCGCTTTTCTGTTTCCTTTCAAGATTCTAAGCGCTCGCCTTGTGATGCGGTTTGGTGATTTCCGTAATGTATATCCTCTCCACTCCCAACGTCTTTTCCTAATTTCTTTTTTTAACTGGAAGCTGGTTTGGTCTCTCCCATAGTAGTCTGTTGCTGATGGTTTCCAGCCAACGGACACCGAGTATCTTGCGTAGACAATTGATTATGGATGGTTGTACTTTCTTAATGATAGTTGTGGTTGTTCTACACGTTTCAGCTCCGTACTGTAGGACTGTCTTAACGCTCGTATTGAAGATTCTGACTGACGTTGGTTGAAAGTTGTTTTGAGTTCCATATGCTTTCCAACTGTAGGAAAGCAGCTCTTGCTTTGTGAATCCTCGCGTTTATTTCCGCATTTTATCCTCTTTGTTCATTGATGATGCCGCTGACCAGGTACGTGAAAGATTCCACATCTTCCAGAGTTTCTCCACCAAGTGTGATTGGGTTAGTGTTCTCCGTGCTGTATTTGAGGATGTTGCTTTTCCCGTTGTGTGTTAGGGCCCACTACTGCAGAGGTTGCTGCAGTTTCACTGGTTGGCTTGACTTGCATATGTTGGTGTGTATGGGATAGAGTAACCAGATCATCTGTAACGTCCAAATCACCTAGTTGCATCCAGGCTGTCCATTGTATTCCGCGCTTTCAACCAGATGTCGAGGTTTTCATAATCCAGTCGAGCACTAGAAGAAAGAGAAAGTGGGAGAGTAAGCAGTCTTGTCTGACTCCCATCCTTACTTGGAATGAGTATGTCGACTGTCCTCCGTACATCATTTTGCAGCGTAGTCTGTCATATGACTTCCGTATGATGTTGACGATCTTCTCCACTTCTCACTTCATAGTGTCGAATAAGGTTTCATAAGGTGCTTCGGCCCACACTGTCAAATACTTTCTCACAGTCAAGGAGGATGATGTATATTGACGAGTTCCATTCAATTGATTGTTCAACGATGATCCATAATGTGGCGATTTGGCCTGTGCACAATCAATCCTTACGTAATGCGGTCTGTTGATCTGGAGGTTGATAGTCTACGGAGTCTTTCATCCAGTTCAGCGACACTGTCGAAAACCGTTCCTGGCACTGACAACAGTATGATGCCTCTGTAGTTCTCACATTTGCTCAGATCTCTTTCTTTGGTATCTTGATGAATTGTCCTTCTTTCCAGTCTATCTGTACTTTTCCTTCCCCCCAAATCTCCCTAAATGGGGTGTGGAGCATGTTTGTAGTTACTTCTATGCCTGACTTCAGTGCTTCAGCTGGTATGTTGTCAGGTCCTCTCGCTTTCCCACTCTTGATTTGTCTGATGACCATTGTGATTTTTTCGGTTATTAGTAAAGTGACATCTATGGGGAGATCTGTGTGTGCTGCTTCGATGTCCCTTGGATTCAGTCCAACTGGCCTATTCAAGTCTTCCACTTATCTGTTCCTCTGTTCTTGAAACTTAGTGGTTGGATTACCTTAATTATCCTTGACCGGTTTCTCGAGTTTGCTTTATTTCCCTACCAGCTTCTTCGTTGTGTCATATAACTATCTTATATTTCCTACTCTTGTAGATTTTCTGCTGCATTACATTATCTCAAATAACAGAATTAAACAGTCTTTATAATGAATGGGTCAGTAACTATGGTAAATTAAATGATAAGGTTTAATTAATTTCTGTAAAGAAAAAAATGAGTGATTAATATTCTGTTTTTAAAAGAATAAACTCAGGATACTTCACAAAACTGACACTGTCACTAACCATCGATTATTTATTTGGATTGTTTTGTCTATTGTTATCAATGTATTTTCTTACGAAACATTATCCGTACACTTTGAAATCAGTTATATTTTTAAGTAATGTCACAATGTTGATTTTATGTATTAAATGCGTGTATGTATTCAACTGTGGATGAGTGCGAATAATATGAATAAAAAATCTCTTGCTTTATAAATTGAACAAGTAGATCATCAAAAAGGACGAAGATGTATTAGCGAAAATAATTTTCTTTTCGACAGCATCACTTTCTGAAGTTGTACAATAGTATTTGTAGGTAATTTTTATATGTAGTAGTCTATAGTGAAAAACGGAAGTGTCGCAAAATCATGGAAGATATTCAAATATATTCAAGTATCGAGTGTCAATGTTAATGTAAATGTAATGGTGGTGCACAATATAGTCAACATTGCCGAAGGATTTCAAGTACTGAATAAAAATAAGTATTGGATAATTTAGCAAGTAGTCAAAAATTATCAGGAACACAATTATATGAACGAAGAACATTTTTTTCAATAATTTCTTATCAGGTTCTGCAAGTATATATCCAAATTAATAATCCATAAAATTGGCCAGGTTTAAGGCAAAGTACATCATTTAAAATTGTAACATGTGAATCAAGGATTGTTTGTCATATAAAATCAAATCAAATCGTTAATGTTGGGATGACTACTATGAAGTGTTAACTCGAATCAGTTTATGGGTGAAATGAAATTGTGAAATAAATGATCAGAATAAATATGATCAACATGGGGTGAGAGTGAATAATCTATTTACAAATCGAAAATTATGTGATATGTAGAATAATATGAATTAGGCAAAAATTAGCAGATAGGGGTGGGTGCCGAATGAATTTCTCAAGAAGGTTAGCAAGTGTAATAATAATAATAATAATAATAATGCCAGTGGTAAGATGTTTGGTTAAGATAAGTTTAGGATATAAAATGAACATTGATCAAATTACGCTACCATATTATAAAATTACTTATTAACTAGTTGGGCCCGAAGTTGGCCAGGGTAAAAGGAGCGGCTGATGAGCCCGAATATACAAATTCCTCGAGCATCTGCCAATATAACTTACTCCACAGAAGCAGTTGAATTGATATATATAGAAAAAAGTGGCTAGTCTAGGCGATTAATCGTTCAACCTTGAAGTGGTCATTGGACGTATGGAAAACAATAATTGTAGTTTACCTGCACTAAAAGTTATTTGGATTGATCTGCGCAACTTCAGTCTTAGCATTTCACTAGATGCATCGCCTCTAAATTGTAAGCTTATATACAGGGGCTTTTAGTTCATGGTTAGGCATTCCTTATGCTAGATAAGGTAAACTTTAGCTAAAATTAGTAATAACAATTCATTACGTCTGATTTACAGATCATGGGCGCGCACTGCTGAGGAGTCCCATACTAGGATGAAACGGCCGTCCAGTGCTTCCAGGTTTTCCATAGTGGTCTAGCTTCAATTGACTCATGATTTCAACTATTGAAATTACTAAAAATCTCCACAAAACCCCTTCTAAAAATATAACTTTAATCAACATTGGTAAACAGCCTTATTTAACAAAACATAAATCTATTTCTAAAGTCACATGCTTATATATAATAGAGGTCAAAAATTATAACTTCTCTCTATTTTACAAAATAAACATCAAAAAATGTTATATTCTTTCTTAAGAATAAAGAATTGTTTTCTATGGATGTAAATACATTTTTGTAGTACGATGTGTATGTATCCAAAGAATTTTGCTTAATATATTATTTACATATAGTTATTACAGCTGTGTAATTCTTATGACAATAATTATTGTGACGTCACATTATGAATATGAATTTCAGAAAAAAAAATGAGGAACTAAGAAATTAATTTGCTAGTTTTGTTTTCTCTTTTATCTAAACCATCAACGTGTGTACTTATTCAAAGTAAGATTTCAATATTATTACAGATTTCCATAGTTAATAACTGTATATATACGTAATTTCTTTCAGTATCTGACCTGTTTAAATTCATGGCTAAGCTTTGAATTAAAGTGACATTTTAAGAGAACGGAATAATTATGGGAGTAATTAAGTTTTGCATAACGGGACTAACATATGTATGACTGTGAGATAGACGGCACGATATCATGAGTAACATGAAGTTTAGCAAATTAACTAACTGGATTACACTAGTTTATTAAAATTTTATGATGGCAGCTATCGAATATCATAGTTATTGTATATAGGTCTGTATAAACCATTAATTTGACAAAAATGTCTTGTTAATAGTTACTAAATCAACGAAAATTCCTTGATACACTGGATTACAATCATAGACGTATAACAGCCAAAACCATTATGAAAATTGTAAATAAAGACTACGTTTACATTAAGTCAGTAATAAGTGAATATAAACAGAAAACCATAGGACTTTAGATGAGCAAGTGAACTTGATATAGGCTCTTTTGATCCTTTTACGAAATAAACATGATCTTTCATGTTCCGTGAAAAAAGTTGCAATAGAAACTTGGCTTTGAAGTTTGAGTTACCTAGCCTGTCGTATGTATGGTGTTCTCGTGGATTTCAGGTTGGTTGATATGCCAAATGCCATGAGATAGTGTATCACACTATTATTGTATATTGGGTTCTAAGAGAGCTAACTTTATGCTATATGTATGTACTTAGTTCCGTTATTATTTCTATAAAGGAGTAGTGGCTAAGTGATTAAGGCATTCGACTCTCATCCACTAAATTCGAGTTCAAATACAGTTCCACAAACTTCAGTTTAAGCAATTGCGTAATATCATTAACCTCACATTTAGAATTTGGCTCAAACCCAAGTGCCTGGTGAATGAGTTAAGTACTTTAACTGTTTTGTTTATTATAGACTTAGTAGTCGTTACAATGAAGAAATCTTGGCATTTTAATTCCAAACTGACAACCAGATATCAACTTGCGTATAAGGAAACTATTATTCCATTTTGGCAGGAAATATCCTATCTTTTAATATCAATACATGTTTACATATTTTTTTAAAAATGATTCTCATTTTCTAACAAAAAGCCGATCTGATTAGTTATCTTCAGTTGTTAATTACATATTATTTCGTTGAATGAAGTATAACAAACACGAACTCTCAGACTAAAGAGTTAATTAAAGTCTGTAACAACTGAGCTACAAATATATGCAATATCGAAGATGAAATATTCATATTCCTGGATGAAATTTTAAAACGTATACACTATAAATTAAATTTTATACAATCATGTGAGATTCAGTAATGAGATTTCAGTCCAATCTTTTTTTAACAGTCTATATACAAAAAAATAAAATGTTTCATCAGTTCGGAATCATTAAAAATGATATTAATGCACAGAGGTAATTTGCATTTATTGTTACTACTCTCAACCACATTAATTGACGTATAGATTTAAGAGGGGACTTCAAGGTTACCAAATTTCAAGTACATTAACTGAGGTTAACCCACCAAGCCACGTAAAACAGAAGAATTAAGTTTAAACGATCTATATTCAAGTAATTAACACTGAGTGATGTAATCTTTAATTACTGGTTTTGATGATTAGTATGTGCCAAACAATTATTTATGAAATATTTATCGTTACTAACGCGATGTACAGAAAAGAAAAAATATCGGTTACTTTGTTATCCTTCACTACATTATTAAAGAACTTTTGGTTTACATGAGGTGAGAGAGAGAAAGAATAATTTCAGTCCACTTATAAACTGATTCAAGTCAACAACTTTTGGTCTCCTGATAATTTATTTATTATTATTAATGGCTTTATTCAATATTATATTTTGGTACAATATAGAAATTCTCAGCACAGGGTATTTCAACAAGTTTCTCACACAAAAAACAGAACGGAAACAAAAACAAAAAAAAAGGTCTAAAAAATCTGATAAACTGTACAACTTTTTAAATTAGAGACATGTTAAGAATGCAGTTTATTGACTAGGTTAACTCCAACAACCTGTTCGTCACAGTGTATATTTGCTAGGTAAGGTACTATAGAACTTTTATACTTCTGCTTGCGTTCATGGGTTTTAATGTAATTACGACTCATTCTACCAGAAGATATACAAGGAGAAATATAAGAGTGAAGGAGATGGTTAGTATCTGATAAGATAACACCTGACAAGAGTCATATTGACTTTAATAACTGTGTAAGTATATAAATGTCAGTTTTAATTGCTTATTAATAAAATATCGAGTCAGTTTTCTAGTAGATCTATCAAATAAAGTCCATTCCATTGTGGTTCGAGAATCAGTTCTATGCGAAAATCATCACTCAAATTATCGTAATGATTTTATCAGCCATTAGTAACTCTTGAAGTTTGTACTGATGATGTTGTCTAGATAGACAATAAAAGCCTTGTGAATAAATCATCTAGCTTAAAGAAAGCAATTTAAAGAATCGTAAGGTATGAATAATAATTGTCTAGCATAGATCGTACCTATTTATGCATGTACTCATACGAGGTTACGACCATAGGTTCCGCTCAGCAGATGTTATAACCCACTTACAAAAACAGACTGTGATATTAATTTTTTTAAGTATCAGGATTATCTACATCATAAAAATTATGGAGATTTAGCATAATTTAGCTAACTAGGCTGTAATATGTGTGGCCTTTTTTATTTAACATTGAAAAATAGTTCAAAAAACGACAAAATTGACAGATGTTGAATCAAATGAAAAGATAGAAAATCAGAAAAGGAATCCTGTAACTCAGTAATTACCTGTTAGTTTATTTAATTTACACAACACCCCATTTGTGAACATTTTAATGAATTCAATTTGCAAATAATAAATAAAAAACAGTAAAATTCCTGTGTTTAAATATCTCCAGTACTAAAACACACGGAGGAAATGTACATACTCTACACAAACATACATAAAAAACTCAACAAAACACAATTAATCACACTTACACAATGAGTTATTTTACTTTATCATAACAGTATCTCAAGAGCTATAAACTAATTTCTTCAGTTTCTTGTAACTGGCAGCATTTACAAATCAACAAATTCCAGGAAATTTTTAAATAACAAGACACAATGAGAAAATACTTCATGAAATCTACTTTATACGTTAATGTTGTTTGTAGGACACTTAATTCAAGTTCCTAACAATTCAAATAACTTTTAAATGTAAGCTAGCGGTAAAATTCAATAAAGTACCATGTTTCACCAAACCACTAGGCCAGTGACCTAAACTGAAGCTTTTTTAGAAGCGAATAAAGATCTTAAGAATTTAAAATTGAAACTTAATGGAGCATTTCTAAAGTCCAGAGGCACAAAGTAAAAAGTAAGCATCAGGTATTTGGAAAGTGAGTCATTTTTATGTATAACTAGAAAGTAAACAGTTCACTTTTAACATACTGAAAGCCAACTAAACGTGGAATGCTTAAATTCAGTGAGACGACCATCAAGTTTCTAGTGTATGACCGAATATGGTCAATATAGGGTCCATCAGTAAGTTTGTTTGACTAGTAAGGAACCTTAGCCTTTTCCGAACATAGTATGTCAGCATAAAATATTATTTACTTAACGCTTTGATTTTAAACGGTTAATATCACAATGTTACGGCGTACACGATATACATTGGTGGGTTGCTGATAATGATCACGTTTAGTTGCAAACTGCCCACAAAATGACAGGAAGTATACATACAATTAAGTTTAACCTAAGTAGTAAACTCTTCAGTCACTCTTTAGGGAGTTAACTCTTAAACGCAACCAAAATGAGGAATCCTTAAAACCATATAAGGGCTCATGTGATTCAAAGTGTCTTAAAACCACAAACTTTTGCATCTCACGATTTATCAAGACATTTTGAGAATACCCATTTAACGTGTGCAGCCTTATAAATTCGGATTTACCAAATTTATTCAGATTAGAGGTAAGTAAATGATTAACAAAGCTTATAAAGCAATACAATTATTTTCGTTTGATACTTTTCTACTGAATTTGTCCTGTGGTTTCTACCAGAATTTTATCTGACGGCACATTTCAAGTGAATGCTTTTAAGGGAGACCAGTATATCGTTAACAGCTGACGTATATTTGGCCAAAGCACGTAATGTTAAAATCGCGATAGTACATACGAAATACACTGATGATGTGTATTCCGGAACGTTTTAATCACAATGATTGTGAGATGCATAACACGACCAACCTAACCACTGCGTGACTTTTTTAAGAAATTCTACTAAGCTTTCGTTGTGAGCATTGCGGTAATTATCATAAAACACCAATTATTATCTGTTTCGGCCGTAAAAACATTTAATCAAACCGTTCAGTAGTGCATCACTTCGAACGCGCTGCCAGATTTCGAAAATTTGTTGACGTGACTCAGTTAAAATCTTAGCATAACATCTAAGAAGATAAATAGCTTTAGATTAGTTTGTTAAACCAAAAAATGCACGCGCAATTCAAAGACTAATAAGTCTTTAAGATTTTATGTGTGATTTTGATTCTAAATCAGTAAGGCTCTTTAAGCGTTCTACAAAAAATGAGGAATTGTAATAATTATTTCAAAATATGTTAATAATGGAAGATTGTCATTTGTTGGCGATATTTATTAATATAAAAAATGTGCGACATCCGGCCTTGGTCGGCTGTCTCTGTTTATTCATAGCAAGCGTTTATAAGCCCATTATCGAAATTCAGGCAACTGTGATGAAAACATTTATGCATAAAGCCTCATGTATTTTATATTATAGGACAGACTTTGGTTTTACTCACTTATCAAATACATATCCATGTGCTCATCTTTGAACCACACACTTTCGTGCTGACTAGTAATACTACAGGGCTGCTCAAACTAAGGTTGGTAGGGTTGAATTCAGACCAGCAACCTACTATTCAAAAGTGGAGCGCTTCTGCCAAAACGTCATTGTAATTATTTTCTAGCTGACTTTTAGACTTAGAGAAACTTGAGTATAATGGTGTGCAAATAATTTGTTCCAAGAAAGTAAACCAGTAAGAAAACTCCACCCAATACAAGCCTTAATCATCCAATATATATTCACATGATTCTTTTTTTTGAGAAACTGGTATAATGGAGAGGTAAACTGTGGAAGCATTGGAAAAAATTTCGAGATGTACTAGATATATTCGGACAAGCAAGATGAGGACTTATATGTGATAAAATGGAGAGTACAGTTACAAACATTTCCACATGTTGATGGATTGGTTCACCTTATGAAACTTTTCGATGAGGAAAAGAGGTGAAAAATAATGAAATAAACAAAAAAGGCGACTGAAATAAACATTTGAGGTGTGAGTATTAGAGCGTATCAAAACTTTCTGTCCATAGTTACATTTTGCATTTCAATATATATGATGTTCAATTCTGGATTCATAGGTCAATTAAAATCAAACCTTTACTTTTCTTAGAATTACTTCAAAAAATAACAGAAGCAGAGGCAGAAAGCCTACACGATTTCTCACATTGAGTGTTTGGTCTCTTAAATCACTTTTGAAGCATTTTAATAGGTGTTAAGTGAGGAGAAAACTCCTAGTTATTGATGAACGAAATGACGCTTCGTTTGAGCCATCAAGAGGTAAAATATTTAACCCCACATAACTATAACAGACAAATCTAGAGCTTCACACGAGTACATGGCTCACAACACAATTCAGGGTTTAAAATATAACAATAACCTTAAACTTACCAGACTATATTAGAGTATAAGTGTAATGTAAGAATAATTTTTGATGAAAGATTACCTTGGTGACGACATACTAATCAAGAAGCTCTTTTTTCCGGTTAAACAAAAAGAGTCACAACTTTCTCCATAAAAGAAGAAGAATAAGGAGAGAACTCAGGCTAATAAGAGTTAATGAGCCAATTTACCGTAGTTGAGAAGCCGGAAATGCTAATTCCATAGCCCTACGTTACTCAAAAGGAGAGTATGGATAAAAGCTTGTTGGGGATTCTATAGAATGTTTAAACACTTGTTTTTGCACTAGAATTGAAGTATAAAGAGGTTTGGTGGAAAATCAGCATTGTAGAATGATACAATAAAATCACTAGTGTAAGACGACTATATTAAACATGTACTCTTGGACTGCACCAGATATATATATATAGTAGAGACGCTTTTCTGGCAAAAACAGACAAATCATATCATCCGTGATCTAATTATTGTGATCATTGTAGAGCTCAATACCTTTGACCTATTAAGAAATACCAAAGGACATTAAAGAAACTTGCACTCTTCATCGCGAATCCATCAAATATGTTTCAATCTATCTGTAGAATATAAAGCTTCTAGAAAAGGGCCACAATACTATAGTTGATGCACAAATCTGAAAACAATCTACCTGTACAATTGGCTAACGTACTTGTCAGAATTCTAGAAGACACTGTCCACAACGAGTTGTCAAACTATCTGGACGAAAACCCAGTCCTCTCTTTGAAGAAGTACAGATTAAAAATAGGTTGCTTATGTCCTACGAACTTATTGATTTCACTAGTAAGTTAGTGTGTACCGACGGCTCAAAGAATATCCATAGACGTAGCCTTTGTTGATCGATGCAGGGTTTTTGAAGAAGTTCAACACAACGACTGTTGTTTTAGGCGATATGAAAATCAAGCGTAGCTTACCTTCGGTTAAATGATTATTTTAATACCAACAAAGACTACGAGGCAAATCCTAGTTGTGTGACCGAAAAAGAGAGCCTATTAAAGTGCACATTTTTAACTAGCGTTATTACTCTAATAATTAAATGATATCAGTTATGTTACTTCCTATATTATCAAGGTGTGAAGGTTTAATTATTTCCTGACACCGGAAGCAGTAGTCACATTACACAAACTTGAGTACGGCATAAAAGCAATTCGATCTTGTGTAGTGTTTGTACGAATTAGTAATTCCTTTGTACTTGGGAACTGTCTGGTTTAAAATTCTGAATACCATACGTTCGTTTGTGTCCACGTACTTCTATTTGCTCTGAATTGCGTTATTTCTGGTGGTCCTAGTTCGTAATATAATCCAAACACTCCTAACTATAACACCTTGTCTGCGTACTCATGACGACAAATGCATTTATGAAACCGAGAATTTACATTCTCCAAGTGAAAACTACATTTCCCATCCTATCAAACCCACAGCCTAATTCAAATATTCAACATAACGCAGTCAACTTTTAACATTGACGTAATTTACCATATCAATCTCGTCTGATATAACAGCGCTCTCATAATTCGATGAGCAAACTAATATTAGTTTGCTCAGCCTTCAGTAATAAGGGTAGTAGGTTGGTGAACCTGCGTAAATCCTGACAAAATGCCTTCCAGTGAAGGTCCAGTTTTTCCTCGAAAATATTCTCTGATGGGCCTGATACCCCTTGTTCGGGTAAGGCGTTTCAATCATTGACTACTCGATGAGGAAAAGTTTATTAGATCGCGGCTTATGAAGCTTCTTGCTATGGCCTCGAAGCTCATTAGTGCTGAAGGGAGCAAAAAGATAAGACGTGTTAACACCCAAATCATAATTAAAGATATGAAATGCCAGTATCAGGTCACCTCGCGTCCTACGATATGACAAGTGGTACTATTTCATGACTTAAGCAGAGAAAATATGCATTGACATCTCATAGAAGCAAACAATTATTCGGTAATTCGTGAAATGAGATTCATTAACATTACCATTGATTTCGGTTCATCAACGTTCATCGCGCAGTAATTTGTAGAAAGTTAACGTCAAGATTTAGAACAGTGCCAGTATTCAGCGCTCAATGTACAATAAAAGCGTCCTGGCAGTTTCCGTTTCCGTTTGGAAAAGACAGGAGGCTTGATGGCTTGTGTTAGTTCTGGCAATGATGATCTCTCAGTCGATCCAGCTTTCTTTAGAAAGAGTCGACGGATGGAGCCTCAACCACGTACTGAGGTAATGAATTCCATTCGATGATTCGATGAGAAAGTCGAAAGTCAGCTGGCAAGTAATTTGTTCTCGGCTTTTTAACTTTTTTGGAGTGTCCCCGTAAGCTCTCTGTTTTGTAAGATAAGCAAAATGAGGGCACAACAGGTGCAAATTTATCACTAGGCAATTTGAAAACTTTAATCAAGTCGCCTCTAATTCTGCGATACAACAACGGGAATAGGTTTAGCTTGGCCAGTCAAACATCATAAGGGAGCTTCGCTATTCCGCGAATCAGATTGGTTGCCGTTCTCTGAACCTTTTCCAAAAGTTCACTGTCTTCTTTAACCATAGGCTAGCCGCTTGGCTAGCGATGACTCCTAAGTCATTGTTTCTCAACAACATGTGGCTTAGTGTTATTCATCGTGTATGTATCAGTACCTTGATGACCGATATGCATCACAACACACTTGGAAGTGTTCGTTGGCAACTGCCAGGTTTGAGACCATTCAGATAATTTCTTCAGGTCATTTTGGAGTTCTAAACTGTCATCCTTACATCGTATCGTTCTCCATATCTTGACATCGTCAGCATATAGCAAAACCGATGGTGATAGGAGACGAGGAAAATCATTTACATACAAGAGGAATAGCACTGGTCCCAAAGCTGTACCCTGGGGCACTCCACTAACCACAGTTCCCCAGCTAGATAACTTTGAGTTCATCCATACTCTTTGTTGACGCCCAACTAGGAAGTCTTTTATCCACATAAATAGATTGCCTCCAATCCCGACATTTCTTAATTTATATAATAGCCGGTTGTGCGGAACCTTGTCAAAAGCTATGCTGAAGTCAATGTAGGTTACATCTCCAGGTATGTGGGGTGAAATAACTTTTCGGTACAAATTTTGAAAGACATCCCAAACCGTATCAATCGAGGATTCTGGCTCTATTGTCCAATCTACTGACGATGATAAATGTATTATATCTTGTGTGTTTTTACTTTCCAGATGTTAGGTCTGGATTCATATGACGCGTGTTCGTTTTTGACGATTATATGGAAGTTAAGGGTTGGAACTGCATGATCACTTTTACCTAGAGGTGGCATATAATCGAGGTTCGTAACCTCATCCCCATAATGAATCAATATAAGATCTAGTAAGGATGATTCAGTGTCCGGGTCGTACCTAGTCGATTCTTTTACATGTTGCACCTGAGCACATGTGATAACCACAACAACTGGTTCCTGCTCAAATGGATTATCTAACAATTCAGTTCGCAGATTTTCCCAGTCTACCATAGGTGCATTAAAGTACCATAGGATTAGACATCGATCACTTTGTAACCAAGTATTGAGACTGTTTAGCAAGACCTCATATACCTCACAGCTAGGACTGCGATAGACCAGAGTACTCAGCAGCTCTTGTCCCTTGCATTTCAAACGACAACTAGCTAATTCATAGATTCGACTCTCATGGGCTTGTAGAACGATGGTTTACCATGATATTAGTACTGTGCTAATGATGGACTTAATCCTAAAATTGTAGATTTGTCATGATATAACTGCCCAATCTATAAGTTCTTATGTGGAAGTCACATTGTCGTCTACACCAACTCATTGCGTCGTAACAATCACCAATACATGATGGAGAACAAGCGTAGGCTAGAAATAGAGCAATATATTTAATATGAACAAAGGACATAAGGTAACATTCAACAGGGACCACACTTGCAAAGCCGAGTCATGCCATCCGATCAACCCGAATTAATTCAAATCCTTGTCCTCGCCCTCCTCATCGTTGGGTTTTTCTCCGTGTCAGACGTCGAATATCTATTTTCCCGACTGTCTCGTGTTCAGCTTTGTGGACTGTGTCATTAGGGCTTAATGCCATTACACTACTCTTTCACGTCAAGCTCACCAGTTCCGTGCCTGTAAGTAACCCTCGTGCTCTTGATAGAAGGAAACAGACTAGTAGTGAACATGTTTTTGTTTAGATTTTCGCGAAGTCACACTGAATCGCGGGATTACCTGTTCAGACAAACAAAGTTTTGGGATACTCAGAAAAATATCCCAAAAACAATTATCCGGTTAAGTCTAACGCTACCCTTGAACGTTAAATGGTGTCATTTCCCTATTGGTCGTTTCCCTACTGATCAATATTTATTTCGCGTGTCATTTTCCTATTGGTCAATATTATTTAACGTGTCATCTTTCTGTTGGTCAATATTTATAGTAATCCTAACTGTATAAATATGCATTTGTTTGTAAATCATTATTCTGCTGCTCCTGACCCCATAAACGATTTTTCATCTACGGTTCGTGTTCTGATATATTGGAGATTGGGAACAGTATTGGGGTCGAACTCGGATATCTGAAGCTTGTCAATCGGTAGAATTTAGAGTAGCCAACTCGCGATTCACAATAATTTGGCGACGGAGATTTAGCAACAAGTTGGTGATTAACTATGGATCCAGCCAAATTAGAAAAATTGTTCGAACAGCAGCTGAAGCTGATGGAGATGATTACTCAGACGCACATATCTTCTCGAGTTCCAACTACACCGACAATTCCTGAATCAGTTGATGGTATTACCAGTGGTATTTCAGAATTTCTTTATGATCCTGATGCCAACATTACATTTGATACCTGGTTCAGACGTTATGAAGACCTTTTCAAAGTTGACTTTGCTGACAGAGATGATTCGTGGAAGGTGCGTCTTCTTCTTCGTAAACTTGGTCCATCCGAGCTGGATAAGTATTGCAACTTCATTCTACCGCAGAACCCACGCGACCGTTCATTCGACGCCACTATTCAGTCCCTTAGCCAACTTTTTGGTGATCATCACTCACTCTTCAGTACCCGATATCGCTGCTTAAAACTGGTCATGAATGAGTCCGATGACTTCCTGACCCACGTCGGCGTTGTTAACCGTGAGTGCGAACGGTTCAAGCTCAGATCCCTCACTGAAGACCAATTCAAGTCCCTAATACTCATATGCAGTCTTCAGTCACCCAAATTCTCCGACATCAGAACTCGGTTGCTTAACCGCCTTGAACAAGATCCAACACTGACACTTAATGCGATCATAGACGAATACCAGCGTATCATCAATCTGCAGCGTGACACCACTTTGGTCCAATCTGGGGGCCAGGGTGGTCCGAAGTTCATGCTGTTCAGCACCAGAAAAAATCTTCGAGATCGACAAACTCGAGTCCTTCGAACGCCAGCGCTGTTTCTATCTCTAATCACTCTAAACCGGCTCAGAAGAAGCCCCCCTCGCCATGTTGGCACTGTGGAGCCTGGCATTATGTGAAGTTCTGTCCATTCAAACAGCATGTGTGCGATCGCTGTCAGAAAGTTGGTCACAAAAGCGGCTTTTGCAAATCCAACCGATCCAATAACCGTCGAAATGCACAGACGCAGCGTCGTTTTCACAAAAAGCCGATTACCTCATCAAGGAGTTTAGCAGCAGTATTCCATACTCATGCCGCGACTCGACGCAAATTTCTGACCCTCTCAATCAATGGTCAGCCAGTTCGTTTGCAGTTGGACACTGCATCAGATATCACCATTCTGTCGAAAAAGACTTGGCGAACCTTGGGTCAACCTCCCATCAAACCATCCTCTCAGACAGCCGTCAGTGCCTGTGGGGGTCATCTCCGCCTTCATGGTGAACTCTATTGCTGCATTTCATTCAGAGGTACAACCTTCAATGGGACATGCTACATCACCAATTCTCCGCTCAACCTTTTAGGTTTAGATTGGTTCGAAGAACTTGGTCTCGCTGATCTTCCTATTAGCGCTATCTGCAATCAAGTCCAAACTACTGCTTCTACACAACAGCATGCTGAAGACCTTCGAAAACGATTTATTGAACTATTTAAGCCTGGTCTCGGACTTTGTTCCACAACTGAAGCTGTTTTAAAACTGCAGTCAGAAGCTACGCCAGTTTTTCGCCCAAAGCGTCCAGTCCCATACGCATCTTTACCTCTGGTTGACGCTGAACTTCAACGTTTGGAAACTGAGGGTGTCCTAGTACCTGTTTCTTATTCATCATGGGCTGCTCCAATTGTGGTTGTAAAAAAATCCAATGGTTCCATACGCATCTGTGCAGACTTTTCCACAGGACTCAACGCGGCTCTACAACAGCATCACTATCCGCTGCCGATCCCAGATGACTTATTTACTATTTTAAATGGTGGTACCTATTTTGCTAAGCTGGATCTGGCAGATGCTTACCTTCAAATTCCAGTCGCTCTCGAATCCAGAGAGTTGTTGACAATCAACACTCACCGAGGACTTTTTCAGTATACCCGGTTACCCTTTGGTATCAAAACTGCTCCAGCGATCTTCCAGCAGATCATGGACACTATTCTGGCAGATGTTCCTGGTGTTGCTACATACCTTGACGATGTGCTCATTGTCGGCTCAACTGCTGATGAATTGCATACCAGAACCCACTTAGTTCTGCAACGCCTCCAGGATAATGGTTTTCGCCTGCGCCCAGAAAAATGCCAATTCTTCTTACGTTTCGTTAAGTACCTGGGGTTTATCTTTGATGCTTCCGGACGACACCCTGATCCTCAAAATACTTACGCAATCCAACAAATGCCTGCTCCCACTGATGTCTCCTCACTGCGATCATTTTTGGGAATGATTAGCTACTATTCAGCATTTCTTCCATCACTGCATGACGTACGATATCCATTAAATCGTCTGTTAGAAAAGAATGCTACTTGGAATTGGTCAACGCAATGTGAGTCAGCCTTTTCAAAACTTAAAGCCATGCTAAGTTCCAATCTTCTGCTAACCCACTACAATCCGAAACTACCCATTGTGGTTGCTGCTGACGCTTCAACATGGACTGGGTGCCGTACTCTCACATGTCTTTCCCGACGGGTCAGAGAAAGCGGTGATGCACGCTTCGAGAACACTAACACCTGCTGAGAAACGCTACGGCCAGATAGAGAAGGAAGCGTTAGCCCTAATTTTTGCTGTCCGGCGATTCCACAAATTCATTTACGGGCGCCGTTTCACCTTGCTCACAGATCGAAGAAAGGCATTCCTGCCCATTCTGCTAATCGTCTTCAACGTTGGGCGTTGGCGTTATTGGGGTACGACTTCGACATCCAGTATCGACGTTCCGAAGATTTTGGTCAAGCAGATGCACTGTCCAGACTTATCAGTAACCATTCTACCACTGATGAGGACACACTCATAGCCATAGTATCAACCGAAGAGGATTCCGGTGCTACACTATTAGCGAATGCCGTTCGAGCAATGCCTGTTACCGCTGAAGATGTTCGGGAAGCTACCAGAGAAGACCCGATTATCCAAGAAGCGATCACCTATGTTCAGAGCAGATGGCCAGTTAAGCAGCTGAGTGGTGATATGCAACAACTAGCGAATCGTCGCAGCGCTCTCTGTATTGTTAACGATTGTCTGATGTTCGGTGATCGCGTAGTAATTCCAACAACCCTACGTTCCAAAGTCCTACGCCAATTCCACTCTGGACACCCAGGGATAAACCGTATGAAATCCATCGCTCGCAGCCATGCATATTGGCCGAATATGGACAAGCAGATTGTCGACTTCGTCAAAAGATGTTCACATTGTCAAAAAGCTGCGAAAAATCCTCCTAAGTTGCCTCCAGTACCCTGGCCAAAGTCAGAAAAACCCTGGTCGCGAGTGCATATTGACTTCACCGGACCCCTAGATGGTACCACATACCTGATACTGGTTGACTCCTACTCCAAATGGCCGGAGATATTGCCGATTGCGCCACCCTCTACAACTCGAACCATCAAACTCCTTAATCAGATCTTCGCTCAGCATGGTCTTCCAGAAACAATAGTTCACAATTCACATCTAGCCAATTCCGAGAATTTTGCCTGCAAAATTCGATCAACCATGTTCGCTCTCCGCCATATCACCCGCAATCTAATGGACAAGCTGAAAGGTTCGTTGATACATTTAAACGAGCCATGCTTAAAGCACGAGGGGAGGGGACCACAGAAGATATCATAGAACGATTCCTAGTTGCGTACCGGACGACCCCGCATGACTTATTGCCAAACTCCAAATCCCCTGCTGAGATGCTTATGGGGCGAAAGCTACGGACAGTTCATGTGCGATGAAACCCAAGCAAGTGGCCCAGCAAAGCCCCCAGATGAAGAATACTCGAATTCCCTACGAAGTTGGTACAAAAGTGTATGCGCGAGATTATAGACACGGATGCGATAGATGGGTAGAGGGTGAAATCACAAAAAACATGGGAACGTCATGTATGATGTCAAGGTGAACCAAGAAATCTGGACCAGGCACCACAATCAACTCAGGTCAAGGGAAGCGAAGGAGAAAGAAGCAATTACAAAAACGTCCCACTCGACTTGCTGTTGGACACGTTTCAACTTCCGCCAATACCTCCAACAGAGACGACTAAGTCATCTACTCAAGTAGAACATCCTTCTGGTTCTGTCATTTCCCTATTGGTCGTTTCCCTACTGATCAATATTTATTTCGCGTGTCATTTTCCTACGGTCAATATTATTTAACGTGTCATCTTTCTGTTGGTCAATATTTATAGTGACCCTAACTGTATAAATATGCATTTGTTTGTAAATCCTTATTCTGCTGCTCCTGACCCCATAAACGATTTTTCATCTACGGTTCGTGTTCTGATATGTTGGAGATTGGGCACAGTATTGGGGTCGAACTCGGATATCTGAAGCTTGTCAATCGGTAGAATTTAGAGTAGCCAACTCGCGATTAACAATACAAAGACTCTCAACATTCAACATAAGATAATAGGAAATATAACGCCTATTCAAAATAAGGGATGGAATGAATACTTAAACTATACTGTTTTGATATATGCTTAGTTGGATGAGGTCAACTCTTAACCAATCAACCTAAGCTGTTACAGGCTACACTGTCGATAATAGCAAATGGGAAATCATTCCTAATTAATAGAGCTACTGCCCCTCCTATACGCTTCCGGATTCTGTCTATTTCTACTAACGCAAAACCATCAAAATCAAGTTCCATTCTATCTATAGGATGCGTCTGCCAAGTTTCTGTTGCTGCGATTATGTCTGACTTTGTAGAGTCAATCTGTACACCCAGTTCCGATCGCTTATTGAGCAAGCTTCTGATATGGTGCAACAGATCCGAAGTCTATTTAATTGGCTTCGTGCTTCACCCAGAGTGGCTTCGGCATCATTTTCTGTCGAAGACTTGCAACCCGAAAATTTACAGCTTTTATATCCTTTTCGCCAGCGTCTAACCTAAGTTGTAGTTCTTTTTCGGCTTCCCGTCTTTTTACACGGTCTGCCAGAAGCAAGACCTTACAGACGAAAACTCCTGAACCCTTTAATTTGTCCATTCTCTAAAAATAATTTCCGTTCATTAGGAGATTTGATTACTACTTTAAGCAGCCTGGTATGATTTGGTTTTAAGTTTACTTGACCACCTAATCTATACACATTTAGCTAGGTGACTCCGGATATATTTTGAAGCATAGGTTGATTTAGTAGTTCTTTTATCAACCCAATATCATGCTCAAAATGAGTTTCCGGTTCAGAGCTTTCACTCTCTTTGACCTTATGAAAAATAACTGACTTGTCACTGTGATCAGTCTTCAGTATCTCGACCACATTTAAGGGTGGCAGGATTTCCTCTTATGTCGTTATGTAGGTTCTTGCTTACGACCTGTGCCTATTCGACAAATTTCGTTGGAGTAGCGACTACAGTTATGTCAAACACATTGTAGGATTCCGATTTTATTAAACCGGTTGAAAGCCGCAGGTGTCAAATTCGTGCAAACTTTGTGGTACTAGCCTTTGCAATAAATATAAATCGTTTTGCCTCTTTCAGTTTGCATTCCGCTCTGATACGGAACTTTTCAGTCTTTTGCGACGGGAAGTGTCAAATGAAAATACTGTCCTATAATTGTTCTGCGTATCGGACAGGATGGATGAAATTTTATTTTGAAAGTAAAACTGCTTGAAAAGAATGGCAGTCCCAAAGATCTCTCCAAGAAATAGACAGTTCTCATGAGTTAAACCGTGCTCACGAACAAAGCTAATAAACGGAAGAATTGGACGAAGACAAATCACTGTAGTGTTTACTACCAATAAGCACTCATATTCAACCTAACTTTAAACCGACCCTAATGACTCAGACAGCATGTGACTGTTGAGTTATTTTCACCTTCGCAACAGCCGTCTTCATAAGAGATCGTGATCCTTAGCATAAATACATGTCTCATTTTGATGTCCTTGTATCTCTACGATTATGCACTTATCGATTACTACTTTTCTACCTAACGCTTGTATCTTTGTCATACTATATATTATTCGTTTTTGAGCTATATTAACGATTGTAATGAGCAGTCAGACCAACGATAAACAGGACTTCGTACCATATTATTAAACCTATCTCTCACAACGATTATTCGGAATAATGAGTAATGTTAGTTCTGTTTGGTTCATCACTTAAAACGCACATACACAAATCTGCTGCTGTTTATGCCTAGTGTCACCGATTGTGTGGAAAATACTTAACCGCAAATTATTTGTAATCGACTTCTGGTCTTATACTGCATGGCGATGAGTGTTTTCGATGTGTTTGGGGTGTCATACATTACAAGGGTAATGTATAACGACATCATTCCTGAAGTTGGATGCTGTTTAACGTTAAAATAATGCTCTCATAGAAAATGATAACAGTGAAAAGCATGATGCTGCACATGGTTAAGTGGGACTCAAATAACCGTTTAATCATGCTCTGTAGATAAACAAGTTCATAAAACAGTTAGCATCCACGCCATTTTACCGGAAACAATAACTGGAATAACACGGTGATATTCCTCAATCTGAAAATATTGTCACAAAGAACTTCATATCTCAAACTAATCTTTGAAATAAGTGTCAGTCATGTATTTCCGCACCGAACGGAATTACACTATCACTTAGGAAATTAAAAACTACTTCGATAACGTCAAACCATAAAGCTCCACTGATAGCATGAATAGGCTGAAAATTTATAGCGATTGACAAACTTAGCTCTTCTTGTGGTATTAAAAAGTTATGATGGCATATTAACGAAATTCAATAAATTTTGAAACAATTATTACAGAAAAAACGTATGTAAACGGTCTAACGGATTGTACAATAATATATTAATTAAAAAACTAGTATCACAGATACACGTTGAGAGGTGTAACGTACGAAAAATGCTTCGATTCAGTGTTTAATTCTATAATCATAAAATATAGAAAAATAGGAGGGTATTGTAGCAATGAAAAAGAAAATTGGATACGTAGACAAAGTACACAAAAACTAAAACAAGGAATCTTTGAGAAAATAACCGTTTAAAACACCCTTTTTAAGGCTTTACAAATTTAAACATGTACATCTTTAATAACTAGCGTGGAAATGTTACTAGTTTCACAGATACCTATAGCGCTTCATCAGCCCACGATTGTAAAAATACACTCATTTCACTGAATATAGTTTTCCTACATTAGAAAATCACTTAACGTTGATATTAACACAAACATGGGAACGAATTATCTCCGTCACACAAGAAGCCCTATTTGTCGGGTATCTCAGGTATATTGAAATCACAACACGAAAATTTTGGATTTAGACCTTATGGAACCAAATACATTAATAACCGACTAAATTACAACATCCAATGATATTTTACCTAAATCTTTATTCTGTTTATAGTACAACCACTTTTGGAAATGAACAAGATGAGTTATTACTTTCAGACTGCGTAACATAAACTCAGTAATCTGTTGGTGTCGACAGCACATTTGAACCACTATTTGGATGTTAGGTGAACAAACTCATTTTTACTACAATTCCATCGAAAAAGTGAAGTAATGAAGAACATAGGCAAAAAAGAATTGGAGAGACTTTTGCAGATTGTTAGACTATATTATTCAAAAAGAGAGACGAGTATTTGAACGATATTCCTGTTATTAAGATGCATCACATGTAGAATCAACTCAATACGCATATTGATCATGTTTACACCACTATTATACCGCGAGGTTCCGGATACCAAGACCAAGAATGTAAACTGCACATTTAATTAGTGCTGAACGGTGAATGAGTTTTTACTGCAAAGTGATTACTAGTTTATATGGATTATAACTAGTCGTATTACAACAGTGTATTATTAACAGTCGATTTAAATAATTCATACAGGAGATACAAAATGCACTCCTAATCACATAACGATACACTTAGAAATTCAGGCTAACCAGTAGCTTATTTTTAAAGATTTATAACCATACTCTTAATTTTCCGTCAAAGGGGTCATGAATTTCAACCACCAATATAGTAATACCAACGCAGCTGCTTTAATTAAAGCAGGTAGAATGGAGGTTGAACATGTGACGTATACTGATAGGATGATGAATAATTCAATTACTAAGAGATTACTTCTGTTAAAATAAACAGAATCATTATAGAATTCGAACAAGTTCTTTCAAAGTTATTAGGCCTGCTTTATATAGATAGATGATATCAAGCTGTTAACCATGTTGTATTTAAATAACTGTGTTTAAGTATTAAGTAGTCGAGCAGTGCAAATATAATTACACTACATAAAATAAGTTTTCTTATCCTTATACAAAATGAGTTGAACTAGACCAGGAAGAGTGGATTTACATTTTCAAACTGTCCATTCTCAAATACACTTTGTTCTCAATTAAAAAAATAATTATGTGCATGTGCAGTGAACTTACAATGTATTGTTTTCATACAAAGTGGAATTGTTAATTTCTATAACTGGTCCAGGGATTATATGACGCACGCTACCAAAAAAATCTGTAACAAGTACGCGACGTATATCACGTCTAAATAAATCAGATCGAGTGATAACAGTTGATTGACATAATGAGAAAGAGCATAACTGGGACTAAGTTACAAATAAAGAAGTAAAAACACAATGCAATTAATTTGTATAGCTAAATAACTGACTTAGGTACGTTTACTGAGATACATAATCCGCTTATGAAAAAGCTAATAAGTCTATAGAGTCTATCACAAGAATGTATCGATAAAAGTTACTACATGTTGTAGAGATACGACGAAAAATCAGGAAGCAACATTAGAGAGAAATAAAATAAACACTCAGTAATCATATGATCGAAATAAATGAGAAAATAAATGTGGATTCATTACCAACACTGTAATTTAAACAATGAGACATCCAGTCATTGGTTACAACCACTGTCAAAATAATATTGAAACAGCTTAAACTGTTCAAGAACAATTCATTCAAATTGTTTTAATTATATATAGGCTATTTCTTTAATCTCGAACAACAATCACATGTCACGGAAAATGACAGTTGTTGATAATGCTCTTAAAAATGTAGGAATTATCATATATGCTAATCTTTTCAGTGTACCATATCATGCTTCGGCACAGAGAAACACAACTTACAAGATGAAGAGCAAAAGTTTAATCTGAAATTAACAGCAATAAAAATAACTGGATGGAACTTAGTGAATACATTTGTTGCAGTGTTTAAAACATGGTTGATTTGCCTGGATTTTACGTCTTCAATCTTCAGATAGGCGTTGGATAGTTAAGGGAGCTGAAAAGTTAGAAATTATATTTATCATCGTAATCGCTGTAGATTTAAGAACACCATCTGTATATTGAAACAGATCCATACCACACTCAAGGACTGGACTTTATTAGGGAATGATGGTAAATCAGTTGATGAGATTGTGAATCTTCATCGACTGAGATGGTTGGGCCACATGTTGAGTATACCTGAACACCGATTACCATGACGTGCAATGCTAACCGGTGTTGGAAATGGTTGGAAGAAAGTTAGGGGCGGCCAAACCAAACGTGGCATCAGTGCCTGAAGTCACTAACTTCTAGTCTGAGCCATGTTGGTAGATGCAGACTACTTGGTTGGGGTCCGCGTGACTTTCGTAACCAATGGTTGGAGACCCTTGGTGACATGGCTCAGAATCGATCACAATGGCGTCGGTGTATACACTCTCTGTCTTCTCTTAAACTAAGAGATTAAGATCACTTCACATCTTTCTTTCTACGAACTAATTCTTTCTTTCTATACTATATCCTTATTACAATCTTTCTTCTATATATTACCACCTTTGAATTAACTACTTTTATGAATCCGGTGTCCATCTTGTTGTGCTAATGAGGTACGGCAACTTGGACCAATGCATATATGTGCCTGGTCCTACGTTGTAGCTGACTGACTGACTGACTGACTGGACACTTTGTGAACAATGGTCATTCACGTAGTGAGTAGAAATCTACTAAAAACACTGACCTGTTGCCTTATTTGAACTGCTGAAACTTCCACAACACATATAAACCAAGCAGAACTGTGTGTACAAATGAAGCAATTAAATCACTTCATTCATTTTCAATCACCAAGCTAACTTCCAATCCCCCCAACACAACTTATTTCTATTCACCTGTTTTTCTTATCAAACTTCAATATCTGTTAGGTTCGTTAACCTTGAGGATACTACTGATTCAACTTATTCAGAACGGAACGAAGGCTCAGGATTCAGAGACTCAATAGACTATTCTGGTCCGTTGTCTTCGACTCAGCTAACTCGATTAAGAAGTCTTGGTAAGGCGTAGAAAGTGTATTCTACAAGCAACAGCAGATACCAAGTCAGGGAGGCAGATCAGATCAAGCATACAAGTCAAGCGTATTTATACAAATATATATCGATTTTGTAATAAGAAATTTTTAAACAATAATCAATGAGTCATCAATTGTCTGCTATTTAAAAATTTAAACGATAAGTTCATCAACTGACTGGCCATTCAAATATTTCAACATTTAATCGATATGATAGAATTACAAAATATGAGTTTTGGGGATATGTCGTCCCCAACAATATCAAAATCTGTCTTGTCATGATATAAACTCGTTTTTGCAGTTTATTATTCCTATCAATTTTTGACTTTTCGGTAAAATTCAAGCTACTAACTACATTACTAGTCATTTTATGAGTATAACATTCACTATGCTGAAAAGTTTCACCAGCCCTTACGTTTTAGTGATAAGATCGACAACTAACAAGGTTAATATAAGGAATAGTAAGATAACCATCAATTTTACTGTCGACTGTTTAATCTAGCACATAAAACTATACGGAGTTTTCAGTACAGAAACAAAAAGCTATGGTATAATTTAAACTTACAAAATCATACAATGTTCTTTTGCTCGAAGGAGTAACAGACTCCAAAAACTGAAACGCATAGTAAGAATATCGATCAGAAACATAGGTCCCAATTTCGCGATCCGAATGGAGCTGAATGATAAAAGTGAGAATATTTTTGCATAGTATAAAATTAGTTGTCATACAAATATGATTAAATTTAAAGGGAAATCTTAATTCCAACCACATCCAGTCCAGCAGTCTGTATGAAGGGAAATACATGAAAAATGCATACGAATTTAGTCAAGAAAACTGATACTTAGACAATATCGCTAACACTAGTAGGATTCAATAAGTGAGGAACATCACAACTGTATGACAAAACAATTGCAAACTAACCAATAAATTTATAAATCTAATTCAAATTAAACAAGATGTCTAATTATTATGAATACAGTGGTCTTGAGTGCTGTTAGAGGTATGAGGGCGGTTATCACTTCCCGGTTGCCCACACCGTGGAAGGGTTCTTCTGGAGGTACCTGAAAAGGAAATTGGATTAGAGGTGGTCTTAGAGACCTGAGAGTGTGACCGCAGTGCCCAAGGGACAACTGCTTGAGGTCGGTCACACACGACCTTTTTATGGGTAATTTTTGTGTCAGCTCCGTACTTTTTGGGACCTTACCGCCGGAGACGGATATCCGTGGGATAAGGCGAGGTGTGCATTTTTAGGGTCGACCTTTTCTAACCCCACCCCTTCTTGTGGGAAAGCAGCATCGCTGTCATGCTGGTTGTCTGAAGGAAACACTTTACTGCTGTCACACCTCTGTACAGTCAGTAGTACGACTTCGCCTTCGGACCTTGGGTTTGTTGCTTTTAGTCTTACCGCTCTTCAACCGACCTGTCTGACATGGTAGGACCTTGAGGAACAGTTGTTCCAGCCAGTAGAGCTCGGTTGCTTTATGACGATAGGCAAGCCCGACCACCACGTCAAGGTAGCAACTACGGTCGGGATGTGTAACAAGTACATACAAGCTATGTACTTCGAAGTTCAGAGAGAAACTCAAAATATCTACTAACCATTCAATTAAGGAGGAAAATTATACTTGTGAAAATCTCAGCGATTGAACTTTAAGTAAATTCAACGTTTTGTTTGGCAATCTGGCCCAGACTTTTTGAAGGAAATATAATCAAACATCAAAATTGTCGAATATAAATAGTTCACAAGTCAAATTTATAATAAACAAGTTATTCAATCACGTTAACAATTTTGAAATGGAGATTTATTGTAGCGTGTATGAGATATTTGGTATTAAAAGTGGAGAAATTGTGTTAAGATATAACAAGTATATTTAGATCTGACGCCAGAAAAATGCATCGACCATTTCGTTTCGGATTAGAAATTTATTGAAATTAGATCATTTGACAGATGATATGAATCAAACATGTCACACCATTCATCATTTGAGGATAAATAAACAAATAAATGTTCACGTTATTGCGTCGACCACGTTGATTTTTTATTGTATATTCGAACTAACCAATCGATTAGAACAACTGAAAGTAATTGTTATTGTCCAAGAGATGAATAAAATAAGGTGTAAAATTAAGTTGATTGTATTCCATCTCTCATATAAATATTGTTTGGGTTTGCCTATATATGTAGGACTTCAGCCGATGTCTCTTTGTATAAAATAAAACCTTTTGAAGGATTCTAGTGTCACTGAAATAAATTATACATCTGGACTCTACTAAATCTGACGGTATCACTGACTTGTTTCTTAACTTTCCTTCAAGTCATTTGAGGATTAAGGAGTATGCTTCACACTCAAATTCTGCTGTAGTTGTGTTTCACCCACATATACAGCATTACAGTCACTACATTTGAACATATATGCACAATTTCGTTGTTTTTCCTTTAATATTGAGTTTCTGACTCTTGCTAGTTTAGAGTATTGTTTGTTTGGAGGAATACTAATATATCGTAGAATTCATAGCAGGAAATACATCTATGATACACCCTAGTTGTATCTAGACATCGTTTTTCATTAGCATTTTTGGTAGTCAGTTTTTTGTCCGTAGTTTCGGTTCAGTACGTCTTGCAGCCATTTCATTTCATAAACATGTAGGGGCTGGTACTATGTCAAGTCCACATAGGTTATTCTAGCCTCTAGACAGATCGATCTATTCATTCTTCTCAAGCCGCATTTTTACCCTGTCACTTATTGGTTTATCAACCTTGACTGTTTTTATATGAGCGTATTTATGTGTGTACATTTCTTATCTTACTCATGTCGTCTGTAACTTAATTTTTTGTTGGATTATAAATCGAGTTGGCTCATTCGCCCTCTCCACTGCGCGTCATTTAGTTTAGCTTCTCTCTCTCCTCTTCGCTCCGTCTCCTTTATTGGCTGATCAGATCAACGATTGTATGAAATATACGTATTCAAAATTTCAATCTCGTATTCGACTTATTTAAATTCATTGTTCACCAACTTGATTTAAGTCGATGATAACATACTAGGATTGGCGACATGTATATTTAGATAACAATCAACATACGATAAAATCGGAGTCAGATTTATGGTCACTAAAAACCCAATTTAACTACACAGAAAAACGTATATAGATAATTTGTACGACTGAATTAGGGAAATATTTCGAAACCTTCTAACCACCTAAGTCAAATGATGGATTACATTTCAAAACATTCGGTAGGGTGGTAGTTAAAAGAGAACTGTGTAATAAGAAAGTCAGTAAACCTTAATCAATGAAAAGTGGATGTAAATATGAGTTGAAGCAAGCTAATATTCTCAGTATTGACTGAGACAATTCATATCAAAATGAATGACAAGTAGACCGTGCATAAAGAATAAAGCTTCAAGTATTGCCTTGAGAAATATCAACTTGAACTCACAGATAATGATTCTTCTCCTATAGCACTGCTACCGATGGCTACTACATTAGGCGAATAAAACAACTTGCCCATTGATTCAGCTTGACATGTATCGACAATGAATAGTAATTCATGATACCTATTTAGGAAATAAGTAGATTCAGTGGTTAATAAGTTGAACAAGAACGTTTTAATGACATCAACTTCAAGACATTTCATAAAGAAAAACTTAAAACGAATCGTCAAGTTGTGGTATCAAGTGTAAATAATAGATGGTTCTAAATTCTAAGAAGACGAAACTTATTTTGTGGTCTTCATACAAGAATTTCTAGCCCCCGAACACACTGTACGACCGAGGATGAGGAGAGTCTGTCAACCTCCTCAGAATGCTCTCTCATATGGCACAGAGTACATATTCACAGGTAGGGAAATCCTACTTACATGCGAGGTTGTGTATAAAACTACCTCCCCTTCTGGAGTATTAATCCGGACTCTCATTATGCCATTGTTTGTGTTAATCTTACGTTTCAGTGGCCAAAAAAATTTAACTTCCCCAGCAAATCCATACGAAGATGCTACAGAGTCCCTGAATAAATGTACATGGAACAAGCTTTTTGGAGCGATAGATGGGGAAAGAATAGATAGTACTTCACTAGTGTTGAATACGTGCCCAGGATGGACAACAGACATCGATTTCCAGACTTCCTAAAGGCATCCAACCCTATCTGTCGTGCGATTTACACTAGTGTGCGAACGTTGGAGGCCAGTTCAAATGGCACACATGGTTTTAGAAAGGCTGGTTCAGAATTCGTGTTCGGTAGTAGCCTTCAAATCTCGACGAGCCATTGATTTGAGATCTTTTAGATGGGACAGGATTCCCACCACAGGAGAGTGCTGTATGAGTTGAGAAGTAAATAAATACATAAAGTGGGAATAAAAGAGAACAGACACGTAACGCAATGCAAAATAGAAACGAATGTTACCGGAAAGCTGAGAGTATACTTCAAGAGAATAAGAATTGAATCGGACATGGTTTTTTTTCCAGTTGTAGTCATCATTGGGTTTGTGCCCGGGAGCCCAGATTGAAGACGGTTTGCTTAGGAGGATGCTCTATACAAGTTGATTTAATTTTGATTAGTAAACTCGAGATCTCAATAGCACGAGATTTTAAGACTTGACTATTCGGAAAGTCATGAGAACAAGTCTTTGAGATAATCCTGAAATTCAGAGTTTTTCAGCCTACAACAGATTTCTCAGTCATCCGATCGGAATTCTTGCAGACTCATACTCATTTCTTGTGACACCCTGCGGTCTTTTTTGACTCTACCATTTTGAATGTGTAAGTGTAAATTTGGAAGTTCTGGGTCATCGATACAAATGATGTTAAATAAACAGCTATAAACATGCTGGCGTTTATTATGAGTGCTTATGAAATGGCTGATAGCTTCACTTAATCGGTAGTGAGAACATGCTTATTTTTGAGGGGCTAATACTTCTATATGTTGCATATGAAGTGAAAATTAGTGTATATTTAACAGCCAGGAACATAAACAGTATGCATAAACGACTAATTTGTCATTTACGTAATAGTAACATCTCCAATGACAGACTTGTACATAATAATGCTGCCGTTTACAATAAAAAGTGACTCGGATATCCTAGAAAAAGTACAGAGGGCAGCTACCCACTAGATCGGGACATCTCAGAGGATATAGGAGAGTAGAAAAGCGAAGAACGAACAAAATACCCGTGGCATGCAGGATTTTATACCGAGTCATCAATACTTGGAACCTGTTACCCGAAGCAGTGGTGTCCGCACTTTCAATTGACTCGTTCAAGAAAAGACTAGGCACTCACAAAACCACACTAGAAAAAGAATAACATAGGCATAAGGCCCTGTCCTTACTACACCAATCTTAAAAAGAACTAGTTGAACTTTTGAATATCAAAACAGGGTTAGTCAAATTGTTAAATTTCAATATTAAACCCATAAACTTAGATTAGCACAGTAAGCAGGCACAGAAGTGTACAAATTTAGTCCTCGTTCTGTCATAAATTAGACCACTGTAACCAACAGATAAAACAGTGCCTTCGAAGAGTATGGACTCAACTTCTCAAGTTAAAAACTGATAAATCCAGACTCACCTACGTTTCTGCCACATCTGTTCAATCGCATCGGCCAGTTCACTGTTAGAAAGTTCATGATCATCTTGAAACTTAAGGAAACCATCACCACCATGGCCTGAAGCCGGAATTAAAGTTTTTAGGAACTACCTGTCATATATATTAGGATATTACTGTGCTCGTCAGTATTGAGGCGCTTAGAAGTAGGTGTCGAAGGAGGTAAACGCCCAGTTAGTACACGAATGAAGTTTTCTACAGTAACTTCGTAACCACGATAATCAATCTCTATCTCTTCGCCATACAAATTTACCCGACTGTAAGGATTGTTGAAGATTGTTGCTAAGACCATAAGGATACGTCAAATATCTTACCTGGTCTCGGGTTTCTAGAGCTACAACTTGCATCATCAGCCACCATCAAAATAATACGGCTTTTAAGATGAATAAATATAATAATAAATATGATACCTATCTGGTATTCCGAGGCGCTTGATACTTCGATAAATTGAAAGGACATTGCTTATATGTCGATAGTTGAACCAGAACCGCGAAGTATCTACAAGAACAGCCCAATTTGATGTGTGTCTTCCGTACGACAAGCTAAAACTTGGCTGAAGTTAATTTATACGTTTAGTAGCCAACATACCAACAAAACAGAAAAGATACAGTAACAAAAATTCAACCAGTACCATTTCATTCCGAAAAGGTTCGACGACCTTCAATACTGGCGCAAATGACTGCGGCCTTCAGTCTTCAGTAATAAGGATAGGAGGTCTGTCGACCTATATTAATCTTTGCAGTTTGTAATACTGTGGAGGTTCAATCTCGTCTTGAATATATCAACAGAAGGTGCTGATATTATGTGTTCCGGTAGAGAATTCCAGTAATTCACTACTCGGTGCGAGAAACTGAACTTGTAATGTCAGTCATTATTTTAAGCCCATATATCTTATTCTAGCTTTCGGACATTCCATTCTATTCATTCTACTTGAGTCATATTTTGACCTTGTCAATTATTTGGTTATCAGTCTTGACTGTTTTTATATGAGCGTATACGTGTGTACACTTCATATCCCATGACTCATCACATATCTGTAGTTTATTTTTGTCTGACTATAAATATTGAGTAACGCTTGACCAAAATGGAGTTGGCTTCCCAGCCATCTTCCCTGCGTGTCATTTTGCTTTGCTATGTTTCATTCGCTTCATATACAAAATATATGCATTCACAAATCAATTCTCCTTATTCGACTTATTTAATTCCGTTATTGGATAAGTGAATTAAGTCGATGATTATATACGAGAATAGGCGATAACAAACATTCGTACGATCTAAATAGTAGTCAGATCCACGGCCACTAAAAACTCCAGACGTAAACGATTCGATCTCGATTTTTGAACATTCTTCGAATGTCCTCTCAAATGATCAGTCCTAGACGGAAGCAAGAGATAAGACATGTTAATACCAAGGTCATCGTTCAGTATAGGATAAGCCAATATTAGATCATCCCGTATTCTACGGTAAGGTAACGGGAATAAGTTAAGATGTCTCAGTCTGTCTTCGTAAGATAGGACAGATAAACCTTGTACCATCTTAGTACCTCGTCTTCGGACTCTTTCCAGCATGTCTGCTTCATACTTGAAGCAAGGACTCGCTGCTTGAATCCCATATTCTAATGTGGTCGCACGTAAATCGGGTATAATAATCCGAGAATTTTATCATCTAAATACTGGAAAGACTTACGAATAGACCATAATACCCCATAGCCTTTCGCAGCAGCAGCTTTACAGTGACTACTGGTTTTGAGTTCATTGCTTAATATAACTCCTAAATCTTTATAGTTTCTTAGTTTGGGTAGCACGAATCCACATATTGTATAGTGATACGATTCATCATAGTTATTTATTTGCATCACTACTCTTATTAGGATTTACTTCTAGTGACCACCTGTCCGACCATGCCACCAATGAGCTAAGATCATCCAGTAATAGTATTCTAGCTGACATACTGTGTATGGGTCTCCAAATCTTTATGTCATCGGCAAAGAGTAGAACGGATGGTTTTGCTACAGTTGGTAATTCACTTACACAGAGTAAAAATAGGGGAGGATCGAGGATTGTATCTTAAGAAACTCCACTTTTTACGGGTACACACGAGTAGAGAGCCCCATTTACCCTTACTCTTTGTCTCCTGTCTTGAAGAAAGTTACTTATCCACTCTACGACTGTATAATGGATTCCAAAACGTTCCAGTTTGAATTTTAGACCAGAATGTGAGACCTTATCGAAGGTCTTACTCAGATTTATGTAGATCACATCCACAGGATCATTTCGATCTTTTGCGGTAGCCAAATCTTCTCTTGCAATGAGAAGATTTGTCAAGCATGATAGGTCTATCCGAAAACCCTGTTCCCTGGAGAAAATATTATGCCCTTCAACATAGTTTATAACAGATATCCGAATGATTTTTTCCATCAGTTATACAACCGCACTAGTCAAGCTAACGGGCCTATAGTTACTAACTAAATCCCTACTCACAGCCTTATACATCGAACTTATTACAGCGTCTTTCCAGTCTCTGGGCAGTCTGGAATGCCTCAGAGACATGTCAAACAGTATCGCTAATGACTCAGAGATTACATCTGATATGGCTTTCATAGTCCTAGTATGAATATCATCAGGACAACTGGACTTATCAGGTTTGAGATGTTGAAGTAGCCTTAAAACAGTACCTTTCTCAATGACTGTAGGGTCCAACAGAGCCGCCACAATCATAATGAATTGTTGGTCGTTCCTCATTACTAATAAAAAGCACTACTGAAATATTCTGATGTAGCTTCAGCTTTTTCGGTATCATTTTCTGCCAAGATTAACGGATTTTCTTGTATCAAAAGTGATGGAATTCCATCACTTCTCTGAGTTCGCCTTTTTATATACGAGAATAACCGTTTCGGACTATATCTAGAATCCCTAACCAATTGTTTTTTAAACAGTCGTCTAGTCTTACTTATCAAGGCTGTACAAGCATTCCTGATCTTACAATAACTGAGTCTGTATTGTTCTAAGCCAGTAGAGATGAACATATTCTAGTGCTTCCTCTTTTTCTAAGAAGTTTCCTGACGGGTTTAGTTATCCATGGTGGACTGTTATTCGATCTTCGCGGTACCAGGTATTGTATGAACGAGGACGTAACTAAACTAAACTTACCTTTAAGTATAGACCATGCTTCTTCAACTGATAAACTAGTATCTACAAGCCAATCTGTCTTAGCAGCGTACTTCCGAATGGCTGATATATTAGCTTTCCATGCATTTGGACGGGGTGTAACCTGGTCGTATAACATGTCCCTAGTTCTAAACGTGAATGACAAAGCAGTGTGATCGTTGTTCACTAACAGTGAAGAATATTTAGGTCGACAATATCCTCAGTCTCATGAGTGATTACCAAGTCCAACAGAGAAGAACCTTGGTTAACACCAAAACGTGTCGTTTGGAATACATGCTGCACTAATGCATGCTCCATTATTGTTATCAGGAACCTACTGTCAAAGGAGTTCATAGATCTTTCTGTGGTCATCTCAGTCCAACTAGTATCAGGTGCATTAGTCTCCTATTATCAAGCATCTGGTATTTTCACTCCAAAGGTGAATGTGATTTAAAATAAAGTCGTCAGCTAAGTCAATCGGGTTGCGATAGATGACATTGAGCATAAATGTACTACATCCGATAGCCAATTTACAGCTAATGGCTTCACAAGTACCGCTATCATGGGATTTGCTAGCAGAGGAGCGAATATTTATATTATTGGCTATATATAACAGGACGCCTTCTCCTTTACTACACCCATGTCTATCACTCCTTAGATAATGGTATACGGATAATTCTGGATTAATGTCCAAGTCATGGACCAACCAAGTTTCTGTCACCGCTATAATGAGTGACCTTAATCTGTTCACTTAACAGGAGATCCCGTTGCTTCTCCGATCCTAAGATTACCTTAATGAGTTTGCATGGTCAGGGTTCAACATCGTCCTCGGTCCTCTTGCCTATTCTAATGAGTTTCTTGGCCTGAAATCCTTCAGAGTTATCTAGCAAGATACTACGAATATATTCTCCCAGCTTCTCTAAGTCATGTGCGTGTCTGATTTTGGGATCAGGGTCGTTTTACTTTGGTAATTTGCCCACAATAATATTCGATGATATTAGATCTGTAGAATTATGGTCTACTGTGATATTAGTATTGCGTTAATAATAGACCTAATCCTAAAATTGTAAACTTGTCATGATATAACGGCCTAATGTATAAGATCTTACGTGAAAGTCACATTATTCTCTACACCAACTCATTGCATCGTAACAATCACCGATATATGATGGAAAGCAAGCGTAGGCTAGAGACAGAGCAATATATTTAATATGAACAAAAGATATAAGGTAACATTCAACAGGGACCACGCATGCAAGGCCGAGTCATGCCATTCAACCAACTCCAATTAATTAAACTCCTTGTTCCTGCCTTCTCCATCGTTAGGTGTTTCTCCGCGTTAAATATTGAATATCTATTTTCCCGATTGTCTCATGTTCAGCTTTGAGGATTGTGTAGTTATGGTCCAATGACACTACAGATTCTCCTTCTCAGTCATGCCAGCGTGGGTTTCTCTCTTACTGTCACATTTTGGTAGTGCATTTTGTGACTCAAAATGAGAGTGCAACAATGACTTGCTAACCAGCTGCGTGCTGCCTACAGCTTTTTTCTATTAGTTTAGTTTTCTCCGTACTGTAGTCATCATCACTCAGGACACCTGGACTATTTGGAACGGTGGCGGTTTTATACGGATCTTCAATTCCCACTAGAAGTGCATGATTACCAATGTCAATGTCATGTGGCACAGTCGGGTATTTGAGGCGTCTCGTAACAGTAGGTACTACACTGACATATTCGACGCTGTCAGTGTTCGTGTTATCAGCGCATGCGCCATCGTTTTCTTACAGGCCAAAGCCAATAGGCTCATAGCCTTCTGTATTAATAACGTCTTGTTTGCACAGCAAAACATGCAAAGCTAATGTGAGTTAGGCTTTGAACACCTTTTGTACGCGGTGGGACTTAAACCGGTACACATCCTATGGAACGACTTTTTGCATTCATCACACTGCATTCCTTCCTCCACAGTGAAAAAGCAGTTTGGTTGTCCACGTTTGTGAGTACTAACAACCAATTTAGTCAGATTAAGTATAAAACACAATATGATCACAATATAAACACAAGTGTCATTCAAGAAGTAAAAGGGTACCACAAGACAAACTTTAGCAAGATTTCAAACCTTAACTAAAGTGATTTAATATAGACCAAGAATGCTTTTGATACAACAATTACACAAAGGCAAGGATAACCACAACAAGCACAAAATCACTGCATTTTTTGAAACACGGCCTTGAAGGTCAAATAGCTTTGCAATCATTGTCACATTGGCCTCGACAACGGTTGAATTCAACCTAAAGCGGTGAGTTCGGAGTTGTTGTTTTATGACTCATTTGGAACCTTATACTATCAACTTCTAGTTTCATTTGTCAGGTTGTCTTTTATCTCATACTTGTGTTATTTCTGATGTTTGTCTCTCGCTTTCATCATAAAGTGGAAGTGCGCATCCATTCATATAAGGCCCTAATCTCCCAATTTTGGGGAAATGGGGGGGGGAGCCGGTACTGTGTTTATTTCGTACGTACTTTGTTGTTAAGACAGTGTAGACTGTACAGCAAAAATGTCAGCGGCTGTCAAGTCCATAACACAGATACGGTCATCGTACGTTCCCTATATATTTTTGAAGGCTACCAACGATATCAAGATATCTCTATTTTCTTACAATTAAAGGATATTCCTAGCTGTTTGCCTAAGTCCTAGAGTGTTTGTAACAACTAACTAAAAAATGAGGGGCTTTTCGATAAAATCACTATTATTCGATACTAACTCAACTTTAGCATTCTAATCTGTTGAATCGACACACCACATTGAATTTATGACATATTTTAACTTGTTCTGGATGACTGGAGCGAGTCATTGGAGTGTTGGTATATCCATAAAAGACTTCTGGAGAGGTGTTGGACCTGATACTTCATGAGATTTCGTTCATATCTTTTGTCCAAAACCAGTTGGATAGTGTGTTTATTTTACTACTTGGGTGTTGCTGTGATAGCCTTTTAGCACATAATCTATTGTTAACTGCTTATGAAATTTCAGTAATGCTGATTGTCAAACGTTTTTATTGCCTAAAACAATAACCACTGTCGTCTCAAAGGGTCGACAGTGAACTACTTTCTCATACATAAGTTATTTTCGACGGTTCTAATGGACATAGCTTTCAGTTCACTTGATGCACTAACCCACAATTCTTACTAGCAGTTGTAATACTTGGACCTAAAGCATAAACCCGGGCTGCCAAGTTTGGGGAATTTCGGGGAGACTTCTCCAACGTTCGGGGAAATTTTGGGGATCGCGTCTCATTTCCCAAAAATTTCCCCAAAATTTACTATAGCGGCTTCCCCAAAATAAGCCAAAGTATCCCCGAAATTGGCAGCTTGGGAATTTACCTAGAATAAACCAAATGTAGGTGACTAGCGTTTATTTTTTGTCTATGTTCTTTCGGTGTGTTAAATAGTGTGCGACTTAGTCATTACAGCCATTCACGTTCTTATGATAAGGATCCATTGATGTCGCATTGCCCTCTGTACATACCGAAAACGGACCAATCCGGGCCTTCTGCACACATGTTTAGTGGAAGATTTCACTTCTAGAGTTTCCCCACGTGTGATTTATTTGGTGTTCTCCGCGATCTATCTGAGGATATTGCTTTTTCTCTTGTGTATGTTGAAGCCTGTTGATGCATTGGCTTCTGCTACACTGGTTGTCTTGACCTGCATTTGTTCGTGTGTATAAGATAAAAGAACTAGGTCATCTGCGAATTCCAAATCGTTTAATTGCATTAAAGCTGTCCATTGTATTACGTGCTTTCCCTCAGATGTCGATGTCTTCATAATCTAGTCGAGCACCAGAAGAAAAAGAAAGGAAATGAGTAGGCAGTCTTGTCTGACTCCGGTCTTCACTTGGAGTGCGTCTACCAGCTGTCTTCCATGCATGACTGTTGTAATTTGTATGTATTCCGGATGATGTTGACGACCTCAGTTACACCATTGTGTCTAAGTTTCCATAATGTCCTCCTATCCAGTCAGTCAGTTAGCTACAACGTTGGACCAGACACACACATCGGTCCAAGTTGCCATACCACATTATCACAGCAAGATGAACACTGGATTCATAGACGTAGTTACTTCAATGGAGGTAATATATAGAAGAAAGACTGCATATAAAGTCTAGTACAGGAAGAAGGAATTAGTTCGTAGAAAGAAAGATATGAAGTGGTTTTAATCTCTTAGTTTAAGAGAAGATAGTGTATACACCTACGCCACTGTGATCGATTCTGAGCCATGTCACCAATAGTCTCCAACCATTGGTTACGATAGTCACGCAGACCCCAACCAAGTAGTCTGCATCTACCAACATGGCTCAGACTAGAAGTTCGTGTCTTCAAGCACTGATGCCACGTTTTGGTTTGGCCGCCCCTAACTTTTCTTCCAACCATTTCCAACACCGGTTAGCATTGCACGTCATGGTAATCGGTGTTCAGGTATACTCAACATGTGGCCCAACCATCTCAGTCGATGAAGATTCACAACCTCTCCTATCCACACTGTCAAATGCTTTTCATAGTCAAGGTGTATAGCGATGAATTCAGTACAACTGATTGCTTGTCATTAGTCCATAGTATAGCGACTCTATTTGTGTACGACCAACCCTTACGGAATCCAGTCTACTGATCTCGAAGTTGGGCGTCTACCAAGTCTTTCATCCGGTTCAGCAACGCCGTTGAAAACGCATTCTGGTACCGACAGTAGTGCGGTGCCTCTAGTTTTCACATTTGCTCATATTTCTTTAGTATCTTGATGAGATATCCTTCTTTCTTTTCTGTCGACACTTGTTCTTCCTCCCAAATCCTACTGAACAAAACATGGAGCATCTTTGCCGTTACTTTTATACCTGACTTCAGTGCTTCAGCTGGCATGTTGCCAGGTACTGCTGCCTTCCCACTCCTGACTTGTCTGATGGCCATCCTGACTTCCTCGATCATTGGCGGAATGACAGGTATAGGAAGGTCTGTGTGTGCTGCATCGATATCCGGTGGGTTCAGTGGGGTTGATTAATTCAAGAGTTCTTTAAAGTGTTTCACTTATCTGTTGCTATGTTGTGGATTCTCAGTGACTGGCTTGCCTTTGTTATTGACCGGTCTCTCAGGTTTGCTGTATTTCCCTGCCAATTTCTTCATTCTGTCATATCGTTGTTTCACATTTCCTTCTCCTACAGCTTTTTGCACCATTGTTGCTAGGTCTTCTACGTATTTCTGCTTGTCAGCTCTTATGCTACTCTTCACTCACTTGTTTGCTTCAGTGTACTGAGCTTGTGCCTTGGCTTTCTCTTGTTCAACTGTTAATTGCTATCTTGTTCTCTTGAATCTTGTCCAGGGTTTCGCTAGAATCCATTTGTTATGATGATGCTTCTTGAGGTCCAGCGCATCCTTAAACGCTGAAGCTAGTTCTTCTTTGATCCATTCCCATTTGTTCTCCCTAGTAGTTTCCTCTTTTTGAATAGGTCTTGTAAGGCTTGGAACCTGTTTCTGCGGGTGTTATGAGGGTTGAAAAGTCCGAATTAGATTGATTTATTTATTATGACTTTTATTCAACAGTAATTCCGTTTAATTCAATTTGATGATCACTCAGTATAGTATTTGTTCCGTTTCCCCCTGACATTTAATTCTGTATAACATACGATATTCTTGTATTGAGTTAACATGACTATATTCAACATATGATTTGTTATAACTAAGTATCTTTCATATATGTGATTTTATCTGATTATTAATCAAATAATGGGTGTACAAACCAATATATATGAGTGTATTTCCAACTAGACTTGTCTTGATTGCTCGTACTACTGGCTACTTGAGAGTATATTTCTCCGTTTCGGACTTGCACTTCTCTCTCTAGTTACCGGGCTGGGACGCATCAGAATAGCTAGCTTATTGGTCTTTGATCACAGTCTTTGTTCCGTTCGCAGACTAGGTGAACTCGTAACCGCTTCAAACATAGCAGAGAGGTATCCTGAATTCGTTGAGTTTGTCAGTATCTCGGAGGAAGTCTATACTGAATCATTGCAATGCTGTTTCTCTAGTTATCCAGTGCTTCTTTAGCTTCAGTTTAATGGTAACCACCAGGTGGTGATCTGAATCTATGTCAGCTACTCTCTATGTGTTCACGTCTGCTATTGATCTGAGTTCTTAGTGATGCAAATATGATTGATCAGGTCCTTTATAATGTTATCCGGTGAGACCCATGTGGATTCGTCATGGATTTGTGGGTGATTATAACGTTGCCTACAACCATTGTGTTGAATGCACATAAATTTTAAAATCTCTCACCATTCTCGTCCTTTTCTTCCAGTCCATGTCGTCCCATGATTTATTCATACCAGATGTCCATCCCGGCTTTGGCCTTTAGGTCTTTCATCTGGATGGTCAGGTCCTTTCCTGAGCACTTCCCCATGATCGACCACAGCCTCTTAGAAAACTGGTTTTTTTAATTACTATTATTGATGAGTGCACATAACTGGATAATATTCATTGTGATCCCCTCCTTTGTTTTGAAGGATGCTTTGATGGTTCTGTATCCATAAGATTCTCATCCTTTCAGTGCTTTACGTGACTTCTGAACAGTATCAGAGCAGCTTTCTGAGTGTACGAAGCAGTTTCTTCGTGATCAGAGTACAGCAGCTTCTCTTCCGAATTCATTCTTTTATATCGAATTTGGGTCCTAATGGGTTTATCTTATTCATGCAACCGCCATTTTGTATCTCCTCATTTCTATTGCTATTTGACTGGTTCTTCCGGTCTCCTACATTGTCCGGACATTCTATGTACCTAAATAATTTGTTGTTTCGGTTGTTAGAAGAGGCATCAGCTTCGTGACTTCCGGAGAATCTCGAAACTTCTGTATCAGCTTGAAATTACGATTAATAATAACCTCATAATAAATGTTTCATGGTTTTTTGTATGATATGTATACTGTGAATGATTTCTCATAAATGTATTTTTGATGTGATTTTCTGAGTTCCTCATTTTGATTTTCAGTGATGTCCTTGAGTTGTCTTGATGATAGTCGGTGGTTGTCTGCAGTACTCCTAGACGCAAATCAAACACAATCTCATGCACTTTCACTTATATTGGATCCTTTGGCTAATGAACACTATCAATTGTTATTGGGGGAACTTTCAGAAATCAAACTAGTTGGTGGTAATGGTAAGAAGCCTCTTTGAAGAGTGAGTGTTAGCAAAATAATTGCTTTTGACAAGAAATTAACTACTAAATCTTGCTCACTAGCTAGCTTATAAGCAAGGCACGATGTGGCTTCGTAGCTAAGTGCCTAATATTGTAAAGGTTTTGATGTTGTCCTGCCACAGTTGTTGTTTTTCACTTATGCGCCACATAAGTCACTTGATTTGTGTATGGCTCGCTTTACTTGTGCCTCTTGCAATATTTTCTGAGTATTTAAGTGGTCGTGACGAGCCGATTTTACACAGGTGTGCTCTTTTTCCAAATACGCGTCTGTGCTCGTATATTTTGGGATCATCAAGTTAGCAATTCTGAGGTTGAATGCAGATTATTAGGTGAGTATGATTAGGTAGTAAATCTTCATCGACTGCCTCGACGCGCGATGATAACTGATATAGGGATAGGATGGAAAAGTTATGGGGCCGGCAAAACCAAACGTGACTATTGGATTAAACAGTGTTGGCAGATACAAACTACCTGGTTGGAGTCCGTGTGATTATCTCGACTAGTGGTTAGAGATTTTGAATAACGTGATTGAAAATCATTTGCAATGGTTCAGGTACATCAACTCTTTTTTTCCTTATATTCTAGGTTTCTAAATTTCTGATAATTTTTTTATTTCACTGATTTATATATTCTTGAATTGTATTTCGAATGTCTAATCTTTTCTATGCCCCCAAATGCCCTGGTACGGCCGAAAGTAACGAGAGTCAGCTCTCCCTCTCGAAATGCTCTCACATGGCCACGCGTATATAGTCTCTGCCAGAGAAGTCCTACTCACTGCCTTCTCGTGGCGGGGGTGTTGTTTACGAAATTGAGAGGACGAAAAGCGAATGTCTGGCGCTTTAACTGGGTTGGTGGACATGGAGATTCCACCTAGGGGAGTTGGAAAACCCTGACTCCAAACCAATGGTGCACATGGGCTCCAGTATCCTAAAGGAACAAATGGCGTATGAACCAATCGTTGGTCACCGGTAACCATGGGACTGTATCCCCTTACGATGCTCTACTGCCTTGTGGATCAGACCTTTAGGTCGAAGGCTCCGGGTGTAGCCTCCTAAGAAAACCGCCCGCTTCGGTTTTGGGCACCCGGGCAGTATCACAGCCCTCACACATATCGAATGAGATTTGTGTGACGCATAAGTATTTGGTGCCTTCTTGTACCAATATCTATGTGTTAAAATAAATAAGTAAATAAATCTTTTATATTCCCACCAAACTGTTAACAACCCTACCACCATGGGGTTTACCCTAACAATTTCATCTCGCCGTGTTAATGCGGTATGGTAGCTTGAACCAATGTACACATGCACTACGTTCTACGTTACATTCTGCTGACACAATCGTAAAATACTAACACCGAGGTACATTCATTTTATTATAGGTATTTTAGAAATAACCTGTTTTTTGTTGTGATTATTACTATTATTATTAATGGCTTTATTCAATATTATATTTTGGTACAATATAGAAATTCTCAGCACAGGGTATTTCAACAAGTTTCTTACACAAAAAACAGAACGGAAACAAAAACAAAAAAAGGTCTAAAAAATCTGATAAACTGTACAACTTTTTAAATTAGAGACATGTTAAGAATGCAGTTTATTGACTAGGTTAACTCTAACAACCTCTTCGTCACAGAGTATATTTGCTAGGTAAGGTACTATAGAAATTTTATACTTTTGCTTGCGTGCATGGATTTTAATGTAATTACGTCTCGTTCTACCAGAAGATATACAAGGAGAAATATAAGAGTGAAGGAGATGGTTAGTATCTGATAAAATAACACCCGCCAGGAGTTTGCATGACTTTAGATGTCTATCCACAACCATATTAATTATGACCTCGAAAGATTCACCACACACCTTGCTAACTGCCTTCAGCACTCTCCGCAATACAGCAAAGTCTTTTCTCAAAAACCCGGGAAAGAATAATGGAGAACAGTAAAGCATAATAGGTAATATGCAAGAATTGACAAATTGTAAGAGTAAATGACGAGTAATCCCAAGAGCATGCAATATCTTTATGTAGTAAGTCAGATGGAAAACTTTCTTTGATAACAATAAAACGTGAGAAGACCAAGGGAGATCAGAGGAAAAGGTAACACCAAGATAATTGACCTTCGACATTGTGTTTATCAAAGAGTCTCCAATGGCACGAGCATTATGGGATCTCAAAATGGTGTTTAGATGCCGTTCATGTCTCATGCTAAAGTTAACACCTTGACATTTAGACGGAATAAGTATAAGCCCAATACCAACAGACCAACAATCAATACGAGACAAAAACCCATTCATTTCTGTGGGACCCGACCGTTGTTGCTACCTTGACGTGGTGGTCGGGCTTGCCTATCGTGATGAAGCAACCGAGCTATACTGGCTGGAACAACCGTTCCTCAAGGTCCTACCATGTCAGACAGGTCGGTTGAAGAGCGGTAAGACTAAAAGCAACAAACCCAAGGTCCGAAGGCGAAGTCGTACTGCTGACTGTACAGAGGTGTGACAGCAGTAAGGTGTTTCCTTCAGACAACCAGCATGACAGCGATGCTGCCTTCCCACAAGGAGGGGTGGGGTTAGAAAAGGTCGACCCTAAAAATGCACACCTCGCCTTATCCCACGGATATCCGTCTCCGGCGGTAAGGTCTCAATAAGTACGGAGCTAACACAAAAATTACCCATAACAAGGTCGTGTGTGACCGACCTCAAGCAGTTGTCCCTTGGGCACTGCGGTCACGCTCTCAGTTCACTAAGACCACCTTTAATCCAATTTCCTTTTCAGGTACCTCCAGAACAACCCTTCCACGGTGTGGGCAACCGGGAAGTGATAACCGCCCTCATACTTCTAACAGCACTCAAGTCCACTGTATTCATAATCAACCTCCTTCTTCAATTCCTATTATTCCTCCTACATCGACTTTCAACTCTGTATTTCCTCTCTCGGCTTCCACCTCAAGTGTCACCGTAGCCAACGATTCTAGTGCGCAAAACACTGTCCCAGGTCTACTGAAACCTCGCTCCAAACTACACATTGGAGCCTTCAACGTACGCACCCTATGTCAAATCGGTCAGCAGGCTTCCTTGGCTAAAACCCTAGAGTCTCTTTCCATTGATGTATGCTGTGTCTCCGAAACACGCATACAGGATTCCAGTGTGGTCATTCACTTGACCTCACCTCGGCAAGACGGAGAGCCAACGAGATACACCCTTCGTGTGTCCGGTGACCCGATGGCAAGTTCTCGTGGACTGGCAGGTGTAGGCATAGCACTAAGCATAAGGGCCGAACAAGCACTGCTAGAGTGGATCCCCGTCAACAGTCGTCTATGTGCTGTTCGGCTGAACGGCTACGTAAGAACTCGGAAGGATAGGGACACACGTCGTTGCCTTTTTGTCGTTTCTGCCTACGCTCCCACTGACTGCAGCTCAGATGAAGTGAAAGATGAATTTTACAGAAAGCTATCCGAACTTCTTCAGAAAGCTAAACGCTCAGACATAGTACTCGTAGCAGGTGATTTTAATGCTCAGATAGGCAGTTTAAACCAAACAGAAAGGCATTTAGGTGGATATTTTAGTATTCCGACACAGCGAACAGATAATGGTGATCGTCTGCTGCAGCTATGCTCAGACAATCGTTTATTTTTAGCAAACACAAATTTTAAGCATAAGGAGAGACATCGTCTAACATGGCGACCCCCTACACCAAACCAACGATGGACTCAAATAGACCATATTGCCATCAGTCATCGTTGGAGAGGGTCGGTAGAAGATTGTCGTTCATTCTGGAGCACCTGCTTGGACTCCGACCATGCCCTAATACGGGCACGCATCTGCTTGCGCCTCAATGGACGCAAAAAAGCCACATTAAAAAGACCCATTAGAACTGAGTTGAGTAACGAGAAAACCAAAAGTAGGTTCCAGGAACAACTGAGGTCACACTTAGTTAGTTGTGAAGACGAGGCTGACCCAGATGTTGCTTGGAAGGACATACAAGCAGCTGTGGAAACAGCAGTGACATCTGTTAGTGACTTAAACCACAGAGTTACAAGGAACCAGTGGATTTCTTCAAGGTCTGTCACACTGATGGATTCTCGCAAACTCGTCCCATCAGGTTCTGAACATGATGAAGAGCGTAAACAAATCAGATCTAGGTTAAGAAAAAGTCTAAGGAACGACCGTGAGCAGTGGTGGGTAACGAAAGCAAAAGAGATGGAAAAGGCGGCGACTATAGGGAACACAAGACAGCTTTACAGACTAATAAAAGAAACTGGAACTAATAAGTCAAGTGTAAGTGAGATTATTTCGGAAAAAGATGATACTCTCATCTGCTCCCAGTCCAGACGTTTAGAACGATGGGCGGAACATTTTAGAGAACAGTTCAGCTGGCCTTCAGCTACTCTACAACTACCCTCCATTCCCAGACAAAGTGAATGGAACATTGAAGTAGGTCCCCCAACTCTTGCTGAAGTTGAGAAGGCTATAGTTAATCTGAAACGAGGAAGGGCAGCTGGTCCAGATGGACTGGCTCCAGAAGTCTTTAAGGATGGTGGTCCAATTTTAGCGACTAGGTTGACTAATATTTTGGCTAAAATCTGGGAGTTAGACGTTATCCCATCTGACTGGTCGCAATCACTTATCGTCCCAATATATAAGAAAGGGTCAAAATCATCCTGTGACAACCACAGAGGGATTAGTTTAACAAACATAGTATCTAAAATACTGGCCTCGATAATTATCAAACGCCTAACTAAGACTCGTGAACTACAAACACGAGAGAACCAAGCTGGCTTTAGACCTGGTCGTGGCTGCATCGACCACATATTCACCATTCGTCAGGTTCTAGAACACAGGCATACCTATCGGCGTCCGACGATGGTGGTCTTTCTTGACTTAAAAGCAGCATTTGACTCTGTAGACCGCGAGACTCTGTGGCAGTGTCTGTCATTGAAAGGCGTACCTCAGAAGTACATAAACCTTGTGAAGGCTCTTTACTCGAACACTACTAGTCGAGTCAGGGCTTATGGCGAACTGTCATCTACCTTTACAACCTCAAGTGGTGTCCGTCAAGGCTGCCCACTTTCTCCATTTTTGTTTAACTTCATCATAGACCTATTGATGGAAATAACACTCTCGTCGACTGAATTCTCGGGTATTGATCTCCTTCCAGGAGGTCCACTTATCGACTTAGAATATGCAGATGACATAGTCCTGTTTGGTGAAGACGCTGACAAAATGCAGAGTCTTCTGGTAGCACTAAGCAACAATGCCAGAATGTTTGGGATGCGCTTCTCTCCCTCTAAATGCAAGTTGTTGCTTCAGGACTGGTCTGCGTCAACACCTGAACTAAGGATAGGGAGTGAAGTAGTCGAACGTGTTGACAACTTCACTTATCTTGGAAGTCTGATCAGCCCTAATGGGTTGGTGTCTGACGAAATCTCAGCACGGATTCGTAAAGCTCGTTTGGCTTTTGCCAACTTACGTCACCTTTGGCGGAGGCGAGATATCCGTCTATCAATAAAAGGACGAGTATACTGCGCGGCTGTCCGTTCTGTTTTAATTTACGGCAGCGAAACATGGCCCTTAAGAGTAGAAGACACCCGTAAGCTACTAGTATTTGACCACAGATGCCTTAGAAATATTGCTGGCATCTGCTGGGATCACCGGGTAAGTAATAGTGAGGTTAGACGCAGGGTATTAGGGAATGATGGTAAATCAGTTGATGAGGTTATGAATCTTCATCGACTGAGATGGTTGGGCCACGTATTACGTATGCCTGAACACCGATTACCACGACGTGCAATGCTAACCGGTGTAGGGGATGGTTGGAAGAAAGTTAGGGGCGGCCAAACCAAAACGTGGCATCAGTGCCTGAAGTCACTAACTTCTAGTCTGAGCCATGTTGGTAGATGCAGACTACTTGGTTGGGGTCCGCGTGACTTTCGTAACCAATGGTTGGAGACCCTTGGTGACATGGCTCAGAATCGATCACAATGGCGTCGGTGTATACACTCTCTGTCTTCTCTTAAACTAAGAGATTAAGATCACTTCACATCTTTCTTTCTACGAACTAATTCTTTCTTCCTATACTATATCCTTATTGCAATCTTTCTCCTATATATTACCACCTTTGACCTAACCACTCCTATGAATCCAGTGTTCATCTTGCTGTGCTAATGAGGTATGGCAACCTGGGCCGATGCATACATGTGCCTGGTCCTACGTTGTAGCTGACTGACTGACTGACATTTCTGTGGGATGTAAAGAGGAAGAGATAGGCATACATACAGTGAGATCATCCGCATATTTCTCATAAGTGTTTTCTGTGGAAGAAGGCAGATCATGCAGAAAAAAGAGAAAAGAAGAGGTGAAAGAACAGCTCCTTGTGGTACACCTTCATGAGACAGTAGAGACTCTGAACACTTTCCTCCAAATACAGTGTACTGTTCCCTTCCAGAAAGGTAGTAACATAGCCAGTTGGTTTTACAGCTGCCAGTGTTGACGCTGATTAACTTGTTAAGTAAACGTTGTCTTGGTATAGAATCAAAAGCTGAAGTATAGTCCAGAAAAACGCATCAAACATACTTCTTACCCTTTTCTAAGTTGAACACTGTATGATATAATTATTATTAGTATCACTCATAGAAGGTATGTAACTAAAGAGGTAGACTGACATAAGCTGATAGTTTTTGGTGTAGTAATAATTTCGTACTAAAAGTCGGAAATCTGATCTTGGCGGTTGATTATGCTGATAAATAATCATAGACGTAACTATACTGCGGTAGAAGCTCCACTTGACGAAGTCACTGGTGGATTATGTGTTGTATCAAGAGATACACGTTTCTCGCATCTGGTCCACTAAATAATAAAAATTATGGACATCCACGGTGACTTGGTTCAAAACAAATCACAATAGTACAGTCGCATTCACTCTATCTTCCATTGCATCTTGAGCATCTTATAACTCTTCATACACTGCCTTTTTATTGTTCTTTTAAACATCTTCCCGTTGTTACTGATTTTATTTTTCGGAAGTGCGGTTTCCTTAACACGTATGAACTCGCCAAAGTGCGCAGTTTTAGTAAAAATGAAAAATATACTGAAAAATGTGTGAAATATGTAGATTTCTGAATAAAAATATAAGTAATATTAAAGATGGATGCATCTGTGCTATCATGATAATGTCATGGGATTTATGGGTCATGGGGATGTGTGCCAATGTAGAGGTAGCTTGGAAAAAAGCTAGATCTTCAAAAATTCCGACTTCTAAAGCGCCACGAACCCAGATGACTTATCTCCAGCTGTTTTAAGGGATAGCGATGTACTTTTGACTGAATTGTTCGGAAATATCTAAAAAATATAAAGTATCCCGACACCATGAAATAAAGTGATGGTCGTTTCCATCTTTCAAAAGGGCCTAAGACATTTTTACACCAATTATCAGGGAGTAAATCTACTTTCAGTTGTTTCCAAGCTATTGGCTTTTGTCATGCTAAGCAGATTATCCAGAATGAATGGGAGACTGACTCACAAGAAGTAGGCTATTTTTCGTCTAGGACATGGATGCATTAATTATATCTTCACTTTCCACCAAATTCTAGAACACCTCCATACATATCGCAAGCTTACAATCGTTCTTTTTATTGGTATCAAGACCACCTTTGATCCGTCGCACAGAAATTAGATTTTGTTGAGGAAGAGTGTGCCTGAGAAGTTTAATAACAGCTTGAACGCTCCGTGTTCAAATATGGGTCAGGGTAAGTGCATACAACCACCTCAGTTTCATTCAAGCAATAGAATTAGGTGGGTTTGACTAATCTTTAACTTTGACGTAGTTGATGTAGGTAATGAGGGTCTAGATCGGTTGCTAGGAGGAAGACTTTTCGACGTTGTGTATGCGAATAATGTTTTCTTTTTGTGGGGCGATACTCGAGCCATGCAGTCCACGCTTAATTAATATCCGTCGGTAATAGAATGTGCTTCTCACCTGAGTTCAAAGTGCTTTTATGAGACTGGAAGAAGTCTGTACCTGCGATCACTCTGCCATATTGAGCAGATAGAATTAGTCGAGAAATTCATGTATCTGGGTAGCTGTGCAAATCCTGGTGGTGGGGTGAGTGATAAGATCAATGAACGTATACTGGGAACCAGATTGGTTTGTGCAAATCTGGGCCATCACTGGCGCCTTCAGGATGTTATTCTGGCTGTAAAAGGTCGGGTCTACAACGCGTCGGTGAGAGCAGCTTTGCTCTATGCTTGTGAAACCTGACCTCTTCGAGTTGAGGATGGAAACGACTCTCTGTGTTGGATCACTGTTGTCTAAAGAATTTCCGATATCCAGTGGCCACACCATGCTAGTAATGCAGAGGTTTAGCAAGATGTATTCAAGCACAGCGATTATAATTCAGTTCATGTCACCGTCTTAAAACACTGACTTCGGTGGTTTGAACATGTCTTACGAATGCCATCCCAGCGAATTTCACGTCGTGCATTACTTTTCGAAGCTGGGACCTGCTGAAATAAGTGGAGCGTTGGTCAGTGCACCACATAGTATCGCAGTATGAAAGGAAGCTGTACATGATTGGCTTCTGTTAGTCTCTCAAGACCCCTGGTTGGGGTCCTAGAAACGGCGCGACACTGTCTTGAGTTGTTATCAGACATGGCTCAAAATAGAAGTCAGTAGCGTTCGTACAGTAGTTTTTCCCACTTATTTCATAAATGTAAGAGGAACTTGTTTAATTGTATTTTTCCTAAACGAATACCTTATCCTATTAAATGCTACTCGTACTCACCTGTTTTCATTTATTTATGCATATCTCCTACTAATTCCTCTATCTCCACAATTTTATTTCTTTAGACGTATGGCCCTTATTTATTTTGGTTCCTGTTCTAGTAGTATTTATATGTATTTAAAAATAAAATAGGTGCTGCTATGCTTAAACATGCATCGATTCATAAAATTACTGACTTGGCTTGATCCATGTTAGATGCAGATTAATTTGTCGGGGTCTGCATTATGACTGTGGTCAATAAAGACATTAGGTGGTGCAGATAAACTCACTCTTTGCTCTACTCTGGATTGTGAATTCCAGCATACCTGTCCTCTCTGTCTTTATGGACCATATTCTTAATGTTCAGTCTTTCTCACTTTTATTACTGATACATAATTCCGATCTCTGCATCATTCCATCTGGCTATTTTTATCTCATCATGCTTGTGTGGTATGTCAACTATGGCCAACACAAATATGTGCCAGGGTCTATGCTGATGATAACTGACTGAATATTATGTAGCTGTATAATTCTTAGTAGTCGGATTAGATTTCCAATTTACGTGTCGAGTTCTTAAACCATCGACGTACATTTCTCCCTTCTGGCTATTGTACACTTAGTTGTGTGATCCATTTTAAAGAGGTTTCATTTATCTTTCAATTTATTCATCTTGTTTCGGTATAACTCACAATGCGTTATTGTTGTTATTTTCTGTATTCATTTGTTAGGTCCTTTCCGTCTCGGTCATAGATGGCTATTGTTTGTTGATGTTGTGGGGATAGTGCGCACTGTTTACGAACGCGAGAGATTTTTTATTGTTGATTGTAAGCTACAAATCATTGCAAATTCACATTTTTAATTACTAAGTTTGTTATTAATACTTAAAAGATATTAATTGCGTAAAGTTTTGTAAGTGGACGGTAACTTATCGATTGAGGCGTTCAACTTTCATCCTCCAAGTCTGAGGTTCAACCATCTCTCTCGCCTGCTTCGGTTTGGTTAGCCGGGTAGTATCTTTAGCCGTCACCCGTAGATTGTAACTCATACTCAAGTACCCGGTGAGTGAGATATTTTATTTTTAGTTGCTTTCTGCATTTCGCAATACTGTCTATGCAGAAAACGAAAAATCCTATTATAGGATTTTAATCTATACCTAATTAATCACTTGATTATTTCAGTTTAGACTATGTTATGGTTTTTCAGCTGGTCATAAGCAGTGTTTAACTTATCACAAATTCGCGTTGCTTCAATTTATTCCATAAAATCATATCAGGAAATCAGTTGGAGGAAAAAATGAAGAAATGAAAACGATAAAACACTCAAGGTACTAAGAAACTAATGAAAGTGAACAGAAAACAAATAATGGGCGTAAAATAATACAAGGTTGAATATCTTGAAAACTAGTTTTAAATCGTTTTACTTAAAATCTTAATCGATCGATCGGGTTTATTTGGATTCTCATTCTTAAGTAGTCAAATAGTATTGCATCTAAGATAAAATGTAATTCAAAGATGACAAAAATGTATAAATTTAGTCACCTCATCCCCTTGAACTAAAGTTAACTTCAGATTAACATGAGATACCGGGTAAGTTTTCCTGAATGAATATTCCAATTCTAGTTAAAAATTTCTCTTAGCTATAAGCTTATGATTTTGATCAACTCCGATCTAAGCAGTTGGTTATTAATTAACTGATATCCAATTAGGCTTGAATCTAATACGTATGTACTTACTAAGTTGTGTTTACTGTAAATAGTATTCTATTAGTCTCTAATAGTATTTATTATTTATTATATTTAGTGGACGATGGGACTGGTTGTATAACCTGCACAATATGGCGTCGTGGCTGTTCAAACCTTTTTAATGTATTATCAACAACAAAAAATTCATTTGATTTTGAACAGCATTATTTGTGTGAGCAACTTATCAAGTTATCATGCAAGTCACAACCTATTTCATCTTCAGCTGAACAGTCGTCCAACTTACATGTTGGCCAAATATTACAGCTTAGAGGTCGTTTGAAATGCTTCCGTGGAAAGCTAAAGCTTAATACTTATTTCTGTCGTAAGTTCATTATTATCGGTCATTTCTGTAAATTCCTTCATAAGAATCATAACTGATCGTTTAAACTAACAAGGAGAACATCATAGCATAATATTCTTTTGAATAACTCGCTTTCAAATAAGAAGATCATATATTCGACTTTGGGCCGTACCTTTTTTACATGTGAATTTGGTTGATTTTGTTATCAAGGTTGAAGTTAATGGTTCGACATTTACATGGATTGAGCGCAAGGTCAGTTAAAAAACTATCTTCCAATACTTCCTATGAGCCCAACCATTTCATGACAGTCTGAAGGGAAATATAAGTAATGTTCATAAAGTAATTTAAAAAACTGTAATCGTAGTTGCAGTATTAATAAAAAAGACTAGGTAGAATTCAGTTCTATAAGAAAAACGAACCCCCTGAATAAGAAGTATAAAATGATCTTGAAACTCTGGGCAACTGAGTCAAAATTCAGAAACGGTACATGTTTAGAAGTGTTGAGACAGTTTCTTGTTTAAGATCTAAAAGTTCCTACTCTGGGGTTTTGACATTGGATGTTTTAAGACTAGTAATACCAAATGATTTAATAATTTCAATCATGTGGCAATTTATGCAGTCGATCAATTCACAAATAAAGACTCAGTAGGTTGATAAGGTTAGGGTCCCGCTTTTGTATACATTTTCGAGTTTTTTTCCACAATAACCTTTTTATCAATCACAGGGATCACAATTTCTTTCTAATCTCTCATTTGTGTTCCTTTGATTCACAGGTTCAATTAAGGAGGAAAGTGAATTGTTACATCACATAATTCACAGGTACCGTTTACAGGAAGAAATTTACTCAAATCCATATGATCCTGGTGTTGTCGCAGAAAATATAAAAAAATCTCATGTGGTCGGTTTTGTTCCTATCATTCGTCACTCATTTTATTAAAATTTCAACTATTTAGAGTTCTTAGTATTAAGTTTATCTGGAATAACTTGAGTTAGCAAACAAAATACTTGTTGGTTCTTATTTCCAATTAATAAACATGGTTTAAAAACGTTTGATTTACAATAGAATTCAAGATAGCCTTTGTAGATCATAATGAGATTTCAGCTCATATGCAGACCTATTACTTTAAGATTGTAGGTCGTGGATTCATTTACAAATTTAAGCCCTTCTTTATCTGACTTCATCTTTAACATACAATTACTAAATAATCATTATTACGTTAAATATGTTGTTTCTTTCTGTTTCCTAAGTTGTTTCAAACTAAACTTTATTGATTATGGTATGTGCTGTTCGTACTAATAATAATGTAAATTCAAGCCGTTTGCAGCTGCTGACAAGTCTTGAAATATGATGAATTCATGTTATTTTGTAAATCGTGTTCTTGTTTTGTTCAAATTGATTAAGAGATCAGGATGTATGAAATGGGAAGATGTCTGATTATTCAGTTTGTGATAATATTCAAAGTATCTAGTTAATCTTCACTTTTAGTTGTATAGATAATTAGGTTAATTTAAGTTGTGTTAACTGAAACTCTACAGTATCATTAACAAGGCTTAGCTTAAAATTTCAAACAAACGCTACATTAGATTGTTAATAATCAAATCAGTGGTATATTTGTAATACCCCAATGAGTAGAAAATTAATTTCACACCCACTAACATACACATAAATACACAAACTTGCTTCACAAAAGCCACCTTGATTGGAATGACATGACATTGGATTGATCAAACCTGTTTCGATTGCACTGAATATTCTTTGCTTTATTCTTTTGTAACTATTTAAATTTATGTTGATTTAATTCACTTATTTATTTACTCTGGAAAAGCAACTCACATATAGTCGTGATGCATCCTGAATATAAATTTTTGCTCATTTGGATATTACAAGTGTAGAATTTTTTTGTCGTAAAACTACAACTCTAAACTCCGTAGTTAACTGACCTATAGTTTTCATGTTTACACGTTAGAGTACATCTAAGTAGATGTAATTAAACTAAGGAAACAAATTATTCAGTATGTTCAATTATTCTATTGCTGTTAGTATTTCTATTCCCTTGTCTGAAAAACGCTGAATGCTATTGTAATTAGCTTGAGTTAAGATCTTAAAGAAGTGAAATATAACTTGTTTATATCGAACGAGAATATTAGAAGAAATGTAACTATAAGCCAATTTTGTTCAAAGACTCAAAATAGTATTTCGTTTGTTTAATATTCGATGTAAATAAGTCAAACCCAGTGACGGCATTTCCTGTATTTGTTTTCTGTTTTATAGGTTAATTTAGCGAATTCACTTGTAACAGAATGTTGTAGAATCCTAGTACAGGATAATGTCCAATTGTTTACCAAATTAGACTTATGTTTACACCCGAAAATAGTTGAATCTGTAACAGCAAACTGGAGATCTTTGACTATGGTAAGTTACTTTAATTACAATTCTTTTTGTAGCTTCTCATTTCAGACTGATTTGGGATAGGCAACTATTAAAAGTATCCAGGACCTCTAGGTCTTTGGACAAGGACATAATTTTCAGACGCCGAGTTCGCATTCATTGCTTTTTATTTCTAACTTCAATCAATTCACGATATTGCTTGACCATCATTCCTTTCCATTAGATATATTCGTCTCATACTACGTAGGACGAAACGACTGTTTAGTATTTTCTGGTTTTAATGGTTGCCTAATTGAAGTCAGCCTGTGATATGAAATCTTAAATTCAACAATCTCTGTTACACCCTAGAATAACGAATCTGTGTTTTTATTATAAACGAACAGTGTAAATTAATGAAGTCATAACGAAGTGTCTCTGCATGTGATTAGTTTAGTTTGATTAGGAACTAAGATATTGCCAGTTAGCAAGTATTCTTAGAAGTGGATTATTCTGTCATTTCTATACATAAACAAGTTACAGAATTACTCAGTAATATCTGAGTCAATAAGAAAGTAGAAGAAAAATGTAGTGTCCAACCATGTAGTTCTTATAAAAAAACAGTGCAGTTTTAAGCAGCCTAATACGTGTAAAAGATTAGATGCCTGAAATTATTTAGATTAGCCAAATAATAAAGTAAATGGAAAGGATATAATAAGATGTTTGTTCATTTATTTGAACACAAATATTGATACAAAGGGGCACCAAATACACATGCGCCACATAAGTCACTTGATTTGTGTATGGGCTGTGATACTGTCACTTGGGATTCTATGTGTGTGTATTTTCCTTTGTGTTGTTGATGTTTTGGTACCATTTTTATGAACGCAAATTTATCTAAATGGTAACTGTCAAGCTAATGAACTTGATCTTATAGATCTTCAAGTGTTTGGGTTATGAGCTCTGGACTATCTGAAGATATATTTATTCATTTTAAACATTAGCACAGAGGGGCACCAAAATATATATGCGCTACATAAAGTAGTTACTATTAAATCACTATCCGGGCGGGCGCCCAAGTCGAGGCAGATGGCTTTTTAGGGAGTCACTCATCGAGCCTCTAATCTAGAGGTCTGATCCACAAGGCAGTGAAGCAACGTTAGGAGGTTTAGTCCCATGGTAGCCGGTGACCAATAATTGGTTCATACACCATTTGTTCCTTCAGGATACTGCAGCCCATGTGCACCATTGGTTTGGAATCAGGGTTTTCTCATTCTCCAAGGTGGATCCTCCATATCCACCAACCCAGTTTAAGCGCCGAACATTCACTTCTATGGCAGTGATGGTATACTCGTGGCCATGTGAGAGTATTTCGAGAGAGAGAGCTAACTCTCCCAACCCTCGGACGTACCATGCCGTTTGGGTGCAATAAATAGATGTAAGAGATAATGAAATATTGTTAATTAACACAAACGTGGAGAATAAATGGATCTACATCATTATGATATATACTTGAACCATTTTATTAAGTGATATTAAACGCCTAAAGTAAACAAGTCAGTCAATTTTAATCCCATAAATAGCTCAGACTATTGATAAGGAAGTTCATGGATTGGTAGAATATTCTTGTTTATGATACTTGCCATAATTGAGAAAAGTAAACTAGAAATCCTTAAAAAAGTTTTTGAACAGCATTTCAACATCATTAAACTCTTAGGAGGTGGTCAAGCAACAAACCTACTGAATAACAAAAAAGAATATAGGTTTCAATATAAATATGTATTTGTGTTGGAGTGATGCAGAAATTTCCTCGAGAAAAGCCAAAAAAGGCTCTGAAAACCTCTTATCCCATCAGTATTCAATAAAAATTTTACCGGAAACGTCTGGAAATTCACATGTTGCGTTCCTGATTGGATGATCACCCTTACTGCTACTATGTCTATTAGCGTTCCAGAATTTTCCGGAAACCCAAGGTCATCTTAAACGCTATGAATACCCCAGGTTTTCTGTACATAAACGAACCTTGGAGTAAAGTGTTTCGGCGGAACTATAATTTATTAACGAAACAATCAGATATAAGATAACGAGTAACGAATTTCGGCGCGAAATTCATCCATACATTTGGCTAAACAGAGTTTTGGCACTATAGCTTATGTCACTTTGTGATGAAAACCCTAAATCTAATTTTAACCCTAACCATCAACTGTGAATGAGAATTCTAACTGCTTTATAACCCTCTTTTAGTCCTGATCAGTAGGTGTCCACTCTCATGGTCACTTCAGTGTCGCTCAAGGTTGTCCATAAATTATAATCTCACCGAGCTTAGCAACCGAATCTAGCGTTCAATTAGAAGACTTATCAATTTAGTCACAGTTTGTTGCCATTTATGTGTTGCTTGCAACATTTTGTTTTCATGAACATGTCTGAATTGCTTATTTGGAGGCATCTCCCTCTCATACGTATTCGTTTATTGCAATATTATCAAACTGTTCCTTTAAAGACATTATCAAGAAAATCCCAGATACATTACATAACGGACACCACAACTTAGTGCATATTATACTAATGAAAAGTTCGAAAGCTCATCAAACTGTGTAACTGAGAACTGATGTAATAGCTTACTTCATACAAATACATGGTGTCCATGAAATGTTCGTACATAATGAAACTATCACCCACAACTCATGTAAAGCATCCACACTCCTGCTCACAGGTTTCATTTATCGAAATGATTTTCTAATCCAATATAATGGAATATTTCTTGATCTCTACCTAGTATTTTCGTGACATTCTGTTGGTATATCTCTAATATGATAGCTGACACATCTCTTGACATTATTATTAGATGTAGATCCAATTAAACTCGGACTGATTGATACAACCATATGATCACATTTCCGCTCCTCATTAAATTGTTGTTTGCTAACAATATATGTTTTATTAGCAAACTCTTCACCTAAAAATTTTATACTATCGAATTGTTATTTGTTTACACTTTCATGTGTTGTTACTGTTGTAAATTCAAACAAAATATAATTAGTTATTCGTTGAAGTCAAGATAGATTTCAAGTTTCATACGGCTTTAATGCATGTTCTGAGATATTCTACGGTCTGTATTACTAATCCCCTCAATGGTAGGTTCATAAAACTTTTTCCCCTGATGTCTATATTTGTTTATAAATTGATTAATTACCTTTCCATCGTTCTTTTTCTTATCGTTAAATTGCATTTTTGCACTATTTTTATCTCATTGATAATCTAAGGCATATGATGAATCTGAAACGGATTACCTTCGACAAAGTTTCATTGAAGTTGATGAAGGTGTAGTGCAGAGTAGTGCAGCTGAGAATAAAGTACTCAATCCTAAAAAGCTACAACTTATAGTTGCAAGTTTGATTGAACGATTATTAATTGAGGGTTGGATTTTTCCAGCTACTCAATCTATTGGAGGTATGCGGACTTATTATGTAAGTTACGAGTATTTTTGTAAAGTTTTAATTAGTTAAAACTGAGATTTTGGTAGACAATAAGTCGTTCATATTGTTTTTCTGCATTATTAGAAATGATATTTGAAAGTAGTACTTTAGTGTATGACTCATTACTTGAAAGCCGATTGTCACAAATATGTGACAAAGAGGGCAATTGAGTTACCTACAATTATCAGCTTAGCGTTGAACATGATACGGTGACCGGTCTGTCGGAACCATCAAACTTCAGTAACAAAAACAGAGTGACTCGCTTAGCAATAGTTGTTTTGTAGTGCTAACAATTTATCTACCTAATTAATCTTTGTATTTTCGTGGGTTTGTGTTAAGAAAAATGAACGTAGCATGGATCCACTTTGATTCATCTCTATGATTACTTGTACGTCGACTGACATGTTTTCCGAAAAATGATCATTAGTATTATCATTTTACATATAAATGGTTGAGTTAATGTTATTGATGTTCACCCTTGGTATCATTTCGGCCACGAAAACAATTCCAAGTTCGTACAGTCTAGGAATTTCCATATAAAATAGTAAAATGCAACTCAACTATTACCACGCACAAGTCCACACTCTACTTAACTAGAGTACCAATGTTCTCAGAAAGACATTCGAACAGTAAAAATTGTCCACAAAACTTTATTGAAAATGAATAGCGGTCATTCACTGTTGAAAATTTTCAAGGTGTTATAGTGCCTAGTACTATGCCAAACCCATATGGCTTGTTCTAGCTTCCTTGTAGACCAATCTACCTATTCTCCTTGAGTTACATTACGACCATATCAATTACTCACCTATTCCGTTATTCTCTAACGCGAATTAAGTCGATAATTATAATACGACGGTAGCCGGGATGTATATTTCGTTAACATCATGATACGATCAAATCGGAGTTAGCTCAATGTAATATAAAAGTATATCTTGATTATCAATAAGTTAAATAGATTATAAACTGAAATTTATTGGAATATTCCATATTTTTCCTGAGAATTCCTTACTCTAGATTTATGGCATTGGATAAAGAAATAACTATTTTGTACTCAGTAATTGACTAGCGTAGGGTTTTGGTGTTAATGTTCATAAACGGCTAGTTTGTTTGTAATAAGTAAATTTTTATCATTTACAAATTCACTGAATTTTAGTTTGTTCAAGAGAACAAGAAATTACTCGATGCTGTTTATGGAATAATTTTTTCTCAAGGTAATTTCCGCATGCATTGTAATTTTTATGTTGTTAATCATCAGTCAATAGATCATTGAATGTAATCGGAACTGCGTAATAAAATGGTGATTATTATTAGCATGTATGACAATCACTTTTAAATATTTTTATCCTGATTAAGGTTTTTAGTTGTATAATAAATTCCAGAATAGCTTGTACTGCTCATTACGATAGTCGATTTTTTATTGCTACAGATACTGTTTGTGAATTACATCATTGTTTCATTCTGAGATAGCTTTCCACAAGGTCGATATAACTGTTCTATTACTTGCTTCAACCATGCTTGAAAGGGTTTTTTTGCGATTCATGGGAACCTCAAACAGTGGTTTTAATATTAAAGTTTAAGGCATTCAGTGAATTAACAGTCTTCTTTACATTTAATCAATGTACATAACTAAGTTTGATATCTATCATTTTTCGTCTATTATTGTGATAAAAAATAGTTTCCTACCTGTACCTTTATTGCTTTCAGCACTTCAGTTTGCATAAGGGCTCTAAGCAACTAAGTCATAAAAAAATGTATAATCACAAAATTCATCAACCAAAAATATATTCTTCAGCCGTTAAGTAAAAAAGATTATTGATATCCTATTTCGCTTTATACAGTTAAACAAAAAATCTAGACGTCAGTTTCTCGATAAAATATACATATGGTTGAAGATTAAACCCTATAGATAACAGTATACAGGGTTTGGTTTGGATTTCATTCTGATATGAGGTTGCTTGTAACAAAATTCACAATCTAGGAAGGGTAATCGACGTATTTGATATACTTACTTACTTAATTACGCCTGTTGCCCCTCGTGTATGCGCACAGGCCACCTACTAACATTCCCCATCGAACTCTGTCCTGGACAATCCTTCCCAGTTGCTATTCATCTTTTTGATGTCTGCTTCCACTTCTCGACACAGCGTGTTCCTTGGTTTTCCTCCACCCTTCTGGATTGTCTGTTGATTTCCGAAATGTATGCCCTACCCACCTCCAGCATCTTTCCTAATTTCCTGTTTAGCTGGAAGCTGGATTGTTTTCTTCCACAGTAGGTTATTTGATATGCATATATATCTAACTAGACTATTAGATGAAAATTTTTCGGGAAACGCAAGAGAGTATTCACCAAGTAGCCATTATTCCACAATTTTTTAAGTGTTATATCGAACTTCTACTTCTTTTTATTTCATTTTTAGGCATAAATAAAGAAATATCACTGCATAATATACTACACAGTATTCGACAACGGTCGTTTCCTGATAATTTGCAATTAACACGCATAACCTTAAATGCACTAAAACATTTATTGAATGAATTGGAATCTGAAAGTCGTATATATCAAAGTAATTTCGGTTGTTATAGTGTTGCTTAAATGTGTAAAAAAATTGTTTGAACTTTAATTATGCGTACAGTACTTTTTTGACAGCATTCTACTACCACTGTTTTACTAAACATTCACATGTTTATATGCACTTTACTCATGATGGTATATTAGCAGGCTTTAAATTCATTGTTATAGTGTACAGATCACAAATAAAATTATTTGCTGTTCAAAAGTCTTCTTTCATTTATGTTTGTCGATTCGAGCTTTAGACTAGAAATACTATGCCTCCCGATGTACTAGTTGGTATATTCATGACTCAAATAAGGCTCACATGGTAAAGAAACGAACTAATGAAGAAATGATCATATATATTAGCCGAAATAGTAAACATGTAGATCCATGTCAGGATGTTATATATTTTATTTGATGCGTCAATCTAAGCAACATTATAGCGGTATGAAAAGGACTAGTCATAATTTTTATCGAGCTCAACCCTTCCTGAAGCATTTTGGTCCCTTTGAAGTCGGATTTGTTTCTAACGTATGTAACGCTATCGCCGACCTATTCTTTAGATCAAGCGAGGATTTGGGGATATGTTTCAAATACTGTTTGTGTTCCTTCAACCTTATATTCAACTGTCTAGATGTTTCTCCCACGCGAAATGCATTACAATTATGACAACTGATTTCATAGACAACATCCTGTTGTTCGTCATTGGGAAACTTATCCTTAACTTTCATTAGCGCTGATCTTATTATTGACCCAAATATAAACTCTCATATTATGTTTGTTTAGAATCCTCTTAATTGCTTCCGGTGTTTCTTTACTGTGTGGGATGACCATAGTGTTCTTCCATTCTTTTGGAATACACTCTAATTTGGTTTTTCTTCTATTTCCAACAATATTCTTTAAAAACTAGGGGATTTGTTCGCTCTAAGTGTAGAGAATATTACATTCAATTCAGTCAGTTGGTGTCCTTTCGCTGTAATGAGATTAAAACTCCTGGTAATTAAATTTTTCACCATTGTGCTATGCTGGCTATGATAAGTTTAATAAAGTTTCAGAATAGTTAGCAAAATGCTAATTTTTCCGAACATGAATTGACGTAACAAATATGCTAGTGAAAAAATCCTTCATGAGCGTCGCTGTAAATCATTAGGTTTTATTTTTAAGGGATTACATATAAACCGACTATATTACATTAACTAGACAGTTACGTCATTAGTATTGTCTATGTTCTAGAATTTCGGTAGACGAGGTGTTGAGAGGGGAGTGCTTGGCCTGTCATAGGTTATTCCAAAATAGCTAAATTATTTAAGGAGGGAAGTAGTGTTTTACTTTCTTGAACGCAGAAACGTGATTTAATCTAAATAGAAAAAGATCCATTTTTGTATTGGTTGTCTGCTAATAGGAAATCATAGTTATCAAATATCAATCCATAGTAATTGAAATTAGCAAGAAAATTATATAAACACAGGACAGTGAAAACGTACATGTCCTCTTAAAATCACAAAACAAAATGGACTAGAGGATCAGAATAAAAGTGATAAATCAAATAAAGAAGAAAACAACAAATCTGTGTTGATTATATGACTAGTATGGCAACAAAACGAAATATGACTAAATGACTTCAGGTAAGTTATCTACTTCATGTCGCATGAATCAATGCTAAATTAAATGAATAGTGTATAATCAAAAGAAATAAACTAACAACTATCCTTTGGTTGTTTTTTTGCTCGTATAATCAGTGAAATTCATGATTATAATAGTTTTAATTACCTGGATGTGACATTTTTAGTATTAACTGATCTCATTCTGGCTGGTGTGTAATAACTGACTGGTAGTTTACTGCCTCCTTATTCACTATTGCTTCATGATTATTGTCTTCAATTATTAATGCATCACCTCTAATGTTAGTAACAGTAGTTGTATTGGTGTTAATATCAGTATCGTTAGGTAGACAACATGTTGGAGGTGTTGTCAAGGCTTGTCTGTAATGTGCTCCAACTAGTATACAGATCATTGGTTTACAAGCTGCAAACATTGTATCCAATAAGTGATTTATCATTCTAAATACCTCTGGATCATAAGTGATGTAATTCTCAGTTGAAATTACGTGTAGTAAAAATTTTGGGATTTTACAAATCAACAAAATTAGTCCAATACAAACTGCTGTTATAACATTAGCATTTTCACGTGTCTCGTCTAATTGAGGCAATTGGAAGAAAAGATAGGATAACTCCTGTTCAATTGGATCCAAGTTTGTGAAATTACCGTTATTACGGTTGGTACTGGTAAATGATTTTTGAAAGGTATCATTCTTGTCAGGAGTAGACTGTTTTGTATTTGTTACTTTTCCAGATTTTTCTTGATTATTAAAATCAGATGACCAGGATTTAGATAGATCCTCCGATTTTACACCTTCACGACATTCTTTACCACAGACACCTGTTCGACAGACACACGCACAAGCAGTTTCATTGCATAAGCTAGCTACGGCCTTCCACTTTGATGTATGCAAATTTACCATTTTTAAAACGATAGTTGTTATTAACAATCCACAAGCCAAATACGGTAAAAACATTTCAAGCGGAACTTTTAACCAATTATCCATTATATCCCTTTTTAAAACATTAAAAAAGATTTGATCACTAAACAGAAATTTAATTGTTTATACTATTTGTGTATGGCTTGTTAATTATGAGCTCATTTAACTAGTATCCGTTATAAGTTGGGGTACAAATCCAGTATAAAAAGACTGACGATGTGAATTTGGAGATATAAAGACCGTGATTTTCTTCGAGGATATACACTTACTAAAATTGAGTGCTAGGAAATATTCAACCTACGAAAACTAAACAACGGACCTACTGAACATCAGTGTGGTATCAGTTTGTTTAATGGCTGAACTGAAGTGCTCAGCTAACGAAATCCAATAATCAATCATTTTCACTCACCACTTAATGACGAGTATGGATGGAAAAAGCAGAAAGCTAGTTTATGACAAGACACTAGGATAAGAAACAGTCCTGGCTTCCTAAATAATTCACAAAAATCATCTAACCAGGTAACTTCAGAAGTTATGACATACCTCATAACAGAAGATGATGTTAATCTCACCATTGCTTTATGTTGTGCTGTTTATAAACAGTGTAGTGGCGTTTCTTGACCAAAAGGAATCTATTTTAATTACGTTTTTATAAACCCTTTAATTCCAAATCTATTGAAATTACTATTTCTATCTTCTAATTCTCTACAATATTGTCGTCTCACTTTGTTTCGCACATTTCTTGATGTACTATTGTAGTAAGACGTTAAGTGTGTAATAATAACATGGGTATATTCTTCGATACATTGTTTTATCATGATCAATCTAAATGAATTTTCTACTTTCTTTTGCTACTCTGCTCGTAATTAACTAGATGTCACAATAACAACAGAGCAGCCTTTAACTAACTAAGAGATCAAGTTTTATACATGTACTGCTCGTCGATAATAACAGATCCTAATGTCTGTTAAACAGTTTTTCTTGAAGTCAACACCCCAGGTCTCTATAAAGAATCACTTTATGAAAGTCAACATCGAAATACAACATATGACTTGTTTTAAATACATCTAGTCTTACTTTTGCTATGAATCTTCAATTAGTCATCATTTCAACATATTTCTTTTTTGAAGTTGCAATAATCTTATTTAGTGTGATAGATTATGCATTCATCCTCAGTTTGTGTGAAAAACAAAATTTTCTTGAAATGCATCATTTTCTCATTTATGAATACTGTTTTTTGATAGTACACAAAAAATTTAAAAGCATTTTGAAGACAATGTTCTAACATAAGTCACACATTATAAAATGATATTGAAACGCCCATTTTTAAATTTCGATGTTTTTGGTCTCCTCATGGATAATAAAATCGACTTAATACAAGGTATTAGTATTAACTGTTTTAATGAATTCCCTTAGTAATGGTCCAAAATACATTTTAGCGATGTATACACACTTCAATTTACTTGAATCATTCGTTGTGCAAACTGTGAAGAAAAAAGATTATAAGCAACTACCACTGACAATAAAAATGAGGCGTTGTTTACTCATTTATTTGAACACATAAATATCGGTAAAAAGGGGCACCGAATACATATGTGCCTCACAAGTCACTTGATTTGTGTGTGGGCTGTGATACTGCCCGGGTACCCATTAGTTTGGAATCAGGGTTTTCCCACTCTACAAGGTGGATCTTCCAGATTCACTAACCCATTTAAAGCGCCGAACATTCGCTTTTCATCTCAATTTCGTAAACAACACCCCCGTCGCGTGAAGGCGGTGACTGTATATGCGTGGCCACGTGAGAGTATTTCGAGAGGGAGAGCTAACTCTCCCAACCCTTGGTCGTACCAGAGGATTTGGGGGCGTTAATCATGTGTATTAACTACAAAATATTTCCACAGAGTTATGAAATATATTCATTTAAAAGATACGACGCGTCACAATATGACAAGAGACTTATAATATTAAAAATATAATCTAATCAAAAAATTACTCTACGTAAGAAGCGCTGTAAACTTTAGTTTTGAAAAAAATTCTTTAGAGCTATCAAATGAAGTGAATATTCAATTTGATTTACCGAAACATCTCCGTTTTGCCAAGTTGAGTGAGCAAAACACGTACAACCTTTTTATCTGGATATTCCACATAAGTATATTCGAAAAATTTGCATCCCATATAAGCAATACATAGGAAAAACACCGCTATTACGATTTTCACGGATTCAAGTTGTGAACACAATGATTTGGAATGTGGACCCAAATTCAAATAAAGTAGACGATTGATTAGTAATGCTATGGTTAACCAAACCTAAAATGAAAATTTTAAAAAGTGGGAAGAATTACTGAGAATGCCGATCAATCGGTACTACGTGACTTAGACTTCATAGCTATTGGAGGATGTCTAAAATGATCAGATTTCTCGTCTAAATTGAGAACTCTTTAACAGTCCATGCCCTAGACTAAGCCTTTGTAGTGGATATGTCGAAATGCAACCAAGATAACTAATTTATATCTTCTGAGAGTAGTTGGAACTGAACTAAATCATCATAAAGCGAAGTATTTATTACTACTTTTGACTTGGTTACGTGTCTATTACAATTTATATTTTACAAAAGTGACGTTGTTTGAGACCTAATTTTTGAATAAATGTAAATCCAAATACATGTTTTAAAGAAATTCATTGCAATAATGCATAAGCGTTGCTGAGGACTTCTTACTGTGACAACATTTATCGTGATGAATATATCTATTGTTAGTTATTTACATATTCACTGCTTATTATTATTTATATTTCATAGTTCAGCTAGAAAGAAACAAAAATTAAATGATGTATAATTTAAAGTTATTTTGCTTCAATTATTGTAGTAAACTATTTTCAATTTAATGGCTATTATTAGTATTAATAATAAAAAAGCAACTAAATACAATTAAACAAGATAATCTTGAAATGAATTTATTGTTTTAAACATTCATTAAATTTTCTTAGCTAAGTGAATATTCTGATAGAGGATTAAGCTCCAAAGTCAGATGAATAGTGTTATCTTTAAAAGCATTTTTATGAAAAGACTGACAAAATGAGTAGCTTTGATAAACAGCAATTGACGTTGCCCATTAAGATGACAGCTCAGTCAGTCAGCCACAAATTAGGACCAGGCACATATATGTATCGGTCCAAGTTGCCACACTTCATTAGCACAACAAGGTGAACAAATTCATAGTAGTTACTTTAATGGTAGTAATATGTAAAAGAAAGATTGCATATAAGGATATAATACAGAAAGGAAGAATTAGTTCGTAGAGAAAAAGTATAAAGTAACTTTAATAAATAATGGGAATTTTTCAGTTATTTTATTCTCACGGTTTAAGGGAAGACAAAGAGTGTACACACCTACACCATTGTGAGTGATTCTGAGCCATGTCGCCCAGTCCTCAACCATTGGTTACGATAGATGACAGCCCACCACAACCTCAAATTTCTTAAGTAGCGTTTAACCAAAGAGCCCTCAGTGGCTTCGCCTACTTTTTTAGGGACACTTTACAATGACAGATACTGCTATAAAAACTGTCAAATCAAATGCAACTTTTAAGTTAAGAAATATGACTACAGTTGGAAGTCAATAAACATCCGTTCCGAAACTTGTCTCGAAGCGAGCATTTGATCTACACATCTATCTAGCCTGCTTTTAACAGGTTTGTTGTTACTGAGCTTCCTGAAAGCCTAAGATGATTATCAAAGCAACTATTTCAGAAATTCAACTGTATGTAATTGCTTCCTACAATTGAGACCACTCTGAAATTAATCATTTTTTGCTCTTCATCATGTTCAAAGATCAAAAGGATGAACTTTCGGGCACTTATCAATGCAGAAGCTACCGTTATCTGTATTTTTAGTTATCAACTATCACGCACTTGCATACTTCCGTATTCCCACTCTCATATCATTCTTGTTGTTCTTATATATTTTCGTTACACGAAACACCTATTTATAGCATATCAGTACACCATTTTTTTATTATTTTATTTGAACACATATATATTGGTACAGGAGTGCGCCGAATATATGTGCGCCACACATCAGTACACCATAACTGGTTACAGTGTGGCATTAGTAGGTGTTTCCTTTATTCAGCAACTATTCTATCAGTGAAAAAAGTGTGGAATTTATTGTGATGTGACATTTGAACGCTGTAGGTTATAAGCAGATGTCCAATAGACCTATTATAATTAGTTGGTTTTCATTAACCATTGAGCACTAGATGTTTAAAACTGGAATTTGATACTTAGAATACTAGGTATTTAAGATGAGCAGCTGAATAGTGTCTTTAGACTGTCATCTAACGGGAGTAGTTTAAATCCTAGCACACGTACCTTTACTTAGATAATGAGCTATATTTATAATTAAAATCAGTTTAATAAGTTCATTATAACTTACAACTAACAGTTCACATATCTGTATGACAGGCAGGCCATATGGAATCAAGTAACCAGAAAATTGTCCATACATTTCCATTTGTTCAATAAATGATGGTGGCAGATAGTGAATAACATTAATTAATAATGATAACCCCATAAAAACACAATCAAATATTGCCATCGCACTCAAATAAACAGTAGCTCCAGAACGATTCAATCCAAAGTTATAAGCTGGGAAAAGAACTATATTGCTTATAATTCCACATAAGCACAAAATAAAACAGACAACACCCAAAATACAATGATTTGGATAACTATTATATTGCTTATCACATATATAATCATCATAACATCCAGTTATATTATTCCCAATATGTTGCATATAGTTAAAAACCGATATTGATGAAGAATTTGGCAAAGATTCTTCTACTGGTGGACCAACGTTAAGGTATGATGAAGTGGCTGGAGTAATTAATCCCATATGTCTGTTCAGCAATAAAGTATAAACAAGAGGAAATAGGATAAAGAGACATTTTCATTGGGAACATGATGATCACTTCGTCAGTTAAGATATGTAAGGAAACTATAATTATTAGAACAGAAACGAACGCTGATTGAATGTCTAGGACTTAATTGTTAATGGAAAATGATCGTGTTTACAATCTTACATTAACAAGCATAGACCTTTTAACTGTTGCTACAATCAATGCTATGGAATGCTCTTTTACATAAATTATATATTTATAATATTTTATTCAGTCTATCAAACTTATTTACACCTTCGCTATACTATATTGATGTATCTTCAAAATAACTTCCAACTAAACTCCTTCATGCAATTAATTAAAACCCGTTTTGTAATTATGATTTTAAATACCACAGGTTGTATGCACCTAACGAGAATTATATAAAATAAGATGAAATCATTCTATTCCGCTAGAATTTTTGTTCTTGTTCTTTTCAAGATGATAAAAGGGAGTATGTGTATAAAATTAGTGTGTACTTTACACTGTGTCTGTGTACCTGATTACTTCAAGCTACAGCATTTATAGTGATGTACATCCCATGTTGACTTGGCATCTTGATAATCTAAGGTGTGATAATGAGAATCATTCTGTGATTATACTGTTACCATACAATAATAGTGAGGTGTCATTACTTGGATAATTGATTTTCGGCTATATCGTAGTTCTTTTGCTGTTTTATATTACTAGTGCAACCGCCACTGATGACTGTTGAGAAATCAACTGGTATGAATTTAAGTGTTGAGTTTCCTAAAATAACAATAAATTAGGAGAACACTTCGCCTTAAATAGTGTAAGACCAATCGCTACTATATATGCTGGATCACATATGTTAACTAATCGATCAGCTTGATAAGGCTACGCATAAATTTAGGTGCGCTTTTTTATGCTACATTGAAAAAGCTAATGAACTCATCCCAAATCCGTAGTATAAATGACAAGCGTATTGGTACCTATGTGACAGACAAACTGATTGTCATAAATACAGTGGTAAAATAAATGAATTGAACGATGGAGAAATATTAGTGAAAGATTTTATCCAGATGGACTCAATATTATTTTGCAAACTAGTGCACTTTAGAATTTGATAAGCCATTGAACTCATTAGTCAAGCACACAATAAGCAGCAATAACTAAAACCGTTCATGAATTCCGTAACGTTTCAAAAACCCAAAATTTCCCCAAACATTTTCAGGATTTCCCCGAAACTTTGAGGATTTTCCACAGATATGGGAAAACTTTGTGGGTTTTCGTGCCCTTTCCCTAAAGTTTTCTATCACAGCTTCTCCAAAATTTGCCCGAAACGGACGTTTCCCAAAAAATAGGGAGGTTAAGACCTTAAGACGCCATCAAAATATAAAAAGTTCCCAACTGATCAACACAAAAAGCCCATACCTCTTTTCGTATTCCGCACCACTCATCGGGGAGCATGGATCAGAGGGACTCAAGCATTGGAGATGAATACACCATTCGTGAATTTTATTAATGCTTTCTGCAAGTCCATACTGACAAAATTCTTTGTACTTCAAAACATCGAGCGAGTAATTCCGGTAAACTTCATAACTATGCTTGAAAACATCATCTACATTGGGAAGTTCATCAATTCGATACAGCTGATCCATCAGTCAAAATACCAAACGACCGTCAAGACATTGCCATCGGCCCTTAGTATTAGCGTAACCAAACAACTGACCATAAGAAACTGTAGATTCAATTATTTTTCTGTCCAGTGTCCCATCAGTAGGTGTATCTGATTCAAAATACAACATTTTATGTCTTTAAGACATTAAAAATATTATACTTTCGGTATTTTAAATGGACCGTGGCATTATTCCCTCTTAAATCCCACTGCCAATAAAAGGTGTTCAAAACCAAACTCTCATTGACAAGCCTTCCGGGGCTGGCTGACAGAAAGGTTGATGAGGGCTGCACTGGTAACATGGATACTGATAGCGAAGAATCCGTCAGTGTCGTAAGTGTTGTTACTGTATAGACTGTTATCCCATCATTGCAGGCTATATATGTATCAGAAGTGATAGAGTTTTAGGTTGTAAGGGAGGAGACATAATGTTATATGTTAGGGATCACTTTCGTATACAACCAGTCATATCGGGAGTGTTAATGGTACATGTGAAGTAGCGTGTTGTGCAATTAGGTCTAGACACGGTTTAGTGACCATTGGAGGAATATACCGTAGTCCGTATCATCTTGCTGACGACTTTATTTTAAAACACATCTGTTCTTGGAGTAAGGCATAATGTTGTGTCATCATTGAGGATTTTAATGCACCACATATCAACTGAATAGAGCTTACAGATCCATATAGCTGTTTCGTTAGCGACCTTCTATCAACCACTATTCAATGTGCACTTGTGTGACGCGTCGCAAAACCAGCACACGTTGACTTGGAACACGATCCGCCACTGCTGGACCTTGTCCTTACACAACGCTGTGAAGATGTCATCGACATCCAGCACCTTCTCCCACTAGTAAAAAGTGATCACGAGGCATTTTATTTCAAGTTTCACACACATGGTATAGAATATGTATCTGCTCCACCCCGTCCTAATATCTGGCGAGCTAATATTCCGACAATCAGATACTGTGCCATCTCGATTTACTGGTCGGTCGATTCTGATGGATCGATCGAAGACGAATGGTATAAATTCATGGCTACATTCGAGTTAATAACATCACCGTTTATCCTTTGGTCAACATATAAGCTATCACATCATCCACCATAGACTAATAAGGAAAGTCGAAAGCTGGTAAAGCGTAGGAAACACTTCTGTGACTTATTCTTGTCAACAGGACACGAATCATTCAAGTGTGAATACTAAACTATCCGGACTATATGTAAAAAGACCATAGCAGTACTGCTTACGAAAGACAGTTGTCGTAAGATAGACTTACCTGTCCGGAACGATTGTTTTCGTTCGTTAAACGAAGAATAAAACATGGTTATGGTATTCCTTCGTAACTGTTACAAAAAATTCAGGTTTACTGGCTGGACCAAATTAGGCGAAAGCCGATAATTTTTCACAGTATTTTAACAAAGTCTACCCTACGTGTATTGTTAAAAGTACTTGTCTTAATCACACCACCAACATACCAGCCATATGTGGCCGTAGACAGAGAGTGAGGGACAATGGAACGCTGTCCGAATGGAAGCTGGTCGAAAGTGGTGCACGTCAAGGAACCATCTTACGCCATCTACTTTTCTTTTTCACGCTAATCAATGTACGCTGTTGCTTAAGCCGTCGACATAATTGTTGACGGATGATGTCAAAATCTGGAAAACAACAAAAAGCGAGGCTGATCATTTTGATCTCCAAGCTGACTTAGATGAATTAGCTCTATGGGCTCGAGGTCGGGGCTTAGAAGTTAATTCTAGGAACTGTGCTAATGCACATCGGACACGGTGATAGTCACCACTATGCTATTGATGGTACATCTGTAAGACTATGGTCTACTATGATATTAGTACTGCTCTAATAATAGACCTAATCCTAAATTTGTAAACTTGTCATGATATAACTGCCTAATCTATAAGATCTTACGTGGAAGTCACACCATCGACTACACCAACTCACTGTATCGTATCAATTACCAATACATGATGTAGAACAAGGTTAGGCTAGAGAAGGAACAATATATTTAATATGAATAGAAGATATAAGGTAACATTCAACAGAGACCACGCCTGCATGGCCGAGCCATGCAACTCGATCAACTCCAGTACCTTCAACTCATCGTTCGCGGCTTCTCCATTGTTAGGTATTTATCCGCATTAAATATTGAACATCTATTTTCTGAGTGGTCTCGTGTTCAGCTTTGTGGATTGTGCGGTTATTGTTCAATGCCACTACACATCTTTTCCGCGCGTTCAAGAACATAAAAACTTAGGAATAATAATAAATCATGACCTAAAAACAATTACGCATTGCAGCGCAGCTGCTGTCAAAGGCTTTCGTGCGTTATGGTCACTTCGCCGGGCATTCAAATGCTTTGACCAGGAAATGTTTGGAATCCACCTGAGCGTGTTTAGCGTGCAGGAACAAAAATAGTGAGGGGTTTTTCCAAACTCCCTTACTATGAGCGTCTAAAACGCCTAAGCCTTTCCCCATGTCGTCTCGCAGGACGCGAGGTCACCTTATGCCGGCATTTCGTATCTTTAATTATGATTTGGATGTTAATATGTCTTATCTTTTTGCTCCCTCCAGCACTAATAATCTCTGAGGTCATAGCAAGAAGGTTCACAAACCGCGATTTAATAAACTTAAAGTGGGGTCCCGTTTTTCTCATCGAGTAGTCGGTGACTGTGACGCCTTACCCGAACAGACGGTATCAGCCTTATCAGTGAATATTTTCAAGTAGAAGCTGGACCTTCACTGGAAGGCAGTCTGTCAGAATTAACATAGGTTCACCAACCTATTATCCTTATTACTGGAGACCGGTAGAAGTAGTGAATATGGACACATAAACCCGATCTCGGCGTGAATTTATCCTTACATCAAAATTTATGTCATTCCTCGAGAAAACCCTCATCATTCCCATAAAAACTTTCTATTTCATGCTAAATCTGTTGATCAGTGATAACTGTATCACGTTCTCATCATACGCAGTTCCATAAAAAACGATTTTCATACTGACGTAAAAATAATTTAAGACTGCTCATATCTTTAACTTGTTCCTTTAGAGCATTTTACAGTATGAATTACTCGCTACAACTTTTTCTAAATTAGCCACTATATGCTTGGTGACAGTTTGCTGATCATTGCAACTTTGGGCATTAAACATAAATAAGCCAGTCTTCAGCGACAACAATAGTAGTTGCGTGGATCTGTGTCAATCCTACAGCTTTTTTCTAAGTGACGATCGAGTCTCACCCGATAAGATTCATTGATAAGTCCGACATCACCTGGTCGGGTAATTCGGTTCACCTGGCCACTCGATGAGACAAACGGAACTCCACTCTGAATGTATAAGTTCACGGTTTTTAACATACTTGCTGTGACCTCGTAGATGATTCGTTCTAAAGAGAGCAAAAGCGTATGATACAATAACACTCAAACCAGTATTAAAGATACGGAATGCCGAAATACAAGATCGTCTCGCGCTCTAAGTTGTGATAAGAGGAAAAGATTAAGGCGTTTTTAGCATTACTCGTTAAACAGTTCGCAGATATCAGTCACTAAGTTTGTTTTTACAAGCTGAACACGCTCACGTGTATCAGCATCTTTATTCATAAGTGTGCTAGCTGCTTGGACACAGTACTCTATGTGTAGTCCAACACAGGTGGTACGCAAAATTCAGAACAACCCTTCAGTACATCTGGACGATCAGAAAACTGATCATAACGCTCGGAAACCTCTGGCGGTTGCAACGTTAAGTTGTTTTTGAGTTATAGCTTACCGTTGCCCATAATTCGGCGTTTCCTGAGCACATAGAAGTGATGTGCCGTTGATAAATCATTTGGAATCCAGTCTCACTACTGCACTTCATTTTGGTTTTTTACAGATGATTCAGTTCTTCTCATTTTACGAACTTCCTGAACAATCTAACGCACTTACCAACCTAAGCAAACAGAGGTTAGTAAATGGAATCACAAAACAACCCGTTAGTAGGGCAAATTCATGTTTAGTTTTAGTCACACATGCAGTTGACATTTACATCCCATCAACATTCAGCAAGTATCCGGAATTTCGAAAACCAAAGTACAAACCGTTGAGAGAAAACAGCGATGTTAGATGTGACAAATTTAAACTTATTTTTGTTTTTGAAGACAACGTGACTTTACCCCGGAAAACAAAGAATTCCAAGAGACGACATGTTTTCTCTGAGCAGCCCATGGAGAGCCTCGTTGCGTATGACCCTTGAAACAAATGGTGGTTGCTAAATCAGGGGTTATTATATTCAACGCAAAAGGTTGATAGTTTCGAACAGTTACATAATACCTTAAGCCCGTGTCTTGTTGACTAACTTGAGGCGCACAGATGTATTTTGAAGACCGACATTTGAATGAATTACAACCAAATCCTCATCTCACGTAGATAATCTTCAAATCAGATGTCATAACTCAGTTTATGTTTTTAAATATGCTCTCATGTTACCCAAACGTGGGAACGCCTTACCAACGATGTCATCACTCTGAAGACGCTCATAATAAGAATTGTTAGTTTGTAAGCTTGGACAAATAACCATTTTATAAATAGCTGAAAGAAGGGTTCAGAAATATGATGTCGGTGAAGTTGTACAGTCTTCCACCAAAAAGCCTCTGATGTGTTGAAGCGATTCCATTGATAAATACTGATCTTGGTAAAGGCATGAACACATCGTCCACAGGCAAGCCGTAGCTCACCTTACTAGGGATTTGAGTTGCAATAAAACCGATGAAGAAACTATCGTTGCTGAAGTCATTCATAGTGCAACTTTCCTACTTTCAGGAGATTTATCGCTTCCCTATTTTTCTCACTTGATATTAAGAAAACCCCCGACGTATGCCGGCTCATAAGCATCACGGTTTTACTCAAGTCTATGTCTGTTCAATCCCATTTAACTAAAATCTTTGTCCAAGTCAACCAACTGTGTATTACACACATTTATGTAGGAAGTAATCTATTAAAACAGAATTTCATGAACGAAGAATATTCTTTTCAATAATTTCTCATTAGGTTCTCATCAGATTGAAAATTGTGTTTCAATATAATGGGAATTTTTCAGCGAGTAATTTATTACCCTAAACCTTTTGGCGCAACTTACAATGGATCTCGGAAGGTTTAAAGGCATGAATTTGAGTAACATGCCATTGATTTATTCGGAAAATGTCTCAAGCGAACCCACTTTGACGTATGCATATATTTCGCGTAAAAAGCAAGACGATACATATACATAAGCAAACTGAAAATTTCGTCGCCAATCAATGCTAAATATTTTTGCTCTGATATTGTTGTAAATCTGGTAGGGCTTGTGGAAGTATTTTTCTTTACAATGTACTTCTTTTACTTATTTCAGACCTACTTTAAAAATGACACAAAGATTAACGACCACCCTTGTACGTTTATTGATTATCAAGAGACCCCAAAGTATAAATACAGATACCCGTACACTTCTACCAGTCTCAGGCTAACTGAATACTATCAATCAGTGCCAAACCTCCCACGTTTAAACATCTCAGAGAAGTTCAGGGGTCTACATGATATCATTAAAGTGCCGTGACTCGTAGACGTAAAGAACTTCAAAATAATGGTTAAGTAAACATTCAACGCTGATGCTGACTTTGTCTGTTTTGTGATGGCTAATAGCTGAAGGTACTCAGCCCATACCTGCTCAAAGCACAACTTAATGTGAGATGTTCCTCTCTGCAACATGTACTCAGTCCTTCTATTGATTGTTCCACTTCACTCCAGATTCGAAAGAAATTTTCCTCAAAAACATCACCTTCTTAAATCGTTTCCGCTGCAGTCGTCTTCAAGTAGTTTCAAATTAAGAAGGAATGAATTGAGTAAAGAAATTTCTTTTCAATTAGTTTTTCATCATGGCTCTACACTAATATATATACGTTTTACAATAATAATATAATACTCATCGAGTGGATACGTTACGTAATAATTACATAATGACATTTAAATTAACATTGATTAATTGGAAGAAAGAGGATTATTAATATTCAAAGTGATCAAGAAGTTGCTAAGTTGCGTAATGTAAGAAACAAAGAAGGAACAGAATTTTAACGGATGGTCAATAGGATGGTAGTTACGTAAGAATCAAGAGATGAATGTTGAGAAGTTATTAAGTTCAAAAGCAACAGAAATAAAATTACAAAAGTTTTAAAAAAAATGGAAGAAGTATGAAAAATAGTTCTTTTGAAGGAAATCTTAAACTGATGGCCAGGGCAGGGAAAGTGGTTGTACGAATCTCTTTTGAATGCAAAGGTCAGGTTTGTGAACATGGATTGCGATGGCTTCCGCAATGTGCAAGAGGCGCACTCGTAAACCATGTGGCAAATTAGATGGGATATTGTAGATAACCTTAAAAGCTTTATTCAATTCGACTTGATGACCTGTGTCAACCAAGTGAGAGAGAATAGAACTTTTAATCACTTTTACCTGTCCTTTGTTTAACCACGACGGATGATGTTCAGTAATGCGATGACGGACTTGCCGAATTGTACGCCCAATATAACTGGCTCCACAGGAGCAGTTGAAACGATAGATACACATAGATTTGGCGAATTCAGGCAGTCTGTCTTTGTTGGCTGTTCTTATCTTAGGATAGTTGTAGAAGATTGCATTTAATCTGGCAGCATTAAATGTTTTTTGTACGGCTCTTCTTAGTTTCTGAGTCAAGGTTTCTTCAATGGTGTCATTTATGAATTGTAGTTTTATGAATAGTACCTTCTTATGGACGGTGGGTATCTTTGTCCTTGTTTTCTTCTCCATCATATGTTTGTCGATGAATTTCATGGGATACCCATTCATGCTAAGTAGGTTCCGAATATTATTCAATTCTTCTTCGATGGTGTCTTCAGAGCAAATCATTCTAGCCCGATGTGTCAAGATTTTTATCAAGTTCCTTTTGTATCTGATTGGAACTGCACTATAGAAATGAGTGTATTGTCCTGCTGCAGATTTTCTGTGTACCCCTCTTTTTAAAGTTCCGTCTGATCTTCTTTTTAGTTGGACATCTAGAAATGATATGCTGTCGTTCTGTTCATCTTCTGATGTAAAATTAATTGATGGATGAACGTTATTAAATGTATTAAGTAAATTGTCCTTATCATTCTCTTTTTCTAGTACTATGAAGGTGTCGTCTATATAGCGATAATAAGTTGGTAAATGGCTAATTATGCTTTTAAGTGGTCCGTTTTCCAGTTTTGCAAGGAAAATATCAGCCAGTAGAGGGCCCAATGGTGATCCCATGGCAACTCCATCTAGCTGTCTATAGTATTCGTTGTCAAATCTGAATTGTGCATTCATTGTGCATCTGAGAATTAACTGTTTTATCGCGGATGCTGGAATCGGGGTTTCTATGCGTCTCTCTGTTAGTTCATTGCAAATAAAATCAACTGTTTCTTGTAGTGGAATGTTAGTGAATAAAGATGATACATCAAGTGATAACATGAAATTATTCTTGACTGATAGATTTTTTATGTTCTCAACAAATTCAAAGGAATCCTTGACACTATGCTTGACAATTTCTTTGTGTAATGGTTTAAGAATTTGCACCAACCATTTTGCTATAGTATGATACGCTGAGTTATTCATATCTAAAACTGGTCGAAGGGGTAAGCCACTTTTGTGTATTTTTGGTAGGCCATATAGTCTTGGTGTCATCGTTCCTGTAGGTTTCAACATTTCGAACATCTTTTCTGAAATAAAACCTTGTTGTTTAATTTCTTTCAGTGAATCTGTTAATTGCTTTTCAATCTTATCTGCTATGTCGTTCTTCACAGCCAGTTTCTGAAATTTGCTTTTATCATTTAAAAGGGCTTTCATTTTGTTTATGTAGTCATTTTTATCCATGAGTACTATTCCATGTCCTTTGTCCGGTTTCATGATTAATAAATTGTCATTAGTTTTAAGTTTTCTTAAAGCTTCTGTATGTTTTTTCGTCAAAATACCTTTCGTGTTGTGTCTATGATTTAAATATTTAAAACAACAGTCGACTAGTGTTGATTTAAATCTTTCGACATTATCTTTTGATGAAGTTACTAGTTCTGCCGTTTGAGCATAAAGATTTTTGAATTGAATCTCAACGTCCGTTTTATTTACTGTTTTCTTGAAGTCACAAAACGTAGTTTCAAATTAGTACGGACTGGTTGTGTCACATTCAGCGCATCCCCACAATTTACCCCACAAGTGTACATTCTTGAAACTCACTGATATCTAGGCAGTCTCAACCACTTCTTTGTAATCTGTCAAGCGACCGGAGTGTATTTTCTTTCAGATTCTAAATGGCAACTCATACAGTTGCATCGAAGCCACTTTTGTGTTATTTTACTCACAATCCCTAGTAACATGTTTGGTCTTTTGATAATGGGCACAAAAGTTCGCTGTTCGAAAGCTTATGTGAATAACTTAAAATCATGTGTGATTTCTAAAAGAAGAGTACTGATGCCAATTGCAATTTTGTAGTCAGTTTCTGTAGTAATCTGATGCAACATCAGTCAGTCTGCTTGATTCATCCTGAGATAATGAGTATCACTTCATTCAGTATTATATGCTTGAGCGAGAGCGTTTCAACGTGTTTTATGTTCAGAAAAACTAGTAATGACTGATGGAACTATTTATTTCGGGGTTTCATTTACTGCTACAAATGAATTTAATTTCACTTGCACAATTGGATGCTTAGGATCTGACAAGCCATATGCTGTAATTCATAACATATCTTCAGTTATTTCTGACTTGAGTGCAAATATTATGCAGCTTATGTCGAAGTTTTATGGGCGTGAACAGCCACAGAAATTTGACATCGGAATATCAAGTTTGCAATTCCCTTTGTCATCTGAAGAGGAACTTATAACGTCGGATTCATGTCTTCAACAAGAAGACGTAAGGTGCTAATTTGCAAGTCAACAAATAAACTGGATTATTTGTTCTTATTCCAGATGGTCATGTTGAGGCGGTTAATGAAAGATAGTCCTGATACGTACATGAGCTATATATTGTCACACGTGACATCTGAAGTTTCCAGCGATCTCACAATACTTGGCTGTTAATCGAAAAGAGCAATTCATAAGTGCAGGCTTTACGGCTCCATATGAAGTAAGAACCGTTCTTGCTAACCTTCTCGATTCGTATCTTAATTCGTCAAGGAAAAACAACTTGCTCTGGTTCATGATGCAAAGGTAGTTTCATGACATGAGAGGCAAAATACAAATACGTTATCGGAGAAAACAAGAACATGTATGCACTAGTTTAAATTCACAACCGTCGATATCTGTTTTATTTGCGCATTGTTTAGCAATAACGAATAAAAACTGTAAGTAACACTTCACGTAGGAGAAAACTAGACGATTCAGTAACACTCATAACAGAAAAAAAGAAAATTGAGCATTATTTTCTCATGACGGGCGGAGAAGCAGACATTTGGGCGCATTTTTTCACTGTTTTTCGTTTATTTCCTAACGTAATGTTCCGATTGTTTCTCTCTTGTTTTCCTTTATTTCCCCTTCATTGGTTGTTTGGCTTTCTATAGGAAAGAAACAGTCTTCATAACATTGTATGCTGCTAAATAGCATTTTATATTTAGCTGTTCTGTTTTCAGAGAATGACAATGGAAAACTGCCCTTTATTTTATTTAGCGTACAAATAGGAGCATTGCATATTGAACAATAGGGTGAATATATATGTATTGCTTACCTTGGGTTCTGACTCACGTTTGAATTCCCGCTGTAATGACTACGTTTGCGACGCGCTTGTGTGGTTATTCTGTAGTTGGTGATACTTACAAGACCGCACTAGATGTTTACAATTGGGTCAAGAAAAAAGAGTCTGTAGGCCCAATTATACAAACAGCTGAAGATAAAGCTATATCTGTGATCAAACCAATTGTTGAAAGCGGTAAGGTTGTATTTATAGTAGATTACATATAAAAGCAGACCGGTTCATACTTTGCCTTTAATCCACTACTATATAACATGTAATCGGCGTTTCAGAAATAAAAATTATTTGTCATTCGACGATAATGTACGCGTTGTGTTTTGCCTAACTCCTGCCCTGAATAGTGTTTTCTGAAAAGAGGTTTGTTTAGGGTATACTTCTGGTGTAAGGTATGAATCTTGGTAATACCTGAAGCAATGATGTCTGTAATGATCTCGGTCAGTGTTTAGATGTGACAGTAAGGTTTATGAACTTTCAATTTTCTCAATCAATATCTATTTTTATATACTAGCCTTTTAAATTAGGGCTAGAAGTTCTCACCATTGTGAGAATTTCTAGGTAACTAACAAACCATGTAAAACAGTTTATAATTAAGATGTAAATTACACTAATTTTATAAAGCACAACATTCACTATATTAGGATTCAGTCAACTGAAAACATATCGTATATATTTACTTAAGTTAGACAAATTTGGGCCATTTGGTGCTGGTTCGTGGTATTTACCTAAGAGGATCGTTATTAAAGCTGGATGTGATGAGCTTGTTTAGGGAGAACTTTTGTGTGTAATTCTTTGCTCTACAGTGGTCATTTCTCTTTATCGTAAAATACACGTGTTACACTTATTTGTGAGTAATAGCAAAATTTTTTAACACCGGATGGTTGGGGCTTACCACTTAATGAGATTTCTGAGTATATCTGTACGTTCCGATTAGAAAAACTCGAAATGTCAATTATATTTGAGGTTATTCAGAGTGTGTTGGGTATTCTTGAAAATGTGGTATCTTCGCATATATAGTTTGAGCGAAAACGTTTTTTGTGTTTTACAGGAATTGTCCAAAAGATCGATGATATGGCTTGTCAACATGTTCTGGATCGTGCTGAAGCAGCGTGCGCACAGATTAAGAACACTTCAAATGAATGCATAATTCTACCCACTGCAAGCCGTGCCCTGAATATTGCCGAGGCTTGTGCTAATCTGTATCTTCCGAAAGATGATGTAAGTATTTGCATTTTGAAACAAAAGTTGAGTTATCTTGAAACATTTTGTATTATTTTAAAGATTACTTATTTAAATTACTACTGTGAGTTTTTTTATCTCATAGGATCCAAAGTTTTCTATTGGAGGTGATGCTACACCAACAGAACGACTCGTACGTCTACAACATAGAGCATCAATACATGCTGTTACATTAATTCATTCAACAGTTGATCGTGCTAATTCACTTCTGTCTACGCTTGCGACTTACGGAAGTAACCTAAATCAAACAGTTTCAAAGGCTACCATTAGAAACACTCTTTCACAAGCTATTGCTTTGTATGAATTAGCTTACTCTACTGCTAAGGCTGTAAGCCTTCCTATAGTTGCACGTTGTATTACTGTTATTCTCGAGAATGTTCGAAAACTTGAGGATCAAATTAAAGAGGTTAGTTTTTTGGCAAGTATTTCCCGTTTTATTCCCATGCTTTAATATCTTTAAAATGCAACTTTTAGCCCCAAAGGTAATCTGATTACTGGTATGATGAAAAGATGAGTTACTTGAGATAAAAAGTAGTACAAAAAACTAGTTATCTACTAATGCTTCTTAAAAAAAATAATTAAAATACAATGTTATTGGGCAAACATAATTTTAGTGTATTTCACTAAATTGGATTGAACTAAAGGATCTCATTTTATTTGGATTCCACTTAGCTTACTGGTAACGTCCGTATTCTTAGTATTATGTTAGTGTATAAGTCCAAACAATATGATCAAGTTTACTAGGGCTTCAAGTATACATTACTGAGTACTAGCACTCAAGTAGGTAAGGCTTTTATGTTGATTAATTGTACGCATTAGTGACAATGAACACTGGCTAATCATGTTGATTAATGGTCACATTAAGTTCCTTGGGCTTAAAAAATTAAAGCTATTTGGTGATGAATTGATATTCATCCGCGAAACCAATTATAAAATGTTGATCAACTTAAACCAAGCCACGACTATTCTACTTAAAGCACATATTTCCACTGAATGTTTGTTTGATTGCTTCTGTCAACTACCAGTAGGATTCTGTAAACAGCTTTATAATGATTTATGTTTCTAGAGTACGAGTGGGATTTGATAGGATAGTTTTCTGAGCAAAGCGAATGAATGACATCAAGATTAGCATAAAATGATTCTTCTAGGGTTTTAGTATAAAAATAATTTCTTGAAGTATTAGTATAGTGTTATTCTAATTTCCTATCCTTATATGCAATCTTTCTTTTATATATTACCATCCCTGAATTAACTACTTTTATGAATCTGGTGTTCATCTTGTTGTGTTAATGAGGTATGGCAACTTGGACCGATGCATATATGTGCCTGGTCCTACGTTGTAGCCGACTGACTGATCCTAATTTCCTCTAGTACGCTACAGTTTCACTAGACTTCCTCAGTTAAAATTTTTGGGTCCATGAATTTTCCTAATAATTTTGAAAATAATTAGCTGAAATAAAATAACCCTATTAGCGACTAGTCATCGGTTAGGAACAACATAGAATTACAGAATTTATCTGATAATTAGTACAAAAGTGACGTATTGTGTCGAAAAACAAGCTCAGGAGTCAGTCACCTCGAAAGGACAAGAATTCTGACTTGATTAAGCTACAATTTCCAGTATTTGAGATTAACACTGTGAGTAACAACTACGCTCACCGTAAATGGGAAGGGTTTGTGCTTTATCAACGCTTGTTAGTTATCAAAATTTATTTCTCAGGGAAAAGAAAATGTATCTTGACTCTGAACGATTATATCATAGTAATGGATGGTTGGTCGAAATCTCTAGATTTCAAGAATGAACATAAGTCGCGTTAACTTCTTTTAGTTTAACTCCTTATCAGCAGAGAAACATTTTTGTTTTCTGTGTGTGATCTGAACTGATCAAGTTTAGGAAGAAAGTTTTAACCGGTTCACTTTTCCCTCTTGGTTGGATATTAAACTGGGTTTTGTCTCTACTTTGTTCTTTAGTCAAAAGGAATAAACTGGATGGATTTGAAAAGACTAGTGACGCTGCTTGAACACATGAAGGAACGTTTAGATGTACAAGAACCAGTTACAGAAATCGAACTCGAACCGATCACTGAGAAGCCAACATTTTCTCTCGTAAGTGGAGATGTTTATGAACTCACATTCTAAGACCTTCACTAAAGCGCATAAGTAAAATTGAAGGGTTGAGAATTTGTCAGTGCGATGGAGTTCTAGCTTGGTTATGTGTATTCGAATCTAAATTATTAGGTCATGCAATCAATTTCATTGAATCTATTGAATTCTTATTGGCTATGCGTTGTTATCCATCTCAAATTTATGGTTCACATTTTTGTTCTTATGTCCGTGCGGCTATTTCGAGTTGAATAACTATGATAAAAGAATATTTAAAACTCAGTTTATGTGTGAAATTCTCCCGGTCAGGTGATAAAATCAGACATCATTTGTGGACTCCACTTATCATCAACTCGGATGGAAATTCTTATAAAATCCTTGCCGGACTACTTTATTTTACATAAAATTTCTAGTAACGTATGTTCTCCCCGTACGAGTAAAGAACTTGCTGGTGTTAGCATCACTGCCTGTTTATCAGAATCTGGTGGAGAATAAAAATACTGGTCCACCCTCATCCAGACGTATAATCGTATTAATCTCCCTAAGTTTTCTACTCTCGAGATTCAATTTTACTCTGTACCGATACTTTGAGGACATATCTCAACTAAAAATTTTTGAATATACTTATGTATAATTAATATGCTCAATTTTGAACGGATAGCTTCAAAACTGTTGGGGGGCATAGTATACTAAAAGAGGAAATATATGCTTCTAGAAATTTTAGTTATTAAGAGGAAGACTCACAAACACACTGGATGTAGACATCAAAAGAATAAATGTTTTGATAGAGTTTTGTTCCCTGAGTTAGATGGTTTAATCATGAAGATTTCATCGTTATTCTGAACGACATCATAAGCATAAACTTCAGATAGAATTGAAGTGTCCGAATTTCTTCACATATGGCTCACAGCTTGTCCTGTGGACCTTGATCTTGTTTGGTTATTATTGACCCTTAACTTGTCATTGTTTACCGTCTGAAAAAAAACAATAATAACTGGAAAGAATTGCCCAGAACAGTGTTAATTGAAGAATCCTGATCGGCAACCTATGCTCTGTTTCACAAGGTAATAGGTATAAGTCCACTGTCCGTTCCTGAAGAAATTTGAATTTAACTCGGGGAGTTGGAGTCATGTGATTTCGATGACTAAGGTTTCTTCAAATATAACTTTGTGGCAGATGATAGGTGGGATAAAATCTGTGTACTGCAATGCACTCGTTAGTCAGTGACAAAATATTAAAATTCTCTGAATATTAAACCGAAAAATGATTCTCTCTAATTACTATTATCTCTATCATTTTAAAATAAGTGTATGACTCATTTGTTTTATTTTAATTTCATTACACTTAGAGTTCTTATTTTCCAAGTAATTTGATCGTATTAATGAATATCTTAAGGTTTCAGTACATTTATTCATAATTGTTTTCCGCTTCGTTTGGCACAAATGTTTTTGTCTCCTTACATATTTATCTTAAATCCGAAGTTTTGTCATTTCATTGTGGTGCATGTTTGTTGCAATATGCAGTTGTAGTTCAACCATGTTAAATAAAAAAATTCACCCTTACATTTTAAATGATGTACTTTGCCTTAAACCTGGACACGTTTTTGGACTATTAATTTGGATATGAAGTTGTAAAACCATAAGATAATTTATTGAAAATGTATTCTCCATTCATATTTCTGTGCTTTAGTGTAAATATCTAAAAATATGCTCCTTTATGTGATGATAAATCATACCTACTTTTGTCAGTCTCGTTGATGTGAAATCCCAATTTGCACTTTATTAATAATTTTTATGCATTTTGAGATTGATACTCCTGCTTTTCTCCCTTTTATATTGCTTTCTCCCCAGAAATTAGTTTAGAATTTTTTTGATTGATCTCAATCTGAAGGTCGTTTTTCAATATGTAGCTTATCAACAAATACTTATTGGTATTTGCAGTCAGGTGGTTATGAAGTACAAAAAGTATTTTACAGGATTCTAACAATAATTAGTTCTCCAATAAATGGCTCTTATTAGGCAGCTAGTATTTATTTAGATACTAGGAATTGATATCCTAAAAGGAGCATTCTATCAAATTTAGTAAGATTAAAATATAAAAATTATATTGGTAATCATTAGTAGTGCAAACTACCAACTGGAATCAATCTTATGTAGATATCAGATTAGGTATTATTTCACTGTGTTAACTGGAGGTAATTTGTGTCACACGGTATGGTTGCTTAATAGCTCTGCAGTTCTCCTCAGTTTTAAACCTTTGACTTTTACACTTAATAATTTTAATACCCTATTTTTGGTTTCCCAAAGTATTCATTTGTGTTTTGACAAGACTTACATTTACTTTTCTAATGTTGCGAAAGTTTTCTTTGTTTTGGAATACAGTTGTTAATTTTATCTTTGTGCGAAAATGTTCGTTTTGTATTCTCTCACTATTTTCTGATAATCAAAGTTCAGACACTTCTGTGTTTATAAATGTTGGTCATGTTCTATCAATCCTGGTTTTCATCACCGACTGATCAGCTGAACAGTAATAGGAAACCAGAAAGTATTCAATTATTTTGTCGCAGTCTGAGGCTCTCTTCAACACTTTAGATCATTTACAGCCCAGGGCTTGCATGTTTCACAATCAGTACTTTATCATTCGACCACTTAGGTGAAATACGACGTGCTAAATTTACCACATTAGTCAATTGACAATATATTGATAATAAGGTGAATACTATTCCATATGTTTAGACTTCAGTCACATTATCCAGTTTAAACGTTTAATGTAGTCTATAACTTCGTTAATACATCTGCATGATTATTAATTCACTGGATCAATTCATCTATATTAACCCGTCTTATACACACGAGTTACCTCTTTACATATTTGTAATATCTTTGGATATTTTTGGAATTTTTACTTTTTAGATTTCTGGTGATAATGATGAGTCCGATACAAATGTGAACGATTCATAAATAAATAATTTTTTTTATCATTATTATTACTATTTTCAATATTACAATAGGATAGATTTGCTTTCATGAACTCTGTTGATAATAATTTGTGTTTTTTCCTCTGCATAATTTTGATTGATATTATTTTTCGCATCTATTGATTTGACTTCTTTTGTAATGAAAATATAAGTTTATTGTTAAAATAGTCAATGCTTTTAACAGTGCCTTTGCCATTTTGTAGTGTTTAGTTGTGTCTCTTAGTTCAGATTGTTGTGTAGATTACATATTTAGTTGCTATAGAAAGTATATTTGGAGAGGTCCTATTTCAAATAGACTTCTGACTGTTGTATGAATTCCCTAAAAAAAATCTGTGTAAAACGTTTACAAAATTCATGCTTTTTCGGAAGCTGGAACCCACGTCATCTATTACTGCATTTCAAAGATGTTTCTTGAACAGGATTATTCACAGAAAATTTTCTCTCTGAAAGTGCCGTGGTCTTCAGCATTGAATCTTATGTAGGACAGAGCCATAGGTCATTTGCAATCCAAAAATCTTATGCAGTGCTAATCGAGGATATTGTACTGTATATTAACCTTTTATGTTCCTTCGCCAGTGGTAATCATTTCAATGCTATTAATTACGTTGAACTAGAATTATAGAGTTTTGTTGGATTTTCGTGGAATTGTTTATCAATGTGAGTTCTAACTGACTGATGAAATCGAACTATAATAACTCATGTGATTAGTTCATATTGATTAGTCAGGGTTCTAAAATGGAGAGTATTGCCGCTACCTTTTAATTACAGAAATGTTCACTCAAGTAAGACCAATGTTATAAAAGGAATTCCTTGTTTTAAGAGAATTTTAGGATGTATAAAAAACGATACTAGGAATCATTAATGAAAAGACTAGTTGGTCAATGGTATGCAAACGTAATAGACAATGAGCATTTCAAGATTTCTTACTAAGTCTTTAAAAGAAAACTAGAACTTTAAGTTTTATGACTTGGTGTAATCATTCCTGAATATTACCAACACTTTGTAGGCTTAGTGGTTTCTAATTTAGTCATCATTAGTAGTATCTTGGTGTTTAAAAAATAATTCGTTTCGTTACTTCTCTGTTCAATACACTTCTAATACACATTAAGTCCAGTGTCTGTTTTAATCCAAAGCAATTGGTTGAAAATCTTTAATAGTTAGAGGACTGTTATAATGCTGAGAAAATACTTCGCGGAGGTTTGACCGGATGAACACGACTCGAGAAATATTCATGTAAAACAGTACGAAATCATAAGAAACAATCTTATCCTCCTTGACTACATAATTTGGTGTGCTTGACAGTTGAGTTCCCAATGCGTAACCGCAACTTCCCGGCTCACCTATATTATGATTTATATTAAGTCGTGCTCCAGATCCTTCTGAAGCCATCAAGTAAACTTTTGCTAACTATGGAACAGTTTTCGATACTGGTAAAAGGATACTTGTATGGTAATTTTGTAATGTTGACTTAGCAAGTCCACTGGTTTGGCGATATATATTTGCCTTTTTTATCTGAGGTTGGTTTCATCTTGAAAAAATCTCAAGGAAAAACCAACGATTGACATTTAATTACATTGCTTTATATTACACAGGGCTCGTCCAAGAGTAACTAACCTAGAAGCATATAATGCATTACAAAATACAGCTGAGTATATCCCCAAAATGATAATGCTAAACGTTTTTACAGAATAAGATTAAATTCTGTAGTTATAGAGGTGGGTATATAATTTGCTTTTGTATTATATTGCAGAGGCCTTTTAATGTTGAATGAATAGTGTTAGTTATTGATCTACTGACATAAGTTAGGTGGATGGATCTCAGTGACAATAGTTTGTTGCCATTTACATCATGCTGGACTAAGAAATTACTCATAAAGTGCTGGTTTTACCATTTTCCTCTCTTGTTTATAGTAATTAAGATTCAGACTAGAATTTATCAAATGTAGCGACAGTTGTTAGTGAATGTATCATTAAAAATATGGTAACTAATTACTTCTATCCAGTCCTCAGAAGAGAAAGTACTAATCTTTTTGAAGTATAGATAAACCTACATGTTTATCTAAATGACAGTCATTTCTTTACCTAACTTGCCTATTATCTTGTCTGTAAGCTAATGTCTTTGTAATGTTTTCGAGTCGACACAAGAAAGCCTATCAACGAAATTATATAAATTATGTTCAGAATACTATGGGCGGGTAACTGAGGTATTTTATGATAAGCATTGGTTAATTGTTCTGTTTAACAAGACTTCGGTAAAGAAACTAAGATGTTTAAGATACTAGAGTGAGATTATGCATGCAATCCAGGCTACTCAGTTTTGAACGTCAAGGTTTTCCTCTACTAAATAAAGAGATATTCTGAGTTAAAAGCGTAGATCTATAAATTTGAAGTTTAGAGAAAAGAAGGAAGAGAACATTTATTGATCAATTCGTGTTTTAAGTTCATTACCACACACTGTGGCGAAATTGTACAATAACAATCTATAGATCATAGGATGTTTTTTAAAAATTCATTTGGGTCTTCAACTATGGTCATTAAGATCGTCAAATATCTTGCATATAAATAGGCTATTTGCCAAAATTAAAAAAAAAACATAATGAGTAGTTCTGTTTTTAAGTATCTATCCGTTGATCTGGATGTCTTCAGTATCTTAATTTTAGCTCTTTTGAGTAGCATTTTCCGAAATACATGAGATATTACTGTATAGCAATCAGTTAATATCTCAGTCAGTCAGCGACAATGTAGAACTTCGTACGTACGTACATCAGTTTAAGTTTCCATACCACATTAGCACAGAGATACAATTGTCCATCCGAATCCCATAGTGTTAGAGGTAGTAAAAGTATAAGCAGTAATAGGAAAGAATAGGGCTTGAAAATTCTATTCAAGGAGTATAATCCACCGAAATAAATCTGGAAAGAGAATAAAGGGACATAAAGAATTCAGGCGAACACAAAGAGCATGGCTCAGTCCACTTGTCATTAACTTCATGGATTTGTGCCATGTTTTGGTCTGGACGTCCCTAACTTTCTTCCAACATACTTTTACACCCTAAAACATCACTCGTTAATATCTGATGTTATTTAGTGATGACAAAATTATCTGTGATGCACATGTCGAACAGAACTTCTAGTTAACCATTATCAATAAATATAATTATTCTATACTATTCATAATATTCCTACTAACATTTTCATAACTTATTCACAATTAAATGATACCTTAATTTCATCATCATGATCAGTTCAATTTTAAGATAAAACAAAATGAATAGTTTTTTTTTTTGAAAAAAAACGCACAACAATTATTCATATATTTAGCTTTAATAATAAAATAATCATATTTCGTTTTGATGAATTTTTATCTTATTACATCATACATACACGTGGACTTAGTTCAGATTCGCTAGGTGAAATATTTGGACTTGGTACGATTATTATTATTATTATTATTATATCAGTTGACATAATATTAAGTTTTGAATCCTGTCATACGTTAATTATCTTATGAATAAATTATAAATTATTGTGTTTATTATTCATTAATTAAAAAAAAATTTTTGAATATGATGGTTAAAGGTCATCTTTGTCTTTGTTTACTTCAAAGTGTATATCATAGTAATAAATGTGGTTGTTATTCCCATTTATTTATTATTAATTATTCAACACCGAAAAAAAACACTTTAAATTTCATGATTTAGTTACCTAGTCGATTAGTTTTTTTAATTAATAGGGAAAAATGGCATGTCAGTCATCTACAACGTAGGATCAGGCACATATATGCATCGGTCCAAGTTGCCATACCGCATTAGCACAACAAGATGAACACAGGATTCATAGAAATAGTTAATTCAGTGGTGGTAATATATAAAAGAAAGATTGTGTATAAGGATATAGTACAGGAAGAAAGAATTAATTCATAGAAAGAAAGATATGAAGCGATTTTATTCTCTTAGTTTAAGGGAAGACAGAGAGTGTATACACCGACACCATTGTGGTCGATTCTGAGCCATGTCACTCACAGTCTTCAACCATTGGTTATGATAGTCACGCGGACCCCAATCAAATAGTTTGTATCTACCGACATGGCTCAGACCAAATCTTAGTGACTTCAAGCACTGATTCCACGTTTTGATTTGGCATCCCCTAAATTTCTTCTAACCATCCCCTACACTATTCATCATTGTGCGTCGTGATAATCGGTGTTCAGGCACACGTAACACGTGGCCCAAACATCTCAGTCGATGATGATTCACAACCTCATCAACTGATCTACCAACACTCCCTAATACCTTGTATCTAACCTCACTATTACGTATCCGGTGATCCCAGCAGGTGCAAGCAATATTTCTAAGACATCTGTGGTCAAATATTAGTAGCTTACGATTAACTTCTACTCTTAGTGGCCATGTTTCGCAGCCGTAAAGTAGAACAGAACGAACTGCCGCGCAGTATACTCGTTCTTTAGTTGATAGATGGATATCTCGTCTTCACCATAGGTGACGTAAGTTGTCAAAAGCCAAACGAGCTTTTCGAATCCGTGCTGAGATTTCGTGAGACACCAACACATTAGGGCTGATCAAACTTCCAAGATAAGTGAAGTTGTCAACTCGTTCGACTACTTCACTCCCTAAATTCATTCATATTTTACAAGTTTTTATTTTACCCATTTTTTATAAGTTTTTAAGCCTTCATTGTGACTGACTTTATTGGTTACTCTCATCACGAACCAACATCAGTTTGAGATTTAGTGAGAAGCAGGGAATAATGGACAGTTGTTTTGTGCTCGTTCGGCACTTTTCAATATTGTACACCCTTATCCTTACATGGTGTTAAACAAATATGTTTTCAGACTAATATTGTCATGGTATTCGTTAAATTCTAACCATAATTCGGTGTTTATAGATAAGTTGTATTGTACAATTTTATTCATTTTCATAGAGAATGTTCAATGTATACTTCATAGTCGTAATTTTCGTTGTCACATGGAGTGAATCGTCGTATGTAAGTACAATTAAAATGGTTTCTCTTATGTCATGAAATTCACGTCAAATACGTAATTAACAAGATTCAGATAGCCTGTACCACCAAATAAATCGTAATTACTGGTAACCAAAGGTCTAGCCCGTAAAATAACTGAGTCATAAAAGTCATATCAAACTTTTAGCGAGTTATAAATAAAATGATACAGCTTAAACGATTCGGAAACCGAAGCATGTAAGCTCTCATTAATTGTACTTTTTTCATTATTAAGACAGCAGATGGAATGCAAAATAAAACTTTATTTCTTAGGTTCCCTATATTACATAAGTTTCAGAGCAGTAATGTTCCCAGTCGATCGTTTTAATGATAACACTGTTCTAACAACATTTCGGCCTTGTGTTAATCATTAGTTTTTGATTTAATTAACCACACAAAGAAGATGTCTCAAATTTATTTGATCAGCTATGACCAATAAATAGTATTGCAGATAATTTCATTCATCTAGCAGAGATTCAAAATATACTCCAATAGAAAGTACACATGACTACACAGTTTATCATCATCTAAATTCCATTCATTCAAATGACTACATTATTTAATAGGAAGGTTTGACCACAAAAATACTTTCTAACACATACAGGAACAATCTTATGTAAACAACAGGTTCCGAAATACAGAGTAAACAGTTTCTCAAACTAAATCCAACCGTATCTGGGATGTCTCACAATTTCAAACTCAGATTCGGTTAGCTTCCAAATTTTTAGACGATTTTTCCGCAACCGTGACGATGTTCACGATAAGATACAAACTAAGGGGTTCTATATTCATCCTAAAGCAATTATATTAATTTCCACATAATTAGTATTACGGAATGATTGGCTTCAGGGTTGAATTGGAGGAAGGCAGAAGGAATTTCCCTTTAAGGGTTTGGTAAGTCGGAATATTAGGTTTATGCCACAGTATTATTAAGGCTATTCATTAAACCCAGGATCCTAGAATACTCCAGCAGGTGCGATTTGTTTACCTTCTGAGTTGGTATACGTTTTCAAGTTCAATCAGTTGACTTCAATGTGGTCTTCGTCCCAAGTCACTGACGAGTCTCCTTATGGCTTTCAAGTTCATTTACTCTTCAGTTTATAGTATCCTGTTAAACTTCTAGGATTCACGTCAAAGCGAACGGCTAAAGAGTACGCAGTTATATTTAACTCAAGTTGTTTTTTAAAGCATTGAGTAAACCAAGAAGATAATGAAGCGCCAGCTAATCGATACGATTGGATTAGGACCACACCATAAATTCAATCGACTGAATTTGTGTACTGTCGAATTTCGGCTCACTAGCTGAATGGTAATGTGTTAACCTGAAAAAGGTATTGAGTTTGATATTGTGTAGGCTAACGAGTACGCTCAACTAAGAACTATAATACTGGGTGTCAATTCTATTGTTAGGGTCACGAAGGATGAGTTGAACCTATCGTGGAAGACTATTTAAATGAAGCTTTCATCCAACTAAGCTTTTTTAATAAAATGACATATATATGATTATTGCTAATTAAAATACAGTGTTTAGTAGTTTGTTATTCAATTCATGATGTTCTTTAACAACCATCCGAAGATTATTTGAAAAGAAGCATGGATTTATCACTGGAGTTTATTTCAGTGAAATGAATGGAATGATCTATTACATTTTTCACCACAAAAAAGGTAAACATTCATATTTACTGAAATACTCAAATAAACGTTGAACTTTCACTTCTGTGCATAGAGACGTATACGAACACTGCAAGAATAATAACTTTTGTTTGTCCGAAAGAATTGTTGCAAAACAGTTGACGTACTGATGCCGAATACTGATTTTCCCCAATTTCACTGCAAAATAATAAAATTAATCATCCTAATTTTGTAATCAGAAACCGAGACACATTGTGTAATTATAATGATGTTTATAATTACTATTAATAGTAGTCATCATAAGGCGTTATTGGTGTTTATTGATACCCTGAATTATATTTCGCAGTCAAGGATAATAGAACGTAGAGCTCACCTTCCGTTGCACCTGGAACTAGCATCCGAAATATAATAAGAGAGCATGCTATCAAACACAATGAAGATGGGACGAGAAATATTGCGAAAATCGTCTTCCAATCTTTACGTGTCTTACCTAACCCTTAAATAAGTATGTCATATCTCATAGATCTCAATGAGACTTAACAACTCCTGGTTCACATATCTCCTTTAATAGGGATAGAAAATTTACTCATCTAAATCCCAGGCGACATTCGACCCAAACGACTGCGTGTTGCCTAAGAGATAGCGGGGTTGAACCAATATAGGCGGACGATAGAGAATGAGTTAATACATTACACTGCGGTATAATTAGATTAGCTAAGAGCACATTAGATAATGCAATAAGGAAATGGTGTTGAGAGTTCATTCTGGAGCGGTTGCAATAGAAAAAGCATTCATGCTGATATGAAGTACATGAGTCTTTGACCTGTATATTTCACATGTACATGTAAAGTATACTTGCTCACTGTCTAAGACTAACTCTTCGTTGCTGAGGGTCAGAAACTCTTTGAAGCCGGAACATGGCTGATAAAAACTTATGTATTCATCTTAGGGCCTTAGTCTGGAATGATCCATTAGGTCTGGCGTAATGCCAGAGCGATGACTATAATTTGGGGAACGGGCGTCGACATGACATCCCAGTGGGGTAGGATCGCGATGTTACTGCAAACTATAGACGATTTCTATCGACGACTCTGTCATGTCAGGATAACCCAAGTGTTTTAACGGGTTGTTAAACGCTGAGACACTGAATCCAACCCATACTAGTGTATTGATTTGAGGACGTGATCATCGTTCATTTACCAATAATTGTTGTGCTCTGAAGTGACATTAGCGCCATGCAAATTTTGCTTTGTCGAGATGAGTTTTTAACCTAATGAACCACTTGGTCTTCTAACATCGTTGGCAGGGGATATGCTGTATTAATCTACTTAGAGTGCTGCTTGTTTGCTAATTACAATATTTTAAGCCGAAAAGATCGCATTGTTATCATGTCATTGGTAAACGCGATTCTTATGATCAATAAAACTGGATAGACAGAAACAACTATGTTATAATACTTGCTATAATCGATTATTGTATTTTTGGTGACTACATTAAAACATGCACGTATAAAATAAGAACGAATAATTTGTTTTTTTACTAAAGCACACTGACTACTGTCAATATCATTATTAATAATAATAATAAAACTATTGTTCATGCATTTGATGTTTATATAAAGTACAGTAGAAAGTTGAAATTCATCTATAGTTTTATGACCTGACCTAGTGTGATTAAACATTTTTATCATGTGTTATTGAATGAATTTTGTTAATATAAACTTGTTTCAAACATGCATAATTATTATAAGAATTTATTATGATAATTATTAAAATTTCGCTCTAGACTAACTACTGTCAGTAAACTGAGAGTTGGCTATTTTTTACTGGTTTACAATTCTATTGGATACAAATTCTAACTACATAATGAAATGGAGAAAGTATGAATTTGTAGAGTGAGCCCATAAAAACTTAACAACCGGGTAAAAAATTAATAATTACTAAAATTACTACAATCTTCACAAACTCCCATTCTGATAATAATCATCATGTGCTCACTAGTGACTAGCTTCAAGATGGATTTCCTTGAGTTCTAGTGACAAGCCGTGACTAGTGGAGTAATAGAGAGTTATCTACCTCAGACAATGAATGAAGAGTTGCACAAGATCATGGATCGATTGAAGTTAGACATTAGCATCGCTGAATGCCGCTTCAGTGTTCTAGAGAGTAAGCGTTTGCGCGTGAGACCAAAGGTCCTGGGTTCGAGTCCCTCATATGGGACGCAGATGTGCACTGCTGGAGAGTCCCATACTAAAACGAAACGACCATTCAGTGTTTTCAGGTCTTTAATGGTAGTCTAGCCTAGATCAAATCATGGATTCAACTATTATAAAAAACTAATGGTCATGATTTAGCATGAATATTCTGAGTTATCATCGAAAAGCCATTTATCATCAGAATCTACTTAATTTATTGACAGATCATGGAATCTATTATAAATTTATCTTTGAAACATGATCTGAATCGAAATTTAATCTCAAGCATTGTAAATATACAGCTATTTTTACTTGACATGAATAATTTTCAAAATGAAACGATTCCTTTAGTTTTGGCAACAAGTTGAGAAATAATAGTTGTGATGAAGGATATAGTATAGTAGTTCAATACCTTTACAAACAATCTGATTATATACTGATATGTCATGATATTAAACATAAATATGAAAAGAAAACAAGTCATCAAGATAATGTAAGTGGAAGGTTTTCATAGCAATTCTAGTAAAATAGACCGATGTTTTACTCTGCTTAAAGCTTAAAACTCATTAAGATCTATGGGTATTTTCATAAATCTTTATAAGTGTTTAGAGTTGCAGTTAATTAACTCTTTTGTTCTTGTACTTCTCAACAATTGAAATCGTATATCTAATACCTGTATCTATTAAGGTATTCGAACCGATATACCTTCAAATCCGCTTGTAAGCATTTTTCCTTATTCCTAATCAATTACTTAAAATTTGATCATTATACGTTTTTACCGTGAATCACACATAAGTGATTAAAAAATGATATGTTATTGATATCACTAACCGATCTAAGTTAGATAATCATTGGAAATCTGGAAACACTGAATGGCTGTTTGTATGTGGATAGGGTTGTAGATGCACAGTGCTGATAAATTCAATGATCTTTGCAACTACATACTTATGATAGTAAAATATGATATGACTGTCCATTAATAAACATTAATAGCTGCATTCTATCACATATAGTGAATTAAATAAAAAAACGGATCATATTATACATCCTAAATTTATTTAAAGGAGAAGGAATAGACACATTTTTATTCTTTTAATAGAATAATCATGAAGCGATAATACCAGACATTATAAATAATAAGAATATTAAGAAACAATATAATACACTTACTCATATTCTGTTATTTTGAACAATCAAAGGTTTTTCTGTTTGCCTACAATAAATACTTAAATTTGTATACTTTCGTGTATTACTTGATTGGTTTATTTTCTTTGATAAAAAATAATGAATTTTACCTAAATTTTTTAAACTAGACTCATATCCTGAAATTTTGAATGTATTATTTATTTTCAATTGTTTACAATCATATCGTGTTGAAGGTAGTTCAGTTCGACTAGTAGCTAATGAGAACAAGAAAAAAAATATTAGATTGAATACACTAAAAATAATGAGTAATGAAGATTATTATTTCTATGTAATTTTGTAGTGAATGAAAATACAGGTGAGGAACAATTGAATGAATTGTGAACACCAAATTACAACACATCTTAATAAAATCTGAGAACCATACAGTAAATATTTAATTTCCAAAATATCGATCAATCGCCTCAAACTTGACTGTTCCTTTTAAAAAAATATCAGTCAATTGTCTCAAACTTCATTGTTCCTGCATTTTCATACCAATTACTTTGTGTTCTCGACCATCTGCTGCCAGACATTCTAATTCTGACTATCGTAATATACTATTCATGTCGATATAAGTAGCACACAACACACTTTCAAGTGTTCATTTGTATAATTGGATTCTTTACTTTTACATATATTTTCTTATATATTTTCTTTACTTTTTAATATGATGGGGACCTGTAACTCAAGATTCAGGTAATCTTTTTTTAAAGAGTACAAGAACAAAGATTGGTGCAGAATAACGTGAATTCATTTTATTTCGTTAGGTTCACATCAGCTGCTAACAACCTAAATTATTTGAAATTCAAATTATTGCAGATATTGACATATACCCTGGTAACGATAACCCCTTTTATTCATTCATTTCTCTATTTATTTATTGCGTCATTATTGCAACTCTTTCTGAAGTATAAATTACATCATACATAACTGATTGATTTCAATTCATATCTTCCTTTATTACCATTAATCTATTTTCATGAGTTCTAATCACTATTTCAATGTTCCAGAACTTTCCCTCTCTAACTTTATTTATTTATTCGAATCAAACATTTTATGAGCTCATTAACTCGATCTGAATCTTCGCTACATCATGATACACATGTATTGATCCTTAATCACACTCTAATGTATAAATATGTCAATATCTGTAATAATGTTGAATTTCAAATAATTTAGGTTGTAAGCAGCTGATGAGAACCTAACGAAATAAAATGAATTCATGTTATTCTGCACCAATCTTTGTTCTTGCTCTCTTTAAGATAATAAAAGGAACTATGTGTATGAAATCGTTTTTTAATTTCTAAGTCTCAGATGTATTTTTATATGACATAAAACATAATAAATCATATCGTCTATATTTTTGTATCCTTATATGTTACTACCCATTGGTTTTCTCTTACTAACTTGACTTAATTCACTATTTTATATAGGTCAATGGTAATTGAAACTCCACCTGGAGCCCCTCTGGGGCTACTGTCGATCCCAAGCCCGGATAAAGGAGGAGGGTTGGGCATGGAGTTAGCTACCCTATCCCGTAGAAAACTAACTCGCTAAAAAAAACGCTAACCATAAAAAATGTCAATTAAAATATCTAAGTGATCAGTAGATAATTTTCAGTTTATTAACGATTTTCGTATATTTAATCAACAATTGACTTGATAAATTTTAATATTCATTTATCCATTTAACTATAGATAAGTGATTTTATAAAGGATGATAATTGATTAACAAATAGTATTTCTTAAATAGAGCAAGAACAAAGATTGGTGCAGAATAACATGAATTCATTTTATTTCGTTAGGTTCTCATCAGCTGCTTACAACCTAAATTATTTGAAATTCAACATTATTACAGATATTGACATATTTATACATAAGAGTGTGATTAAGGATCAATACATGTGTATGATGATGTAGCGAAGATTCAGATAGAGTTAATGAGCTCATAAAATGTTTGATTCGAATAAATAAATAAAGTTAGAGAGGGAAAGTTCTGGAACATTGAAATAGTGATTAGAACTCATGAAAATAGATTAATGGTAATAAAGAAAATATGAATTGAAATCAATCAGTTATGTATGATGTAATTTATATTTCAGAAAGAGTTGCAATAATGACGTAATAAATAAATAAATAGGAGCAAATGAATAGAAAGGGTGGCGGTTATTGTTACCAGGGTAAAGAAAGATTTATTACTGTCTCTTTTTGTATACATAGATCTGGTTTTAAACGTTTGATTGCTAACGCTTCAGCGAATTTCAAAAGGTTCGAGTTTGATTGTTTGTTAATCACCTTGAAGGACTTCAGTATATCAGCTTTATGTCCTGTATCAAGGAGATGTCTTGCGATAGCACTGTTGAATGAGTTCAATCCATTTAATCTTAAACTTTTAGGAATATGTTCTTTGAATCGGACGTAGGCTCTCCTTTCTGTTCTACCAATGTAACTGCTTTGGCAGGTACATGTAAATTTGTATACACAGTTGGTGGTAACATGAAAGGGATACCTGTCGACCTTTGATTGTGTCAAAGAACATGTTGTTTTGGACAGGACAATCAATTTCGCTGCAGGATAGGTTCTTGTCAGTGCAGTTTTTAGTCTCATATTGATTGATCCTGTGACATCGTCACCTTTGAATTGAAGTTTAATAAAAATAGGCTTTTTATTTGCTGTAATTTCTTTCGGTTTTTTATCTTCACATTTGCCGTATTTCTCAATAAATTTCAGTGGGTATCCGTTATTCTTTAAACATTTTTTAACATTCATAACTTCCTCTTCTAGTGTATCGGAAGTACATATTCTTTCTGTTCTGTAAAACAGTGTTTTGACCAGTGCCTTTTTGTAACTGATTGGACAAAAGCTATTGAAATTAAGATAACTACCATTCCATGTGTCTTTCTTATAAACTGAACGTTGAACTGTACCATCTTTTCTTCTTTTCATCGCAATATCGAGAAAATGGAAATTGTTTTCTTTTTCATGTTCCATAGTGAAATGGATATTCTGATGTGCTTCGTTGAAAAACTCGAGCAGATTTATTGCTTGTTGTTTATTATTACATACGATGAAGGTATCATCAACATACCTCGAATAATACGTCATTTCATCAATCGCTCGTTTGAGTTTGGTTCATATGACATTAAGTAATAATCTCTATATCCATTTTAAACGTAGTCATTACTAAATCAGTTCATAGAAGGAGGAAAATGCTGTACACTCGCTTATGTAGACTGTATTCAATACAAGTAAATATAAGATAATATGTACAAAGCATTTATCAACTAATAAAAACACAATAGATGAATATTTCTTTATAAAAACTTATAAGATTTAAGTAAGAATATATTTATTGTTAAATTTCTACCCAATGATCATTTAATTTGAAACTCTCAAACTGAATTTTGGTATTAATATAATATCTAAGATCTTTTACTAACCTCTTGTTGGTACATTTTTTGACAGCTGTTCTTCGAATAAGGAATTTCTTGATGACAGTCTAGTATGTTGTCTTGATTGATTCCGTCCAAATAATTCATCATGTGATTGATTTGTAGAGAACAAATATCCTGACTTACGATCATTTAGAAGCTTTGATTTAGTCAACTTAAGGGGTAGATGTTTTATGTCTTTCTTATGTATTTCCTTAGATGTCCAACCATGGGTAAGATAATGCTCTATATGATCTAAAATTTTAGATATCTGAATAGTAGCTGGATGATCAACACCTATCGGTAGGATTAGAATAGAATAAAATAATGACAGAAATAAAAATATATTAGAAAATCCAAAATAAAACGTGAAGTAGGCTGATGTGAATTTTCCAGATTCTGTAAAATGAGTAAATTGTTTATCAGCTGCTTACATTCTCAAGCAACTTCAATATTAAATTTGTCAAACAAATGCATATAACTCAAACAAACTAACAAAATATAGGCACCCAAATCATTGGGTGTCAGCTCAGTGGTCTAAAGGTTAAGCGGTTACCGAGAAGCCTCTCTAGGGTTTGGTCCTATTTGGAGTAATGGAAATAATTAGCTGAGAAGGTCAATCCTATGACCTAATTGCTACTGAGTTCTTCCTGCTTTTCAATGGTTTTGTAAATAAGATCAGTCTGTAAAATTCAATACTCCCTATAGCAAGAAAAAGTAATTTTAAAACTTTATTATTTGTACTAAATAATCATAACCGAAAGAAATAAGTACTTACTAATAGAGTAGTTTTTTATAAAATGATTTCATAAATATAGAATGTAGCTATTTAGGGAACAGAAAGAACAATTATCTTGGGACGAAAAAAGGTTTACATTTTTTACGTGGGCACTTTGGGAAGTTAAAGAGTATACATAGACTAAAATACCCATTTAAGAAAATGTAGGGATGAAACGTTGTGAGAAAAAGTAAATGTAACACTGAAAAAGGTATAGTTGGACAGTAAGCTAGTCATTTTATATCAAATGAACTCAGATGCAATAGTCAAAGATCACATTCTCCTATTCTGTTTAAGTGGGTCTATCAGTACACACATGTAAAATAAGCTATAGGGATCAACTTATACAAATATCGTATCTGTATTTCTTTTGTTCGTAGGTTACTGGTATTCGATCATAGGTGTCTATGAAGCATTGCTTGTGTATTTCTGGACCAATGAATAAGCAATCTATGGGTTAGGAATAGAGTGCTAGGTAAAGATTGATAATCGATCAGAGAGGTCGCAAATCTCCGTCAACTCAGATGGTTGGAACATGTGTTATGTATGACCAACAGCCACCTACCTCGAAGGGCGTTGTTTTCTGGTGCAGGAGTGGGCTGAAAGAGAGCTGCGGATGGCCAGACCAATTAGTCTACAAAGTCACTGACAGTTAGACTTAGCAATATCAATAGGTACAGACTACCTGGTTCAGGTCCTCATGATTGTCGAAGCTAATTGTGAGAGACTTTGAACGACATGGCTAGAGATCGTTTACAATGGAGCAAGTGTGTCCATTCTTTGTCTTCACCTAAATTCTGAGATTCCAAATTCCTCATGACGTTTTTGTTTTGATTTCACTCATTTATATTTTCTTTTAGAGTTGTATCTTCGATGACTAATCTTTCCTATTACTACTGATATTGTTACTACCTCTACTATTATGCGACTTGGCTTGGCAGCTTCATCTCTCTGCACTAGTTAGGTACGGCAACTTGTGCACACGTACTGGGTTCTACCTTGTGACTGACTAGCTGCATTTATTTTTGTTTACAATGAATATGTGACTGAAACATTAAGCGGCTTTCAAAACTATAACCTTTAGTTATATAATACAATTATATTGACTTTAAACTTCTCAAATTGTACCAAAAGGAAACGAATTTAAATTGATTAAGTTTTCTAGGACCTTTTCTATCAGCATAATCTTCAGAGAATCCATCGAAATGAAATAAGCTACATTTTGGTTTGTTTGCCGTAATTTTACGGTGTGATTACAGTCAAGCCGTTGTAAACATTTACCTCACGTTTTGACAGCAAGTGATTCAAATAAGTAACAATTCCTCTACACACACTATTTAAGAAAAGCCAAAATACATATTATTTAGATGTCATGTGATAAAAAACAAAAAATTCTTACTACAGCCTATACAATAGAGTATATTATTTTACGGTAGTACGTCTACTAGTGTGATAATACTGAATCTCACCTGAATGAGCTTCTAGATGCGATTTCAATTAATCATCTATTGGTGTTATGGTTCGTTATTGCTTGAATGCTACTACTGATTCGTCTTATTCGAACGGAACGAAGGATAAATGATTCAGAGACTCGATAGCTATTCTGGTTCGTTGTCCCCGACTCTGCTAACTCGATCAAGAAGTCTGGGTAAGGTGTAGAAAGTGTATTCTACAGACAAACAGCAGATAACAAGTCACGTCAAGCACACAATCAAGCGTATTTATACAAATATTTACAATCGATATTGTCATGGAAAATTTTTAGACATTAATCAATGAATTCATTAATTGGCCGCTATTTAACATTTAATCGATAGTTCATCAATTGACCTATTTGCACATTTAATCTATAGGTTCATCAACTGACTGCCATTCAAACGTTTAATCGATAAGTTCATCAATTGACCTCAATACAAATATCTAAACATTTAATCGATAAGTTGATCATCAAGATAAAATTTAAAAATATGAGTTTGGGGATCTATCGTCCCCAACAATTAGGCTACTGAATTGATGAGTTACTACTAGTATAAGGGACCTGTAGTTTAAATCACAAAGTATGAAAATCAGTAAAACCATTAACGTATGACATGAGATTACAGCTAAAATCCAAACATTTGTACTAGGTAACATTGTATGTTACAAAATATAATTTCTAACTTACCTAAAAACAAACTCCTTTCATGCAGAACATATGCAGCACGTGTAATAGCTTCTTGCAAACTTATCTGACGTTTATCTTTTAACAAACAGACAACCAATTGTAAACATATTTCTGCTGGAAGTGTTTGATATACATACGGATTACTGAATAAATGTTGATTATTGAAATTTAATGTGATGTCTGTACGATTACTTGATAGATTTGATACTTTTCTATCAGTAGAATTATTAAGATTATAGCTTGTGCTTCTTGAAGTTTTAGATGAAAATGGTGATGATAATGAAGGCTGAATCTGCGGTATTATCAAATATCGAGGTGAACGTAATAGAATACTTCTATGTAATTTTGTATAAATGTGTTGGTTGAAAGTCGAAAGTACAGATGTTGGTGGAGGAATAACTTGTCTTATTAAAATTTCTTGGTTATATGTCATTATATCTAAACTCCATCGCAGACATTCTTGTGCACGAGTTCTTCCAAACTTCATTCGAAGAAAACTTGATGTTTTTTTCCAAAATAAATGAGAAATTTAATTATCCGAACCATCAAAAATGTAGTGGCAAAGTATGTAACAAAAGGGCAGTTAAGGAAGGCCCTACATTGGATGGTTTAAGCATGAGTGAAAATACTTTACTAACTCTGTGAAATAATAAGAGCTTTGTAGCAAATCACTGCAACTTTTCTTCATGTGTTCAAATCATGTTTTTTGTTCAGAAGAGTGGCTCAGCATTTTATGAAAATATTGAAAAGTTTTCTCGTATAAAATTAAAATGCGATAATCATTAGATATATTAAAATTAGTTTAGCCGTAAGCACAATTTAAAACTAGCTGGTTTCATTTAAGAAGAGATATTTTTAAAACCCGATGTCACATATAATCGTGTCGAAGTATAACGTACTACTCACTCAGTGCTTTTAGGAAAACGATTTTATCATTTATTTTAGAGCTACCTTCAGGATGTTCGGTTATAACTTGTGACCGCCGATTAGAGGGCAGTGACTTGTTGATCGGACCAAGGACGCGTAAAACTGTATGAGCAGCCTAGAGTCTTGATTGGTCCTGCTTTCCGCCTAGCCCAGCAAGTTAAGTCCACAACACCAGTCTCAGCCTCTGCAATATGAATCATTATATTTCAAACATACAGAGTTTTTATCCCAATCAAAAAGACCACAACGTACCAATAAAATATGAAACAACATTTGTACAAGAATTAGCCAGAAGTAGCTGTGAATGATGGAGGTAGTAATTAATATACTGGGTATAACTCAAGAATGGTAAAACTTATAATAATAGTTTATGGGTCAAAATAAAGTTTATAATAAGAGGAATATGAATATGCATAGTTTAGTTACTTAATAATCATATAATAGAAATATACGTTTAGTATTGGTCCATCAATAGATTCCAAAAGTTGCCATCCTTTATTCTTGTCGGGACATAACATGTTCTGAATAAATAATGGAGACGACAATAAACCACTATGCACTGTGCTGTAGACTAGGAACAATAGAGAGGAGATTCGAAATAATTACTGTATCTAATGTATTCTCTTTAGAGCTAAAAATGTACGAGTGTAATTTTCAAGGTCACTCCGTGCTTGGCATACTAATGAAAAGTACCATCGTTCAACAGTCCTAATGTTCAATAATACACAAGTCTATACAACTAACGAATGCTTTGTCGATGGCACAATTTTAATCTACTAACCAATAATAAAAATACTATTTATGTTCAGAATAATGATGATGCGACTATACAGCTTCAGAAGATATTTACCAAAACCAGAAAGAAAATTTTGTTTCTATCGAATATCTGTTTTATTTGTCATATGATTGTTTATCTGCTAAAGGCGTAGTGAAGTTCAAATATACTGTAGCATAAAAGAATAAATAGAACATTCAAGAGATGACCTACTTCCTTCATGTACATCGGGGAATTTATGTAATATTAAAGATTCCAATCGTAAAAAATAGAACAGCAAATAAATTGCTGTGATTGTTTCGAAAGTTTCTATACAAGTATTCTTGTGTATAAGATTAAAGCCTGATGACTTTAATTGCAAACAATACTGTTCGCTTATATGTGTTGTTTCAATTTAGATAAAATAATCGAAACTAAGATTTTCTATACATCTGGTAGTAAACGCTTACTCTTGTAATTTTTGGCTAGATTATTTATTGTTTGTTCTTTTTGTCTCCAAGTTATGTAAGTCTTCCTACAGATGTGTATGACAACAAGCTCATTTTTAATCAGAAACGGTGCACTCCTCATTCTATTTTCTTAAGTAGTGGAGTTAGTTTTTCTTCTCGAATTCTCCACACATCATTAAAGCAGTTGGATATTGTTGGTTTTATTCCTAACTAGCCATATAATTTAACATTAAAAATTCTATCCTGTCAGAAAGCCCAAGGTGCTGCTCAGACAAATGAGACTGAAGCCTTTTACATGGTCATCCAATTAAATTGATTCCAAAATTTTTTCATAAATATTATCGAAGTTTCGGTTTATTACTGTTCATTATAGTATAGGCAGCCAGTTTCATTTAATATGTAATTAGTTTAGTGCTAGAAGTAAAAATTTTGCTAACCGGTATTACATAATAAGAAAGGAAATCCAAACGCTATACATAAAGTTGCCAAGAGAATAAATTTCTGAATATTCTTCATTTCATGTGGCCAGTTATACGGAGTTGCAAAGACGTGACTTCCGTCTTCGCATAGTAATTTGACTAACAGCTAAGGCTTTTATACAGATTCTGGATCATATCAAGTTGATAAATCGATGGACAATCATTTGAAAAAAATTCAACCTATATGCAATTGATACGGCAGAGGACTATATCAAGTTACATCTTTTTGATGGTCGATGATCGAAAAGGTTTATATACCATTCTTTCATTCGTGACACGACAACCTATTATTAACGTTTTTATTAAAATAGTGGTTATGAGCTACTTGTGCTTTTGAGATCAACAGTGATGGTCGGTCTTTTGTTTGTAAGCACTGCACTGTTACACTTAGTATGGTTTATCATTTAGAATATGCCTCAAAGAGATTATTTTTTATGTTTGGTTATCGGTGGCCGTCACACGGGAGCTCTGAATGCACTAAATATGATGTACTGCAAAGTTTTATTGTAACCTGATCGACTAAAAACTATCAAAACCAGAGACCAGACATGATATTAGTAAATATATGGTTGTAAGTGGCTGATAAGAAAGCATGAAATAGGATGAATTCTTATTATTCTCGCTCAATTGTTGTTCTACCCATATTCAAATTCGTAAAGGGAACCAATTTAATGAAAGATCGGGAAATATTTAGCTATCCATTAATGTAGAAAAAAGCAAAAGAAAACACTGTCATAATCTAAAGTTGTATTGATGATACCAACAAGGGATTTATACCTTCCTACTTCTACTTTAGAACATCTTGAGACCCACCGATTTCTCTTTTCTCTCTGATTCTGAATGGATTATAAGGTTCACAATTTTAAATAAAGAATTTTGGTCAAGCTGATTTCTTTGTCGGGTTCATAAAAGGATTACTAACATTTCTCATAATCTACAATGTTTGCCCATTTGAACCAAAATGAGGATGTAACTGAATTACACATCTAAATTAATTTTCTAGTTAGTGGTATTAACACCTTGAGACTATCGTGCCTAATCAGTTTGTAAATTTGTCGTTAGAATCTACAAATTGTTTGGTTAATTGCCTGAATTTTCTAGTATCCTAAATTGTCTTGATTTTGACATTTCGATAACATATTTATGTATATTATGATACTCCAATTGATTTGATAAATTACCAAATTAACTGAGGTTGCAGAACTAATGTTTTCCTGACAAGACAAACCCTTAAATCTCAACAAAACAGATTTTTGAAGACGAGACTACTAGAAACTGGGTATGCGACTATATACTAGGATATTAAGGTTATTATAATAATTATTATTATTATTATTAATGGCTTTATTCAATATTATATTTTGGTACAATATAGAAATTCTCAGCACAGGGTATTTCAACAAGTTTCTCACACAAAAAACAGAACGGAAACAAAAACAAAAAAAAGGTCTAAAAAATCTGATAAACTGTACAACTTTTTAAATTAGAGACATGTTAAGAATGCAGTTTATTGACTAGGTTAACTCCAACAACCTCTTCGTCACAGAGTATATTTGCTAGGTAAGGTACTATAGAAATTTTATACTTTTGCTTGCGTGCATGGATTTTAATGTAATTACGTCTCGTTCTACCAGAAGATATACAAGGAGAAATATAAGAGTGAAGGAGATGGTTAGTATCTGATAAAATAACACCCGCCAGGAGTTTGCATGACTTTAGATGTCTATCCACAACCATATTAATTATGACCTCGAAAGATTCACCACACACCTTGCTAACTGCCTTCAGCACTCTCCGCAATACAGCAAAGACTTTTCTCAAAAACCCGGGAAAGAATAATGGAGAACAGTAAAGCATAATAGGTAATATGCAAGAATTGACAAATTGTAAGAGTAAATGACGAGTAATCCCAAGAGCATGCAATCTCTTTATGTAGTAAGTCAGATGGAAAACTTTCTTTGATAAAAATAAAACGTGAGAAGACCAAGGGAGATCAGAGGAAAAGGTAACACCAAGAAAATTGACCTTCGACATTGTGTTTATCAAAGAGTCTCCAATGGCACGAGCATTATGGGATCTCAAAATGGTGTTTAGATGCCGTTCATGTCTCATGCTAAAGTTAACACCTTGACATTTAGACGGAATAAGTATAAGACCATTACCAACAGACCAACAAAGGTACTATATTCAAGCAAAATAGATTGGCTATAAGTTCATTGTCTGTTAACAGATGAGTTAACCACAGATGAAAATAAAGATTATTGAAGAATCAACCAATAGTTTATTGTTTATATTGGTCGTAAAAACATATAAGTCGTCATTACTACATTTCTGTTACTGATCTAACCTCAATAACCATTAAAATAAAATCAAGCTTATGATTATGATAACTATGAAGTGTATTTGAAGTCTAAAGGTAGTTGAGTATGCTTTTTATGGATAGTGTATTAGTTAAAGGTGACTGGACAATAGTTGGATGATAATAGAACTGCTTTTCAATATATATTCTAAGTATTGTTCCTTTAAATTAGCATAAGATCGTATGTTAGTCTCTATTTCTTATTCATTAGCTAACTATTTATTCACAACTTCATGTCAGTCTTTCAAATATCTTAGTTATGTTGCGGATATATCGCATTTGCTGTAGCCAAATAGCACAAAATCAGTTTAAAATATTTGTCAAATAACTGTTTAATATGATAGTTATTTTTCATTTGTGTATTTCAAAAGTAAAAATAGTTTCTTTAAACTAACATACTTTATTTCATCTAATTCATTATTATCACCATTAAGTGGTTTTTGTAAAGATAGTGCTAAAATTACTAGCCATTCAGCTATCAAAGGATGATATTCACCTTGATCTGCCATACATTCACTTATAGCCTGAAACATTAGAAATTCATGTTCTTTTGTATTCATCTGTAGCAGTCTGAAATGAAAAGAATAAATGTATAAAATAATAAAGCTGTTACATAATACTTAAAGCTTAAAGTTAATCTCCCTAATAAACCATTGACTTTAATAAGATATCTGAATGTATTCAAGATATAAAAAGAACTCGATTACATTACTCGATTACACTTCAATTAATTACTGATAATTACCATGTGCCCACCAATGACTAGCTTCGCGAGGGAATTCTCGGAGTTCTAATGAGAAGCTGTAACCAGTGTCGGTTAGAGACAGGTATCTACCTCAGTACAATAGATTGTCGCGCAATTGCGTGGATTGGTTGAAGTTAGACATTAACACCACTGAATGCCGGCTCAATGGTCTAGAGGTTAAGCGTTCGCACACGAGACCAAAGGCCCTGGGTTTGAAACCCGTGAGCGGGATCGTGGATGTGCACTGTTGAGGAGTCCCACAATCTGACGAAACGGCCATCCAGTGCTTCCAGGTTTACAATGGTGGTCTAACATCAACTGGTTAACGATCTCAATCAAAAAATTAATGAAGTATTTATCTTTCATTCAATCGTAATTCCTATCATTAAAAACAAAAACTAAGAAAATCATCTATTAATGTAGCTTTGTGATGACTTCTACTAAAACTAAACTCAGATAACCATACAAAATATTCGATGTGTTCACAAAACAATATTATAAATTACACCTTTAAGCAGAATAATAAATCATTTATTCAATAATCAACTGATATTATATGCTTACAAGTTTTATTACAATTCCAAAACTATTTCAATAAACAAATTGTTTATTAGCTTACCTTATTTTAGCTAAAAGATACATACTTATAGCTAATAATGTTTTATCTATTGATTGAGAATTGTATTGTTTAGTCTCTTGTATTGTTTGACAAATTTGATATTCAAATAAATTTAATTGTTCATTACCACTTTCTGTCAATCCAATAACAGATTCTAGTCGATACATTTTAATATAAGCTGTAAAATAATATGCATTTTTATGTTTTAGGGGATATAAAAAGTAACACTTTAGAACGTTTAGTAGGAAATCAGTTCTTAGAAAAAGTTAAACATGTGAAAACTTATTAGATATTATAAGCAGAAAGACTATTGAAAATTAGACAGATAATCTATCGACACGTTCTTAGCTTTGCAAGAATCATGTACACAAAAATTAACTTTATTAGCTTACTTTATAAGTCACTGGTTTCTTTTATAGAGTTAAATTCAGAGGCATTTCACATCTTTTGGATAACTTACAATGAAAAGTTTAAATCGTGTATATTGTCCCATCAACTGCTCTCATTAAAACATTACAAAGATAGGGAATTTTCAACATGAAGGTTTTTGTCCAAAAATACTTGAACTATTCTAGAACCTTCTTACAAGTAACTATGTACTTCGTAGTTGACAGATGTTTTTCTAAAATAACTTCAAAAAGTGAATTCACAAATGGGGTCTTTAAGGATTCCAGTTCATGAAATGAATTTCTTCACAAGTCGATCATCATATAGTAGACCTTAAGATTCATAGGTTATCATTACTGACCAGGTTTATCAAAAAGTTCAGTTGTCCCAATTGCTGTATCGTCTGTGTAATCCCTTAGTTCAGATGCCTTTCAGTTTTATTGTACAAATGCTGCGAAAATTTCAGTCTCTTATTTCACTTATTAAGCACTAATTATGTACGAGATTGAAGGTTATCAATATGAAAAACATCTATTATAAATGATAACCTATTCTATTCGGTCCATGTTAATTACTGGAATGTAACATATATTAGACAATGACAGACTGCAAATTTATCTCAATCATAAATTAATTTCTTAATATTGTTTCATATTATTCACATCGGTTCTGTCTAACTTTATTTATTCTTTTGCAATGCATTTTCGCTGTTCCAAACTTCGTTTGACACTTTTCATCTTACAAGAACACATGTATCTTAGGTACCGCTTTGCGCAAACAATAAAATGAAGCAAAATATACTGTGTTCGGGTCTCGAAGTAAATATCAAAACTGGGGTGCAAACACATCCAGCTGATGAGTTCTGAATAGAACGGAGTTCACGACATGCATTCCATTGCCAAACACTATCAAACCAGTGCTTAAGAACTCAAATGCCGTTCAAAAATAAAGTCCATAAACGTCAAAATATTGAGATGAAATGTAGAATATATTGTACAACCTCTTTTCAAAAGTAAAAATAATAACTCCTCAGAAAATAAGAGATTATTTACATATAATTCATATTATAGTATTTATTAATCACAGCCGCATGGCTACATGAAGAAACTTCACAACATATGCTTTTGTGTAAGTATAAATATTGTCTCCTTGTGTCAGACTAAATGTAACTTGCATTAAATCCTTCCTGAGTCATGACTGTCAAACTAAGTACTCAAAACGAAAGATTTCTAGCTTAAAATGTTTATCAGTAAGACGAAATTTAATTTAATTTATTCTGTTGCTGAACATAATCCTCCTGATTAATGCTTTTGAAACAGTTGCCGATTTAATGTGACAGTATGCTAGATATAACTAGATAAATCAACAGGAGCTATTGAGTTCTATTTTGTCATTGTTGATTCATCAGACTGTCTGTTTCAAGCAAAAAAGCTACATATTAATAATGGCAAAAATTCATTATATACCAAAATTCACTATAGTTAATTAAATCTATCAATTAATCAATCAAATAGTATGCTTTGAATTCATTTCATCTCAAGACTTCTCATCAGCTACAAACGGCCTAAATCTATAATAGGAATATTATATTCAAAAATGTTATTACATACCTTAGTCTATAAAGGTTAGTTCGAAACAAAACAAGTGGAAATAATATATTTAATATTATAGTCATGATTGATTGGTATATATACAACTATATATACAAATGTATAGCTTAAGTTAATGATTTCATTGAAAAGAAAATTTTCTTCGCTGAATTCTCATTTTCTTATTCAATGACACTATGGGTTATTTTAATTATCTGGTATATATATATATATATATATATATATATATTGAAGATGAAATCATAAAAAAAACGAGTAGGAGGTTAACTTGTAAGTTATAATAGAGTGACAATGAATAATAACAAACTGTTACCAACTGAATGATAAACAAGGCACTTATTTAACATAAAGTTAACGTCTTAAGTGAATGTCAATGGGATATTTAAGAAATAATGTAACACTAACAAGCATTAAAATAATATAACTTTCTTTTTATAGGTATATCTGAAGGTCAGTGAGTGCATTTTATTAAAATAATAATTAAATACCATCAAAGTGATATTATAGGAAACATATACCTAAAGCTGTAGAAATCCTTTGTTCCATGAATCTGGCTTCATCTGTATTACATAACGTTGGCATAGATGATTCTTTTAGCCATTCTGTTATCATCATTTCAGTTTCATAAATGATAGATTGATATAACATAAAATGATCGTCAATTGATTCATTCACTTCATTTCTTAAGTAACGAAGTTTATTCACAACACTTAATCCTAGGTGGCTCAACTGTAAAATATCTGCCTTACAGAGAGTTTTACGCTGTGAAAGAAAAAAAGTGTAATTGTAGTCTAAATGATAATTTTACAGAAGAATGATGTTTAAGTTTGATCAAATTTATTCCAGTACAGAATGACTTTCACTACAAAAATCTCATAAAATTTGGTTTAAATGAGATTTATTCTATAATGATTTTTTCAAGAATAAAATCACACCATTAAGATATGAATCAAAAGTCTCAAAACTTCAATGATTTATAAGATTAACTTAAGTAGTAAACAATTAGTTTCACATATTAACAGTAGAATAATTACTTTAAATTTCATATAATTTTTCCTATTTATAAACTTTTTATTTTATTTTATTTGAACACATAAATATTGGTATAAGAGGGCACCAAATATATATGCGCCACACCATATTTGTGTGTGTGGTCTGTGATACTGTCCGGGTGCCCAGACCGAAGCAGGTGGTTTTCTTAGGGGGCCACACCCCGAGCCTTTGATCTAGAGGTCTAACCCACAAGTCAGTGGAGCATCGTGAGGAGATGCAGTTCCATGGTAGCCAGTGACCAACGATTGGTTCATACGCCATTTGTTCCTTCAGGATACTGAAGCCCATCTACACCATTGGTTTGGGATCCGGCTAAAGCGCCGGACATCCGCTTTTCGTCCTCTCATTTTCGTAAACAACACCCCGCCACGAGAGGGCAGTGAGTAGGACTTCCCTGGCAGAGGCTGTATACGCGTGGAGAAGAATAAATATTGTAGTATAATAATGGGTATTCAGTTGCTTACAACTTAAAACCATAATAATAATTATTAAAGTGAAATAAATGTACATAATTTATATAAATGAATTCATGTTATTCTGATACGATATTTTCTTCTCTTTTTATTCAAATACATTTAACTTAAACCATAAATGTCACTTATTTATATTGTTTTCTCCGCCTAGAACCTCTCTGGGGCTACTGCCGGTCTCAAGCCCGGAAAAGGAGGAGGGTTGGGCACGGCGTTAGCGACCCCATCCTGTAGAAAACTAACTCGCTAAAAAGACGCTAACAAGTAAATAAGTAAGTAAGATAAAAATAACACATGTGAATTCCAGGATAACAGTTAATGACAGTTCATGAAAAAAATTTACTGAAAACCAGGATGCATTGGATAAGTTTTTTGATCATAATTTGGAATTTATCATCATACAGTGGGATTGGGATCAGAATGATAAAGGTTTTTTTGAACAATGAATTACTGCTGGGCTATCAATTTAGTTTCATCAGTTTATATATACAACAACAATTTTATGGGTTTCTTCAATATTCGGTCTGGAGATTCGCTTTGTGAAAAATTAGTTACTTAAAACAATAAATCACTGTTTAATTTAATAGACTGTATTGAGATAGTTTCCATTAATTAGAGCTAAATAATTGGTAATCTTAGAAGGTTGATCTTTATCATAAGAAGAATAGACTATGTATACAAGATCATAGTATTCAATAAGAAAGGCAGATACGTCATTTGCTTAGTTTCACTCAATTATTATGTAGATTTCTCTCATATATTGCCGACCTGTAACATTATTACAATTGGTAAACATCAACAACACAAAATAAGACTGCTTACGTCTATAAAACATGCAGCTAATTTTGACAAAATTTGAACAGATATTAATTCGTTACCCAAATAATATATCAGTTCACCAATAATCCATACAAGCGATTCTAAATTATTTTCACCTGATAAGTCTGTAAAAGTAAATTGATGAAACTAAAAGTTACGGAAAAATGAATGTTAATAAAATGACATAAAATTTCCAAAAATAATTTATTTCCTTCAAATTTAAAACATTTTTGATGGCAGGAAAAATGAATAATCAAATTTTATTTAAATCGTGAACCTATCTGTGTTAGATCTCCCTCAATGACATTTCACATGTGTTCACCAAAGACTAGCCTCGAGAGGAAATTTCCGGCATTCTAGTGAGAAGCCGTGACCAGTGGAGGTAATCTGTGTTGGGTTTAAGGCATATACTAATCGAAGACAATGAAAGATAGTCGCGCGATGTTGTGGACTAATTGAAGTTAGTTATTAGCACCGCTAGATGCCGGTTCACTGATCTACAGGTCAAGTATTCGCGCGCGAGACTGAAGAACCCGGATTAGGTCCTCACATATGGATTCGTGGATGAGCACTACTGAGAAGTACCGTACTAGGACGAAACGGCCTTCTTGCGCTTCCAGACTTTAAATGATGGTTTTCTTAAATCGGTTTATGACTCAAATGAAGTTCAACAATCTTCAGAGCTCCTAACTGATCAGTAATGAAATGGCTGTCCAAATCGCATATCTCAACTTTAAACTCATTGTTAAAACGTAGCAGAAAGTTATTTAAGTAGTTAAACAGAGATTTATGTGCTAAATTTGTTGGTCAAATCATAAATAATGACTAGCAAGCAAGTAAGTATCATCTAAATAAATCATGCACTTCCACAAATCCTATCCTAAATACCAATTTTACGCTTTCATCACTGATAGAAATCGACTTATTAATCCTATATGTGATACAACTGAAGGTGACGTTATTGTTAGACGTATGAATCAGCACTGAAATATTGTGTTTCTTTATTCATTTTAAATAAATAAGAAAGGTTAGCTCGTAATTAAGCCGTGTCTATTATTCTTAGTGAAAAATTTCTAACATAATGAGACGTCAGTGCCAGGTCAATCATTTACTTACTATTTATATGTATTTTTAATTAGAAAAGTGAGACTAGTGTAATGAAATAAAACATATTTGTGTATTATTCACAAAACAGCACAAAATATCTGAATATATTTACAAGCAAGTAGTTGAATCTAGATTGATGGTTTATCAAGAAAATAAGAAAAACTAATCTCAGTGATTTGAATCTTGTTTGAGTCCGAGTTTTTTCAAATATGCTCATGATATGAATGTTTTTTGTAATTATCATCCTGAAAAATAAGTATATATTTGCGATTGTGCAGTTTTGAAAATGAATTCGCCAAAAAGAGAACTCTTCGTTGAACCAATCTTTCTTATTTAGTGTCTTAATGAGTGTATTCCGTTTACTAAAATATTCTTTAAGTTAACCGTTTTTTGTACTTTTATACGGATTACGTAGACTGACACTACCAAACCAACATATGCTTTCCTTAGAATGACGTTATGAAATAGAGCTTATTTGTAAAAAAATTATGTTGTTATCTGTCAAGCATTGCACTTATACATGGGTGTAAATAACGTCCACCGAAAACAAACATGATCAAGGAATGTGAAATAATATACCGAAATTAAGTTTACGTTTTAACTTCATCGATGAGTTTTTGATTCTACATTTACTGAAATGATCGTTGCAGTATATGTTAATTTACTATAGGCTAAAAGAAAGTGCTACTGAAGAAGATTCATTGTGCTTAAAATAAAAACTAAAGCACTCAGTAGAGGGTTTCAGAATTAACAATCGGTTGCTTAGGATGACAATATTTTTAGTCTTAATCAGTGACTATATACATTAATTTCATGAATATGTTCAGCATTTGAGATGAACGGTGATGAGTTTGAGTGTCGAAATGAACATCAATACCGGGATCCAGGTACATCTGATTTAGGAATTTAAACGACGGTCCTGAATTCTATTGATAATCACATTCCATCTATTTGGCAAAATATCCTGGCTGTATCTAGGGACTTCTCACAGAATATACATATGATAACTTAGACTGATCAAAATTCACTCAATATTATCAGTTTGTCAATTCAGAAAACAACAAATTACAGAAACTCACACTGGTGGTTTTTATTAGAAAACTTAAGCATTTCAGAACAAATTTTTATAATCTCTTTAAAACTAACCATTGAGTTGGCTGAAACTGTTGGAAATATTTGGCAAATCACTCTGAAATAAAAAGTAAAACAAACTTAATACTGATGATCGAGAAGTTGAACGGTTAAAGTATATTATACAGTGTAAATTATTGCTAACCAGATATTAAATTATGATGTGCAGTAGACGAAATTTTAGACTGACAACGTTGGTATATTTTACTCGTCTTATTTAGCCATTATGTCAAATATTAACAGTAGTCTAACATCTATCAGAAGTTGCATTTTTGAATAAATCGGTGATCTTCAACTATTACTAAGACACTTTTTACAAACTTCTGAAATGGTAGTCAACATGAGAGCATTTGAAACATATAAAACTAATTTTTACCGAGAACGTAATGTAGACAAAACAGAAACTCAATAATAATCAAAGTGATCAGTAGGTATAATGTAATAATTGTTATCTTCAGTCCTCAATACCCATAAATCTTGTTTGGATAACTTACTATTTGATTCAACAACAAAACTTTACCCGTTTTTTAATGCTTAATTTGTTGTCCCGTCACTAAAGTATATTAACGAGGAGTTCTCTAAAAGTGTTCCGTTGCTTTTAGGACCCACCTTCTTCAGTTTAGTTCTGGAAGGCATTGCTCGATAATTCTAAACACAGTGAGTTTGTAAACTTTAACTAACCAACGAATTTATACACTAATAAGATACAAAATTATTGATAATAATTTGATCTTCCGTGTTAGTTAAAGCTCTAAAACTTGTGTTAAATTCTGCTGGACTAAAAACAAGTATATAGACAGTATATTGATAATTTCTCTAAAACATCCAGCCAAAATAATTGGAGCCTGATAAATAATATACTGTAACTATACATACTAATTAAACTACTCGTTCGTATTCTAAATCTCGTATCAATTTTTATCAATAAATATATGTACTTTGTATATTAGAAAACCTATTATGCATAGTAATCTTTTACCTAAACATATTGATGACTAGGACGTTAGATTTGTTTCTGTATTTTCGCTGAAATTACCTTTTATTACTTAGATATGTGCTAGTTTACGCACGTTATTTATTGACTAAAAAAGCAGTTTTCATACGGTCAAACATGTAAAGTCGTTTGCCGACTCTTTGGAACATCACAGGTGTATTGTTTCTAGCTTGAATACATGTAAATTTAACTTACACTATTTTCTTTTGCGCATTTTTTGGACTGTAGGTGATCCAAAGCTCTTTGAGCAAGTTCATTCAGTTTTATTATACTTCTCTTCATTGTCGTGTTATTACTACTAAAATTATAACTTGTGTTAGCTATATTAAATGCATTTTCATGGGAACAATCCAATTTTGCAGTTAATGATCTAACACCATCTTCAAATGATGAAGATTTATTATTATTTTTGCCATTTTCGTGAAATTTATCAACCAGCATAAATGAATTGTGAATAATTTGCCATAATGCAACTAATAAATGAGAGTTTTGTATTGAACCAGTAAATATATCTGTAGTATATGTTGGAAATGCCAAACACAGAAGAAAACTGAAAAAGAAACAATACATGCTTTTTTGAACTTACGTCTTAAAATGACTTTCGGTCATGTTTCGAGATTACTAAACATATGACACTAAGGGAAGTACAATGAAGACATCTATAATAAATGCATCATAGTTTTGTAGCTAGAAAAAATCATACGAAATTTAGTTTCATTATGTAACGGAGTCAATTCGGTGACTAATGAAGTGCATAACATCAGGAAACTACTTCATTCTATTCAGCAGTTCATAAACTGCAGCTTCCCATTAGGGCTGGAAAAGTGAGTCACTAACATTGAGCTAATAATCATCCTAATGAGTGGTTTCAGGAATTCGACTTGAGGAAGTAAACGAATAAGAGTGATAGAATCAGTAATATCACTTAAACTTGATTTCCAAAAATATATGGAACTTTAGATTCAGAATAAAATGTTCAATCAATTGTTTCCAACATCCTAGCATCAACATACAGTGCATTACTGAAAATGTTAGCCGCATTACAATTGGATTGATGAAAATCAGTCAGGACTGATGATATTTATTAATACTGAAAGACTCATTAGTATGAAAGAAGCAAATGTTAACTCATTTAAATAGCCAAATTCAGATAACGTTAACTTTGAGTTATCGAGATTTACTGTTACCGAAATCTGGCTAACGGTATTATGTTATCAGAATAAAATTATTATATAAACTATGTTACGACCAGTTTTTAATTTATTCAGAAATCCTCAATGTAAAAAAATGTTCAAAGAATATGTGAGTTAAATGTTTACTTAGTTGGTTGCTAGCTCAATGTCAGTATAAGACGGTATAGAAGTTATTATTTAAGTCAGAAGAATCGGTGGAATAGTTCACCAAGTACCAAGTGTCGACTAAATAAAAATTCTAATGTTAGATAATTATAAAATATTTATATTTCAACACATCAGTCATTTTAAACTCATCCGATTGTATATTCTGTTTTCAGACCTACTTAAACATCCATATATCATGGAATACTAAGTCATAAAACGTGATATACACCAACCATTCAAATACTTTAACAACAATATCAACAAATGACCCACGTAAATTTTAGACACAACACAGTGGTAATCGGAAGGTGTATGAAACGTGCTAAGGTTTTATAAAATAACAAGACTTGTCTAGATAAATGTAGCTCATTGAACATTATTACATACACCTAAATTCAATGAAAAACTAACAATTTTCATATGATTAGCATCCATCATCTTATGACTTGACATGTGCAACGTATTTAAAAATAAGGGTGGTAAATGATAAGAACGTTTCGGGTGTAGCAAAGATATTATAGTTGTACCTAATGAAATGATTACAATACCAAATAATTTTGTGTTGTCAGAAATACCATTTACAAACGGACATAATTTGACTTCTAAGTTTAGTACTGCATCTTCGAATTCAGAATAGTTTTTCGAATAGCTATGATGTATAAAGCTACAACGTTCAACCGTATATAATTTAAAGGCCTTGTAATGCCAACGAATCCTGAACTGGTAGTCCTTAGTGGTATTCTAGCTGATTTCACTGTTTAATGCAAACTAGCTTTATGTAATATATATCATAAAAGTGAAGTTTAGTTACAACCTTAACTTGAGTTGTTACTGAAGTCTTGTCGCTAAAAAGAAGTCGCTCATGTGAACATAGTTACAAATAGTTTTTTATTACCCGATTGTATTCAACTACTGGACTCATAACAATGAAAGCTCATTAATTTAAAATCATACTATCATTTAACATGTAAAGTTGAGTAGCTAGCTTTTTGATATTTGCTTACCATGGATGAAGTAAAATGAATTCTAGGTTATTAAGTATTATTTTAACACCATTAAGATTATTGACTATACAAATCATTTCAATTTGAGTAATAACTAAACGTGATAAAAACCCATATGTTACAGGGTAATTTGGTTTTGTTACTAAATAATTCATAATTTCAGTAAGAAGTAATATATGACGCGTATATGCGCAATTATCTGATGATAACTGACTGTTTGAATTATTAACGTCATTGTTAGTTAAAAGATCATTGAATTTTAAAGCGATACGATAAATGTCAGGTACTAGTTGAAGAGATGCTCTTAATGAAGACGGACGTTTTATTGTAGTTGGAATTACTGCAGTATTATTATCATTTATTTTATTTAAACTTTTCTTCGCATTTGTAAATTGATTATTAGTGAAAAAAGTGTTTCCAGATTGTGTCAGAGAAAGAGCTGCTTCAATTGTACGACCAATTCTTTTAAATGTAATTTTGGTTTTGATTTATAAAGATTACTTTCAATTAGTGATAAAGAGTAGTTTGACAATGGTTGATTAGATGTTTTGAAACAATTTGAAGATGGTGACGTGATAAAATGTTTGACAGTGTGTTGTCTTGTTCACTTCCAGTGGACCATTTAAGGGCTGTAGTGATCAAAGGAAGATGGATCCCAGTAGAACCATTATCTCCTGAAAGAGATTTGATAGAAGGCAAAAAAAATCCATATTATTTTTATTTTATTTTAACACAGATACTGGTACAAGGAGGCACCAAATACATATGCGTCACACAAATCTCATTCGATATGTGTGAGGGCTGTGATGCTGCGCGGGTGCCCAAACTGAAGCAGGTGGTTTTCTTAGGAGGCCACACCCGGAGCCTTCGACCTGAAGGTCTGATCCACAAGGCAGTAGAGCATCGTAAGGGGATACAGTCCCATGGTTGTCGGTGACCAACGATTGGTTCATACGCCATTTTTTCCTTCAGGATCCTGGAGCCAGCCCATGTGCACCATTGGTTTGGAGTCAGGGTTTTCCAACTCCCCTAGGTGGAATCTCCATGTCCACCAACCCAGTTAAAGCGCCAGACATTCGCTTTTCGTCCTCTTAATTTCGTAAACAACACCCCCGCCACGAGAAGGCAGTGAGTAGGGCTTCTTCAGCAGAGACTATATACACGTGGCCGCGTGAGAGCATTTCGAGAGGGGGAGCGGACTCTCCTCATTCTCGGCCGTACCAGGGAATTTGGGGGCAAAAAAAATCCCATGTTGATAAACAATGTAGAAATATCATGAACGAACGCAATTTTTAAGGTCTTTATTACGAACCAACCTTAGTTAGACTAGAAGTGAAAACCAGGATGCTCTGGACAGCTTTTTCACTCTAGTATAAGACTTTCCAAAAATGTTCATCCATAATCACGCCAGATATTGAACAAGGAGCCTTAGAGCAAGCACCTAGAATTTAAACTACTGATCCAGCATTCGTTGGTTTATATTTCTAACTTCAACCGATTCGGTCTATCGCTCAACCATTTTCCTATGTTACTAGTGGATAACTATCATACACTCGACATGATTAAACGTTTTTAATCACAGCTTCTTATTAGAACTTGAGTACTCACCTTTCGAAATTAATCACTAGTGAGAAAATGAATGGCGGAATGTTACGCGACATCTCGGATTGATTGGAGGTCCTGAGGTTTATCCATGACGAGGTTATAGATGCTAACTATTGGAAAGAACCGAACACATGTTCAGTGTTTTCAGATTTTCATAGCTTGTCACTTTAATCTAAACTGTGAAGTACGACAATCTCTTTTAGCTTGTATACTATGGAATTTCGCTTTTATCTAGTTTAATACATTGGCGTATTTTTAATACTTCTCCGTAATCGAATACTTTAACATGTTCGAAACATTAATTTATCAACTACTCGTTCCGTTTATCTTCATTTTTTATTCCATGCTTAAGTCGGTACTCACAGTTATCTATCGATATCATTATTAAATGTAAATGAATCTTGTATAAATCGTTGGTTCACTCTTTCTTTTGTTCTGTCTCACAGATTTTTCCATACACGCTTTTCTGAATGCCTCATAGTGGATAACGTATGTTTAGAATAGTCTCATAACTATGAAAGGCTAGACGTTACAATACTAAACAATAAAGATAAATTATGTTAGTAAAAGTTGCACTATATTGTTAGAATATGATGTACAATAATCACAATAACAGTGCATGTTTCCGATGAAGTAATAGGTCATTTAAGACATTATTAATTCACTGATGACATTCATGAAAGTACTGTGAGACAATGCCAAATCAAATCTTAAAGAAGCTTTATTTTTTTAAAAATTCTAAGAAAAAATTATCCTGACGAAAGCTTACAAAAGTTTTTATAAATCTTTAACTTGGTGTAAACTATTTAACTAGTGAAAATTTTACATTTAATACTTTGCTCTGATACATCACCATATATATCCCCTTATGATAATTCTCAAATCATCTTCAGTTACAAATGATAAAGATTTCATCCCTCTTCAACTTTTCCGTGTCAATCATTTAACATCAAAGCTTATTTTGATAACAAACTTCACTTACGTGTCGCATAAAATGAAGAGTGTTAGCTAAAGTTGCTTACAAGTCGTTAACAAGTAAAAATACGCTAGGATATGCAGAACATAAGTTTAAAAACTGGTCGTCCTCTTGAATGCCGTTTTGTTGTTCTTAAATTTGCCACAGGATTCTAGTGAACTTCATCCTAATAATGTTTCTGTTGAATAGTTACGATATAGGTGAAGTTAGTTTAAAAATATTTATTAGGAACAAAAGCATGATTTTATTTTACATGAATCCCACCAATTGACAAAATAAACTACATGAAAAGAAGGAAAGCTGCTCATTATCAGTTTTCTTAAGTAGAAATATCGCTAAATTTTTGGCTCATTCATTATAAAGTGAACAAGATGTTAGCATAAAATTAATTAAAAACTCAATTATGCTTTGAGAAATGTTAATACAGACTGAGAAGTATGTGAATACATTTTGAGTTCATATCCACTTAATTGTATTGTCACTACAAATAAGTTAGCAAGTCTGAACTGATTGTTTTGGGAAGTAACTTAATAGGAAAATTGCCTCGACTGAGCATAGTTTCAAGTTAATGAAACAGCTGTCCACTAGTTAAATGAAGCTAATCCATTTAGTGCAGTTTACTTATGATTAATGAAAATAATGTATGACCAATTATACCTATTTGTTTTAGAAAGAGCTATTTCGATCATCGATTTCAACTGAAATGTTTTCTTAATGAATCTGTCGTAAATGAACCAAATAATGGTGTACATTTAGATTTTATAGAAAAATCGACATTATATTTTATATAAGTTGAAGTAACGAAAATCCCAATACAAATATCAGAAAAATCAAGTTGGACGTATAAACCATGAAACAATCATCTTCAGTTTACGGTTACATTATATGTTTCATATAAACACTTACGTGCAAGTAACTGTCTCACTACTGAATATATAATTTCATGATTAAATTTTAAATAACCATCAAGATTTGTCTGATGTAAAACTCCACCGTCTGTCGTTTGAGAAAATGCACCAGCACGATGTAAAATACGCAAACAATAATAACCCAATAAAGGTGAATGCATGGCCATTACTGTAGATGGTAATATTGACTGAATATCAAAGTGTCTTGGTAAGTTAATATTATTTAGAACATGTAGAACATCTTGAAATTTAAAACCACTATTTTCATCTTCTTCCTGGTACATGATATCGTTTGACCAAGTGAATCGAAAAGCAGCCACCAATGTATGAAATACTAATCCAACTAATCCTACTGTCCAATCTACAGAATTGGAAATCACTAAATATGAAAGGTGTTTCAATGTATATAAAATTTTACATTTAAAAAACTGTATGAAAAACTAAAAGCAATATCTTCCTGGAAAGAATTCGTCATCGATTTTGGCATCCAGTTAATCGTACATCTAATTCAAGATTAAAACTAATTTTACAAATTAACAAGTCAGACAAAATCCTAAACAAGATAGGTTAACAATATTTTATTAGTGAACTACAGCACACAAACGATTAGTCAAGTAAACAACCATACATTCAACGATGCAGAACCTCATATATTTCTGTAGAAATAATGCGGCTATCGGTACTGAATTTACCTAAGGAATCACGGGAAATTCACTGTCGATGGGGATTTGTTCCTTGCCGTCATGAGATACCTCGGTAGTAGGCAACCAAAAGCCTCACAGTAATAAAAACCAGAAACTGTAAGGCTCCCGATGAGCTATTAAACACAATAGGATAAGTACAACCGTTCACTGATTTCAAGTAAAGAGAAGATATAATGAAGATTATCAGAATAGTAGGCCAAATTCAATAAATGATTAAAAAACTATATTTATTCATCAATAAGCGCACGGTCCAGAGTGTCAGAAGGTTCTGGACCGCAAGATGCATCATCATAAAGAATAGATCTCTATCGAAACCCTGGCCACGATTCAAGAGAAGAACTGTTATGTCCCCGTTATCTGTCCTGAGACCAACAAGTCTCCATCGTCCACCTAAACGACTCTCTTCTGTGCCTAGACACCCAACCTGAGCATTCAAGTCTCCGGCTAGTACTACAATATCTGTCGAACGCACTTTCTGGAGAAGAACAGATAACTGGCGGTACAAGACTGGCGTTGTTTACAAAAGTCTGGGAACTAGAGAGTGTACCAACGTCATGGAATGAGTCGATAGTTGTCCCTATCTTTAAAAAGAGTTCACGTCGTTCCTGTAACAACTATCGGGGGATAAGTCTACTTCCGATTGCGTTCAAGCTATTGGCTTCCGTCATACTTCGTAGGTTGTTCAAAACCCGAAAAAGATTGACTCGTGAGGAGCAGGCTGGGTTTCGTTCTGGTCGAGGATGTATTGATCATATCTTCACCCTCCGCCAAATGTTAGAACACCTCCATACTTATCAAAGGCCAACAATCGTAGTGTTTCTTGACATCAGGGCTGCCTTCGATTCGTTGGATAGGACTGTTCTCTGAGATTGTCTATTGAAGAAGGGTGTGCCTGAGAAGTTGTTTAACATCCTAGAAGCCCTATATACAAACACCTCAGGCAGAGTGAGGGCATACAACCACCTCTCTCCATTGTTCCATTCGAGCAGTGGGGTTAGACAGGGTTGCCCAATCTCACCATTCCTCTTCAACTTTGCCATCGATGACATTCTGGAAACAGCTCTGATGAATGTAAGTAATGGTGGTGTGGATCTGTTGCCTGGAGAAAGACTTCTCGACCTTGAGTATGCGGATGATATTGTCTTACTGTGCGATAATGCCCAAGGCATGCAATCCGCACTTAATCAGTTGGCAATCAGTGTCCGTAGGTATGGTATGTGCTTTGCACCTTCGAAGTGCAAAGTACTTCTACAAGACTGGCAGGATTCCAATCCTGTACTCACCCTGGATGGTGAGCAGATAGAAGTAGTCGAGAAGTTCGTGTATCTGGGTAGCTGCATAAGTGCTGGTGGGGGTGTGAGTGATGAGATCAATGCACGTATAGTGAAAGCCAGAGCGGCTTATGCCAATCTGGGCCACCTTTGGCGCCTTCGTGATGTTAGTCTGGCTGTAAAAGGTCGGATCTACAACGCGTCGGTGAGAGCAGTTTTGCTCTATGCTTGTGAAACCTGGCCTCTCCGAGTTGAGGACGTTAGACGACTTTCTGTGTTCGATCATCGTTGTCTCCGAAGGATTGCTGACATCCAGTGGCAACACCATGTCAGTAATGCAGAGGTTCGGCATCGTGTGTTCGGGCACAGAGATGATAATTCAATTGGTGTCACCATCTTGAAACACCGACTTCGGTGGCTTGGACATGTTCTACGAATGTCGTCCCAGAGAATTCCACGTCGTGCATTATTTGCCGACTCTGGGACTGGTTGGAAGAAGCGGAGAGGTGGTCAGTGCATGACATGGTGTCGTGGTATGAAAGAAAGCTGTAAAGGACTGGCTTGTGTTGGTCCTTCACGACTCCCTGGCTGGGGTCCGAGAGATGGTGCAACACAGTGACTAGAGACGTTATCAGATATGGCTCAGAATAGAAGCCAGTAGCGATCCTGCTGTAACCTTCTTTTACTTTCTTCATTAAAAAAATGGTTGTATCTTCCTTAACTGAAGGATTTCTTCTGATTGTACCTTTCTATTCCCCCATTATTACCACTATTATTATTACACTACCTTACACCAATCTCTTCCTTATTGTTCTTTTTTTACCCTCCTTACCGACAAGAATAATGGATGGTAACTTTTGGGATCTATTGATGGACCAATACTAAACGTATATTTCTATTATATGATTATTAAGTAACTAAACTATGCATATTCATATTCCTCTTATTATAAACTTTATTTTGACCCATAAACTATTATTATAAGTTTCACTATTCTTGAGTTATACCCAGTATATTAATTACTACCTCCCTCATTCACAGACACTTCTAGCTAATTCATGTACAAATGTTGTTTCATATTTTATTGGTACGTTGTGGTCTTTTTGATTGGGATAAAAACTCAGTATGTTTGAAATATAATGATTCATATTGCAGAGGCTGAGACTGGTGTTGTGGACTTAACTTGCTGGGCTAGGCGGAAAGCAGGACCAATCAAGACTCTAGGCTGATCATACGTGTTTTACGCGTCCTTGGTCCGATCGATAATTCGCTGCTTCTGATTGGCGGCTTTGAGCTATTACAAGAACAAGATAGCAAGTAACAACAGTCGAACAAGAGAAGAAAAAGACAAGACACAGACCGGACACAGCAGCGAGTAAAGAGGAGCATTAGAACTGGCGAGTTGAAATACGTGGATGACTTATCAATGACAACAGAAGAAGCTGCAAGAGAAGGGATTATGAGACAACTATGTAGTACAGCGAAGAAACTAGCAGGGAAATATAGTAATCCAGAGCCACCAGTCAAGGGCAAAGAAGGCAAGCTAACTACTGAGATTCAAGAATAGAGGAACAGGTGGGTACAACACTGAAAAACTCTTGAATAGACCAGACCCACTGAACCTACCGGACATCGAAGCAGCACACACAGACCTTTCTATAGATTTCACTCTTACCAGAATACGCCAAATAAATCTTTCCTGAGTAATCATTTCCAGTCGTTTCCTGTTGTTATCTATTCTTTTGATGCTTACCTCCAAGTCCCGACGCAAGATATTCATTGGTCTTCCTCCTTCCTATTCGCTTCAGGATCACAAGTTAGGACTCGCCTCATATTGCGGTTTGATGATTTCTGCAGTGTATATCCTGTTCACTGCCAGAGTCTTTCCCTATTTCCTCTTCATCTGTGCGTTGGATTATTCTCTGCCATAGTAGGTTGTTGCTGATGGTATCTGGCCAACGGACCTTGAGTTTCTTGGGAAGGCAACTGTTTATGAATACTTGTACTTTTTTGATAATGGTTGTAGTAGTTCTCCACGCTTTAACTCCATACAGTAAAACTGACTTGACGTTCGTATTATAGATTGTACCTTTGATGTTCACTGACAGTCTTTTTGAGTTCAATATGTTCTCCAGCTATAAGAATGCTGCCCTTGCTTTTTCTAATCCCTGACTTTACGTCTGCGTCTGATCTCCCTTGTTCATCAATGATGCTACCCAAATACATGAAACTTTCCACCTCTTCCAGAGTTTCTCCATCAAGTATTGCTGGGTCGGTGTACTTTGTGTTGTGTTTGAGGATATTTCTCTTTTCCTTGTGTATCTTGAGGCTTAGTGATGCGGAGGCTTTTGTTGCACTAGCTGTCTTCACATGCATTTGTTGGAGATGAAAGCGCCAGTCATCTATAAAGTTCAAATCATCTAGTTGCATCTATGCTGTCCATTGTATTTCGTGATTCTCCTCAGATGTGGAGGTCTTCATAATACAGCCGAGCACCACAAGAAAGAGGAAGAGGGAGAGTAAGCAGTCTTGTCTGACTCCGATCCTCATTTGAAATGTATTTTTCAACTGTCCTCCATACACGACTTCGCATCGCAATCCGTCGTATGAATTCCGACCGATGTTGACGACCATCACAGGTACACCATAGTGTCGAAGAGGGTCCCATAATGTTTCCTATCCACACTATCAAGGGCCCTCTCATAGTTAATTAAGTTGATGTGATGAATTACATTCAATTGTTTGTTCAACGATGATCTGTAGTGTCGCGATTTGGTCTGTGCCCAACCGATCGTTACGGAACCCGGTTTGGAAGTTGAGTGTCTACTGAATCTTCCATCCGGTTCAACAACATTCTGTTGAAAAACTTTCCTGGTGCTGACAGTAGTGTGGTGCCTCTTTAGTTTTTACATTTACTCAGATCTCCTTCTTCGGTATCTTGACGTGGTGTCCTTTTTCCATTCTGTCGGGACCTGTTCCTCCTCTCAAATCTTCCTGAATGTAATGTAGAGGATGTTTGCATTTAATTCTGTGTGTGACTTCAGTGCTTCATCTGTTATGTTGTCAGGTCCTCCTGTGGTGTGTGCTACCTATATTGACATAAGTAGTATATGATGTTAGTCGTAAACAGAAGGTTTGGAAGCAGAGAGACAAGAGGATCGAACAGTAAAGAATGGAAACAAAATGCAATTTGTATGAAAATGCAAGAACAATGTAGTCTGAGTCATTTTGAGACAATCGATGGACATTTTGCAAATTAAGTATTTACTTTATGATTGTTAGATTTTATTAACAAGTCCTGCAATTTTGTGTTGAATACATCCGATTGTTCCCCACTGGTGTCCTTGTTCACTACACTCCCACCTTCCTACTCTTGATTTGCCTGGTTGCCGTACCGATTTCTTCGATCGTTGGTGGAGTGGCGTTTATTGGGAAGGTCTGCGTGTGCTGCTTCGATGTCCGGTAGGTTCAGTGGGTCTGGTCTATTCAAGAGTTTTTCAGTGTTGTACCCACCTGTTCCTCTATTCTTGAATCTCAGTAGTTAGCTTGCCTTCTTTGCCCTTGACTGGTGGCTCTGGATTACTATATTTCCCTGCTAGTTTCTTCGCTGTACTACATAGTTGTCTCATAATCCCTTCTCTTGCAGCTTCTTCTGTTGTCATTGATAAGTCATCCACGTATTTCAACTCGCCAGTTCTAATGCTCCTCTTTACTCGCTGCTGTGTCCGGTCTGTGTCTTGTCTTTTTCTTCTCTTGTTCGACTGTTGTTACTTGCTATCTTGTTCTTCTCTCGAGTCGTGGCCAGGGTTTCGATAGAGATCTATTCCTTATGATGATGCAACTTGCGGTTCAGAACCTCCTGACACGTTGAAGTTGACGCTTCTTTGACCCTTTTCCAGTTGTCCTCCGTAGTAGTTTAGCAAATCCTGTGGGACTTGGAGCCTATTACTGAACGGTATCTTGAACCCAGCGAGTTTGTCAATATGTCTAATGTAGGCTGAATTGGATCTTGTTGAGGCTAATGTCCTCAATATCTGACTCCAATAAATGATATCCCGTAAACTGAGTATTTAAGGTAGGCTTAATCTCCTAGTGGAATTACGGATTTACTCGAGATTATTGAGAAGCCTGAACACCAGTTGTAGAAATAATTTATTGTTAATGATTAATAAAAATCCGCAAGCGTACAGCGAGCAAGCACACGATGAAACAAAGTGAGTGAGTGTGTATGTGTGTTAAAAATCCATATATTTTTTGAGAGTTAATCGAGTGTGGATAAATTATCGATTATCTGCACATTGCAACCAATAGGAGGATAGCTTAAGGGTTAATGTACAGACATGCATTCGATCATACACACCGAAATTAACATAGTGAGTTAAGAGTCTGAAATGCACACAGAAATTAACATGATGCATTAAGTGTCTGAGTTACAATGAATAGACAAATGATACAGTGGCCAAATGGGTTTGCCACATTCTGTTTCCTTAGTTGTCCAGTGCTACTTCAGCTTCAGTTTAATCTTGACAACCACCAGGTGGTGATCTGAAGTTATGCCAGCTGTTCTCTTGATTGTCATGTCTTTCATTAGTCTTCTGGACGTTTTAGTGCTGTAAATATGACCGACCTTGTTCTCTATAGAGTGATTAGGTAAGACCAATGTAGCTCTATGTATTAATTTGTGGGGCAATATAGTGCCACCTTTAACCCTTTTGTTGAATGCACATAAATTCTCAAATCTATCTCCATTCTCGCTTCTTTCTCCCAGTCAGTCAATATCGCCCCGTGATATCTTCATACTCGGTATTGTCCATTCCGACTTTGGAGTTCAGGTCTCCTATCAGAATGGTCAGGTCCTTTCCTGAACACTTCGCTATGATCGACTGCGACCTCTCATAAAAATGATTTTTAACATCTTTATTGCTATCTTTGATGAGTGCATAGCATTGGATAGCATTCATTTTGGTTTCCTCCTTCCTTGTTTTGAACGATGCTTTGACGAATGTGTATCCATGAGATTCCCATCCTATAAGTACTGTTCGTGCTTCTTTGGACAGTATCAGTGCAACGTCATATGTGTGCGAGGCAGTTTCTTCCTCATGACCAAAGCAAAATAGCATCTCTGTCGAATCTAATCTTTTCTGTCCAGTTTAGGTCCAACGGGTTTCGTTGATTCCGAGCACCGCCAAGTTGTATCTCTTCATTTCTGCAGCTATTTGATTGGTCTTTCCGGTCTCCAACACTGTCCGGACATTCCATGCACCCATATTATTTATTGCCGTGGTTGTCAGAAGTGACATAGGACTTGTGAGTCCCGAATAATCTTGAGTTTCACAGTGAGATGTCATAATTCTTCTACATGAAGATCCTTCAACTCCGAGAGCAAAATTTAAATTGCTTTTCTGGTTAGAGCTTGTTTAGCAAGATTTTTTTCTAGGGGATGAAGTTGCTGACCCAAGCCAACCCTCCTCTTGTATCCGGGCTTGAGACCAGCGATAACCATTGAAGCGCTATAGAAGGACCTAACTTGACTGTATCATATTTTCATTACCGATTGCACTGGTTTGTATTGGAACCAGCTGAAAACTTCATTTGAAGTAGCAATATTACTACATAAATTGTAAGTAACATTATTATTTAATACAAAATGAAATGAATTGCCACAATTTATTGCGCTAAACTAAATTTCAATATGAACGATTTCAAAATTAGAAGTTTGTGTAATTGAGCTATTGATTGAGATCATAAACCGATTGATGTTAGACCACCGTTGGAAACCTGGAAGCAATGGACGACCGTTTCGTCCTATTGTAGGACTCCAGTGCTTCCAGGTTTCCAACGGTGGTCTAACATCAATCGGTTCATGATCTCACTCAAAAGCTTAATAATCTCCACAACCTCTATGCTGATAAATGAGTTATGTCATACGAGGAATATTTTCAATAATGCTACCTGACACAAAGAGGGCAAATTACTTTAGAAAAATGTGTTTGTACTCAATATGGTTATACTGTATATCAGTTTGGATTACCGTCATTCTTGGTGATTATGGAATTATCTATGTGACCGGAATCGCTATCTATCCATTATCATTTGTGTACAGTCGTTATACGAAATTATAACGTAGTATGAGCATCCAAACATTGTTTATCCATTTCCTTTTTCTGAAAAAACAAAACTTTCAGGCACCGAGGAGTAATCTGAAATTACGTATTGGAAGCATTTGTTGAACTCGTTAGTGTATTTTAGCTACATAAATCACCTAATTTTACTGTGAGTTTTTGTTTCCAAGTAACCGCATGTTTAATTATGCCGGAGGAAAAGTCTGTCAAACATAGGTGGAAGAATGTGGGCTGCAGCGGAATTACACTTGTGATATTCGGATTCATTTCGACAGTAACATTTACTGGGAGATATTAATAGTCTGAATTAATACACAGAATATTAAACGGCTACCAACTAGTATAACAGAAATTTAGGTATAAATTTGGGAAAAGTAGGGTGAAACAAAAGAGTAAGCACTGTTTCCTGGAGGTGATGGGTATTTGAATCATCCATACACAATTTTACTAAAATCAAACTACAACTTAGTAGCAACACAAACTAGTTAACGATTTGTGTTTATAAAAATTTTCAAGTACCTTATAGCTGTTATGATTTACAATAGAACAGATCCAACCTTAGTTCATGATTAAAATTTCAAGATATTCATCAACGGCTAAAAGTAGTCTACTCAAAGCCATAGCAGCGTGTGGAAGGGGCTTTGTGACTAAGTATTCAAAGTCAAAGCTTAAATAACCCCTTCCAGATCAGTCCAGTATCGTATCTGTATACGCACAACATGAATAAATATTTATTTGGCCTTTGGGAATACAGCTTTTCTTGCACTTCTCGTCTTCATACTCCGTATTGCTGGTTGAACAAGCATTACTAAAAGTGAACTGTGACTGAATCTAATCATAGTACGTAATATCGATGGTTCTCTGATAAATTTCTGTTTATGGCAAAATGCTACCCTAAATTCACAAGAATTAATGTTTTGAGGTATATCATTTCACTTATATGATTGAGTATACACACATCCAAATAAATACTATGTATTAAATTTACCTTTGGAAAGCTGTGTAGTAGATTTTTGTAGCAGAGTCTTGAAATAAATTTTATGTTCAGACATCTGCTTGTCCTCATTGTAAGTGGATAACGCAGAATATCCCTTGCTATTGTCCATTGGATTTCTTAGTGACAATTCTTCTTCTATAGTTATGATATTGTATTCAAACTCAACTGCCCATTGTTGTAATAAACATAATAATAATTGTCTTATTGATTGCGTGGCCAGTAAACGTTCTATGTAATCATCCCAGTTATAAATATCCTTGCGATTGTTGGTTGAGTCAAAACCGAATGAAGTGATGTAAAGTTCGTGAATAAATATTTTCTAATCAGAAAATAAAATAATCATTGTTAAAGAGATTACAAATACATAATTAATTAATTAGATATATTTTAAAGCTAAGATAGCTCGTTGATTTTGCAAACTACATGTATTAAATTATTAATGAACAGCTACTTCAATACATTCACACTTATTTATTGACTGAATTTGGATAATGTGATGAGAAGACGAAGGTTATCAGAATTATGTGATATGTTTGTTTTATAGACTGATATTCTAATATTTAATCAACTCGTCACTTACTGTACATGACACTTAAGTTTTGTAGAATACCGTTTTTACAAATCATTAAAATTGGCTATAAAAGTTGAAAATTGTCATGAACAAATCAACATTGACAAATTAATCTAAAATATCTAATTCACAAAATTTTTGCTTAAAATCAACTTAGATTTAAAGTAACTATCGTTCATTGATCTTGAATGAACCCTGAATATTCACATTGGATTTCTTGATATATTGTATGAGATTTTGCCACTAATAATATAAATAATTTATAGAAGGTAAGAGTAGGAAAGACGACTGTAATAGTACTCTTCAAATACGTATCAGTCGTATTTTAACCAAGTTGAACTATACTGCTGATATTTACTTTTCTTGATGTAATCAGTTTACTTACTCTGTAGATAAGGAGACAATAATTAAAAATAGTTTAGCAACTGAGGCTATCTGGTTTACGATAGAGCAAAATATGTAACTGTATGCATAATATGACTCTCAAAATAAACTGTAATTTATTTTTACACCTTAATTCAAAAACCGACCCAAATATCCCTTATCAGTAAGTCAACTCGCCCATCAAACAAATATGCTTTGGAGTAATAATACCTTAAATCAACAACTTGATTAACATGCATTAAAAAAACAGCAAATGATTGTTTTCAGTTTTTTACTGAAAATTTCAATTATTTTAACTTGCATGAGTGGTCATGTTAATAATTAGGTATTAAATAAGATTTTCATGAAAGATAAACATTCAATGTCGATAGCAATTAGATTCATTGATGTAGAGCATTTTTCAGCGTTCCCATTCTTATATGAATCAGCCATAACAATAAATAAACAGGTTGTACTGGAAAGATAATTTCTAAAATACTTGCCTTGGCTAGAGCATTTTCTTTTAAGCACCAATATTTATATAATTTATTGATAGTAGGATTTCTCAAACGATCTTTTACAATTTGTACACGATATTTAAGCAATGAATGTAAATTGAATTTCTGATTCATTTCTGCTTCTTCAATATGATTTAATGTATCATTGTTTAATAAAGGAAAAAACGAGGAAATCAAATCATACAGTTGATTAGTCACTGGATTATTTTCTTTTAAAACCTCATTAGTTTCTTCCAGATTCCCAATAGATGTTGGCAAAATTTTCATAGACATATTTTCTTTAAGACCCAATACACTTGAATATTCAATAACAGTGACAAGTGGACATTTGGCTAGTTGATGATTTATATAATGCGATGAAGAACAAGTTAAAATAAATCGAGTTCGACTAGGTATTATCGGTAGGCCACCACTATTAATTCCTCCATATTCATTTATATCGGTTTCCTTTGTACGTGGATGACAACTGAACAACCAATCAATGCATTTAACCTTTTAGTGTAGAAATTAGATACTATGAATTAAAAAACAATAAATATTTGTGTGTAGAAAAATAAATAAAAATATAATGTATACAGTTGATGTAATAGGCCTTATTTTGATTACATTTATATAACTTGACAGTTTTCTTGCAATAAATTGAGGTAACACTTATTGGTTATAAAACATGGCAAACTCAGTAAACTTTGATTTTCTCTGAGATTGTATTACTTGGCTGAGTTAATATTTTAGATCTTCGTATACGTTAACCTATGGCAATTTCTCGGCTACCCTATTCGATTATTTATGGTACTCGCCGTTAGAATGAAAGTATATATTCATTTTGTACCTGAAAAGTGACTCTCTTATCATAAAAATATAAAATTCCTGATTATCTGTGAATCTATTGCGATCACTCCTTAGAGAACTTTTCCAAGTAAAACTAATGAATAAAACTCCCAGAGGTGCAATCAAATAACTATTAGTTTATCGATGCTGCATAGATAGCCCTGTTAGTTTTAAAAAGAAAGTTAAAACAGAGCCATTTGGTTTACATTTCTAACGACAATTAGCTATTCGTTACATTATTATAAGATGGAGAATGAAGTAATAGCATCTTGTTTTAAATGTTTGATCAAGGGGATGATGGATGGATCATTCAAAAGAGGTTTATAGAGAAAATCGTCATGAAGGTAATATTCTTACTTCCAAGACTCTTCACCGCTAAAATACAAAGGAGGTTCAGTGAAAACCCTGACTTACTATGTTAAAGTGGTTTTGTGGGAAAGCACTAAAAAAGTATTAAATAATATCCGTAAACTTCTGAATCGAAATGAAAATCCGCCTAAAATCACCAATAAACAACTTAAGGCCGATGATAGTGACTGTTCCAAAGAACTCATTATTCTTGATTGGTACTATATTATCGTAAAACATATATTACGGTAGAATCATGATGAAGAACTAGTTGAAAAGAAACCTTTCACTGCTCTGTTCGCCTTTTTACTAGATAACTGAATAGAGATTTTCAGTTTATTCATATCTTGATTTAAATTTGATATGTATGCTAGTATCCTGCACACAACTTACAAAAATTACGTTTTTTACTAAGTACATGAAAATTACACATTAATAGCATTTGAACACAACTTTTAAAATAAACTATTGTAAATTCTATATCGAGTTTCTACAAGTTACATCATGATTATTACTTACTGCTTCAGCTGTTTCGGCCAGAGGATCTTCGAGGTATTCCAAGCCATCTATAATCACAATCACCGGTAAATCTGAACGATCATCATTTGAATTAGTCGGACTCAGCGATGTTAATAGTCGAGATCCAAGCTGACGAAGCTGGCGAGCTCTCTCAAAATCTTCTTGTTCACTAGTTAAACCCGACAGCAAAGTTGCCAGAGATGAATTTAGTTCACTGCCTAGTATTTTTTAAGTAAAATGTAAGTTCAAGTCATGAGTTCGTATAGTTATTTAAGCCGATATCTATTGTTGTTTCTCGTTATGTATGAATATATATACGTTATGTGTGCTTCACTCTACTCAACGTTGACAAACTTACTGTATGAGCATGTTGGCTGAAAAACTATAATTTATCAATTTGTTTGTCACACTCAGAAATGTAGAATATAAATGTTACATTTGGCTCCCCTTTTCTTTTTTACCATTACTGATTTTATTGTGATTAGTACAATCGAATAAAAATAAGTACACAATTAGTTATAATTAAGCACAAAAGTTAGTCAGTCATCATTAACGCAGAGCCTGGAAAAGATATGTCGCCTCTAGTTTCCAAACAACATTAGTACGACACAAAACTAGTGAAGGATTATAAATAGTGTATTAGAAAGGAGAAAAACTAAACATTGAGAATATGGCTAGAAAAAACTGAGTGGAAAGGTATATAAACACAAAAGCCAACGGCTAAAAACTATTATTAACCTCATACAGACTTATTTAATTCAATACCAAAACAATGTGAATAATTCCTTTAATAGAACAATATTTTTGACAATCGCTTCTGAAAAGAATACGAATAGTCTCTGTCACCAGTATATTTATCAAAGATTTTAAAATGCGGGTTTAATTGATAATTTGTGATAAAAGAAAATAACTAATAGAGAACTAATTACTAATAACAAAATGGTTTAAAGCTGATTTCTTCGTTACGTATATACTGCAAATCTTGTTGTCATCGCTTATATATTTTAAGTTTAAAAACTCTCTTGGTGGTTATTTGTCGAATTTCATTTTAAAAGCATAAGTACTGTAAATATGAAAATATACACTATTAAGTTACATCACACAGCTTGTCAACTGGACGTTGAACTGAATATCTACAGACATCCAAATAGTCATATTTAATGACCCACAATTGTCTAGTTATAACTAGCATGAACTTCTTCAGATCACGACTCTAAAGTTCCATGAGGATTACATAGACCCTAAGATACTGCTCATTTTACATGTGTAATAAGTTACGATGAAACTAGCCAGATCAGTTGTGGTCTATAAGTCTCTATTCGTCAGCTAGGTGTCAGTATAAAATAGCTCTAGTACATCATCCAAAACAAGAAACATACCAAAAATTTTGAAGTATTTTTCAATAGAAATCAATAGCAAAAATCTCAGAATGGTATTGAGAAATTATTCACTTCTGTATGAAATATGTGAACTGTTAGAACAGAACTAACATTTTGTATGAAGCTAATTTCAAAGCCACAAAAACGTTATTCACCTAATATTGATCAAACTCAAACTGTTAGAATTTCTTCATCCTGACGTATTATATATCAAGCTTAAAATGTGCTACTTTAATGATACGAAACATAAACTTTAAACATAGTTAAAAATAAATGAGTTATTTTAGGTATATCCTTCCTTAGTGTTATCGAAACGTATTTGTATGAATGTCACAAATTATAATCATCTCACAGGTTGAAATCATGAGTCAGTTGAAACTAGACCACCATTGAAAACCTGGAAGCACTGGACGGCCGTTTCGTCCTGGTATGGGACTCCTCAGCAGCGCGCATCCACGATCCCGCACCACGCGGGGCTCGAACCCAGGACCTACTGGCTTCGCGCGCGAGCAATTAACCACTAGACCACTGAGCCGGCATCCAACGGTGTTAATGTCTAACTTCAACCAATCCACGAAGTTGCGCCACCGTACACCATTGTCTTCAGTGAGTTGTTGTCTCACAACAGACCGGTTGAACTCCACTGGTAACGGCTTCTCACTAGAACTCCAGGAGTTTTTCCCGAAGTCAGTCACTAGTGAGCAGTTGATTATTATCAGAATGGGTTTTGTGGAGAGTTTTAGAAATTTCACAGGTTGAAATCATGAGTCAGTTGAAGCTAGACCACCATTGAAAACCTGGAAGCACTGGACGGCCGTTTCGTCCTGGTATGGGACTCCTCAGCAGTGCGCATCCCATAACAGGACGAAGCGGCCGTCCAGTGCTTCCAGGTTTTCAATGGTGGTCTAGCTTCAACTGACTCATGCTTTCAATCTGTGAAATTTCTAAAACTCTCCGCAAAACCCATTCTGATATAATCATCTGTTGAATGTATTCTTACATGTAAGACAATAAACGTACATTAGGTCATCAAGATTTTATTCCTGTCACTTAAGCACGATATCTAGAATATTAGTATGGAAATGAAAAGGACCAGTTTCCATCTGTTAGACTATCGCTACCAGCCAGGAAGTACTAGATATCTTTTTCATTTTAGTTCGAATTCTAGTAAAATTAAGTGTTGAGAAATCAAAACTCAATAACACCCTGGTTTCAAGCTTTTAAACTTCTTCAGAACATGACGAAGTATAACTTATATAATTTAGTTTAATCACACTAATTAGCTTCCGCTGAATTCACTGTAATTCAACATGCATAAGTTGCTTGAAAAATGTAACCCACTTTTATATCGTGCTGTTCTAGCCTTGCGATTTAAATCATCTATCAGCTGCCATATATCTGAGTTGCATTTGCCCGGTTCAATAAACTCTTCAATAAAAATGATATCTGATTCTGTTCTCAACGAATTATTTGTAGTTTCGTCGGCATCTGTGATTGTAATTAGTTCCTTAACTTTAATATCATCATTCATAATGGTAAAACCATAGATTTCCGCTTGTTCAACCAATTAGTTAAAAATCGTGTTTTGCCGACACCGGGTTGACCAGATATCAGAAGAATTCGATTACGAGACGAATCATGTTCAGACTTTTTAGAAATGTTTCTAAATGCAAAAGATGAATCTGAAGAGTAAATGCATTTATCAATGTAAAAACGCAGAATTACAACATTTATTGATTAAAGAAGAACAACTGAAAACTGAGTAATACGAAATAACCACTTTATTTAAGCACAAAACATCCAACAAAACGGGAATCAACTCAATCAGTAAAGTTTGTGGAATGTAAACAGATGAATTTTAAACATGTCTCGATAAAAACCTCCTCCTTACAAAATTTGAATCTCTTCTCTCAGATATTGTTTGAAGTTAATTTTATGTACTATCAACAAATGATTTGTCAACTGATATAATTGTATTACAAAGTTATTCTAAACTGTATTGTTGATATCAATATTGATAAGCCCGTAAAAAAGGTTGTAAAATCTTGCTTCATAAATACGGAAAGTCCTTTAACACTTTCTATTAACACAATCTCTAAACCAACCCTCAGATTTATAATTAGACACAACCAACAAAAAATGAGCAGATAGGGGTTAATTCTGAAAAATTAAATTATGGCTGCGATATAAGTTTGGGAAGTTGTAATTCACAATGATTATTATTCTATGTTCATATTTTTTTATAGAATGACTAATCAGCTTATATTTGTTCATTCTTTTTAGAAACAAATTTCGTAGATCTACTTTATATTACTTTATCTGAATCAACATCGTTATTTATTGATACAGGTAGTTTTCATTTTTCACAGTTATATGATTATACATGTCTGGCTAACTAGGTTATCATCAACTGTCCAAATACTGATCGAGTAGTTGTGGTATTTTTCCTAATTGATGATTCCTTTGTACCTGATTGTGCATTGATTACGAATTCTAAATGTAACACGTTCATTGGTGCCCATTTAGTTCTACCATCCTTAAATAACACTATTTCGGAAATCCTCAGTTAGTACATGAATTTGAATACTTCTAATTAACATAGTAGTCTATTTTTGTACCAACAATTATTAATGCAAACAATTTTACGGATAGAGCAAACAAAACTAGCATTTAATAAGCTTATTTATACTACCTTAGTCTCTGATCACTTCTTCTTAGTTTATAACTCCAATCTTCGAGTATATACAAATCTAATATGTTATCCACCGAAGGAATTGAATCATTTTCATCATTCAATGCTGACAAACAAAACCGATCTAAGACATCCTCCAACTTTCTGATATGCCCCGGCAAAACAAACTCTGACGCTGGTCCATGGTTTTCTTTGTCTGTAATATAATCACGATAATATTTGTAAAACTTACTGACAAGTACCAGGATTGTCTGGTTTATTTTAGTGGATACATCTTATGGAACAAACTGTAAATATAACAACTAAGCTAGTTGTATTGACGTCACTACGTTATTTATACGAGTCCAAGTAGTTGAAACGCATCACGGAGAAGTCTTTGTATATGAAACTGAAAACAAACTGATGTTCTTGTGGATTCTAAACTGTATTGTTGATATCAATATCGATAAGCTCGTAAGAAAAAGTTGTTAAATCTTGCTTCATAACGTTTACCAAGTGGCTATATTTGAATTCCATGATTGCGATAAGTTGGAGCTTTGAAAATGGAAAGTTTTGGTAAAAATCTATCCAGGAAAGTTACTTTTCTCGAAGTCGTTTGGCTCCCAATAAAATATGCTGAAATTCTGTAGTACCTTACAGTTATATCCTTTATCTTAAACAGTAACAGAACATTATTAGTTCCGTAGGAGAGTTCAAAGGGTACATTACTGCTCCCCAGCTGGGGTTCAAGAACTGGCTTAATTCACTGGCCTAAGAGATCATCAGACATGGCTCATAAAAGAAGTCAATGATGTACCTGCTGTTATTTTGTTCTTGTATTATTCACTAAAATACGAGAAACCCTTTTAACCAAAAAACTTCTTTCTGCTTGTATTTTATTTTAAACAAACTATTTGTTTTGCGATGACTTAAAGACTGACCAAAGACCATCGATCGTGTTCATACCATATCACGCAGTGAATTACTGTACAAGGCACCTACTTTGACAAATAGCTAGCTTAAATACTGTGCTAGGCAATAAACCGGCCCATAATTCAAATATAGCTTTTTGCCCATCAACCCTGACTTTGAGATAATTTCATTCTAAGATGTCCCATGAGCAATATTATCACGTTTTGCTCGTCTGACACCTCTTCAAGCACTTTTAACACCTGGAAATCAATCATCTCTTCATTACTTACAAAGTATTAAACAAATACTCCTTCGACAAGCAACTTCAACCACGAAATGATTTTGACGTAGTAAACAACGTGGCATTGTAATGATAATTTATGAATGAATCTTTTTTCTTTAAGTGAATGATCTTTTCATTAAACTAACGAACGCCAAACTAGAAACACTTATTTGTCCGTTCCTTACTTTAGGCACTGTCTACAGTCCAACGTTTAAGTTTGATAACAATTGTTTGCATTATGAGGAAGCAAGAACAAAATAGTCATCTGATAGACTGTAGCTAAAAAATAGCAGACAAATCTGCTCTAATTTAACTAGGCTTGAGTGATATGACTTATGTTTTCCGTCTACATTACTTCCATATCTAATCCAGTAAGCCCAACTTTTCTCTAGGGTTCTGTGTGTTATTTAGGTGGCACAGAATTCTTGTTTTTCATGTACAGAAAGAGATGGAAACCTCAATCAAAACAGTTTGTAAATAAATGAGTGTTTCAAGCATACAGTGTTGCATATTTTTCAGAAAAATAAACTTAAAAAATACACTTATTAAGAAAAATAAACCCACTTTTGCAGCTTGGCAGTCTTAAGTGCGAAGTTCGTTTCAACTTAATCAATTCATTCTCTAAAACGAACCCAGTGAATTTATAATCTTCATAATCATATACATCTAGTCCATTGCCAGACAATAGCGATCTTAACATGTTCTGTCGAGTTAGAGATCTTTGAGTTAAAACCAGTTATTTACCGGAAGAAACATATAAAACAATAGTTAGCAACTACACTAGTTATTGTCAGTAAACTTATTTCCAATGAATGTTAAAACTCAAAAATAACGTTGACTAAATTATTCCACATAATGAAGCCATTCTGGTTTCAGAATTATTACTAACTGGTTTGGGAATGCAAAACATTTTAACAAGTATCTAAGTAAAGAGTTTTAGTCCCATTCTAGTGTTTTCCGCAATCCAAGTACTAAAAGAAAGCCACCAACAAACTTCCAGTTGTTTATCCCAAATAAATCACTTGCATATGGTTAAAAAGTATTCACCCCCATGTTGCATACCATTATGAAATACTTACCCAATCGCCTTTTATCAACATAAACAATTTTTTACACTCCACTAATCGACATTCAAAGTATGAAGCGTCTATAATCTGCTGAAAAATTATGTCTCGCGAAAGATAGTCTGTATTTTTCAAAAATGGTACAATAAGTAGGAGAGGGATTTTCAGTTTATGTGCGACTTAGTCCTCAGGACAACTACGTCTTTAACATGAGTCTTTAATGCAGATTGATTTGCTTATATTAAGTTATTTGAAAGGTAACATTATAGGTCAAATTATTCTGCATTAGCTTCATTCGCAATGTATTTCACAATCAAAATATATGACACATAGCTATGCAAAGTCACTATAGTTAAGGTATCTGATCAAGCTTTCAGGTGATATTTGACGGAAAATGCAAAATAATGGTCTGACAAGTGTCTTTTTGTCATCCGGGATAGAACTATTATCAAAAGAGTTCCCCAAATCAAAATTACTGGTTTTATGATTAAGTACTCACTGAGTCTCAATAAAATCATTTAAATCGAAATAAAATGGTCAGTTTTCTGACAAGCGTTAAAGATCTCAGAATTAACTTACGCCTTAAAATTCACTGAAGGTTTCTTGAAAAAATAAAGCATTTTTTTAAACTTCGAAGTTCCCAGAACACGTTCATAGGCAAAAAATGGCAGCAACTCCATCAAAGTATAGCAGTTGAATGAGGACTCAGTTATACAATGGCCCTTCTGGGGAATATCTGATTCAAATAATGATTTCATAATGCTAGTCATTAGTGCATAGAACGTCTTAACTTACAAAGAATCCAACTCTGGAGGTTTATTTGGTGAACATTTGTATGACTCAGAGGCACATTCCGAGACGAAAAATACAATTATGTTATGAACTGATATTAAATCCATGAAAGCAATGAATATGTCACTGAGGAGCTCATATTCCGATATTAGATGATCTGAAAAGTAGTCACAAAGAGCTATTATTTTGGTGGAGCCACAATCATCTGCAAATCTTTTCCTCAAATAGTCTAGCTCCACCGAAAACGAGTCCCTATGATCACAAAAAATCAATACGTTCATGGATTCACTCATCTTTGACACGAAAACATATTGAGCTTTTAAATTTATTAAGCTTTCAAACTTCAAAAAGATGGTTTCGCCTGATGGTGATATTGAACCGATTGTACAGTAGATTGACGAGATAAATTTGAGATGTGTGAAATTAATTTTCTTAAGTATTTCCAAAGAACTACTATACTTCAATTAAATATCAAACCCTCCGAAGCAGTAAGATTAAGCAGCCATTAGTGATAAAGTCGGGAATTTCGAGGGTACTTTCGTGAACAGTTGTACATGTAATATACTTCGAGGGTCTTTGCTTAGCGTTGTTTGGGAACAAAAGATACCCGACTTCTGTCAAGATGAAGGTGTTTATGAGCAATATGCCATAATCACATTCTGTACAATTTATTTGTTCTGGAAAGATTCCAGATCACTGCTATCAGATAAATTGAGTATGAGAGGGGGTTTTGTAGAGATTGTAGTAATTTCAACATTTGAGATTGAGTATGGTTTATTATTGCTTCGTAGCTCAGGTACCTTTAGGGTTGCTCTTCTTCAGCTTGCTCCGAAGCGAACTGAGATATTACAGTAGGATTTTTCCGAAGAATGTTTTACTAATGAGCTAAACAGGTTGTATGATTTTTAAAAAAAAATTAAACCCATTTTTAAAAAGTTTTTAATATGCATTTATGCAAACCGAAATTTCTTTCCTATATGCCATACCAAAATTTTGCCTCTTGATCACTAGCTTCCCCTCCCAATATTTCTGTTTTTGCACACCATGGTTGTCCTTCGATCCAGAACAGAGCTAGTGATAGTACTTAATTACAGTTGTGTTCCTCCTGTTTCATTTTTTATGTATTGGTATATCCTGGAGATACCAATTTTTCTCTGACTTCAGACTATGACGGCCGCCACATTGGTTAACTTTTTTTGATTTCACATGCTTGAATTTATAATTTTGGTTTAAAGTACACTTCCCATCTGCTGTAAATATATCCATTATTCTTGAAAATCAATTATCCTATAGGATTCTTAAAGATATGTCAATCTTTTATCTTTTACTTTTAGCTGATCACCTTCAAGTAAACTATCCGATTAGGCAGAATCGATTTGACAGCCCATTTCTTATAATTGTTCAAATATATTGTCTGTCCTGTACCTTTAAACTTGTTTTACGTTGAAATAACACCACACACTTCTATCAAATTACTGTGTCTCGGTAACATCAGTTATTGAGAGTCACAGACTAGAAAACTGTTCTGTTCATCTCATGGTCCTGAAAACCTAGCTTTTCTGTCTGTTACAAACTTCAATACGAAAATTGGAAGACATATTATTTATAGCAAACAGAGCAGCATCTGGGCGTTCTGACAGGATGATAACCTGTGGACAGAACCATCAAATTACCAGAACACCAGTGTGTTTTTACTCTCCACCACTAACATTCTGTATGTGCTAGTATATAGTAGACGCAAATTGCATCAGTCTAGTCATTTGTTTGACTGAAGTCACTTTGGAAAATAGCTATTTACTCAGGGGCACTACATTTTTTGTATTTAAAAACACAGATGTATGAGCAAAGAGTATTCCTCTCAATAATTCCTCTTCAGGTTCTACATATATATATCCAAATTAATAATCCCAAAAATACCCGGGTTTGAGTCATAGTAGATAATTTAAAATTATAGAATGTGGATTTATGATTGTTCTTAATACAAAATAATGTCGATAATTTCGGAACAACTTACAGGAAGTATTGACTTGGTTATGTTCATACGTCAAATGAATTTGTGAGATAAATGACCAGAATAAATATGGTTAGCATGGGATGAGATAATTACCACACTACGTACCTGAACGTCAGGGGCTACTTCCTGAGAAGAATGGACTGTAATGTTTCAGTCACTTATCTGTGATGATTGGAAAACATAGCTTATGTGGGTCGAACTTTAGCTAACGTTGTTGTTTATTAATGACTGTATGGAAGTTTTATCCAATAAACGCTTTGACTACTGTCTGTTATGCAGCATAAAACGTAACCCACAAATACTTTTTAGCAAAAACGTTTGTAAGCCCCATGTTGTCAGGCTGTATGGTGGTGCTGATACCATGAAGCGCACTTACGTGATTCACTTGACATTCTCAATCTATTTCAAGTGAACGACGACGATTTGACTGGAAAGCTTAAATAGTCATACAGGAATTCTTATCAAGTCTCTATGAAGCCTATCTTCCTAAGCTGAGTAAATGTGTCATTCCAACCTTGTTATGTGTATCATGATCTTCGTGTATTACCTCTCTCATCAATGACCTTTTGATTATATTTATGCCCATTTCTGCGCGTGCTTCCCGTGTTTGTTTCAGCCATTTACGCTCTACTTGCTTGCCTTCAGTCTTTACATTATTCACTTTATATAAAGAGTGAGTTATTTAATATTGGTGGAGTGAGCTAGTGTGTCAACTTCATACTACTTCTATTTGTCTTCCAATAAATTATTGTCTGCTCATAAATGAAGACATAAAATTAATGTATCTTCATTACACTTAGTATTTGTTTTTTTCGGTTCAAGTTTTTATCAGTGTTTATCGAGGCGTCCAACTACAAAATATATGATCATTAGGCTGGAATCAGACACAGGGACTGAAATTGAAGTCACGGTTTTTACTGACTTCTAAACTAGCTTACTGTAACCTATTGATCAAACTTTCCTGCTTTTTGAGATTTCTCAGTTAAGGAACAAAATATCAATAGAAAGATTATACTTTCGAAACTAAGATAAAGGACGTAAAAGAGGTAATCACTTCAGCATGAGTCGAAAAATGACATTTATTTCCTAGACACAGTTACCATTTTTCGAACTTCACAGTTGTTCACCCACTACTCAACATTTAATAATCTGTCCTTTAACTTAAGAGCGGGTTCATCTTGGTGGATTATCTAGCTGGGGTTCAATATTATTCCACATACCGTATGAGGATACCCAAAATGCAAATCATTTGGAAGGCTACCATATTTGTATGTGTATGCTCGTTTGGAGAGCCACAGTGTTGATAGCACTAAGTGCGACGGCAGAACAAACACTATTAGAATGGATCCCTGTTAACAGTTGCTTATGTGCTGTTCGGTTAAATGGCTTTGTGAGAACTCGGAGGGATAAGGACACACGTCGTTACCTTTTCGTCGTTTCTTCCTACGCTCCTACTCACTGCAGCCTGTATGAAGTGATAGATGACTTTTATGGAAAGCTTTCTAAACTCCTCAATAAGCTCAATGCTCAGACATAGAATTTGTAGCAGGTGACTGATGCCCAAATAGGTAGCTTAAACCAAATAGAAAGACATTTGGGCAGGTATTTTCGTGTTATGGCTCATTCAGCATATAGTGGTGATCATCTGTTGCAACTAAGCTCAGGCGATCGTTTATTTTTCGTAAACAATAATTTTAAGTATAAGGAGGGACATCGTGTAACATGGCGACCCCCTACACCAGACCAACATTGGACTCAATTAGACCATATTGCCATCAGTCATCGTTGGAGAGGCTCGATAGAATGCTGTCGCTCGTTCTGTAATACCTGTTTGGGCTCTGATCATGCTCTAATACGAGCACGCATTTGCTTGCGCCTCACTGGGTGCAGAAAACCACATAAAGAAGACCCATCCGAGTTGAATTGAGTGACGAGAAAGCCAAAAATAGATTCTAGGAACAACCGAGGCCACACTTAGGCAGTTTTGAAAAGTAGGCCGACCCTAATGTTCCATGGAAACCAGTCAATTTCTACTAAGTTTATGGCATTGATAGATTCTCGTAAACTCATCCCGTCTGGTTCCGAATCAAAAGTTTAATGAACGACCGTGAGGAGTGGTGGGCAATGAAAGCAGTAGAGATGGAAAATGCAGCAGCCTTGGATAACACCAGACAGATTTTCAGAATAATAAAAAATACTGGAATGAAGAAGTCAAGTGTGAGTGTGACGATCTCAATAAGTAATATTGAGGTTAGACGCAGGGTATTGGGGAATAATGCTACGTCAGTTAGTGAGGTTATAAATGTTCACCGGATGAGATGGTTGGGCCAGACGTTACGTATGTTCGAATACCGACTGACACGACGCGCAATGCTGACTAGTGTTGTGGATGGTTGTAAGAAAGTTAAGGTCGGCCAAACCAAAACGTGGCATCAGTGCTTGATGTCACTAACTTCCAGTCTGAGCCATTTTGGTAGATGCAGACTATTTGGTTTGGGTCCGCGCGACTACCGTAACCAATGGTTGGAGACTCTGGGTGACATGGCTCAGAATCGATCACGATGGCGTAGGTGTACACACTATTTGTCTTCCCTCAAACTATGGGTTTAAAATTGCTTTATATTTTCTTTTCCACGAACTAATTCTCTCTTCCTGTTTATTTTGTGCTAATGAGTTGTGGCAACTTGGACCGATGAATATGTGTGCCTTGTTCTATTTTGTAGCCGATTGATTGACTGCAGGGCAGAATTACTTGCGGTTGATCTGACTGTAAAACAATTCTTGTGTGGTGCATAAGTACATGTAAGAAAGTTCACCCATATATATTTTCTATACGATATTTCTAGCTATATCTACCGTTATGTTTCTAACATTCTGCTCCATTTAGAGTTATGTTCACTTTTTTGGTTCAGTTGACAGTCATTATTTGTAAAATACATGGCTTTTCACCGTTTGTTCTTTGTATGATAGTCTGAAAATACCATTGGTTTATTTATTATGATTTTGACCTCAGCTGTTGCAGACTGACATATTCTTCAATACGGAACGATCCTTTTTGAAAAAATAAACTTCAACCTTCAATCTTAACCTTAATAAAATTAAGCTATTAAATGCTGATTTCTGGTGATTGTACAATCTAGTAGGATTGTATCCAGTCACGTTTGGGTTCTCCAAAAATGTCGCTCATAACGTTTGCAACTGTCACAAACTACGTTTTATTTTGTGAAAACTGAACATGAAGAAGTTTTTCTCAAGATCGTTACGCATCTCATTTCTATAACAAAAAATATAACAGAAGATAATAATCCTAATCCATTTTCAGATAACAGTATGTTGCACTCGCAAAACACTCAAGGACGACTCACTCACTGAATACAGTTCCCGATGCCATGTCGTAGAACTAGAACCCCTTCGGAAAAGAAGGCTTAGGTCCAATATGATTCTCTATTTCAAACTCCTAAAAAACCTTACTTATTCCACATGTAATATAGTTCTTGCCCAAGACATACATGAATACGACCTTCGAGACAAAGTATCCACGGTAAAAGTTGAGAAATACAGATCAAAACCTCGGGAGAACTTCTTCCTCATTATGTGTGCATTAATATGAAACAGTATTCCCTCTGAAATACGCATGGAAGCTGAATTACATACGTTTGTAAGACTTATTGATCAAGCCCTCAGTTGCATAGACCTGTCACAAACGAACACATCTGCAACCCACATAGACATTATAGGCTCACTACATGTATAGACCAACTTCCCTTATTTACCTACTTTGTAGTTGTATTAGTTACTTTTTCCTCCCTAATTTTTTACTTGAAGTAGACAGGTAACTCACTGGTCCCATCGATTTTCTGTCGCTAAGAGACGCCCAGTACTGCCCTAAAATGTCAAGAGAACCACGCAATCAACTGCCTACTACCAGTTGTCTTGCATCTATGGAACCTGTTACCCATCAACCTATTAGGATAGAACAAAATAACATCAACACCAAGTTAAGGTGAGTTCCTTCTTGTCTATTCTCTACCAACGTTTTACTCTCCAGTACACTATATTGACTTGCCAATAATATTGTTTCACCACTCGTCGCCTTATCTATAACTCATATACTTCTGTACTTTTCTGCCCACTTTGGTTAACTGCCATCCTACAATATGCCCTTCATCTAGCCTATACTCTGATTGGCAACCTATACTTTAAAATATAGTCAATCGAAACATTTCATCGATGCCTTACCCGTAGTCCATAATTTGTAACTGCCTGATAAGCTTGTAAAATAGTAGTTATATAAATAGTGTTTTCCTGCAGGATGTGAAACACAGAGCATTGTGTGAGGTGCGATATATATCCAAAAAATAAGCTTAAGTGAGTCTAACATCGAAAAAGGAGGGAGGGTGGAGTTACTGACCATCAAGCATTGATGATGAGGGCGATGACTTTAATCCAAACATTTTTGTGGGGCAAAACATTTTATTTGTATTACGCTCTTTATGATTGATAACATGTCAATCAATCTGCAATATTGAGGTTGTTCTCCTACTCTCATCATTTTATGCTGGGCTAGTTATTCTACCAAGACAACCTATAACATGCTAACTCGGACTTTACATTAAGACTGTGTGGCGAGCATCGGATGAAAAATAACTCAGACAATGAACAACATAGTTATGGGTTTTCCCCTCGATTTCTCTTTTTTCAGAATCATACTCTGAGGGCACGGCTACGGAAGTTCTGACATCTGGAACAAACTAGACGTACGTGTTTTCCCAAAGTCATAGTTAACATCAAGCGCTCTCCAGGTTCACTTTATAACAACTATGAACCCAAAAAGTTGCATTGCATAAATACTTAGCACGACCAAAACCCTAGCACAATTATGCCAAGATTGGACGCGGTGCCACTTTTATGAATATTTTGAAGACTAATCAGTATATGTGAAGGAATGAACTGATATTCATTTTTATAGACTATATTTATTTAACATGCATACTGTGAGCCAATAAATATTGTCATTTGTAGATCATGCCTGTAAAAATGGCGTGTACCTGCCCTTGCAAGAATATATTATTATACCAGCTTACAGACAGAATCAAACTGTTACAATTGCTACTGTTATAAGTCACTTAGTCCTGTTGACATGCCATTGGATACACTGGATATAGAAATAGGGATTTTAATTCACGTACGTAAGAATATGTGTGTTAATATAACTCGATTATCTAATGTAATCATTGCCATGCTTTGTGGGAGTTGCGTTGCAGTGAGCAATTAGTGGTCAAAAATTAATGCAGGTCCAGAGCTGTTTATAAATAGCAAGAAGTATTTTGGTGAATTTGTAGATCTATGATTTAGTTTGTTACAGGTAATACTATAATAATAAACCTAATCCCAAAATTGTAGATATGTCATGATGTGACTGTCTATTCTATAAGATCTTACGTGGAAGTCACGTCGTTCTCTACACTGACTCGTCGAATTGTTATAATTAACAACACAATAATTGGCAATTATTATTATTATTATTCACAAACATCTTATGGGTACATAAGTGTTGTGAAGAAACCATTTCGGGTTTCTTCAAAAAAATGCAATAATACACAATTTTCAATAATGTCAGCATTCTACTGGCCATTTTAAAAAAAATTTTGAGCAATAATAGTAGAATATTAATAATAATAAATCGGGTCTGTGCAATTGAGAAGAATATTGAATTGAGTCTAAAGAAGGAAATGCAGAAAATAAGGGAATAGAAATAAAGGAGACGTGAAATACGCAAACAGTCTAATAGGCGTGTTTACGAACACAGAACAAGAATAAACGACTATGTGTGTATCGTTAAATTAGTAACAAAAAATAATTAAGAAAAAATAACTTATAATTGCAGTAAGATATGACGCTAGAATAAATGTTTGTGCAGTTATAGTTTAGAGTGATGCTATGAAAGTTACAATTAAATGAAAAGGATAATAAAATATCAATATGTATGAGTCATATATGCATAGTGAAGATAAAACGGGTCTGAGAATTTAATTTAAGTGTAACACAAGTTATTGTTTTAATTACAAACTTCGTAATCTTAATAATATTTATTTAGAGGGAAAGAATGGAGTGAAAAGAAGTGAACACCTAGTGAAAAGTTTTGATCCATGATAAGAATAATAATTGTGTAATAAATATCAACCTCAGAAGGAAACCAGCAATTGCAAAAATAAAATAAAAATCCGTTAAAGCACTCGGATGAATACATTTAGATTTATGTAATAGTATACAGAGTGAAACCGGATATTAGTATAAATATTTGTGCAATAATAATTAAGATTGATGCTATGAAAGTCAAAATTGATTTTAAAGGACAATCTGGAGTTAAATATGTTTAGAAGGATAAGAAGATACAAAAAGAATATCTAATGTGTCAGGGAACTAATAATGATATTAATAACGGAAATAATGATAAACACGAACATAATCAGATTTCATATATTAAGATAAATAGAAATAAAATAAAATAGATGTGGAAAGATTTAAAGGTTTTATTTTGCTTTTCAAGCAATTAAATGGATGACGGACCTTGTTTGTATAAATCATTATTGAATACATTGATATTCAATAGGTGACATAATCCACTTTCGGAAAGAAAATCGTCAAGGAGACTTTTGAACCGGGTTGTAGTTTCACTGCAACGGAGGTTCACTGGCAGTCTGTTCCACATGGTTGAGTAGCGAATAAGGAAAAAATTCTGACGTAAGTTTGTGTGGGTTCTTGGAATCGCTAGAATATTCTCCTTATTGCGTAGATTGTGGGATGATATCATAAGGTATGAAGGGGTGGATACCGAAGAGTAGGAAATACCGTTAATAAGCCGGTAGATAAAGACAAGATTTAATTTGATACGTCTGATCCAAAGAGGCTCTAAGTTGAGTTGTTGACATCTTTGGTAATAGTCTTTGTTATCGGAATACCCAGAACAGCTTTAGTGAACCTTCTTTGAACACCTTCAATTCTAATCAGGTCAGTATGTCTACAATTACTGTAAACTAAAATACCATATTCAAGAATGGGTAAGATACATTTTCTGTATAGTAACAATCTCGATTCGATATTATTGAAGTTTATCATTATCAATCCGATGAGCTTTCTAGCTTTGGATACTTGAGATATAATGTGTTCAGAAAAGTTCAGACTGTTGCTATATCTTAAACCCAGGTCACGAACAGTGTTAAGAGGTTTGAGTGTATGTGTCTGTACAGTCAGATTTAAGTTAAGACAGCGACCAATGTGAATAAATCCACTTTTGTCAACATTAAGTGGCATATTCCACGAAATAGTCCATTCGTACAACTTGTTTATTTCCTCTTGGATTACCGCTGAAATATAGCTTTCTTTCATGGGAGAAGAGAACGAATAAACTACTTTCAGGTCATCAGCAAAAAGAAAAGGCTTACCATACTGAAAGAGGGAACACACATCATTGATAAAAAGGAGAAAGAGTAATGGACCAACCACACTTCCTTGTATAACCCCACTGGTTACATTCACAGGTTTAGAGTAGCATGATCCAAAGCGAACGATTTGGCTACGTTCTTCTAAAAAAGATTTGAGCCAAGATAAAAGGGGATTCTGTATGCCAAATGAAGAGAGTTTTAAAAGAAGAAGTTTGTGTGAGACACTGTCGAAAGCCTTACTAAAATCGAAGTAAAGAATTATCACTGACTGACCAACATCTCTTTTCTGGGTAATTTGATCAAAAAACTCCAGGTGCGATGTGAAACATGAGCGTTTAGTCATAAACCCGTGTTGGGATGGGCTGATCAGACTAGCCGAAAGTAAAAATGATAGTAGCTGTTTGTGGATGATTTTTTCCATGGTTCTTGAGAGCACGGATGTCAAATTAATTGGCCTATAGTTAATAATATCACTACGTGGTCCTGTTTTGAATCTAGGGGTGATAAGGGATGTTTTCCATACAGATGGATAGGTCCCATATTCCATAGATAGATTGAAAAGTTTCAAACAAAATAGTGGAAATTCTCTACTTCCATATTTCACAAATGATGAAGGTATCCCGTCAGGTCCACCATCATAAGACTTTTTCAGGGCAGCTATGGCCTGCTTGATGTTGGAGGGTGTAAAATCAATTTTCGACAGATGTCTGGATGTCAGCATTGGAAATGTAATGATGGAGTTTTCAGTTCCAGTTTTGTAGCACTGCGAGAAGTGCTTGCTGAATTGTTCACATATAGTATTCGGGTCGTTAACAATGCTTCCGTTAACTATGAAGAATTTAGTCGTGCCAAGGGAATTTGACTTTACACGGGATTTAAAAAGCCGAAGTATTGATAATTCTGGGCTTTTACTACGTAGAGCTTTATTTTCTATATTCATAAAATACTTACGTTTAGATGAAGCATTTCTGTTGATTAATTTAAGTATACTCTGAAGTGCATACACATCATTCTGCTCGTAGTAGCGGCATTTTAATTTCCTCAGCTTTCTTTTAAAAGTATTTTGGCCCCTATTAGCATTATAAGCCACACGGCCAATAACTGGAGCAGTGCAGTCAAGACAATATATCAGGTTGTGGTATAGATTGGAAAGCGCAATGTCAACATTATTTGTGGTAAAATAAGTTTCCCATGGTAAACATTGAATGAGAGTTCCAGTCCGTTTCCATGTTTGTTGATCAAAATGTCTGCTTTGGTACATCAATGAAGCTTTAGAGTTCAATTGTATGGCGTTTAAAGAGTGAATAATACCCAATACAACTCTATGGTCACTCATAAAAAACTCATAACTGGTATGTACTGAGATTACCTTTGAGCTGATGATAGAGTAATATATTTATTGTTAATAGTAATAAGTCCCACGTAACGACCATGTCCGCAAGGCTGAGCCATGCCATCCGATTGAATGTTCCCCATACTCGACCCTTTATTAGTGTTACATGTTTTAAGTAAATCTCCTCAATAATTATATGTTCAGCTTCGAAGATTGTATGTTTAAGAACCAATACCACAACAAATTCGTGATCTGTTAGCAGGAAACATGAACTTCAAAGTATTACTTTGTACTTCTTGATAGAGTTATCCAGATAACAGGTATAACAGGCTTCTATCAGACACAAATATCAATCTCCCCGAAATATTGGATGCATAAATTGGAGTGTAAATCGAAGTCATATGTTCCATATATGTTTTCGGTGATGTATAACGACAGTTCTGAAAGAGATAAGAAAAGAAAAAAGATGAGAAGCTGAACTAACAATGCTCATGACCAGTGAGTTGAGTCAGCTGTGGTGAAATATTAAGGTACATTTACTTGAACTTGGTACCTTTTAATTGGATTAATTGCTACGCAAGTGTACTTAGACTGATTAGGAAAAGCGAGCTAAAGGTTTGATAATAAATAGATAAAAGGCTATATGAATGGAAGAGATCCAAAGACACTGAAAGGTTTAAAGTTGTGCAGATCCACAAAAGAAATAGTGAAGGAAACAGCGCTTCTTTTTACCTGTTTTTCACTATTACTATCTTCGTAAAGTCATTGCTGAACTTCTGTTTAGGGTAGCTGTTCAATCTAGTTTGTATTACGATTGTTCTGTAGGAAGTGAGGTTAGTTACAAGCATGAGTCAAAGAGGTATTTGAAATAGGAGAGTAACGTCAATACCCTTGACTAGCTACATCTCACCAGACAATAAGGAGCCCCAAACAGACAAAATGTTCCGCCCTACAGCAATGAGTGGGTCATCGTCGCCTCCTTGTAGTATTTGTACCAAGTGGTTATTCTTTTGCACTTGACTGCGTGTTTATTGTGAACTCCAAATATAATATGTTCAGTTGCACTCATTTATTTCTATTTGCGTTTGTCAGCACATTAATTTCGATACTGTTAATTGCCATGCTCTCCACCAGCAGTTTTGCCGGCCAAAAACGCTACCCACCCTCCACTTGTGATGTTAGACTACATAACGTTAGTGTTATGTTTTAAGTTTGCTTTGAAATAAGCTGTGTTCAACAGTCTGTTGAAATACACTGCATCTTCTTGTCCCATGTTGCTAGCAAGTTGGACGGCTCGAGCTTCTGTGTTGTTGGGAGTTTCAGGGATAGTAAATGAAGCTCGTTAAGGTCTAAGAACGGGGTCGTTAGTATTTTAAACTGGATGGCAGGGTCATAGTTTCGGATAGATAGTGGTAGCTTGTTGTGCGATAAGCCATACGCAATGTACAAAACTTAGAACATATTGGTTTTTGGTGTTCTACCGTTATTAGTGTATGTGCGTCGTTTCTAAATCTGTAGGCAGGGGCATGGGTAAAAGTTGTGCTAGAGGTAAGAAATGAAAGATTATGAATTATTTATTAAAAAATAGTAAATTGTTTCTTAGTTGACGGTGCCATAAAGGTTCTAAGGAGGGGTGTTTGCATCTGCCTGTGAACTCGAGGGCGGAAACATATTCCAGTTGTTGACGTGTGAGGCATCTTTGGTTTCCATGTTTGAGTAGGTTGTTTGATAGTATTCAAGAGAAAGTCATATGCATATTCTGAAAAGGGTAAGCACAGCCTCTTTTGCGAAGAAATTCCCAATTATGAAACTAATCAATGTGTAGATTTGGAGATAATAGAGGAGGCATGTATTACGAATTTTAACCTTTTTTTGTAGTGGATACATAGAACGTGAGCTGAGTTAAGAGTCTGAGCTCTACAATTACTTGAGTAGTGTGACATTCCACAGGGATGTTTCTCAAAATTTATGATACCACACTTGTTGTGGTTAAATGGTGACTGCCGTTTTTCGTCTCAGACTGATTGACTATCGAGGTCACTTTTAATCTGGGATATACTTCCATTTAAAGCTGTGTACTATTTTGACAGTGTCAGTACACAAGTGTGGTCTCTGAAATCCTGTGTGTTTACGTACACAGATTTTATAAATGAGAAACAAGAGTGGATTTAATATGTTTCTCCGGACATCCTCACTAGTTGTTTATTTTAGTGATGAGAGAGAGTCATTATACTTTACCGTTTGTCCGGGTTCGGTTAGGAATAAGGAAACCCATGAATATGGTGGACTATTAATTGAGAAGGACTACAGTTCGACGAGAAGCCTTTTATGAGGGACCCTATCAAAAGCTTTTTCAAAGTTGAGGAGTAGAACTGATACAAAGAGCCCATTGTCTCGTTTTTGAGTTACGCCTGTAGTGCTTTTGGTTTCTAACCACAAGATCTTTGAAGCGGAGCGTGTGATTATCAAGAAAATTTACACTCAACATGTAACGCTAAAAGAAAGTTGAGAAAAGCGAACTCGCGAAAAATTGTTCTATATGACATGGCTCGGCCTTGCAGACGTGGTCATCTTGTGTGACGTATCCCTTTTCGCATCGAATATGTTATTCTCTCTCCAGCCCAAATGTGTTCTTCAGAAGCGCTGGACATCATATTGCTGATGTCATGACTGAACGAGTCAGTATAGAGAATGATGCGACTTTCATGTGGGATCTTATAGATTAAGCAGTCACATAATGAAAAATCTATAATTTTAAGATAAGGTCTTTTATTATAGTAACAAAGATGAATGTACTAATTCTGAATTAGGCCATAATTCAACATGTCATTCAAGTGAACTTGCAGGCATGTCGTGATTAGACTATTAGTAAGTAGACGTCGAACTGTGCCGACTTAGCCATTTTCTCTATCACTCTAGATAGTAATTGTTATAAGCTAGTAGTTTTCAGCATTTGCTTCAGGTAGACTAATTTTGAAATGATATGTGTAGTTTGGCAGGTGGTGGAGTAACACACTTTATGGAGTGAAATCGTACATAGTTTGAGAAGTATAACACAAAACGCATCACTTCCACATTTTAACATGGTAGCCGTAAAACATCTGATCCCTTAGTGTCAGAGTGTTTCACTTTTCCAACTGCATTATTTTGTGCATAGAAGTCCACAATAGTGATTTCACAAGGTGTTGGGGCAAGCTCTGACTCATTCAGTGGGTTTTTACTCTTTGACGAGGCACAAAGTAGTGCACTAAAAAGTTATGTTTTAAGTTTTTAATCTTCTTATACTTGACTGTCCTTAATAAATATGTTGCCTATTTGTGGTTCAGAACACCTAAGTTTATTTATAGAGATTTTGATAATTGTAGAGGAGTCGGTACTAAATTCGATAGCAGTTCGTTCTTGTAAGACTGACTAGTGTGTTTATATCAGTTTCTTTACAACATGATCCGGTGAGACTGATATAGATTCTCGAATGTGTTTGTGGGCGTTTATAATGCTACCTATAACCATTTTGTTGAGTGCACACAAATTTTCAAATCTCTCATCATTCTTTTTCCTTTCTCCTAGTCCATGTTGTCCTATGATTTCTCATATCTGATGTTGTCCATTCTGACTTTGTTGTTCAGGTCTCCCATCAGGATGGTCACTTCTTTATCTGAGCACTTTTCTATTACTGATTGTAGCCCCTCGCAAAAACGATCTTTATTGTCTCTGTTGTTACCACTGATGGGTCCATAGCACTGGATAACATTCATTGTGATTCCCTCCTTACCCGTCTTGAATTCTGCTTTGATGATCCTGGATCCCTGAGATTACCATCCCATAAGTGCTGTTCATGCTTCGCTGAGCAGAGTGAGAGCAACTTACAGAACATATGGAGCATTTTCATTTCCATGATCAGAGTACATTAGAATCTATCCTGATTCTATACTTTTCTGTCCAGGTTGGGTTTAATGGGTTTCACTTATTGCGAGAACCACCAAATTGTGTCCTCTAATCCAGACACTTGGTTGGTCTTCCCAGTCTCCCACACTGTCCGAGAATTCCATTTATCTATATTAATTAGTGCTCTGTTTGTTAGGAGGTTCATCGTTTTCATGGCTTCAAAGGAGTATCGGCTTTTATCGTGAGGCGTCATAATATTTCCTTGAATTCGGAGGGAAGAGTCTAAATGGTTTAAGTTGACTATTCTGGTTGGTGTTTTTTTAGTAGGGTTTTATCCTCTGAGATAGGGTTGCTGACGCCGTTCCAAGCCCTTTTCCCTTACTCGTGCTTAGGACCGGTAGTAGCCTCAGGAGTGCTACAGGCAGAGTTGTGTTACATCACGCTTCATAAAAATTCCAAGTGGATTGCTAAATATCTGACTTGATCTAGTCACCGTTATGAGTTGTAAAGCTTTGTACCGTAAACGAAAATTTAGCAGTAGATAGGCACGCGACAGTGATAATCAAGATAGATATCTTTTTCGCATCAGACAGACTGAACACATTTATAGTGATGAGTAGAAAGTGGTAGTATATCATTCAGCGAAAATGAATAGACTGCCGACAGGAAGCTGTTCAGAAGACGTCAGGCGAAAACAATACAAATGAGCTCTTCTGGAAATACAGCGAAGTGAAATTAACTGAAAAACATGTGACCCAGATGGCACATAGTACCCCACATTTGAAAAAACTCTCTTAACTAAACCTTTCTGACCCTTTCAAATTACAACAATGCACTTAAATTCTCTGATGTATTAGGACAGTTAATAGATCTTGAGAATCCATTTACTTTTCCTTGACTTTGCTTGTTTATATGCAGTATTGGTAGGTCTGGACGGTAGTAGGCGTCCAATCGATTTGTTTTTTGTTGGTTGGGAAGTTTCGGCTGTCCTTACTGGACTTATTCTCTAATGCGTAGTTCTTTAATTTCCAAAGAGGTCGACTCGTTACACACTCAAAATGTGGAGGTTTTCTGTCGTATCAAGCCGTTTTACTCCCAGGGGATTTCCTGTATTGAGGTTTGTGATGGAAAAACCATAAAGTCTGTCGGTCACCGCTCTGGGAATAGGAAAGAAGTATGCTCGCAATAATCTATTTTAATATGTTAACACAGACTTCGCACTCATTCACTTGCGTTCTTCCACCCGATGTAGGACAAGATGTTGTATTTCAAAAAGTTGCTTTCCCTGTGGTCACTGACTTTTTGCATGGGAAAAATGGTATAAGTTTGTTACTCAGCTAAGTTTTCCTACAGGCTTACTGTTCACTTATGGGGTTACTGGCAGTGGCAAAACCTACTCTATGGAGGGGTCTTCAAAGACCCTGGCATTTTACCACGTTCACTTGATGTTATTTTTAATTCTATCGGACAGTTCCAGACAAAAAAATATGTACGTAGTTCTCCTTAATCACGAAATTCTAGGTGGTAAAACCCGATGGTTTCAACGGGTTTATTGTTCAGTCAGAAGCAGATGCACTCATGGACCGTCATCGATCTGATTTCCAGCAGCGTTCGCGCTTGCCAAAGTAACTCTTGAGCTTCACTTGATTTAGTAGATCTGATGTTAAACCTGCGAGTATGGTTGAAAGAACTTGCGAATCGATATCGGTGAACATTCCATGGAAGTCTTTGTTTGCTGTCTTCGTATCACTCATTGAAGTGTATAACAACAGTATATACGATCTACTTCAAGATGTTTCAGACTTACCAGGAAGGTAGTATAATTTATAACAAGTGTTTTTATATTCAGGAATTTAACAACTCGGATATTGCGGGAAGATTCCCAAAGAAATGTGTATGTTTATGGAGGGGTTGAAGTAGAAGTTAAGTCGGCCGACGAGGCTCTTGATGTGTTTTGTGCAGGTAATTAAATGCTTGTTGTTTTTGTTGCCCTAGTTTCTCAAAGCTTAAAATGTTAGTGTCAACTACTAAGTAACTGGGAAAACAGAGGTCACGCAACCGTTTCGCGTTGCTTCCTAATAAGATCATTCTGTACAGTTCTTAAAAACATGAATTATTGAATTTTTAAATTCTTTTCAGGTCAGAAACGCCGCCGAATAGGACAGACGGCATTGAATGTTGAGTCCAGTCGCAGCCATTGTGTTTTTACTATTCGACTGGTGAGGACGGGTTATGATACCAAGTATGACGAAGCTGTCCAAGTGAGTAAGGATTTTCGCTGTTTTATACACTTGAGTAATATCAAGTCCAAATCCTACTCAGTGATTGTCTAAAATAGGCCACGTTTATCAATACATTTTGTGCTATGTCCTGGGTTAACGTTCATCTTGAATCACTTGGGATTTGTGTGTATTTTCCTTTGTGCCGTTTTTAAGTGAGGTTAGACGTAGGCTATTGGGGAATAATGCTACGTCAGTTGGTGAGGTTATAAATGTTCACCGGATGAGATGGTTGGGCCAGACGTTACGTATGTTCGAATACCGACTGACACGACGCGCAATGCTGACTAGTGTTGTGGATCGTTGTAAGAAAGTTAAGGTCGGCCAAACCAAAACGTGGCATCAGTGCTTGATGTCACTAACTTCCAGTCTGAGCCATTTTGGTAGATGCAGACTATTTGGTTGGGTCCGCGCGACTACCGTAACCAATGGTTGGAGACTCTGGGTGACATGGCTCAGAATCGATCACGATGGCGTAGGTGTACACACTATTTGTCTTCCCTCAAACTATGGGTTTAAAATTGCTTTATATTTTCTTTTCCACGAACTAGCTCTCTCTTTCTGTACTATGTCCTTACATGCAATCTTTCTTTTATATATTATCACCACTGAATTAACTATGAATTTGTTTATTTTGTACTAATGAGTTGTGGCAACTTGGACCGATGAATTTGTGTGCCTGGTCCTATTTTGTAGTCGACTGACTGATATGATTGTCATACACTAATTTCTGTTTGTTGTTGTTCTTTTATTATACGTGCTTATATTCTCTATCTCTTCACAACATCATTATTATTGTTTGGCGTATATGTATTAGGTGCACTTTTGTACCAATGTTTTTGTTCAAATAAATAAATAAATTCACGTTAGTCTTGCGAGTGTACCAAATTGTGTTATTTGTCTGCCTTACTCCGTAACCTGATCTTAAGGCAGTAATTGTGTTAGCGGGACATAGACTAGATTAAGGCATGCTCAATGCATGATTGCTTTGGTGCACGCTGATTGGCTAATTCTTATCCAATCAGCACTAGTCAATAGTTGGAGAATACTCTGGAATCTTCTTATGTAAAAACTATAAATATACTGACGTTTTCCCTATTGTGCTTCTGACTTGCTTCTGACTTGCTATTTGGAATATAATCTCTTTCCTGTTCAACCGTGTTCTGATTTGGGGACTTGTCGAGTGAATCGGTGTCCGAGAATACTAAGCAATAGGAATAGCTGGGTCATAACCGTAAGAAGAAAGAGATTATAACAAATTGTCTTTACGAAATTTACATTTTGAGTATGCAGACTGAACGGTTTCATTTTCAAATAGGATAATGTTAAGTTTTTGTGTTTATAGCAAGGAATCTTATTCGGAAAACCGTAGTGTCATGTGATTAACATACTATACTTTCGACAGGGATCAGTTTATGATATATTGTTGAGTTCAGCTAGAATCCATCAGAGTGACTCGCTAATCCTTTATTGGATTCCTAGACACCGTGATTTAGTAGATTTAGATACTATAATATAAGATCAAATATGACCGGTGGAAAGTGCATTATAGTTTTATTGCTGTTTTCAATACTAATACATGCATTATTTTAATTGACAGGATAAGGAGTCCGTCGTCATCAGTCATTTATGCCTTGTGGACCTCGCTGGTTCCGAACGTACAAGCCGTAGTGGAACGCAGGGGAATCGCTTGAAGGAAGCATGTAGGCATTTGTTTTTTTTGTTAGTTCGTTGGATAAAGTGAGGCTCCCTGGCCTAGTGTTAACGAATTTTCGGTAGGGATATAAAGTGTTTGTTTTGTTTCTTCCAAATGACATAACAGAAAAACACCAACTATCCATTGTAAAGTAGGTTTATTATTTATTACTTCAAAAACTTGACTTTCAACGAGGTCAGTATTTGGAACGCTAATCCATCTATTGATGCTTGCAAAACTCAGTAGTAATAATGACTTAGTAAATGCGCCTCATAGCTTGGTCCATGAGTTTATTCAGCATTACTGAATTTCAGTAATTATTGCACCATTTCCTGACTGCTTTTTTAATATTCGAGTGAGATTTATCTGTTGACATATGTAGAAAGTTAGTCCGCTCTAATGATGGAATCACCAAGTCAACCATTTTGAGGTAAAGTGATAAACAAAAAGGTTAACAAACAAACTAGACATTAACCGAAGTTATATCAAGTTGAAGTAATGGGCGACGAAGATATTACGCCAGTTCAGAAGTTCACTAACTGTTGATGTAATTCGTGTAAAGAAATCCAGATATCACGGCTAAAACGCATATGTTTCTATCAATCCTTCGTTGAACACCCTGAGTTTAGATAACCTCATCCCAATTTCCATCAAAATTCTTTATGTTATATTTTAATGTTTCAGCCAACATTAACAATTCCCTAATGAATCTTCGGAAGTGCATCAAAGCCTTGCGTGATATTCAAACTTATGGAAGTAAAAGTCGGGGAACCACAACTACTCCTGTTGGACACACACGTGTTGTTCCCTACCGTGATGCTCGGTTAACATATCTTTTTAAGAACTTCTTTGAGGGCGATGGTCGCGTTGCAATGCTTGTTTGCATTCAGCAAGCACCAGAAGAATACGAGGAAACCATGGTACGTGTTTAGTTGTTATGTTACTTTTCTTGTACCTCATTTACAAAAAATGTAATATTTCCAACCTGTTTACGCATGCGTTGTTTAAATACTAAGATTCATTAGCACATAAAACTGGTAATTTCACGTTAATGTTTTTTTGGGTGCTTGGTGGTTCTGAACTAAGTGTAACCACTTTCTGGTCTCATCAAGTTGATCAGCGACTTTTACCATTAACGTGAGATAATTTTAAAGTCTGGACATAAGTAACAACCAAAATCCACTTAATTCAAGCAAGATTTTACAATAGTGTATTTAAATCATTTAGTTAATTTATCTAATCTTGTACTTCGTAACCGTTTATCACGAAACATTTTTGTGTTTGGTGAGTGACTAGTGACTGAAGATAAGACTAGATATTTCTGAGATTTAGGATGGGATTATCAACGGCATTCGTTAGGTACCGTTACTAACTTCGAGCTTCAATCAAGCTAATCTCAAGCGTTTGTCATGTGACGATTGCATAGGTGATACTTCTTCCTCCTATACAATCTAAAATCTATCGGTTAGGCGATCTATTGTATCCACTAGTTTGAGGGGTTAATGATGCTCCGATAAGTACCACATCTCATCGAGATGTATGATCCTTTAGTTTATTATTTTGCGCATATATATTTTTCTACCCATTAGTATCACTATTTATATGTTCAAATCAGTAAGTAAAAGTTAAGTTTAATAAACTTATACGTAGCGTTTACTTTAGGATTAGAAGCTAGAATAAAACGTTGATTTATGTTAACTGACGTATTGTTGTGATATTCAGGTAAATATCCCAAAAGTTATCCTGTTAAGCCTAATGCTATCCTTGGACATGAAATGGTATCATCTTATTGGTCAATATTTATTTAACGTGTCATTTTCCTGTTGGCCAATATTGTATAATGTTATTTTCTATTTTATGGTACGTTGTGGTCTGCTTGATTGGTATATAAACAAAGTATGTTTGAAATATAATGATTCATATATCCGAGGCTGAAACTTGTGTTCTGGACTCAACTGGCTGGTTAGACAGGGAAGCAAGACCAATCAGAACCCTAGGCCGTTCTGTGTTTGCGCGTCTTTGGTCCGATCAACAATTCGCTGTCCTCTAATCAGCAGCAGAATTTTCACGTTATAACACGTATTTTGTGATATCTAAATAGTTTTTCATGAAAATTCGTATTCATACAAGCTATGGACGGTATTTAGTGCTTCCGTTGTGTTATTGTTCTTACTACTTTCTGGTTCTAGGACGACCTCGTAAAAACAACTTTAGAAGTGTGGAAACTCGAAATACTGTACTTTTTGTGTCTGGGTTTGCATTGGTTTAATCGGTCTTTATAAATTATTTGAGTGATTTCTTTCGGAACATTTCATTCATGAATGGAAGTTAGTTTTAAGTTTAAGTACCTGCATTTGAGTGCTCCTGAGTTCATCACAGAAAATAACCTTCGTGAATAAGCGACTGTTCTTTAATGTAAATAATTTTTATTATTCAATTAATTTTAGCACGTCCTTAAATTTGCTGAGACAAGTCAGGAATTAACAACCTACCGCAATATCGTCCAACCAACCCCTTTCCGTGCACCCTACAGCCAGATCCGTCCACGACTACAAACTCCCTTGCGTGTTTCTGACGATTCTTCAAGTACAACAGAAAATTCTGTCATAACTGTTGTGAGTTTCAGAATTATATATATATATATATATATATATATATATATATATATATATATATATAAACCAAACTTATTTCGTTTTTGCAATTTTAGAATATTGATGATCAAGCTACTCAAATTTTTGCTGATTTGGATTTCTTGGATCGTGAAGTCACTTCTTGTTTAAACAAAATGTCTAACGGCGATAGTTTCATCGGTTTAAATCTGGATTTCGATATAACAGACTTTAATGACTCTGACATACGCGCCGGTCTTGTTTACTGGACCAAAATTCAGATCTGTCTCCCTATGAAAGTGAACAAGACTCAGCACCTGAACAAGACAGGTTACCAAGGCCATTCCTCGATTTAAAAATAATTGACACAAATCCTTTACGAGCTTTAATCAATCGTCGATTAGAACGCAAGAAGCAGGCTTATGATTCTTTGCAAACATTATTTCCTAGTCTCCAGGCTCTATTCATTGAATTATTGAATAATGAAAAGCATATCAGTCCAGAAGTTGTCACAACAAATCAACCGAAACCCGGAAGGGTAAGTTGCTAATTACTGATTTGCTTTTTGACTGTTCGTCTGTTCGGTCACTGTAAATGTGGCGCTGCAATATTGTGTGGTGACCAATAGAATGTACAATATGTCATGAACTTTAATGTTTAGGTATTTTTCTTCGGTTGTCACACTTAAGAGTTGGTGACTCTTTAACAACTTGCGGTTATAATGTAAGTGTACATTTCAGTAGTCAACAGGAAAAACGTTCCAAAGTATTGAGACAGACTGAGAGGAGGATATTAAAAATATATCAGGTACTAGGTCAAACAAGATAACGTGTATATGTGCTTGTTTTCAAGCTGTCATGCTATTTTTTAACCTTCCATTTTTAGTATCACTGACTGAAGTCATTATGCGTATAAATAATTTATTATGATTGACCAGATACTTGGGTATGGGCTACGCTCTAAGTGTAAAGGGTAATGATTATTACCCAGTTGTCTAAACCGAAGTAGGTGGAGTGGGTTTTAAACCTGGGACTCAGTGACCGGAAGTCAAACGCATTAACCGCTCCTCACCTAGAATCCTTCACACATTTCACTTAATAACTGGTAAATTCATAGTCTAATTTCATGTCTCGATATGTTGGCCCTCATTCTTTCTATATTCATTCTGAATTTCACACATGTGGCAAAATGATAAGTCAAAATAACTAGCCAACATGTCCGTTGACTTACAGGGATTTGCATTATGCGATATCAAATAGATAATTTTAAGAGAAATTCTTACCTCTCCAGCCTTTAGTAAGGTTGAGATATCATCTGTTTGATTGGACAGTTTGTGGAGAAAAATTCAACCTGATGATACTTTTAATTGTGGGTTGACATCACTTTGAAAACCATTAAAAACCAGGAAGATATGAACAGCTGTTTCGACATTTGTGATCACTTAACAGTGTACAGCCGCTACTACATTAAGGTATACAAATTGGATAGGTGTATTTGATGTCTATATTCTATAACAAGTCGTAGGCGTGACTTTCGATGAACCTAACGCTCTCTGGATCAATTTTAGTTTCTGGAATTCCAATGGTTAGTGAGGGGAAATGAAGTAGAGATGTTGAGTGTCCAGATTCTAACCACTTGGTGATTCATTGCTTCAACCCAGTACAAACTAATTGATACGCACAAGCATCGGAACCATGACTTAGTTATCGGGATATAACAATCTATTCATGATTTCAGATAAGCAAGCATATCGAAGCGAAAATTCGCACAAAAAATGTATAAGTTTAAGTCGTTACACTACAATAATGTACAAAAAACCGAAGCTCAACCAAATTACCAAGATACTAAAACAAACAAGGGAAAATATATAAAAATTAATACTTTATGATTTTAAAGCTGGTAAAAGAATGTCTTCGTGTCTCTAGTCCGTGTGCACATCAGAGGCTGGTGAATTGTCATATGCAATATGTCAATAATTCAAGTTGAGGTTTTCCCATGTGTTCGTATAATGACACCTCCGTAATCATTATCAAGTGGATCTACTAAGTTTTGGACCGATAACGCTTTTAATTAGAATAATTCTGGTGCTTGAAATCATAAGAGCGGATTTTGAAGATGAGCTGTCATTTTTTATTTTCATCATGCTAAATTCGAAGCTTCTGTATGATTCGGAATCTCGGTGTACAGACTGGAGCAAAACCAAATAGCATCTAACTCTTGTTCTTGGAAAATTTTGTTATTTTCTACATCTACGACACGAGAGCATATCCACAGCTAATGTATCTCCACTTTTCATTACTGAGAGTTATCAAATTCATATTCGTTTATTTCAGACGAGTTAGTAAATACGTGGTTCCCCATAAATTATATCAAGGACTTTAAGGATTGATATCTTATTTTCCGTCTAGTATTGACTGCAACTTAGATTACACGCCTCCCTACGAAGACTATTGATTGTTTATCTCCTGGTAAATTCACGATAACTTTGTTTTCATATCTGTATTTAGGAACCGTCATCTAATGGCTTGACACAAGTTGTGCTTTAATTTTGTGGATAGTTAAATACATTATTATCTTTGTTATTAATTTATAAATTACAGTATGAAAATCAAAACCTACATCTCAGTTTAATTTATAAAGTCTAGTTTCAATTGTCATGTTTGTTCATATTTCAAGTAGATGAATAACACTTTCTGATTATTATTATTTTAACACATAGATATTGGTACAAGGAGGCACCAAATACATATGCGCCACACAAATCTCATTTGATATGTGTGAAAGCTGTGATACTGCTTGGGTGCCCAAACTGAAGCAGGTGGTTTCCTTAGGGGGCCACACCCGGAGCCTTCGACCTTAAGGCAGTGGAGCATCGTAAGGGGATGGAGTCCCATGGTAGCCGGCGACCAACGATTGGTTCTTGCGCCATTTTTTCCTTCAGGATCCTGGAGCCAGCCCATGTGCACCATTGGCTTGGAGTCAGGGTTTTTCCAACTCTCCTAGGTGGACTCGGTTAAAGCGTCGGAAATTCGCTTTTCTTCCTCTCAATTTCGTAAACAACACCCCCGCCACGAGAAGGCAATGAGTAGGACTTCAGCAGAGGCTATATACGCGTGGCCACGTGAGAACAATTCGAGAGGGAGATCGGACTCTCCCCACTCTCAGCCGTACCAGGGCATTCGGGGGCACACACTTTCTGAAGTTATATTATTAACCGAATTGAGGGTTCATCAGCTTTTTGTTATTGGTTATCTCCCTAGTCACTATTCTTGGCTATTCTTCATTATATTTTAGTGTTCTACTATCGAAATGTGATATTGTGGTATTTTGAAATTATTGACTTTGTTTCAAAACATGTTTGTAGAGTATCAGAATTTCTTTCATTCGCCTTACATTATCCATTAGACTTGAGTAAAAAATATTTCTGTTTAAATCTCATAGAATTTAGTCAGTACATTATCCAAACAGTGGGAATCAAGACTAGCTCAACAACAAGCTGAAGCGAAAATACTATCACGTCCTAACAATAATAATACCAAAGAATTGACGACAGGGTCGCATTGACTCCTGGTAAACCAAATGAAAGACGTGCTGCTCCAGCGTTTAATCCTCGTCACCGTCGGTCTCGATCAGTCGGTGGGGATAATGCACGTTGGTTAGAGCATCAAGAAGCTAATAATACACCTTTAGGCACAATATTTACACCAAATTTGAAACATCGGAAATCTGTTACACGTGTTGAACTAAAAGATACTTTGAATGCGGATAACTATCTTTTACATCATCAAGAGGCAGATTCAGATGGTAACGTTGAAACAAGTCTTTTTAAAGTAAGTAGAGTGTATGAAGAGTATAGTGATGTATATCTTTTGAAATAATTATTTAACTATTTCACATCAAAAGAATCCAACATTAATTTTTTTATAATATCTGTAGATAATTTCCATGTGATAAATCATCAATAACAACAAGTATAAAGAAATCTGTTAACGACTATTATTCGATACACAATAAGTAGTTATGATTGGAGACTCTGGGTGACATGTCAGTCAGTCAGTAACAACATAGAACTTTGTACGTACGTACATCAGTTCGAGTTGCCACACCACATTAGCACAGAGATGCAGTGGTCGATTCAAATCCCGTAGTGCTAGATGTAGTAAGATTATAAGCTGTAATCAGAAAAGTTAGGGTTTGAAGATGTTATTCAAGGACTATAATCCAGTGAAATAAATTTGGAAAGAGAAAAAAGAAAGGGACATGAAGAAATCAGAAGATTAGAATTTGGGAGAACACAGAGAGTGGATGCACCTGCGCCATTGCAAACGATTTTGAGCCATGTCATTCAGGGTCTCTAACCATCGGTTGCTATCATCTCGCGGTCCCCAACCAGGTAGTCTACACCTACCAACATGACTCAGTCCACTTGTCAGTGACTTCATGGACTTGTGCCATGTTTTGGTCTGGCCGCCCCTAGCTTTCTTCCAACCTACTCCTATACCACTGAACATCGCACGTCGAGGCAGTCGGTCGTTGGGCATACGTAACACGTGTCCCAGCCATCTCAACTGATGAAGTTTCACTACGTCATCAATTGATTTGCCATCCTTACCTAGTACCCGTTTCCTAACAACTGCGTTACTTACTCGATGGTCCCATGATATACGAGCAATATTTCGAAGACACCTATGATCAAATACTAGTAACCTACGAATATCCTCTACTCTTACCGGCCATGTTTCACTGCCATAAAGTAGGACGGAACGAACTGCTGCGCAGTAAACCCGTCCTTTGGTTGATAGACGGATATCTCGCCTACGCCATAAATGACGCAAGTTGGCAAAAGCTAGTCGAGCCTTCTGTATCCGTCACACACCAGACCACAAGGGCTGATGAGACTTCCAAGATAAGTGAAGCGGTCGACACACTCAACTACTTCACTCCCTATCACTAGTTCGGGTGTCGATGTAACCCAATCCTGAAGCAACATTTTGCATTTCGAGGGGGAGAATCGCATCCCGAACATGCTTGCATTGTTGCTTAGAGTGGTCAGAAGACTCTGCATTTTGTCAGCGTCTTCACCAAATAAAACTATGTCATCAGCATATTCTAAGTCAACAAGTGAACCTCCTGGTAGAAGTTCAACCCCTGTAAATTTAGATGAGGAGAGTGTTATCTCTAAAAGTACGTCAATGACAAAGTTGAACAAGAATGGGGAGAGTGGACAGCCCTGACGAACACCACTTGAGGTAATCAATTCTGATGACAGTTCGCCATAAGCTCTCACTCTACCAGTTGTGTTCGAGTAGAGAGCCTTTATAAGGTTAATGTACTTCTTTGGTACTCCTTTCAGTGACAAACACTGCCATAGAACCTCACGATCAACAGAGTCGAATGCCGCCTTAAGGTCGAGAAATACTACCATTGTGGGGCGTCTGAATGTGTGTCTGTGTTCTAGAACCTGACGTAGTGTGAATATCTGATCTATACAACCACGTCCAGGTCAAAAACCAGCCCAACCCAACCCTTTCTTATAGACTGGCACAATCAGTGATTGAGACCAGTCAGATGGGATTACGTCCAGTTCCCAAATTCTACCTAAGACCTCAGTTAATCTCACTGCTAATACTGAACCACCATCCTTAAAAATTTCAGGAGTAAACCTGTCAGAGCCTGCTGCTCTCCCTCGCTTCAGATTTCCTATGGCTTTCTCAACTTCGTAAAGAGACGGAGGACCTACATTAACTTGCCATTCAGGTTGACTGGAGATCGTGGGAAACCGAAGTGTGGCTGAAGGCCAGTTGAACTGATCCCTAAAGTGTTCTGCCCATCGATCCAATCTCCTGGATTGAGAATATATAATATAATATATAATATGTTTCGCTAACAGTCGGGTTCCTAATGCCGGTTTCCTTAACAAGTCTGAACAGTTGTCTGCTGTTACCCTTTGCCGCTGCCTTTTCCATCTCTCTTGCTTTCGCTACCCACCACTGTTCACGATCATTGCGTAGACTTCTTGTCAGCTTGCGCTTAAGCTGACTCTGCTCTTTATTATGTTCAGAGGCGGGTGGAATGAGTTTCCGAGCATCTATCAGTGCGATAGATGCTGCTGAGATCCAGTGTTTCTCCCTAACCTTCTGGTTTACCTTACTAGCAGATATCACTGCTGTTTCCACAGCTTTTCGGATATCATTCCATGCTGCCTCGGGGTGGGCATCACATGGCTGCCTAACTTTTTCTAGTTGTTCCTGAAATATACTCTTAGCTTGACTATCATTAAGTAGGACCCTAAGAGGCTTCCTTGCAGCGTCATTCCTACGTCCAGTAAGACGCAGACAGATACGCGCTCGCACTAGAGCATGATCTGAATCTAGGCATGTGCTCCAGAATGAGCGACAGTCTTCTATCGAGCCCCTCCATCGGTGGCTGATAGCGATGTGATCTATTTGGGTCCAACGTTGGGACGAATTCGGGGGTCGCCATGTTAAAAGATGTTTTTCCTTATGCTTAAAGTTAGTGTTTGCAAGGAACAAGCGGTTATCTGAGCATAGCTACAACAGACGGTCGCCATTATCTGTTCTTTGGGCCACAGTGCTATAAGATCCATCCAGGTGTCTTTCCCTATCGCTTAGTTTACCTACTTGAGCATTAAAATCACCAGCCACTATTACTGCTGCTTTTAGTCTTACCGTTCACCAATCGACCTGCCTGGCATGGTAGAACCTACAGGAACATATGTTCCAGCCAATATAGCTCGGTTGGGTCATCACGATAGGCAAGCCCGACCACCGCGTCAAGGTCGCAGCTTCGGTCGGGTCTGGGTGACATGGCTCAGAATCGATCACGATGGCGTAGGGTATACACTCTATCTCCCTTTAAACTATGAGATTAAAATCGCTTCATATCTTTCTTTCTACCAACTAATTCTTCCTGTACTATGTCCTTATATACAATCTTCTTTTTGTATATTGCCAACACTGAATTAACTGCTCTGAATTTGGTGTTCATCTTGCGCTAATGAGTTGTGGCAACTTGGATCGGTGCACATATGTGCTGGTCCTACGTTGTAGCTGACTGACTGAAGTAGTTATCATTACTCAGTGTTATTTTTGTAAATAACGAAGGGATTTTCTTGGAAATATCTATTTTGATTTTTATAAAAATTGTCTAAATAATCTTTTCTTAGCTATGCCGAGTTTTTGACAATTTGGTCGTTACGTGTTTTTATGGGAAAAAGAGTAGTATGAAAACAAGCTGCGGTATAGGCTAGAAGTAAAATACACAACCAAATAATTTCTATTTGGTTTGCGGAATGTGTAAGGTGTACGACTTTAAATGTACAAGACAACAACCATTACTTGATGCTTCTAACTGGCAGTTCATGGTAGGCTGCAGTTGTTTTCTTTTAAGCGTTTTCGCTTTCCGTCAGTTCTCAAGTTGTCGTTTGTTATTCCATCCACCTGAAGGATTTTATATCCCATTAATTTTGACAATTTCAAATGCTTATTCCTTAGTGGTAGTGCAAAACATTAGTTCCGTTTTCTTTATTTATAGGGTGCCATTATTCCTACTGCTGGTGGCGGTTCGGCTGTTGTTTTTAATGATGTAGAAGTTTTACGTCAGTCTTCTCCAGGCCACGAACAAAGGTATATTGCTGTTACATTATCGTTTTATTAAGATTCTTTCTAAGAATTGGATTTTCCTGAAGTAATATTATGAATATCTATTTTTATTCAGGAAATGTGTTCACTTGTGTGGATCTGACTAAATAATTAGTATGAAATACGATGACTGTAAATAGAATAGTTTTCAGTAACCCGTTTATCCAAACATATAACCGTATAATCTTAAGTTTATAAGTCCAAGTTTTCAGTACAATCAGAGCATTCGGAAAAAGTTATGTAGTCTCGCTTACAAACTACTATACAGATTAATTCACTTTATATGGCATACATCCAACTTAGTATATGCCTTCACCCTCGCTGATCGGTTATAGTAATGTTTTTGTGTACTCGTATCAACCTCTAACCTGGATAGTATGATTTATAGTCTCTGCTCATTTTTATGTGGATTAGGCGGGTGCGTTTCTACACACGAACTGTAAAATACGTCCACCTTACACCTCCAAAATGCGGTCAAATCCTTACTGCTCCAGTTCTTAGAGAGGATCAGTAGTGTTGACTCGATTTCAGTAGTATATTCTAAGGGTAGTGGCTTTAAAGGGAATTAAAAGATATTTATGCGTTAATTTAGACTACCTCCTTAGATTAAAAATGAAATAAAGTGTTTCGGTAAACTTAGCAGAGTAGAGGCTTAATTAATAGGAAGTTATGTTTGAAAACTGTTGATGACCTTTAGTTTAGATTCTACGCTAATCCAGGTTACCCACTACTGTAAACATCCCGTTAAGATTTAAATTGTGTAAGTTTTTTACTTCTATTTATAGGAAAAGTAGTCGCCCCAGAGGCGTTGATGCTCATTTGAAACAAGTTATAAGCGAAACTTCTCGTCGATCAGGGATAAAACGTCGCTATTCTAATTCACCGACAAGAAGACCTTCTAATGAATCTGTCTCAACACATAGTTCTCAAAGCACAATGGCATCTGACTATTGTCCTATGAGTCCGTCTATAGAAAAAATCTCAACAGCTTATAATGATGCTAAATGTTATATCGGCATTGACTGTAATGGAGGAATGGGCTTACGAAAGTATGTTTTTTAATTTTAGATCTATATTGTTTTTCTCCAAACTATATTTCGTGCACTTTAAACTCAGAGGTCCATGATTCTATGGTTCTTAGAATAGTTCTCTGCTATAGTTTTAAAAGATAATACATGTTCACGCGATACACATAGTTCGCATTTGATTGGATAAACTTCTTAGTAGTTACTCTATTATACTGTTTTATGTGCTATTCATATCGCTATAATCATGGACATGTATTTCAAACTCGATTGTGCAGTCGTTACTTATTTCTGCGTCCCACTGATTGTAAACCGTGACGCATGATGAAAGCCGCGCCCATAGATGTCACTGGACTCAGAAAATTAGCTTTAACCAGATAGTCGTTAATAAAGCTGACAGTAAAAAGGAAGTTACATGTAATTCACTGATACTACCTCTGCTATTCTGTCATCTGGCCTGACAATTTCATCTGTGTACTGATGGGATGTGGCAACTTGAACCAATGTACATACGTACCAGGTTCTACGTTGTGACTGACATTTAATTCAGTTGATTGGAGTCATGAAGGAGACACTTTTAAGAACAGTTTAATCGAACCTTAGATACACTCTAGCTATTCACAATTCCTCGACAGCCTGAACGAGCAATCAGCATTAACATCCGACTCTTAATGGCGTTTGAGTGCTACACTGGTTGCCGTCGCTGAGCGTTCTTATTTCATAAGCAACCCAAACTCCCTAGTTATAATAACTGAAGTCATCTGAACAAATGAAATTTTCATAAGATTGGATTCTATCGTTATCTTACATCTAATTAAAGCTCTGAAACACAAAACCTGATAAAACCAGACCTTACTCTGAGTGTAGCTATCAAGTCTGTGGGAAAATCGGCATATGGATGCAGAATTTTAGTCGTATTTCTTGACCTGAAGGATGAATTTACCTCATCAAATTCTATATGATGCATCAAAAATTGTCTGTATTAATACATTATCTAAAGATAGAGTGCAGTAATCCGTCGTATCACTTGAGAAAATAAACTCTGGTGAGTTATTAATTGACAAAACTGGCACAAGTTAAAGATGCGTGGAAAGAAGAATGACTTTTGAAAATTCAAGCATACGCGATTCAGCAGTTAATGTTGGCTGGTTGTAACAAAACCTCAAGAAACGTGTCTAACCTCTATTCGTTCGAAGAAACAGCACGGCAGTAGAATATTAATTATTCCTAATAAAAGGCCTTACACATGTTACGTTAATTTTAGCAAAGAAAAGTAGTATATAAATGTTCCCCAAACTGTTAATAATGATGTAGTCTATTGTAGTTTTCCGACTGTCAGCAACAACTACCAAGTTAAATTACTATCTTTTGTAATATGATGTGAAAAATTTACTTTTGTGTTTCTTATTTTTACTTATTGTCTACCAGTTATTTCAAGGAACATTGTTTATTTATTTTTCCTTTTTTATAGAAGGTCCAGATTGTAAAAAAGAACGTCGGAAATAAAACTGATTACTTTTTTGCTTGTCTATTTAATATTATATAGAAAAACTACTAACTTATCCATATTCATGTGCATATTTTTTGTTTTTAACCGTTAAAACTATTTATATTTTATTAGTCTTTTGTCATTGCTTATTTTTGACGTACTGTAACACTTACATCAAATTCCCTTATAAAATCAAATACACTTATTTTATAACTTCTCTCGAACCTTTTTTGTTTTTTAGTGGCAGATATTTGAACTTTGTTATATTACCATGACAATTTATACGGATTACCACTTGCCTACTGGAACACTAGTGGCATTTAGATTACTTTTAAGTGACTCAGTAACACAAAGCATGTCCAGCATCTGAAGTTGGTAAACGTGTTACTTAGTGCGGCATGGAGTTGGAACATTGTGAACGTCGATGTAAACTTACCAACGAATTCATAAGTCAGATAGCTTGCGTCATTAAATCCAGTAATATAGTAAAAAGCGGCATTGGTAATACTGTTGATAAGAGTGGAATGATCAAAAATTAATAGTAGAAAAAAATGTCCCAAAGTACAGGTGGGAAGCTCATGTTTTTTGATTGTTGATCATGAAGGTGCAAAGACAGAGCTCACGGAGAAACCTGTAAATATGACGACTACGCGGAATTTTGAAGTCACTCGTCGGTAACTGGGTCCAGGCAACATCTATTCGTAAAACCCCCAACAGTATCTCGAATTCGATTTTCCTCAAAGTAAAGATAACTTCGAATGTAATCGTAAAGATGTTCTTGGAAAATGATCAGTCTATTAAGAATGTTAAATTGGAGTGGCTCAGAGACCATTTCACACTGATACTTATCAGTTGAATTAAAAAGTCAAGTTCTACCCCGTACACATGATGTATCTGTACTGTGTAGAAGCTGTTCTGTCTTAAAACCCAGATTAAGTCTACATTTTAGGACTCAACCTCAGCACTACTAATTTTGTAAATCCGATTAATATTAACGGTGGGTTGCACATGATAAAAACATAACACATTTTAGTGTTCTCAATATACAGAAAGATAACACTGATTTAAACAAAGCTTATAGTACATGGATTTATTAACTACAGCAAAGGAATATATAAAACATGAAAGGCTTTTTCAAATAAATCTTCACAGTTTACTGAACAAAACAGAGTAGAAGATTATTCACAGAAGAGCAGTAAACACACTAGTAGATCGATGGCGTTTCAAACTTGGAGGACTTAACAAAACAGAATTAGGTTTAATCACATCAACTGGTCGTTTTTGCTGAAAAAAATAAATATTGGGGTTTGCTGTTATCATTCAGAGAAAAACAAAATCTATGAAATTTAATTAGTTATTATTTGATGGGATACGTGATTTTGGAGTTCCAGGTGAAGTGTATCTTTACGATGCAGACTATCCAATATGAGTTATTGCAATGCCAAGACATCGTAAGGTATTTTCTTAAATTCATATTAAGTAACTATGTTATGAAGAAAGACTAATCGAACTATTTAGCAGGTTTTTGCTTTTAGATAATGATATACCTTTACTGACGCTGCCATTTGAGTTGAAATTTTAACAGTGAGCAGGTCATTGCTTATATTTGTGTCTGGAAATTTATTGCTAAAGCTATAAAAACTCGTTACTTGAATTTGATTAGGCATTGATTTGTCTCTGAAGGAACTAGTGTTAAGGTACTTGCATACGTAGTGGGCTGATTTATTTCAGATCGAAAAATTTGCAAAGGATAGCTAGGATCGAATAATGTAATCAGGTGAAAATGTCTAGTAGCCGAAAATATAATCACTGCGCTAGAGATATACCAGAAAATTTCCTGAGAACCATATTGTAAATCAGTAGCACTAACAGAAAGATAATTATAAGCAGCTATAAAACTGCGGTTTAATACTAATCTGATACCCGAACCGTACTGCATGGAAGAAAACATATTTGAGACGATAAGTCCGTTTTCAAGTCGCCGAATAGCTACACAAAATTACTTCTGCGGCTAAGGTACAAAATATTGATGAGTGTAAACACATAATGTGCTTTCATAGTTAATACACTGAGCAAAGCATGATGAAAATGTCTCGACAGTGTATTTTAGCGGAACATGTATGAAATAAGTTAGCTTTATCCAAGCTTCAGTTGTGAGACATTTCCAGAAGTAAACGTCTCATAAGTCTTATACAGGAAGGAAAAGCTAGTCTAATTAAATTAGAAGTTCTGAAGCGAATGTTGACTAGCTCGAGTAAAACCTGAAATAAATTGCTGTAAGCGATTATCATCTAAATGCATCTTTTCATGAAATATAACTAACCTTAATGGCGAAATTACGGGATCTTAGAGAATTCTGGTTAGATGCACCGTTATCATCAAATGGGTCGAATTTTTCCGGTTTAATTTGAGCCGTCATAACACTAAAGCAAGATAGACCGACCTTGCTCCGTAAATCTAGATGTGTTTGGTCGCGACGACTTTCACTTTTTGACGAACCGACATCGAAACCATCGTTAACATTTGAATGAATTTGGGTAGTTTCAGATTTACAACCAGGAACGAGGCCCCCAGCAAAACGACTCAATAGAGAACCACGCTATAAAATACGAATGAGATTTCGTTTGGAAAATAGTACTAAGGAAGCATATATAAGTAGTTACAAGAATCAAGACAGTGATATAATGTGGCTGAGTGTTGGCTACTCACGTGAACGTACAATTGATTTAGGACTGCGAATACGTAGAAATCAAAGCCAAAACCACTAGTCAGAGTGGTAGTTTTCTATGTAATGCTTATATACAGAATATGAACACAAAATAAATATGATAAAATGTGATAGGCGATTGGAGGAAATCAGCTTGTAGGTCACTTATTCTCCAACCAATTGAGACCTAACTGTCAAGCCAAACCTTTGGATTTAGTATCGGTCTCACAGCCATGTTGAGGCGCAAATGTGACCTGGTTAGTATGAAAAAGTGAATTACTCATCTAGCCAAAGACATAACACAAGTGTCTTCATCAATGTGAAGTCCTACAAATATGCTTGTTAATACTGTTAACCGACTTTTAAGAATAAAGCTTACTAAACAGCTTTGGTTTTTTTTTAATAAATAGCTGGATAAATCGTTATTAACTGATCTGTATCAGTGAACGAACTAATATGATACTAAGGGTTTCTGATACAATTTCTACATCAACTCTTATGATGTTATTGTATCCTTATTATTTCGATTTATTGGGATATATCTTATTGATGACCCATTCTTTATCTGATTTATAATACAGTTAAGCGAAGTGTTAATTAGTCAAGATATACTAGACAAGGAAGAATATAACAAATAAAGAATATAATAAAATGATAAATATTAGTAAACTTACTCTGATCATTTGAAGTCTTACATCACTACCAGTATTGTTAACATTAAATTTTACAGGAGCAATTGGTTTATCATTATTATGATTAGAAATGATAACATTGTCAACTTTACTATTATTATCTGTATCATTAGTAACACCTTCATTAATAGGTAGATTATGAGGTTTGGGTTGCAAGAAATAATTAGAGATCAATGGGCTTCTAAGCGTAGACGATGGTTTGATGGTCTTTCCTTCAGAGGGGCAGAAAAAATTGAAATATTAGTTTAAAATATTGGTTTTAGTAACCAAAAGCTCTATTGCATAATAATAATGTATTAGATTGTGAATTAACTAACGTTTGCCGGTGACTGTCAATCACTTGCAATGGCTCAGATGCAACCACTACATTTTTTCCTTAAATTTTTAGATTTACAATTATCTAATATTTTCTTTAATTTCATGAATTTTTACTTACCTCTTGAAATATATTTTCCTACACCTAATCCTTCCTGCCATCGTTAAAACCATTACTAATTCTACTACTCTGGTGTCTCTCTTAGTAGTTATGTAGTGTAGTGACCCCAAACGATACACATGTACCAGGTTTTACATTGTGTATGACTGACTGTCAATGAGAAATTCTACTACGAAAGATTAAAATAAATATGGGTACTTCGGCAATTAATTAAGCAATGAGACAGAGAAATAAACAGTAGCATATAAGCTGTAATACTATTGTGATGGATACATTGAGCTATGATGAATATAAATATACTGAAGGATATACAAAAACCGAAATTCAATAGCCTTTTAGTAAAGCAGAATAACAGACTAGTAAAAAGTCCGATTAATTGAAATAGCTATCCGTGGAAGAGACATCAGGCAATCATAAACAGCTTAAAACTTCGGACATAGGTCCATTAGCTCAAGTCGCCACCTTTCTCCCCAATATGCTGAGAGGGAACTAAAGAGATGAAGGGTAAGGAGTGTGAATAATAGTAGCATCAGTGATAACGAAAACAGAGAATACAGGTTGAAAAGAAATAGAATAATTATGAGCTATTCTGACTGATTTCGAATCTTGTCGCCAAATATATTAGAATAATTTAACATAATCAGTAGATTACAGCGCATATCTCAACCAGAAAGTTAGAAGCTCGAAAGACAGCCTTGTCCAACAGCAAAGATCTTCACTGATTGGTACTACTTTTATTTTGTCACTCCTAATTTCTTCCATCCTACTCAAACAATAGACATTGTTACACGTAATAACAGGCGTGACAGTTCAGTCAGTCAGTCAGTAACAACGTAGAACTTCGTACGTACGTACATCAGTTCGAGTTGCCACACCACATTAGCACAGAGATGCAGTTGTCGATTCAAATCCCGTAGTGGTAGAGGTAATAAGAGTATAAGCAGTAATCGGGAAGATTAGGGTTTGGAGATGTTATTTAAAGAGTATAAACCAGTGAAATAAATTTGGAAAGAGGAAAAAAGGGACATGAAGGATTCAGAAGATTAGAATTTGGGAGAACACAAAGAGTGGATGCACCTGCGCCATTGCAAACGATTTTGAGCCATGTCATTCAGGGTCTCTAACCATCGGTTGCTATCATCTCGCGTCCCCAACCAGGTAGTCTACACCTACCAACATGACTCAAACCACTTGTCAGTGACTTCATGGATTTGTGCCATGTTTTGGTTTGGCCAGGCGTGACAGTTACGTATTACAGATGTTTGATAGCTAATGTGACGACTTTATGACACAAGCACACATGACACGATCTTGAGAAACATTTAAAATTGTTCTTGTAACCTGATTTGTTAGGTTTATACCGATTTCTAAATTTGTAATTGAAGCCTTACATATGCGTACTTATATAACTGATTGAATATAGCCAACATCAGTGTACGATCAGACTGGAGCCAAACGAGATTACGAGGAAATTAATAAGCGTGTAAAAAAATGAACATGTATTTATGGCGTGAATATCTGGACAATAAATAACACATTTGTGTGAGTGATTCGGAATACTGTAATAGTTGAGTGCTAAACATATACACTTATATAAAAAGTCAAGATTATAAGCGAATAACTGACATGATCAATGTGTGTGAATAATGACTCAAGAAGATTAAATTAATTAGTCCGTCCAAAACCTAGAATAATTCATGAAAATGTGACATAGTACTAGACCGTACAGTGACCTCGTGAAGAAAGTTGTACATTATTGTTAAAAATATTTAATTTCGAAAAGAATACTAGAGTGGTGTGTGAGTGACATCAACAATAAGTAACGAGAAAAGTACTATTCTGGATAGAGTATAATCAAACATGAACGATGAGTGTTCAGTACAGGTATCACATTTATGTAAAAAATATATATGAATACTGTACGAGGGTGGACTATTTTTTTCATCGTTCAATATCATAAAAGTTTTCCAACCTAAAGTGAGTTCGTCCCATTTTTTCATGTCACTTCGCCCCATTATTGTGTACATATTCCCGCGACTGAAGTCATTTTAGTAGTTTGGCTTTGAGATAATTCTTTAGGCTTCGTAGACTAATCGCCCCAAATAACTGTTATTAAATAAATCGCACGGTGTATGAATTCAGAAGGCAACACGAAAGTGCCGACTTCGGTTTATCATTGAATAGCGCAGATCACCAAGCCACGAATATACCAAGCGAATTCGAGCAGAAAAGCTAATGCGCGCGAGCAAGCAAATATATAGGCGGATTCAGAGTCGAATCAATTCATAAGATTCAAACACATATAAATATGGAAAGTGAATGATTCATCAAGCCATCTTAAAGCAACTGACATCTAAGCTCGAGAGAGGGATATGTGCATAGGCTGCCGCATGTGATCAACCATACATGCTCATACCGACATGATAAGAATACCAAGATATACAAATTGTTACTGATCAAACAACGCTCTTCTAAATAAGTGAATTGAAAGGCTAAGCAAAATTAATCAGAAACAAACCTAATTGTAGGAGAGGTGCTATTATATGTCTATGAATGTCTTTAATTCTAGTATGCCTTTTACTAAGACCGATTGTCTTTGGTATATTCTGAAGCGTCTATCACAGCAATGGCTCTATGAGACTTTAATTATTTAAAGTCATACATTTTCGTAGCTATATTGTTATCACATTACACATTTCCGATGTATTTACCAAGTGCTCGTATATCGAACAACTTGCTGCGTAATAAGTAAATTGGTGGTCTAACGACACCCGAATGCAGTTGAGAGAACTTCCTGCACGCTGATGATAGCACGGTCGCAACCAATCCAACGTTGGTAAGGGTCAGCAACGCTATCATAGACACAAGTTTGGATTTATACTCCCGCTAGTAGTTCTCAATATGCAACAATGTTCACTTATCTCATTTATACGAGAATTTCAACAGATTTCCACCATATATCTATAGTCACTTGATGTTTAGTCGATAAGCCTTACTATCATGTTCATACATTCATCAAAATTTTGACTCAGCATTCTTGGCCTATAGAAGTCGGATGTTGGACTAGGATAATAGATTTGATAAAGAAAAATAATACCAACGCTGAATATTCCTAACAAGCACTCAATAAAGAACTTACCACGATTGACTGGTAACTTATTACGTACAACTATTTGAGTTTTCAACTTCGTTTGAGATTTTAGTAAAGCCTTTTTTCCTAAAGATAAAACCTATTAAAAAGATAATATATAGAAGTATATCTTAACAACTGCACAGCTGGAAAATTAAGTTTACAGCAAATAATAGATTGAAATGGTCTAAAATCTGACTAATCTACAGCTGTAAACTTATACAAATAGAAAACTTAGTAAATAAAGGAAAAAGATAACTTTATTGCATACATCTGAAATGAATAGTACATATCATCACCAGTTTGATTATGGGATCAGAATACATATCGAATATTGCAAAAGGATTTAAAAAAACATTCGGTTTTCTATATTAATAATGAATAGTACAATTGTAACTTCTTTGACTGTGAAGCTATGCGATATGGGGTCGAATCCATTAGAGAACATTAGTTCCCCCAAGATTACTAGCACACCTTACTGACCAAGTGCCAAATAGAATGAAAAATAGAAGTAGGGTTTCGAATTGACTGCTTTCAAACGCCATTTTACATTTCACTATAGTGCACGCGATGTCGAGTGACTTAGACTAGTGGCTAAATTTCAACTTGGCTGATAGAATTCAAACATCACTAAGACGGACTTGATATAAATGACATTGGACACTTACTCAGTGATCAATAAATTGTAAATAAATACTTATATTAGCAGTGAGAATGAACTTACACCATTTGATAAATCATCAGTTACTATTTTCGAATTTTCCATTTCTTCATCAGATTCAAATACTGAATCATTATGATCTTTATCATTTGTTTGTTTATTAGATGATGAATGTATTGTGTCAGAGTCTAAATAATCATTTTCAATGGATTGATTATTTTCATCATTCGAGGATTTCATTGGACCACGACGTAACCAATTGTCTATAGGACCAAAAGGTATACCATGATTTTCATCTTCACTTGAATTATCATCATCACCACCACTATTATCCATGTTTATTTGATCATTAAATGGATCATCATTATCTAAAAATAAAGTTACTGATTAATACGTTTTTCAAATATCTAGTTTGGGAATTTACGCATCCGAGAAATTCGAATGTACATTAGAAAGAACTAGTAGAGTGAAAAGCAATGCGCCATCCCTTATCATATTTCTACAGTAATGAGAAATCAGTGTAGAAAATGCATGACATAACATTTCAATTGACTTTGAATTCAATGAGAAGTTATTTTTCTTTAAAGGCAACGAAATAGTCTACATACATTACAGAGATGTAAAACAAACCAAACAAATTAGTCGATGTAAAGCTAACGGTTGACGTAATTCTCTAGGTCGGATTCTGTGAATGAAAGTATGCTACATTTAAGAAGTCAAAACATAGAACTTAAATGAGAAATTATTCATATGGCTTCACCCAGCTAGCGAATCGTGCATCTAGGAAATTGGTAAAAAAGTATCAGGTGTAGATATAGCTAAGGATTGTTCATAGTTAAAACAACTGCCTTTAAGTCTGTAGGACATACTTAAGTATCTTTGAATGGAGAGATATTGAACATGTAACTAGTTATCTAAATAGAAGTTCCTTGAATACATGCAACCTAGTTTGTTTAGTTTTAAAACTGTGAAATCTTGTCTTCAATTTTATCCATACTCATAAACAGAACATAAGCATTCATAAAAAATACTTATATAATAAGGTTACCTAAACCGCGCCAACGAAAACGTCTCTGACGAACTCGTCCATTTTCAGCATGTAAATCACCGTCTTCAAAATAAAGTTCCTGTCAAAATATTCAAAAAAAAACATCTCAACGATAGAAATCACTAAAAAAATGACTAATATCGCTCTAATAAGAATATTCTCGGAGAAAATATGGGCATTTCGAGTCGCAGTAAATACGCTGAGACATACTGATATAAAACTATATCTGGTTACTGGATAACAATTTGAACAAAATGTGGTAAGCAAAACATTACCGGTATATAAGTATGGAAACACAGTTTTTGGTTTCTTATAACTAAACGATTGTTTAAGTACATAAATCTTATAAAGGTTGGAGAAATTCGTTAACTAAGTCCTCTAAAAACTCAATATCATTGTGAAATATACTACAAAGGAGCGCTAAATGACGTAACTACCACACACACTTGTACCTTGGTATAAACTATTTTTATAATGTGACTTAACTCTAAGACGAAATAAGCTTACGGGGCTTGAATAGGTGAACAATTGGCCAAATTAAATTGTCAGGTAGATCATCTGATTTTCTAGATAATAAAGGTGACCAAAACGCACCGAAACACTATTCAGAGGTGACTAATTACAAAATATTTTTGAGGGACGTTATTTCAACTCATCCATCATTAGTGTATCCCTTTAAATGAAGATAGTCAGCACTATTTCTACGCGTTAGCGAAAAAAAAGCCTGACTGTATTCATCGACGTGACATTTTACTGTCTGATGTTTTCAATTATAATATGCAAACGAGTCTAATCTTTAGTTCATAGGTGAATTTATATGTAGAAGAATATATGTTAGTACGCATATCAGATTTACATATAATAATAAGCATTACTATAGGACTGCGTTCTCTGAGGTCGGTGCTTTTAAGTTCGTCTCGATGATGTTATCAAGAAAGATAATGAAAGTTTCAAAACAAAACCATCTAGATGAAAGAATGCAATATCACCATAATTATCCTTGTGAACTATATAGAGCATTTATTTATCAATGTATTAGTTAAATTGAATTGTGCACGAATCTTTAAAAAAAAATACACGATGAACAGACTTTGATAAAGGATTATGAACAGTTTCAATAGATTGACAATCATGTAGGTTCAAATTTAAAGAAGTATTGGTTTCCTCAATACAATATGGCAACTATTGAGCAGGAAATCCAATTTATTATAAAAAATTGTTATGATGACTATGTGATCTTTTGGTGATGGATTAGTGGAAGGCAAACTGGAGATTCGAAACAGGGTAAGTACTATGAAAATATTAGCGCAAGGAGTGGGTTTGCGAAGATTGTTGAAATTCATAGTTTACTTAACGGACTGTTCTAGTACAAAATACTAGACAGTTGTTTTGTCCCAGGATAAGGCTCCTCAGTAGTTCGCATCTACGACTCTAGGGGTAAGATCCAGGACCTTAGGTCTAGTGGCGAGCTGTTAACTTTCAGATATCTGTGGTGGCACTCAATGATTTAGATATCTAACTTCAATCAGTTCATGATATTGCGTAACCGTCTTTCAATGGCAATAATGGACATGGTTGTAAAACGAAAAACAACCTCTACTAACTGACTGAATAATGATAAAAGTTGTCAGAATAACAATCGGATAAGTTGGAGAAAAAAAATAAAAATCTACGTAAATATACCTTTAGATAACGTATTTCACGTAGATCTTGATCAGTTTGAAGGCGGTGGTGTACACGTTCAATTTGACGTCTTAAACGACCAGCTGATGGAATATCTGAATCATCTTCGTCAATTAAGTCAGCGAATTCTTCATTAGCATCATCATTGGGATCTAATTCATCTTCATCGTCCATGAAATATGCTCGTTCATTTTCATCACCAGACAATTCGGCTTCTTCATCCACAAAGTCGTTTATACGAAATCTAAAAATATATAATAATATTTATCTATAATATAGGTCTTAAAAACAGAATAAAAGCTTTAAACATTAAAATAACACAAACTTTCAATTACAAATACATTCCTCTTTGAATTCAGTCTTTTATCTTGTTTACTTATTTATTTATCTTCATTTAATGCATGCTGTGACATTTTTGATTCATTTCATATATAAAATGATATGTTTTCTTAATATACACAGACCGAAGACAATATATAGTTGAATGAAATTTCTTCTCAAATCACTTACGTATACACACAATCTGTTATCTTAACACTTTTCGTTTCATACCACATATCTCGTACACATTAATGTAAATATCTACTTTAAACATTGTTCACGTTGATTGGATGACTTATTTAGTATACAGTAAACCAGAGAACCATGTACCTATTTATATTCGATAATTTTGTTGTTTGATTATATTTTCCTTGAAAAAGCTTGGGCCAGATTGCCAGGCGAAATGTTGGATTTAATTCAAATTCTTTCGCTGAGATTTTACAAATACATTCTTCCTGTTTAATGACTCACATTAACTCGGCGCCCAAATATTGTGAAACTATTCGTTCAAATTTAGATGAAAGTTCTTATACAAAATTTAAGCAATTTGTTTTATTGAAACTATGAAATTATGATATCAAGCGAAATTTAAACAAATTATTAAGCGTCAAAATGGTAAATCAAAATAAAGATGATTTTCTTTCAATTAATGTAGGATTCACAAGTTCAGTTGTTTACATTTAATAAACAAAATATTCATTTACAAAAACCGATTAGTTATTTCGTTTATTAGTTAATGAAATAGGAACATAATAAGTGATGAACTTCAGTTTTCAAGAAAACGGTATCATTGAGAGAAAAAGATATTTGCATAGGTTATAAAATGCTCAAAAGGTACCTAGGCATTATTTGTTTATTGGTTTGATTGTTGTATGATTTAAAGTCATAAAAATGACTCAGGTCAAACCCCCTAATTTTCTTTGCTACTAGAATCTTACTCGAGTCAACTAAAAAGTTTACTTAAATTCTTCGAATTGTGTATTGTTGAGACAAACATTCTTTTTGAGATTTGGCGGTCAGTTATAGCAGTTTAAGTAAGTAAACATTGAAACAAAGTAGATAACACCAACACACTACAAATACTCATACACAAGGGTATGATGATAACCAATTATGTAAGAAATCTAAAAAAAATAACACATGACATGTTAAGTATTTGTGCAGGTAACTCAAAGGTGGAATTCTATCGGTATGAAAAAAACTGTTGGCAAGACAGAAGAAAAGCATTTCACTTACTTTTTCTTTTTTTTAGTTTCATTCGACTGTACAGTTAGACGTTGAACTTCCTCTTCATCATCAAGATAATTGTCTTTTTCTTCCTCTTCATCTCTTTCCGAGGACTCGTCATCATCACTGCCATTATCTTCGTGAGTTATATCATCAGGATCAATATTTTCTTCATCATCTCCTGCTTCAATAGTATGATCATCTGATTCATCAACACTTGAGCTCTTATCCTCTAATTCCAAATTATCATCTGTATGGAGTACTTCTGGCAAATTGTCACCAGTAAAATTAGATTCTGCAAAAGATATACATAAGATTTATTAGGAAACATGCAAAAACAAACCTGATGTGGACTTAAAAGGATTATTCCGTATGAGAGAAGCTGGTTCAATACAGCTATTATCCTTCTTTTCTTCATTCCCTTCTTCTTCATCATCTTCATCAAAAACTAAAATTCGTCGACGAGATGAATTCTATGTATGGAGAATGAAACAGTGGTAGAGAGATTCAAATTTAAATAAAACTAAACGAACAGATTACGAGCATGAAGAGAATTAATACAAGCAAAATGAAAATTTAGACTAAAGAAGAACGTTAATAAAGATAAATCATCTGATATATTAAGGTTTACAGGTCCAAGGGTCATCTTAAAAAATGTCAAGGTATTCATTGTGTTCATAACACTAAAGAATGCAGGATGTTTACAGACATCGATTTGACTAAGAGGTTGAAAACATAAGTAAGCGCCCTTAATTACATCCACATGGCATATATGGGTAAGAATGAAATAAGCATCACTAACCAATCCTATTGGTTATCATAAATTCTAGAGATGAATCTCTATGAATAATAACAGTCAATCTATTTAAGGACAGTAATTTTATAGAACAGGTTGGGAAAAATCACTCACTTGAGTCGTAAACACAGAAATAGGGTGCTCAGAATCCTGAAAGTCTGAAAGAGAATATAAACAATCATGAATTCTGTAATTCATTGTGATAATGAGCAAGTATTATTACTATTTAAGTTCTGAGTCACCTTTTTATGCTACATTAAGGTGAACGCCACTAAGCGTGAATAAATCGGGATTCTCAAAAAGTTCATCTGTGACGAGAATAAGTCAATGCGAAACTCTTTGACTATGAAATTGTCACATATGAAATACTAGTTACTTTAACACTGTAAATGGGTCGAAGTAACATATGTCGAATTAAACGAAAATTAAATGGATTAAAAACTATTACTAATAGTTTTGTAGTTAGCCGATATAACATCAGCCCACTAATCTTATGATTGCTCTTCCTTTTTTACCCATACCCTTATAGCAATTCTTCAAAATGACTAGTTGTCGCTAATTTAAGTAAATCAACATAACTCTTCTGTCTCTTGTTCTTACTATCAGTTCTATTAACTTTATAATCACTACAGAAATACCCGACTTACAACCATTTTAATCACGAAAGTATTCACGTTTACTCTTAGTTTTCAAGGTTTTTCGAATCATCATTATTGTTACAACTGTAATGTCAATGAAACTGATTCGCAAATACATTATGTAGATGGACATTACAAAGAAAAATCTTGCTTACTTTATTGTCATATAAATGGAACTTCTGCAGGATCATAATGGATATTAATGAGTCATTATGTGCACATTTCCATCGTTTACATAATCAATTGGTTTTATTTAGGAAACCGCCGAAAACTAGTAGGCACTGGATAGCTGTTTCGTTTAAGTATGGGCCTCCTCTCAGTAGTGCATCTACGACACCATTGGAGAGGATCATACCCAGGACCTAAGGTCTCGAGATTACTGAGCCGCGGTTCGATGATGTGATATACATGTTCAATTTCAATGAACTTGAGCTATTACACGAACGACTTCCATTACATGTGGTGAGTAATTGACTTGCATCCGACATGGTTGAATTTCATGAATCAAAACTTTTGACTAGAACTTTTGGGATAACATCTCAAAGTTAGTCACTTGTGCGCAAATGAATAATTCAAATATAAAGGGTTTGTGGAGATTGTTGGCTTGTCATGGTTTATAAAAATTGATCTCGAAACCGTAAAACTATATATTATTTCTTAAAAAAGTTATCGATATGTGAAAGCTATAGAGCATATAGAATGGAATTCACTTTATTCTAAGAAGTTTGTTAGCCTGTTTAACAAACCAGTTAGTACAAGTTATACCAAATCAACTGAATGTAAAAATTACCTGGATCATCATGATTATTTACAGCTGACTTTACACTTTCATTGACAAAGCCTTGTGATTGGTTACATATAGACTCGCCAAATGGATTACGACAGTTTTCATGAGAATCTGTTCAGGAAGATTTATAAATAGATGATGAAAATTAGATAAAAGTAGTTTTATTGCTGCTGCAGGACATTTAAACTACAATTCAGCATACTTTAATTAAAAACAAATAGCTAGATTTATGATGAAGTATTTTTACGATTGTCTGAATTGTAATGTATGATATCCTATTGTTTTAGTGATCCTGAAAGGCGATTTGCCCATCCAACTGCTTCCATATTTTAGTCCATTTTTCTAGTTATTAGAAATTAATGAACTAAAAAAAACACAAAAGAAATTGACAAGAAGGATCATAGACAAAAATATCTAGTGAAACGAAAAGATAAAATCTATTTTTGACAGGATAAATGACGGTATTTTATAGTAACATGATTATTCTGTGACTAAATGTTACTTTATACTAATTCCCACTAAAATGAAATACTTAAACTATTTGAAAATTACAACTGAAAAGGTAAATAACACTGCAAATATATGGAAGAAAACTTATCAAATTATCATATGATGAAGTAAAACATTATCATCATCGTTTTAGTTCAAAAGTGGAGATGAAATACCTGAATTATCACTATTGATAATTGAGTTTTTCACTTCATTTGTTGATTCTTGTGACGGGACACATATTGATCCGCTGAATAGATTACCATGCTTCTCATGTTGAATCTGGGAATCTATCGACAGAAATACACAGACAAGAAAAGTAAACCCAAAATTAAATACTTTCAAGAATCAGAAAAGCAGTAAGAAGAGTTAGTGAGGGAGAATACAACAAGGAGGTTTTCCATTAACATATTAAAACCCTTATCTCGCATTTACTGTTTTTAAAAAAGGAATCCATTTAAGTATGTCGAAAGACGATTAGACGCAAAGAACTGAACAATCACAGATAAATACACCATTAAAAGAGGTGGATCAGTGGTTAGGGTGTTCAACCACCAAGTACGTAGTACGAAACCTACTTCATCTATTACGTTTTGGCTAACCGGGCAGTAGTATCACTTATAGTGTGACTTAAAGCCAAGTGCATGATTCTGTACCTGGTAAATAAATATCAGTGAACAGTACCAGCTTCCGAAACTTTAATAAACCTATAAATGATAGTATCGAAAAAACGAAACGTAATTCAAAAATCGTATAATAAAGAACTAGAGGTGTGATGGATGCGAACCAATTATTATGATCGTTACAACCAACAGGAAAATGAAACGTTATATCAATAAAATCTCTAACAGGTTCCGTTTCTTTTTGTCATTAAATCTATGGAAGAATGAATACTTAAGTGGATTAGTTTAGTGATGAGTAATGCATATATCTAAGGAAAATATACACAAATTACCCAGATCATTATCATCAGCCAAATCCATGAAAGCTTGCGACTGAGTACCTATTGATCCTCCAAACAAAATACGATGATTATCGTGATTAGTTAGGGAATCTATGAAAAAAAAGAATGTAGTTGAAATAACGATATAATTCATCTGAATCTTCAAGAGACGTGGGCATCTCATTGCCTTAAAGTGACATGGGAAAACAATGTTATCAACAACAAAAATACTCAATTGGTTTGGGATACTGTTTCAAACAGACCTAAAATGATCAGAAATGGTAATAAATTTAAGGAAGTGAATATTAGGTGATTTATGAAATAGTGTTAACTACAAAAAGACTATATCAAACTGAAATGTCGAAACAAATTTACGGCATTCAACTCGAATAGTGAAAAGTCGCCAAGGTCAGTATTTGGAAGAGTTATTATTGGATATAAGCTTTTGATTAGTAAGTATTAGCTACTTTTCTGTGTTTATTCAGAATATGTAAAACATTCGTATATCTCTATTAAATATTTAACTAATATATCCACCCAGTCAAAAATATTCAGATACCTGTTGCATGACTACCTGTGATTGATTTTGTAGTCTCATCGATAAGTTCTTGTGATTGGTTGTTAATTGATCCTCCAAAAAGATTACAACGATCGTTATGGAGAACCTGAGAATCTATGTATAGAAACAAAACGAGTAGATTTAGCGGACAAAACAAGAAAAAGATGAAATAAAACATACTCATACAAAAACTGTGATATTATAGAGTGCATTAGAAGGTATAAGCCAACGTACATTATACAGTGAAATGTATGAAAACAAGTAAACAAATAAAAAATTGATCTAATTTTACAAGCTTCAATTATTCACTGAAACTAATATGTATGTATTGATAATTTCATAGGATAAATGGTATCATGATTGTTAAAAAAAGCATAGGAATAAACAAAGAAATAGTCATTAAAGCAATCAAGTATCAATAAACTTCAGTTGTCAAGAAAATAATGTATAACTAGAAAAAAAAACAATGAGCTAGAATGAAATCAGAAATAAATTAAAGTTACTGATACAAATTAAAAACAGATAAGTTAAATGAAGTTTAACAGAATATACAGCTACCATTTATCTTAATAATCCTACTAATGATTGAGACAGTGAATTCAAAGGCAGACAAAATATCGGTAAATGTTATATGAAAATGTAATAATTAAGAGAAATGGTGGTTAATTCATAGAATAATATGTTTCCCTGAATGAGTTAAATTGTAATCAAACCAAAACAGAAACTTTTTTTCTATATACTGGAATTTCTGTAAAGTGAACAAAGAGTGATGTTGACTCTGTTTTTGTTTGGTTAGTTTTCATTGTACTAAGAAGATCAATTGTTGAGTGATATGATTTAAATCAGAGACCGCTATAATATAAGTTGGAACTGGTTTTCGGAATTGGTATCTATTATATTCTTGTTGTATAGCTACTGAGTAACTAGAATACTATGTATATGTATTTCTTGAATCAGAATCTCTCGGTTAACCTATAAACTACTGTTATACGACTTACTATTCCTAATTTTTTGCCAGCCCCTACTACTCAAAAACCACTTTTGATTAGTTTATATATCATTGTTATTTTTCATTTTATAATGTAGTGTGGTCTTGTACGTCTGTTTGAAAAATAGGGATCGTAGAGGCTGGGTGCCACATTTGAACTTAAAGGCAGGATATAGAGAGAAGTTTGTGAATGGTAAACTGATAAGAACTTAGCTGTCAATTCAGGCGTGTAATTGGTCGTGTCAGAGGCAATAAGCTATATAGTAAATAACAGATCAAATGAGGAGCAGGATTCTGATTGGTAGCTTATCACGTTGTTTCATCAGATGGTTTCAAGGCATAAAAATGTCACTGCTGAGCAACATTCAGTTCGAATGAATTGGACTCGAAACACAGCGAGTTGATATCCCGTTTCCCACTAAACAGTTATCAAAACTTTCGTGGTTTCTCATCAGCTGCTTACAACCAAATGTGTATTTGAATTTTATATTGAGGTAAGATATAATGTGGAACAATTGACATAAATGAATGTAAAGAATTGGAATGACAAAGGTTATCAATAACAACTATATGTATGTGTGCAAGAACAGGTCAGAGGTTATTTGGTGTTATAAATAAAATAATATATTTGTAATATCCAAATGAGAAAAAAATCTACTACAACATGAAAGATGTTTTATTCCATATGTTTATAACACAGTTGTTGATCCAGAAGCTGTTTTGGTCAGGAGTATGGTGTTAAGAACAAATAATCATCTAAGAAGCTAAGCTATCAATCTTGAAAAGATGAATAATATTAGTGGCTCAGAATAAGGATGTGTTCTTTGGACTGAAAGGTTTAGTTGTGAAGCCTTCATTATCTTTCTCGACAATCTAATCAAGTTCATACTTCAGAAAGAAGTCGAAGTCAACCAATCCACCTAACACAAGTATTTAAAAATTCAAATGATCCATTTAATAGTCTTTCAGTGATTTATTTCAAACACCTTTCTATATTTTAACAAAGTACAGGATTGATTATCCCAAGAATTCAAAACTACATGTCGCATAGCAATGGTCAAAATGAACGATATTTAACTAGTCAACTCAGTGAACTCCACTACTCAGTCAGTGTGATACAGTTTTTCTCATATTATCAATAACAAAAGCACTACTACTAGTAAATGTGCATGAATACATGAAATGAGCGGTGCATGAAAATGGTATCTTTACATATAAGGAATATTAAAGAACCAAATAAGATAAACACCTATATCATCATTCTCATCAAAGGATTTAGTTGTGACCGGATCCATAACTACTTGAGATTTGTCACACATCGATCCACCGAAGAGATTGTGACGATTTTCATGGTGAACCTGAGAATCTGCAAAAGAACATGGAAAGAAAAGAATATGAAGACACATAGTGATGTACCAATACAATATTTTTTTTTAAAATTAACTAGACATGCATACAACTGAGCGACATTTCCATTCGTTGGCTTTTTAATGTCAGTCAGTTGCAACGTAGGACCAGGCACATATACGCATCCCGACCGTTGTTGCTACCTTGACGTGGTGGTCGGGCTTGCCTATCGTGATGAAGCAACCGAGCTATACTGGCTGGAACAACCGTTCCTCAAGGTCCTACCATGTCAGACAGGTCGGTTGAAGAGCGGTAAGACTAAAAGCAACAAACCCAAGGTCCGAAGGCGAAGTCGTACTGCTGACTGTACAGAGGTGTGACAGCAGTAAGGTGTTTCCTTCAGACAACCAGCATGACAGCGATGCTGCCTTCCCACAAGGAGGAGTGGGGTTAGAAAAGGTCGACCCTAAAAATGCACACCTCGCCTTATCGGCGGCCTGCTTGAGCATCTGGGCTACCTTTTCCTGCCATCTAGATATTTCAACAAGTTATCTATCTTTGTTTGTTTTAATATATCATTATGTCTATTAATCGCACAACCTATACTGCTGCGTTTCTGAAAAATGTACAACCTTTCGTTATTAAAGTTACAAAAAGCTCAAAAAGAGAGAATATGGTTGCTGGCAATGTACAACGAAAGGAATGTACATCATTCCCATGTTCATTTACTGGACTGATAACATCTAGCTGGCGACCACTCAGTATTTATCGCGAGGACCGACCAAGAAGAAAGAAACGGAAACTTGTTGAAATACTTTGTGCTGAGAATTCTATATTGTACCAATAATATAATATTGAATAAAGCTATTAATAATAATAATAATAATCCCACGGATATCCGTCTCCGGCGGTAAGGTCTCAATAAGTACGGAGCTAACACAAAAATTACCCATAACAAGGTCGTGTGTGACCGACCTCAAGCAGTTGTCCCTTGGGCACTGCGGTCACGCTCTCAGGTCACTAAGACCACCTTTAATCCAATTTCCTTTTCAGGTACCTCCAGAACAACCCTTCCACGGTGTGGGCAACCGGGAAGTGATAACCGCCCTCACACTTCTAACAGCACTCAAGACCACTGTATTCATAATCAACCTCCTTCTTCAATTCCTATTATTCCTCCTACATCGACTTTCAACTCTAAATTTCCACTCTCAGCTTCCACCTCAAGTGTCACCATAGCCAACGATTCTAGTGCGCAAAATACTGTCCCAGGTCTACTGAAACCTCGCTCTAAACAACACATTGGAGCCTTCAACGTACGAACCCTATGTCAAATCGGTCAGCAGGCTTCCTTGGCTAAAACCCTAGAGTCTCTTACCATTGACGTGTGTTGTGTCTCCGAAACACGCATACAGGACTCCAGTGTGGTCATTCACTTGACCTCACCTCGGCAAAACGGAGAGCCAACGAGATACACCCTTCGTGTATCTGGTGACCCGATGGCAAGTTCTCGTGGACTGGCAGGTGTAGGCATAGCACTAAGCATGAGGGCCGAACAAGCACTGCTAGAGTGAATCCCCGTCAACAGTCGTCTATGTGCTGTTCGGCTGAACGGCTACGTAAGAACTCGGAAGGATAGGGACACACGTCGTTGCCGTTTTGTCGTTTCTGCCTACGCTCCCACTGACTGCAGCTCAGATGAAGTGAAAGATGAATTTTACAGAAAGCTGTCCGAACTTCTTCAGAAAGCTAAACGCTCAGACATAGTACTCGTAGCAGGTGATTTTAATGCTCAGATAGGCAGTTTAAACCAAACAGAAAGGCATTTAGGTGGGTATTTTAGTATTCCGACACAGCGAACAGATAATGGTGATCGTCTGCTGCAGCTATGCTCAGACAATCGTTTATTTTTAGCAAACACAAATTTTAAGCATAAGGAGAGACATCGTCTAACATGGCGACCCCCTACACCAAACCAACGATGGACTCAAATAGACCATATTGCCATCAGTCATCGTTGGAGAGGGTCGGTAGAAGATTGTCGCCCCCCTGAATGCCCTGGTACGGCCGAGAGTGGGGAGAGTCCGCTCTCCCTCTCGAAATACTCTCACACGGCCACGCGTATACAGCCTCTGCCAGGGAAGTCCTACTCATTGCCTTCTCGTGGCGGGGGTGTTGTCTACGAAAATGAGAGGACGAAAAGCGAATGTCCGGCGCTTTAACCGGATTCCAAATCAATGGTGCACATGGGCTCCAGTATCCTGCGGGAACGAATGGCGTATGAACCAATCGTTGGTCACCGGCTACCATGGGACTGCATCTCCTTACGATGCTCCACTGCCTTGTGGGTTAGACCTTTAGGTCAAAGGCTCGGGGAGTGGCCCCCTAAGATAACCACCTGCTTCGGTTTGGGCACCCGGGCAGTATCACAGCCCACACACAAATTGATGAACTCTTTATGCCTACGGAAATTACCTTTCTTGCTTTGAAAAACAAACAATTGATTCAGATTATTATCATTACAATTATTGTCATTATTAATACTGTTATTATTATTACTAGTATTATTGTCATTATTGTTATTATTATCATTATTATTATTATTTTCCACATTATTCACCCTCTTTTATACTTATACAGCGGCTCGTCTTTGGCGGAAATCCGACTGTATCTATACGTTCTCGAGTCACTGTCCGGTTGAAAATTGTATGTTACCACCGAATACGAGGACTGAAGCAGATTTTCTGAAACCACGTGCACCATTCAAACTGGCTGCCTTCAACGTTCGCACATTTATGCAGGTCGGACAACAGATAGGGCTGGCTATGTCTTTGGAAAGTCTTAATATCGACGTGTGTTGTCTATCCGAGACCCGTATTCAAGACTCTGGCGAAGTACTACAAATTCGATCTCCATCTGTCGCTTCGAAAAGCTTGTTTTACGTGCGCTTATCCGGGGACCCTGTGGCATCTTCGTCTGGTCTTGCTGGCGTTGGTGTCGCACTAAGCGCTAGAGCTGAGGCAGCACTAGTCGATTGGATCCCCATTAACAGTCGGTTATGTGCTGTTAGATTAGAAAGTTCCATCAAAGTGAGAAGAAATCGGCGTGAGAAACGATGTCTTTTCGTCATCTCCGCCTATGCCCCGACAGATTGCAGCCCGGATGCAATCAAGGATGAGTTTTACCACCAGTTATCAGTTCTTCTCCAGAAAGTGCGTTCGACAGATATTGTAGTACTAGCCGGAGACTTGAATGCTCAGGTCGGGCGTCTAGGCACAGAAGAGAGTCGTTTAGGTGGCCGATGGGGACTCGTTGGTCGCAGGTCAGATAACGGGGACCGTCTACTGCAACTTTGCACAGACCACAACCTGTTTCTGGCTAGCACTAACTTTCGGCACAGTCATCGCCGATGTGCCACCTGGCGTCCTCCCTCTGCATCTCAAGCCTGGACTCAGATTGATCACATCGCGATCAGCTACCGCTGGCGTGGTTGTGTAAAGACTGCCGCTCCTTTTGGAGTACCTATCTGGACTCTGACCATGCCTTGGTCTGCGCCAATCTTGCCTTACTTTTCAGTGGACAACGAAGTGAACGCCATCAACGGATTGATGTTAGCAAGCTGGTTGCAACTTCTGTTGCAAGTAAGTATCGAACCGAGCTAGCCTCTAGGCTAGCTACCACTCCACCGAAAAGTATAGATGAGCATTGGTTGCAATTGCATGACGCCATGAAAATGGCGGGAACAGTCAGTTGTGGGTTTGCGAAACGTCCCGCTTTAAGCACTGGGTTTCTTCTGGTTCCTTACAACTCATTGAAGCCCGTCGGTCTACTCCGGGTGACCGTGAGTTTGACCATAAACGAAGGATGTTACGTAAGGAAATTGGGCAAAGCTTGCGTAAGGACCGAGAAGCCTGGTGGTCGATGCGTGCTAATGAGCTGGAAGCAGCAGCTGCATCTGGTAACTACCGGAAGCTCTTCCAGCTCATCCGAGCCACTGGCAGCAAGAAGTCTGGTGTGAGTGAAACAATCTGCGAGGATGATGGGATGCCAATCACTAACATCCATCGACGTCTTGGACGATGGGCAGAATTTTTCGAAGGGCAGTTCAACTGGCCTGCTGCTCCGGCAACATCGGTCAGACTGTCCTGCCCTCCATGGCCGGTGACGACTGATCCACCAAATGAGGAGGAAGTCCGCAAGGAACTCCAACTCTTGAAGCGTTACAAATCACCTGGCCCAGATGACTTACCTCCGGCTCTTTTTAAAGATGGTGGTGACTTTTTGACTAAGGAATTGACGACGTTGTTTACAAAGGTTTGGGAACTAGAGTGTGTACCAACGTCATGGAATGAGTCGATAGTTGTCCCTATCTTTAAAAAGGGTTCACGTCGTTCTTGTAACAACTATCGGGGGATAAGTTTACTTCCGATTGCGTCCAAGCTATTGGCTTCCGTCATTCTTCGTAGGTTGTTCAAAACCCGAGAAAGATTGACTCGCGAGGAGCAGGCTGGGTTTCGTTCTGGTCGAGGATGTATTGATCATATCTTCACCCTCCGCCAAATGTTAGAACACCGCCATACTTTTCAAAGGCCAACAATCGTAGTGTTTCTTGACATCAGGGCTGCCTTCGATTCGTTGGACAGGACTGTTCTCTGGGATTGTCTATTGAAGAAGGGTGTGCCTGAGAAGTTTATTAACATCCTGAAAGCCCTGTATAAAAACACCTCAGGCAGAGTGAGGGCATACAACCACCTCTCTCCATTGTTCCATTCGAGCAGTGGGGTTAGGCAGGGTTGCCCAATCTCACCATTCCTCTTCAACTTTGCCATCGATGACATTCTGGAAACAGCTCTGATGAATGTAAGTAATGGTGGTGTGGATCTGTTGCCTGGAGAAAGACTTCTCGACCTTGAGTATGCGGACGATATTGTCTTACTGTGCGATAATGCCCAAGGCATGCAATCCGCACTTAATCAGTTGGCAATCAGTGTCCGTAGGTATGGTATGTGCTTTGCACCTTCGAAGTGCAAAGTACTTCTACAAGACTGGCAGGATTCTAATCCTGTACTCACCCTGGACGGTGAGCAGATAGACGTAGTTGAGAAGTTCGTGTATCTGGGTAGCTGCATAAGTGCTGGTGGGGGTGTGAGTGATGAGATCAATGCACGAATAGTGAAAGCCAGAGCGGCTTATGCCAATCTGGGCCACCTTTGGCGCCTTCGTGATGTTAGTCTGGCTGTAAAAGGTCGGATCTACAACGCGTCGGTGAGAGCAGTTTTGCTCTATGCTTGTGAAACCTGGCCTCTCCGAGTTGAGGACGTTAGACGACTCTCTGTGTTCGATCATCGCTGTCTCCGAAGGATTGCTGACATTCAGTGGCAACACCATGTCAGTAATGCAGAGGTTCGGCATCGTGTGTTCGGGCACAGAGATGATAACTCAATTGGTGTCACCATCTTGAAACACCGACTTCGGTGGCTTGGACATGTTCTCCGAATGTCGTCCCAGAGAATTCCACGTCGTGCATTATTTGCCGACTCTGGGACTGGTTGGAAGAGGCGGAGAGGTGGTCAGTGCATGACATGGTGTCGTGGCATGAAAGAAAGCTGCAAAGGACTGGCTTGTGTTGGTCCTTCACGACTCCCTGGTTGGGGTCCGAGAGATGGTGCTACACAGTGGCTAGAGACGTTATCAGATATGGCTCAGAATAGAAGCCAGTGGCGATCCTGCTGTAACCTTCTTTTACTTTCTTTCTAAAAAGTGGTTGTGTCTCCTTTACCTGAAAGATTTCTTCTGATTGTACCTTTTCGTTCCGTCGTTACTACCACACTACCTTACTCCAATCTCTTCGTCATTGTTCTCTTTTTCTTTTGCGTTCCCTAGTTTTTTTTTTCTTTCTATTTCTCTTCGAATTTTCATTGTTTTGTGTGGCGCATATATATTGGCGCTCTCTTGTACCAATATTTATGTGTTCAAATAAATAAATAAATAAAAATGTCGCTCATTCTGGAGTACCTGCTTGGACTCCGACCATGCCCTAATACGGGCGCGCATCTGCTTGCGGCTCACTGGACGCAAAAAAGCCACATTAAAAAGACCCGTTAGAACTGAGTTGAGTAACGAGAAAACCAAAAGTAGGTTCCAGGAACAACTGAGGTCACACTTAGGTAGTTGTGAAGACGAGGCTGACCCAGATGTTGCTTGGAAGGGCATACAATCAGCTGTGGAAACAGCAGTGACATCTGTTAGTGACTTAAACCACAGAGTTACAAGGAACCAGTGGATTTCTTCAAGGTCTGTCACACTGATGGATTCTCGCAAACTCGTCCCATCAGGTTCTGAACATGATGAAGAGCGTAAAGAAATCAGATCTAGGTTAAGAAAAAGTCTAAGGAACGACCGTGGGCAGTGGTGGGTAACGAAAGCAAAAGAGATAGGGAACACAAGACAGCTTTACAGACTAATAAAAGAAACTGGAATTAATAAGTCAAGTGTAAGTGAGATTATATCGGAAAAAGACGATACCCTCATCTGCTCCCAGTCCAGACGTTTAGAACGATGGGCGGAACATTCTAGAGAACAGTTCAGCTGGCCTTCAGCTACTCTACAACTACCCTCCATTCCCAGACAATGTGAATGGAACATTGAAGTAGGTCCCCCAACTCTTGCTGAAGTTGAGAAGGCTATAGTTAATCTGAAACGAGGAAGGGCAGCTGGTCCAGATGGATTGGCTCCAGAGGTCTTTAAGGATGGTGGTCCAATTTTAGCGATTAGGTTGACTAATATTTTAGCTAAGATCTGGGAGTTAGACGTTATCCCATCTGACTGGTCGCAATCACTTATCGTCCCAATATATAAGAAAGGGTCAAAATCATCCTGTGACAACCACAGAGGGATTAGTTTAACAAACATAGTATCTAAAATACTGGCCTCGATAATTATCAGACGCCTAACTAAGACTCGTGAACTGCAAACACGAGAGAATCAAGCTGGCTTTAGACCTGGTCGTGGCTGCATCGACCACATATTCACCATTCGTCAGGTTCTAGAACACAGGCATACTTATCGGCGTCCGACGATGGTGGTCTTTCTTGACTTAAAAGCAGCATTTGACTCTGTAGACCGCGAGACTCTGTGGCAGTGTCTGTCATTGAAAGGCGTACCTCAGAAGTACATAAACCTTGTGAAGGCTCTTTACTCGAACACTACTAGTCGAGTCAGGGCTTATGGCGAACTGTCATCTACTTTTACAACCTCAAGTGGTGTCCGTCAAGGCTGCCCACTTTCTCCATTTTTGTTTAACTTCATCATAGACCTATTGATGGAAATAACACTCTCGTCGACTGAATTCTCGGGTATTGATCTCCTTCCAGGAGGTCCACTTATCGACTTAGAATACGCAGATGACATAGTCCTGTTTGGTGAAGACGCTGACAAAATGCAGAGTCTTCTGGTAGCACTAAGCAACAATGCCAGAATGTTTGGGATGCGCTTCTCTCCCTCGAAATGCAAGTTGTTGCTTCAGGACTGGTCTGCGTCAACACCTGAACTAAGGATAGGGAGTGAAGTAGTCGAACGCGTTGACAACTTCACTTATCTTGGAAGTCTGATCAGCCCTAATGGGTTGGTGTCTGACGAAATCTCAGCACGGATTCGTAAAGCTCGTTTGGCTTTTGCCAACTTACGTCACCTTTGGCGGAGGCGAGATATCCGTCTATCAATAAAAGGACGAGTATACTGCGCGGCAGTTCGTTCTGTTTTAATTTACGGCAGCGAAACATGGCCCTTAAGAGTAGAAGACACTCGTAAGCTATAGTACAGGAAGAAAGATTTAGTATGTAGAAAAAAAATATGGAGCGATTTTAATCTCACGATTTAAAGGAAGACAGAAAGTGTATACACCTATGCCACTGTGATCGATTCTGAGCCATGTCACCAAGAATCTCCAACCATTGGTTACGATAGTCACGAGGACCCCAACCAACTAGTCTGCATCTACCGACATGGCTCAGACTAGAAGTTAGTGACCTCAAGCACTGATGCCACGTTTTGGTTTGGCCGCCCCTAACTTTCTTCCAACCATCCACAACACTACTCAGCATTGCGCGTCGTGGTAATCGATGGTTGGGCATGCGTAATACGTGGCCCAACCATCTCAGTCGATGAAGATTCACAACCTCATCAACTGATTTACTACCATTCCCTAATACCCTGCGTCTAACCTCACTGTTACTTACCGGTGATCCCAGCAGACGCCAGCAATATTTCTAAGGCATCTGTGGTCAAACACTAGTAGCTTACGAGTGTCTTCTACTCTTAAAGGCCATGTTTCGCTGCCGTGAAGTAAAACAGAACGGACTGCCGCGTAGTATACTCGTCCTTTTATTGATAGACGGATATCTCGCCTCCGCCAAAAGTGACGTAAGTTGGCAAAAGCCAAACGAGCTTTACGAATCCGTGCTGAGATTTCGTCAGACACCAACCCATTAGGGCTGATCAGACTTCCAAGATAAGTGAAGTTGTCAACACGTTCGACTACTTCACTCCCTATCCTTAGTTCAGGTGTTGACGCAGACCAGTCCTGAAGCAACAACTTGCATTTAGAGGGAGAGAAGCGCATCCCAAACATTCTGGCATTGTTGCTTAGTGCTACCAGAAGACTCTGCATTTTGTCAGCGTCTTCACCAAACAGGACTATGTCATCTGAGTATTCTAAGTCGATAAGTGGACCTCGTGGATGGAGATCAATACCCGAGAGTTCAGTCGACGAGAGTGTTATTTCCATCAATAGGTCTATGATGAAGTTAAACAAAAATGGAGAAAGTGGGCAGCCTTGACGGACACCACTTGAGGTCGCAAAAGTAGATGACAGTTCGCCATAAGCCCTGACTCGACTAGTAGTGTTCGAGTAAAGAGCCTTTACAAGGTTTATGTACTTCTGAGGTACGCCTTTTAATGACAGACACTGCCACAGAATCTCGCGGTCTACAGAGTCAAATGCTGCTTTTAAGTCAAGAAAGACCACCATCGTCGGACGTCGATAAGTATGCCTGTGTTCTAGAACCTGACGAATGGTGAATATGTGGTCGATGCAGCCACGACCAGGTCTGAAGCCAGCTTGATTCTCTCGTGTTTGCAGTTCACGAGTCTTAGTTAGGCGCGTGATAATTATCGAGGCTAGTATTTTAGATGCTTTTTAATGAAACTATACAGTATCAAGGTTATGGTACTACTGAGAAATATGGAATCAGTACTGATCTTTTGTTTCCTCGACAGTAATTTGTGCATGATTACAAATTGTAAATTTTCAGATGGTATGCTATTTTTATAGACAATGTTATCAATAAAAAAATTATTATTACCCAAACAGAAGCAAATTCATACAAACAGTCATTTATGCTATAAGAATATGCAACACAGGGTTATGTCAAATAAATTAGAAAATTTTAGGACAATAAAGTTAAAATACCAGCATTGCTGTTTTCGACACTTGACTTTGTAAGGATGTCCACAAACAATCCTGACTGGTCACTCACTGATTCACCGAACAGATGACGACGGTTTTCGTGGAGAACTTGTGATTCTGTATTTATGAGAAGTAAAACAAAACACTGAAGAGGATAAAAGATCAACATATGAATACTAATGTTAAATAAACATGGTAGTGCACCAAAATCATCGTAAACACCTATAAGTAATGGCCTGAAGGTTAAACCATTTGACTTTGACAAATAAGTTTGTAATTGAGAACACGAACCGATAAATGTTAGATTACCATTGAAGACCTGGATGCACTGAACGGCTGTTTCATTTTAGCGTGGCATTCCTCAGCAGAGCTCACCTACGACTCCGCACGTGGGATTCGAAACCAAGACTTTTGATCTCTCGTGGACGCTTGATTTCTAGACTACTGAGGCGAGATCTAACGGTGTTGGTGTCTAACTTCAATTAATCCACGACATTGCGCAAGTGTTTCCCATTGTCTTCGGTGTGTCGCTGCGTCACACCCAACATAGTTGAAGTCCATTAGTTTAAACTCGGCTGCGACTATGTCAATTTTAAAGGCAAATTGTACGCTATCCCGTACAAAAAATATAAAACGAAGCTAAGTACACAAATTCATATTTTGTAACCACGATATATTAATTAATGAATTAATTTTCATTAAGGAAACTTAAAAATATCAGGAAGGTATTCTATACTTTTCGCCTTCGGCAGTCAAGATGTTGTTTTAATCACAGTTATGGCAGAATAAGTATACCATCGAAAAAACCACTTAATGTGTTCTTATAGGGTTCAATGTGATAAAAATATATTTGACCCTAGGATGTGTACGTCACAGTTATATGTATTTATCGTTAAACAATAAACGCAATAAAATACGATAATTACAAGATATTTAACAGATAAACGTTATGAATTTGGACAAGGAGTAGTGAAAAATGACTGGAATCATTGTGGCACTAAAGATGAGCATAAAGCAGTTAAGAACGAACTAAAAGTTACATAACTTTAAAGGTCGATTACTCTTCAATCTGTAGAAATTTACTTGTAAAAGTGACTTTGTATACGATTATCAAAGATATGTAATGTAATGGAGTAAAGTCAATGAAGATGATTCAAAATGATAGGCTTAATACATATAATGATACTATAGATATGTATAAAACGCTTATAACTCACGAAGACTTGAATTCGTTTCCTCAGATATTATAATCGTAGGATCTAGCTGAGATGTTAGTTGAGTTGGTTCCTCAGATAATAAGACCGTGTCCTGAGATGATATATTATGAGGGTTAGCTAAAAAGAAGGAAATATTGATGAACAGAAGGAAACACTTAGAAGACGAGATGAATACAGATAAAATGACAAAAATTAATTTATTTTTTGTGGAATAGTTCAAGAGTTTTCCCGAAAGGAAAAAGAACATTATTTCTAGGTTATGTTACAAAGAAAATATTTCTGTTTATCTCCTAATCTAACTGCACCTGTAGCTCTTCTAGGGTTACTACTGGTCCCAAGCCCAGATAAAGGAGGGTTGGGCATAGGGTCAGCAACCGCATCTCGTAGAAAAATATCTTACTAAATCACGATAACCTGAAGAAAACAGTTTAAAGTATTCAAACTCTGTCATGGAAGTTGAAAGGTCACCACGTAGAAGAATCATTATGCCTAATAGTGAAAGACAAGATTCTTTGAAAATCATGAGGCCGGTGCTCCTTCTGATAACTAAGGTTCAATTTATAAAGGCACTTGGAATATGAGAGACCGGGAGCACCAGTCAAATAGTTGCATGAATGACAAGATACAACTTAGCGGTTCTCTCAATAAGTGAAACCCATTTAACCTAAGCTGAACAGAGAAGATAAATATTGGGAGAAGTGCTAATTCGTGTCAGATGTGAGCCAGTTACTCACCGCAAACAATGGAAGATGGTGACACAATGCTGTGATTTGATTGAAGCTAGTAGTCAACATCGTTGGATGTCAACTCAGTGGTCTAGAGATGAAGGGTTTGCGCGCGAAATAGAAAGTCCTACGTTAGATTCCAGAGTGCGGGATCACGGATGAGTTCCACACTCAGACGAAATGGCAGTTCAATGCTTCCAAGTTTTCCATGGTGGTCTAACTTAGATCGGTTAGTGATTTCAGTGACATATATTAGATATTGTATAACAGATGAACTTACACGTCATTATATGATTGTCATCAGTGGACTCTTGAGTGACAGACTCTGATCTGGAAGCTACTAACAAAATAAAATACAAACCAATAATGGAACAGCTTTAACACTTTAGTCCATAGTTAATAAAAAGAAAGAACTAAAAATAATTAAGCTCTATGTAAAACTCATTTCGGCGAGACTATAATTTATGGACGAACCAATCAGGTATAAGATAGCAGGTCTCGGATTGTGGCGTGAAATTCACTCATCCATTTGGATAAATGGAGTTTTGGCATTATAGCTGACGTCAGTTCATGATGAAAACCCTAAATATAATTCCTAACTTTAACCGTCAACTGCAAATCACAACTCAAAGTCCTCACACAGGTTTATAACCTTCATTTGGTCCTAGTTATTAGATGGACACTATCAAGGTCAGTCCAGCGTCGCTCAAAGGTCGTTCATAAATTATAGTCTCACCCTTGTTTCAAATAAGAATTCCTTCAAATACTTTTAAGCTAACCACTTAAAGCACAATGTTGAAATTTGATGACAATTATATTTCTTTCTGTTTCAGAAAAAATGCTTCTCTGAAATTATGAAGACTAATAAATATGAAAACTAATGAATCGGTTATATCAATAAAAATTATTTGAATAAACTAACGATGATTAAAAATAGAAATCTTGCAAGGCTTACGCAATTGACTGTTTGGCTTTTGAGAATACAGTAATTCATAAGGTGTATTATTCCATTGACTATGAGAAGATGAATTACGGGTAAATCGAGACTTGTTTTCGTCCTAATTAAGAAAAAAAGAGCAAAGTTGACCTTCTGGATGAAGGAATGAATTTGAAAGAAATTTATCAACTTAAGCTAATCAGACATAACATTTACTAGAGTCAGAGTAGGTTAGTTTAAAACCTTTGTGACTATGTTACTGAAAGAGACATGTTTTCGCTTGATATCAGATACACTCTATTGAATAGTGATTAGAAGCGTAAAGTTTCGTTCATTCCAAACTTTCTTTCAGATTCAGTAAAATACGTAAAGATAAGTATTATTACCAACATTCGACTTAATAATTTCAAATTCACAAATATATCATAATTTTATCAATAGACAGGTAGATGATTAGTGCATTGGGTTATGATGTTACAGAACATTGGTAATACCAATCACTAGTTGTACCACGCAGCTTTCATTTTTCAACTACAAAAGTAAAATAATCCTTTATAGATTAATGCTGACTAGTAATTTAAATGACTAGTTTCACTAAAACAAATTTTTATTTATGATACATGATAAGACTTAAGGATTTATTTTCAGTTTAGAAAAATAATTAGTTAAGTCAAGTTTAGTGTGAAACAAGAGAAACACAAGATATACTTACACCGATGGTAGTTGCATCTAAACGAGTAGAGGCCAATATAGACTGAGGATTCATAGTTCCTGGCAAAAAAGTTAGAAAAAATTGCTAAGTAAACACCGAGCATACAATGAAATTAAAAAATTGGAATTGCATCAGCAGAGAAATTAATATATATATACTAGTCGGTACCGGGTCAGTCGTCTAAGGTTCAGGGATTCGCGTGCGAGACGAGGGTCCCGCGTTTGATTCTTGGATGGAGGACAGTGGACGCGTACTGTTAAGGAGTCCAGTACTGGGACGAAATGCCCATCCAGTGCTTGCAGCTAAGAACAGTTTTGATTCAAAAAAATGAGAGTTCCACAATCTCCACAAATCCCCTTATAGTAATGTAAAAAGAACACAAATATTTTGATCACCTGAAATGTTTACAAGGTCTAAGAGATAAAATTTAGAAAATAATACTACTCAACTTTTTATCATAAGTGTGAATTTCAAACTACACTACTGTCAACAATAGATACAATAAATGTATGCTTTCTAATACACCCTTTGATTAATTAGAACTGACAAACAATAGATTGGGAAAAAATTTAGATATCTATCCACCGACAAAAGGATAAAACTGAATTAACTTTACACAAAATTAGTCACCAATCGGTAGATAAGGCAGTGGATCTTTGTCGACTAAGATGGTTATGATATATGCTAAACATGCCCAACCACCACCTACATTAATACGCAACATTTCCTGGTGTAGAGCAGGTTGGAGTAAAGTTAAAGGCAATCAAACCAAGAAACGTGGCATCAGTTAACGAATTTATTGACTGTTGAACTGAAAATAATACATATTGAGTAAACTATTAGTAGAGATAATCTGTAAGAAAGACAAAATGATTATTTATTACTTACTGTCTAGAATACTAGAACATTCAGATGCGAAAAGGTCTATATCAGCAGGACCTAGAGTTCCGTGATGTCTTTGTGGAAGACTTAAACTGTAACCATTATTGCAAGCTACAATAAGCAAGTGACGATGAACAAAAATTAGATGAATTAAGGAAATAATGAAAATTGAATGAACTGTGTTAAAACTAGAAAGAATATTCTGGGAGTGAAAATGCCCATTACTTCTGATAATAAAAGCAAAAACACTTGATTGTTGAACAATTACGATACATTATACAAACTTAGTAACAGTAAACAAACTGAATGCAAAGAGAAAAAGGACTACACTTCAGCTAATAATTTTTGGAATGAAACGGTTACCAATGAGTTTTAAAGTATCATTATCACGGTTAGACTTGATAATTTTAAATAAACTGAGTATTGGGGAGAATGTTGATAATAAAATAATGATATTCCAATGATTAGAATTTATAATTTCTGACGTTTCGTGACTAATCGTAAGCCACTTTTTAGAGTAAATAAATAACTGAATTAAATTAATATAAGTTTAAAACATTATCTAGTGGAGTGTAGATATTATAAATGTAGTTACTACAGACAATTACGAAAGTGTGTTCTGAAATTACTTTATTATTGAGATTTATTTAAAGACAAACAAGTAAAATTGGTTCGTGAAGGTTTACAGATATTTACTTTCCATTAAGTACGGAACTAGAAGTATGGTATTTCAAGTAAAACTGAACGGACCATATGCTGTCTTAAAGGCATACTGTAAGAGAGATATAAGTTTGGTGTTTTATTAGAAATAAATGAAATTTTGATCTAGTCCGCATGCTACTCTCACTCTGGCAACTTACGTAGTCGTAATTACTTCGATTTTGCCCGTTTAAGCTTCTTTCGTAGTCTTGCTGTCCTACATAAACAGCAAAAGTTGAAGTGAACAACAGAGCATAAGATAATAGTCGGTTTAGCGAATTGATCGAAGTTCAAAATGGTTTATAACTCCAACGTTGTTTATGTGCTCTAATATGAACAATCCAAATTGCTATAACTGCTCTAGGTAAAGCAAGCTACAAACAGAGTAATGACTGTTGATGAGATGAAACATGATTTCACACATACAGTGTTGAGTAATCAAGTTGTTCTAATCAGACATAATAATTTTACCACAACCGAATCTACAGAGACCTAATAACAGAATAGAGGATTAGGATATTACACAGAACAATTTAAAGACTAATTTGATCGTTCACAACTTTACAAAATATCTATAAAATCATCTACATGATTTTAACATACCGAATGATTAACTGTGAGAATAAGCCAGATATGCTAGAGATAACTCACTGTGGAATAATTAAGCCTAAAGGTAAAGATGAGATTTTTAAGGCTGTGAAAAAAATAAACCATAAAGATAACCCAAAACACTATAAAACATTTAAAAGACATACATGAAAAAAGTTTAAACCCTGCGCTTTCCTGTGGTAGATCTGTGAAATCATCCAACTGCAGATGTTGTTTCTGAGGGGTGTGAGACCTGACAATCTAAATATGAGTGAACAAAGAGAAAGAATAGAGAAAACACTTCAAATAAATTATAAAGAAAGTAACTGGATTCGACTATCTTCAATATTACTACTTTTTTCCATTATCGGTAACGGGTTTTTAGTATAAGAGAAAAAAAGTATCGACTTTATTTATAAGTTCATTCTTTTCTCAATAGGATGGTTGACTGAACAAGTCGTAAATAAACCATAAATTTTAAACGAAAGTAATACGAATTGGCTGGAGTTACAAATGTGAACTATTGAATCCCAATTCAGTGGTTTAAAGGTTGAGTGCCTATTGTACGACCTGTAAGCCCTGTGTTCGATCGACGGTGAGGTTGTGCATGAGGACTGTTGAGGGATTTCATACTAGGACGAAACAGCCAACCAGTGCTTCCTGTTCTTTAATGGTTGTCTAACGCAACTCATTCTGTAGTGCGGGACAACAAAATAACTAAGTTGAGGATAAATTTTCGAAGACGGTCTTTAAAAAACTAACAAACGAAGAAATTAATGATAAGCCAGTGTTAAGTAGTCTAAGTATGAAAAATAGTAGCTTACCAACGTAAGCAGTCAGTCAGTCAGTCAGCTACAACGTAGGACCAGGCACATATGTGCATCGGTCCAGGTTGCCATACCGCATCAGCACAACAAGATGAACACCGGATTCATAGCAGTGGTTATGTCAAAGGTGGTAATATATAAGAGAAAGATTGCATATAGAGATAAAATACAAGAAAGAATTGGTTCGTAGAAAGAAAGATATGAAGTGATTTTAATCTCTTAGTTTAAGGGAAGACAGGGAGTGTATACACCGACGCCATTGTGATCGATTCTGAGCCATGTCACCAAGAGTCTCCAACCATTGGTTACGATAGTCACGCGGACCCCAACCAAGTAGTCTGCATCTACCAACATGGCTCAGACTACAAGTTAGTGACTTCAAGCACTGATGCCACGTTTTGGTTTGGCCGCCCCTAACTTTCTTCCAACCATCTCCAATACCGGATAGCATTGCACAACGTAAGCAGAGTTCAAAATGGTTTTCTGTTAGTTGGCAAACAAACATTCACATTCTTTAACAAAAGTTCCAAAGGACTCGAGAAATACTACGTTGTTAATGCAGTCTGCACATATATGCCATTTACATAAATCAGTTGTCTAATGATAATCAATGATATCTACTTGTGCTAAATACGGATTAAATTATTATTGTCTTCAATCACTCAATACTGAATACAGTCCACGACTGGATCAAATTAACTTACAAATATAATTATCATTACAAAATGTTACTATTTTTGACTTGACATGTAGAGAAATAAGGGTTCTGAAAAAATCTAAGTAGTCTCGCTTTAAAATAAAAACAGTGGCAGAGAGCCACAAGTAACGTTAGCTTCCCAAAGGTCAAAGATGTTTTATATAAGTAACTCCTAACTGAAAATTGATTGGCACTAATGATTCATAATTATGTATACCACTTTAATGCACTCAGTATGCAAAAACATGACCCATAACAAAAGATTTGTATTTCAGGAGAGTTACATCCTCTGAGTAAGATGTTTTAGTGAAAGCCTATCATTTTTGTACTAGAAATAATCTTCAGTAATTAAAATGAAGCGTGTGCAAGTGAATGACATAACTAAAGCACTTCTGTCATATTTTGGCCTCTGATGTATAACGCTAATAGTCATAATCGAATCGAGAATCGAAATTTCCAAGCAGTATAATGCTCACAACAATTCAGGTAAAGACACACGAAATCTAACGCGTAGTCAGAATCTAAGTAGGTGCTCACAAAAGAGTGCGAATGTTTCTTCCACTCAAATTACCAAGAAATATAACTACATTAATAAGTTTCGGACGGGTTTGGACTAACGGCAATAATTTGCGGATGAGAGAAATTCAACAATGTACTAATTCATTTACGCAAATAAAGCTTAAGTTTCAAAGTTGTGCGTAAAACGACTTTCTTAAAATCAGATATTCAAAGAGTATTTTCTAGCATTATTTTTCCTAACTCTAACAAATATTTTTTAATAGTTGAGATCATAAGTCAATTGGTGCTAGACCGCTAAGGAAAACCTAGAAGCACTGGAAATACTTTTTAATTTAGTACAAAGTAGTAAACGTTTAAGTAGGATTATAAATTTGTGAGTAATAACGGGAGGAGTTGAAATATATGAAGTAAAACATAAATGCAATAGCAGTATATATGCATGTTTGACATCATCAATACTTTAGAGGAATATCAGACTAAACCAAATAAATGATTTAGGTAGCCAAAATTTGAATTAAATGATAAGAATAGGTGAATTCATTCAGGGACGTTGATGATAAGCATCATAACACACATAAAAATAAACTGATCTACATTAGTAAACAGGTAACTACTAGATCATATAATTACTTAGATCACATAAAACAAGGTTAAGGTCCTAACTAAATAAATGATTTATGAAAAACTGATTCACAAACAAGACGATTTACATTTTTTCCAAAATCTATGTTTAGATTATTAGTTTTACTGCAAGATTTGTTTTGTTTTACATCCGCAGAATCTTTACATGTTAGAGCCTCTTCATCTTCAAGATCATTGGCCTCTGAAAATACTTCGTCATTTTCACTTTCTTCTGCTTCATCATCGCAAAGAGACAAGGACGCTGTCTTGAAGCCTTTTTACTACCGACCACTACATTATCATCTTCCTCATCGTCGTCAAGTGACTCACTTCCTTCTTCTTCTTCTTCTTCGCTTTCACCATCACTACTACTTTCTTCCTCGGTAGTTGAGTTTCCATCGGATATTTCACTGTCATTTGCATCTCCTTCTGACCATTCTTCGTCACTATTGGATACTTCCTGTAAAAACGTAATATATTATGAACAATTATACAGTAGTAAGAAAACCAACTAACTCCTTATTGACTAGATAATTACTCTGAAAATTTTTTAGTTCGATAAGAATATATTGTAAACAGAGAAATTAGATAAAAACATATCTGACGACAAAAAAACAAAATAAATATTGAAATATAATGTAATAATACAATAGTCGAATACAATTATTTTTTAGTAATGCCACCATTTGTGATGTCTTCGCATTAATAAACAAAATCGCTAGAATAAAAGTTATTGAGGAAGCACAATGGATGTCTTACTCAATAAAGAAATTAAAATAGTTCAGGCAATAAAAGTATTCATTAAAGATGACTGACTACTTCTGAACTAAATACTTTTATCTGATGAAGATCTTATTTTCGACACATTCATTAGAAAAAAATTGTGATAAGGTTATTGTTTATGAGTACTTTTGTATGAACAATTTCTATTGATTTCTATTTGATTGTACAAAAAGTCAGTAATGAGCAAGTTAATGAACTATTTTCTTTTACAATAATTCTACTTATCTGACTGTAACTTTTGTGTTTATGTAAGATTATAATTTGTCAGTATGAAATAAATAATCATCCATTTTCATTTATCAGTTCAGATTGAATGTAATGCAGTGGAAAGCTTCAAAGGTAACTTTTGTATTGTTAAAGATACGTGTGCAAAGACTCCACTGTTATCGGATGATTTCATTGAAATCAACTTTCTTAGTTACAAGAAGTAACACCTTACATTTGGGACAGTAGTTCGAATACGCGTATTCTAGTATCAAATGCATACTATTAATTAATTGACCGCTGAATAATAGTCGGAAGACTTATGCAAATTAGTGACTTATATGCAGACATGGATAGTGGCTAACAATGAAATCGAGGATGAGCGTTTAATCCTAGTTGGGATTCGTCAGCTAGGTTTACCTGTGTATCCAAGAGTTGATGCTTACTACAGAATTCAAACCCAGTACCGTTTGCTTTAAACGCCATCGTGTTATCCACCTAACTATTGAGTACTGATAGCCAACGGCTTGTGCAATCGGGTAAAGTTTAATTCATTTGTATTGATTTTTTGAATCTTCCCACAGAAGCGAGTACATCTAACTAACGGATTCAAATAGGAGAAAATGCAGGTTCTGGATTCTACTGCTAACCACTATACACTTCCGCTTATTATAGTTGTGACTTGATGGCAATATCGAGACAATCCGCACAGGATCCAAATATGACAAAAAGAGGCTGATCAATTGCAATCCTTAACATCAATGGCAGGATTCAAACAACTTACACAAGTGAATTAACGACTTACACTTCTGGAAAATTTCAAAATTGGTAACAGTATTTAACTCATAAACAAAAAGGATCAAATTAACCTACGACCAAATAGTTTGAGTTCTAGAGTGGATAACTCAATGGTGACGTCTCTTGACTGTGAAGCTGGGTAGTACAAGGTCGAATCCCAAATAAAAATCAGTTCGTGTAGTATTGCAGGTATACTTTACTGATGAGTGCTAAATAGTACGAAATATAGGTCTGGGGTAACTTGTCGACTACTTCCCAACCACCATCTTACAACTTAGGATGTTCAACAATTAAAACATTAAAAAAGAATATAATAAACGCAGTACAAATAACATTACAATCCAAATACTACAACGAACCCCAGTATTTTCATTTGTTGACTTTGGACATGTACCCTCTTCCTTTAACCGCATTTCATACTGCTCTAGTCTTTTTTGACGCATTTTTTCTTCGAGAACTTTTCTGTGTTCCAACCAATGTTTTCTACTAACTGACATAGTTGTTGATAATCCTTTGGATGGTTCATGTGTAACTGTTTCTACCTGTAGTTCTTCACGTTCAGCGTCAGTGCTTTGTACCTTAATATGAATAAAATTATAAAACCAATAGACATGCTGAATTTGGAAAGAAGAGAATGTAAATGCGCATGGAACAAAAGTCAACATATTATTATACAAAAAAGATTGATTGAACGAATAAACACTGCATATATTTTATATCTGTTCAATCCATGAGTTTAACTACACAGTAGAGAATAGTTCAAAAAAGTTATGTATCTTCAGTTCTTACACTCTTCAACAAGTACATAGAAAATGCAGACATAAGGATCAAAGAACCTGCAATGAACGAGAATGAAGAGGATTATCGTGTAGTGATGTTAAAATGTGCAACTTTTGGAGAAAAATCCAGGGTGAATATCTCTGAGTTAATGAAGATAATAAGAATAATAACAATAAAACACCTTGAAATCAGCCTGCGAACAATTATACTTAGTTATATTGATATTAATACATGAGGACTAAGTTTGGATGGAAAATTCTTACATGGATTCTACTTATACTAAAAACATTTTGAGTCCAGGTCATAATGAGTGGAATTTCAGTGTTACCTATCTCCAAAAAAGTAAAACAGTTCGCCGACCAAAGAACATCTGACCGAATGTGGTATTAAATTGGGAAGTACTATTATTATGAATTTAGGGTAATTTGAGTATAACCAATATTACACCATACACAGGACTATAAGATTAAATATATGAGTCGTACATTACTAGTGGCTCACGGCCAGGGCTTTATGACACAATTTTATACAGACCGATGCATTTTTCTGGTAATTTTCTAAGGAGTAGCTTAATAAACTCGTTCGATGTTAATTAGATCAGTATCAACGGATAGCCCAATTATTTGTTACTATATTTTTGTTAACTGTTTTGACTGTATTGCACTACAGTAATCCCACAATAAATCAGTAGTACAAGTGAAAAAAAATCAGTTTGGGTTAGGACTCCTTAAAAATAATCACACGTAGTACATTCAGAAATAGAACTCAAAACCATACAACAACCATGATATTACTGAAAATTTTACGTTTAATTAATTGATCAGATATATTAATCGTTTCTTTATTTTGGAGCAACCATCCTGACGGATTGACCTATTTTGGTTTGATAGAATTCACTGAACGTTGCTTGTTCATAAACCACTACTTGATATAGACAAGCGCGTAGTTTGCTCTTGAGAGCGTAAAAACTGGAGGGATCTAAAATTAGGACTACAGTGATGCACAGAATTTGTAAATAGTAAAAGAAATCTTATAGTGATATGTCCTCATACAAATACATGGGACATACCTTTGTTATGATTGAATATTGGATGGGTCCACGTACAACTTTTTCATGAGACACGTGAAGATGAGATTTTAAACGAGCCAATAATTGACTAGGAGTTACAGATGACATTGAAGTAGGGATTGATTCACCTTGAAAAAGTTAATGTACAACAAACAATGAAGAAAGAAGTTATTTATGATGATATAAAAGTTGACAAGATCATTTGCAGAAAATGAGGTGAGATAAAAGAAAGCTTGGGTATGAATAGGCTTTAAAGTAGTATGAACTGTTATAGAACTATCTAATGGACACATATTGTAGAGAGTAACCTATATATGAACTTTCTAAACCAACTTTATAAAGTTTCATCGAAGTAAGGTCCACTCACCTTTACATGTATACTTTGAGAGGTACTTCAAAATATTCTAATAATTATGATCTACAAGAACACGTGAGAACTAGGCTTTAACAATAGACATAATGCTGGTAGATAAATAACTGGATAAAAATAAATTAAAGAGTACAAAACTGACACTAGGTAAAATCGAAAAAAGAACATCTATTCCTACCTAAATCTATGAAAAATTCTTCATTTCATCATTTTTCAATTTCCTCGCAGCAAGGCGAGGTAACAGACTGGTTATTACATCTGGTTCGCTTGTAACATCGAGTGATGGTTTGGCATCAGATGACATTGATGGTGGTTCCAAAGTGGTGCAATCAATGTCGACAGGATAGTCGGCTGAACAACATTGTGAGACGAATGGTTTGGTATCCATTTTATTTTCAGTCTCTTCATTTTGGGTAGATTGTCCTGGAATTAGTGGAAGATGAGAGTTACAATCGTAAAGTAATCTGAAATAAATAAAACAAAGCACAATATTCATATTTTGGGCTGTTTTGTAAGAATCGTATTCTATCTAATAATATGATCGGAATTTTTTTCTAGAATTAAGTTACACCGTAGTTGATACTCATCATGATTAATAGACCGATGATATCACTAAGCCCATGAAGAAAAACATTCATGACCAAATATCGAAGACGTGTAAATTTGTTTCTTCCTATGGTTAAAGCAACTGAAGGTTACTTATTTCGGGTTCGAAGAACAGTAAAAAAGTGTCATCAGGGCGTTCAGTAAGACTGATCAAAAGTTAGATGGTTTATATATATGTATTCCTCTATTATAGAATTCGAAAATTTGAGATCATAATTCTAAACCTTTTATTTTTAATTGCTTTATTTAATAGTGTTTATTACACTAACTAATTTTCGCCAGAAGATATTGTGACAAGAGTCATTTAATCTGCATTTACAACGTACATATATATGATTTTAAAGTTACTTTTAACGTTTTGTTCTTACTATCTCTTTCCTCTATATAAATTAATTTTAAACATGGCAACTTAAACGAAGAAGCCAATGTAAGATTCTACATTGCTCAAGTCAATAATAACCTGTCGAAAAGAAACATATTCAAAAGGATACTTTATTGAGAAACATGAGTGATTAGAGATCATCCACGATTTGACCATGCAAAGTCTAAGTATATTTTGTTCAAGATAGCATCGAAACAAGTAGGGAGTACCGTAAACCAACTCATTCATTTAGCATATAGTCTTCATTCAATATAACACATGAATATTGGTACAAGAGAGCACCAATATATATGCGCCACACAAAACAATGAGAATTCGAAGAGAAGTAGAAAGAAAAAAAAACTAAGGAGCGCAAAAGGAAAAGAGAACAATGACGAAGAGATTGGAGTAAGGTAGTGTGGTAGTAACGACGGAACGAAAAGGTACAATCAGAAGAAATCTTTCAGGTAAAGGAGACACAACCACTTTTTATGAAGAAAGTAAAAGAAGGTTACAGCAGGATCGCCACTGGCTTCTATTCTGAGCCATATCTGATAACGTCTCTAGCCACTGTGTAGCACCATCTCTCAGACCCCAACCAGGGAGTCGTGAAGGACCAACACAAGCCAGTCCTTTACAGCTTTCTTTCATACCACGACACCATGTCATGCACTGACCACCTCTCCGCTTCTTCCAACCAGTCCCAGAGTCGGCAAATAATGCACGACGTGGAAATCTCTGGGACGACATTCGTAGAACATGTCCAAGCCACCGAAGTCGGTGTTTCAAGATGGTGACACCGATTGCATTATCGTCCCTGTGCCCGAACACACGATGCCGAACCTCTGCATTACTGACATGGTGTTGCCACTGAATGTCAGCAATCCTTCGGAGACAGCGATGATCGAACACAGAGAGTCGTCTAACGTCCTCAACTCGGAGAGGCCAGGTTTCACAAGCATAGAGCAAAACTGCTCTCACCGACGCGTTGTAGATCCGACCTTTTACAGCCAGACTAACATCACGAAGGCGCCAAAGGTGGCCCAGATTGGCATAAGCCGCTCTGGCTTTCACTATTCGTGCATTGATCTCATCACTCACACCCCCACCAGCACTTATGCAGCCCCCTGAATGCCCTGGTACGGCCGAGAGTGGGGAGAGTCCGCTCTCCCTCTCGAAATACTCTCACACGGCCACGCGTATATAGTCTCTGCCAGGGAAGTCCTACTCATTGCCTTCTCGTGGCGGGGGTGTTGTTTACGAAAATGAGAGGACGAAAAGCGAATGTCCGGCGCTTTAACCGGATTCCAAATCAATGGTGCACATGGGCTCCAGTATCCTGCGGGAACAAATGGTGTATGAACCAATCGTTGGTCACCGGCTACCATGGGACTGCATCTCCTTACGATGCTCTACTGCCTTGTGGGTTAGACCTTTAGGTCAAAGGCTCGGGGAGTGGCCCCCTAAGATAACCACCTGCTTCGGTTTGGGCACCCGGGCAGTATCACAACCCACACACAAATTGATGAACTCTTTATGCCTATGGAAATTACCTTTCTCGCTTTGAAAAACAAACAATTGATTCAGATTATTATCATTACAATTATTGTCATTATTAATACTATTATTATTATTACTACTATTATTGTCATTATTATTATTATTATTATTTTCCACATTATTCACCCTCTTTTATACTTATACAGCGGCTCGTCTTTGGTGGAAATTCGACTGTATCTAAACGTTCTCGAGTCACTGTCCGGTTGAAAATTGTATGTTACCACCGAATACGAGGACTGAAGCAGTTTCAATATAACACTAGGTTAAACAGTCATGCAATGTACCATCACTCGAAATAAAACCGAATACCAGAAACTGACAAGAACATTATAAGAATATATGTAGGATATGTTGTTTGATCAAAGTAACTATTTACCTCTATAGTTTCAAATTATTTTTGTATCAACTTGGTATTGACAGACAGAACCAACGCTCCCCTCTACGTTCATGTACGAGCAACACATACAACTGCTGGACGACTAAATCAACAGTCTGAACATTACTTAGTAATTTATTGAGCCATAGTTGGATATCACCAACAAATATGTGGAATTATTTCAGATGTTCGTTAAGCTTTTAGAACTGTTATACCCAGGCTAGAGAGGTTCAATTTATTAACATGATGTAGGGGATTGACATTCATCATGTCAAAGTACGGAAATTATGAGAAAGAGCCATAGTGTGAATAAGTGTCGCATTATGTCAATCATTAGGTGTTAGTGGGATAGAATTTTGACGAATCTAAATACGATAATCAATCCACTGTCAACTAATAAGCGCTAGGGGAAGAATAAAAAATAAACTATAAGTTTCCCATATAAATTCCGTACAGGCATGTTTTTCTGTGTTGTTGTCCCAGTTTAGTGGAATATATTTTATATTTAATTCTTTCTACTCTGGTCACAATCATCAACAATCTCCCACTACGAAATTGGACTTTTTACTCTAGTTAGCTGAGCAGGAAAGAAAAGGATAGAAGTGGTCTCGTTCATCGTACTGAAATTGGAGTTACAAAATATTAGTTTGGTGCCCGAACATATCAGTAACAATAAGTTTTACATTAAACACCAAATATTTGTTCATAAGACAATAAAGATAACTCAACAAATTCAGCACATGAAAACACTCCAATATAGAAAAGACTTACTTATTTTGAGATGAGGTTTCACAACTTTCAGTTTCATTTGACTTGCAACCTTTTAGAGACTGACGAAACTCACTGAAACATTTAAACTGTTTAGGTCTATGGACTGGTAAATGTACATCAGCTTCTACAACGTAAACAAACAAAATTAACTAAGATGTCTAACTGACCTCGTACAAGTCGTTGTGATTCACTATGGATTTGAAGTCTTTCTTCTTCTATGTTACTTGGTTTAGAATGACTTATATTGCGCCCGCCAGATTTACTTTTAGATACCTTTTTAGCTGCACCCTAAAAAATTACAATCGCTTCTAAGAATACTTACAGAGCTAAGTGTCCAGCGACCAACTTTTTCTTTTGTTTCTTCAATATCATCTTTAATAGTCCATAACTCATTATTTTCATCAAATGAATGTATTTGATTTGAAGGTGGAGAATCAATATTGTTATCACACTCATCACTTAATTCACTGTCGACAAGATCAAGTGGTAAGATCTGGGAAATGAATAAGGTAGATAAGTAAATTTCAGGAATAAAATTAACTACAAAGAATATGATTTTATGCCTAACAATACAAACTCGAAGTTCATCCAGTTGTTTATAATCAATGCAGAGTCTCAAACAGACATGTGTTGTCCCAACTTTAAATTTCTTCCTCATCGTAGTTAGATGGGATTAACAAGATGACATATACTGGCTATGATATCACGACCGTTTGGCTTTTAAGTTTTATTAAGGGGAAAAGAGGACTTATATATGTAAAATGGTAAGTATGAAAGTTTTTTAACGTAGGAGACAATTTCATACGAACATTAAAAGGGCAAAACACCTTTGTATAACAGATCAGACCCTTACTAGGCATCAAATATCTAACTTCTGCTTCTCACTACATACATTTAAATTTTAAACTATCTAGGTTAGATATTCCAGAAGAAATCTCTGGGTAATCAACTGGTGCAGTAGTGCTTCCAGGACCATAACCACAATAAGTTGATTGCCGTAACGTAGAACCTAGTATATGCGGTAAGGTCAAGTATAAATAGTTGAAACGGATTTCTTTATCGATTAGCCTCAGGTTTATCCTTTTTAGAGAAATCATGCCAAAAACTCTAAGCCAACCAAATATACAGGCTTAGACATATTAGTGTTAAACACTTACTAGGTTCGTATTTCAGTCACACAAATCGCCACCACCACAAGACTTAAAAAGAGTCAGATAGAATATTCAATCGCTGGACTATGACCAGAAGCGAGAACATGGTGAAGATTTACTCCGAGTATTTGCCACAAGATTTTATAATGCATATGATCGATTGGTTAATAAGGTTCAAATTCCCATCAGGTTTTCTTTAGTTTTAATTTAGAATTCAATGCTCATGGATCCTGACAGTTACGCTACTTACCGAATGAAAATTGTTGGCTTTTATGTACTAAAACCAACAATAATAGGCTTCTATTTCATTCTACGCCAATGAATGCAGCGTCAGCCACAGGTTCGTTTACTTAAGAAAGACAAATAAAGCGCATCAGTATTTTAAATCCGTGATGTATGATCAACAAAAGCGAAGGTAAAACAGACCAGATCCACTGAACGTAAGGTTGTTCTACACGTGCTCTTCTCTTTTGTATATTACCAACATTGAATTAACTACTTCCATGAATTCGGTGTTCATCTTGTTGTGCTAATGAGGTGTGACAACTTAAACTGATGCATATATGTGCCTGGTCCTACGTTGTAGCTGACTGACTGACATGTGCTCTGGTAGGAAGAATCTTTCTTCCTTCTCGAAATAATCATATAAGGTTAGATATTTAAAACCACCAGGGACTTCCTACTTACTGTACTAATATGAAAGCGGGGGCTCCTGGAGGCCATGTAACTCAGTGGATTTACACATTAAATATAATTCGAAATAGAAGTTAGCGGCCTTTGTCACTTCACATAAAAATAAGGACTCCCTTAACTGACAGTCGTTTTTGGTTGTATTTTTAAATGAAATTAATCTCCAATGATGTTATTGTTCACTTTTTGGTTGTAATCTCTTCTTCATTTTTTTTACGACGTTATCTTTATTTTGAGTGTAGTATACGTTTTTAGCAACCAGTTGTACCAGAATTTGTGTATAAAATAAAATAAAAAATACTACCTGAGATACTTGCATATAAACAAACCCCGGATAAAGTACAAATAGTAGTAATAAAATATATAGCACTGCTTACATACCGACTTCTTCACATTGCTTTCAGGAACTACTTCTTTTACATTTAAAGCCTCTATGGACGATAAATTTCCCCCAGTAGACGAAAGAGAATCGAGCATTTGTTCAACCTTATAATACAGCAAACAAGAGTGATTAGAAGTTACATATTTATGTATACTTAATGAGTCCGAGTTCATTCTTTGGAAAGACGGGACATATAATTGAAAGTACGGATTAAGCTTCCAAAACGGCGTGAAAATAAAAGTTTCCTACTTGAAGACACTATGCTTTACAAGGCTCCTGGCAATTTCCTGACATCTATCGATTTAACATGGTGTATTTCAGAAAACGTTCATTTTTTAGACGTAAAATTTCACAAACCTAGTACAGAAACCATGAAACCTGAAGATCAAAACTGTTTTTCGAAGTAAAAACGACCTTAAGAGTTTTTCCAACCGGGCACTAACAGGAACAAATTAAATATCATTTAGGGAATTCGCAAACAGAAAGGTGAGTCTATTAGTGACTTCCTGAAAACCCTGATCAAAATGTTCCACAGCAGGTATAAAAATGTGAACTTACACAAAAATATATTAGTCCAAGTGGCAGGACTTAGTAACGTCATGGAGAATAAAACAGCAAAAGCAAATTCTAATTCTCTATATATCAGACTAGGGCCTATTCAAGGGTGGTCGTTAGTATTGTTGGAAGTTGGGTAAAGTGACAAATTTGTATATGCCTATTAATGCTCCTGATAATCGAATATTCGTTGCCTAATTTGCAGTCAGGGAAGTGACGAAGAATGACGTAAGGTAATATACGGATGATGTGAGGGAATATTTGTATTTCTTATTATTTTATTTAAATACAAACATTGTTACAAGGAGGCACCGAATAGATATGCACCACATAAGCCATTCGATTTGTGTGTGGGTTGTGATACTGCCCGGGTGCCCAAACCGGAGCAGGTGGTCTTCTTAGGGGCCACACCCCGAGCCATTGACCGGAAGGTCTGATCCACAGGGCAGTGGAACGTCAAGAGGTGCAGTTCCATGGTAGCCGGTGACCAACGATAGATTCATACACCTTTTGTTACCTTAGGATCATGGAGCCCATGAACACTAATGGTTTGGAATCAAGGTTTCCCAAGTCACCTAGTTAGATCCTTCATATCGACCGACCCGGTTAAAACGCCGGAAATTCAATTTTCGTCCTCTCAATTTGGGAAACAGAGGATGAAGGTTATAAAGCCAGTGATTGTGGTGTTCACAAAGTCTGAAGTTTTCAATATTATGAATTGGTATCACACCTTTGTTTAGCTACCACCGACTCTCTTCATACTATGTGGATCATTACGAAGAAGCAATCACTCGGGTGGCTTGTGACATTACTAATCTTGAAACTGTAAGACCTGAGATAAACAAAACAGGTTTTATGACCAATAGCATTTGTTTTCATAGTTTAAACTACGTTACCTGGGTCCACTACCAGATTTATAAAACCTATTGGTAGGTACAAAATATCAATACAGTGTTTGGACACTTAGCACATTCAAAAGTCTTGGGTAGAACCATAATTTATGGACTACCTTTGAGTGAACTTAGTAACCTTGAAAAAGTCCACCTACTAACTAGGAATAAATGAGGGTCATAAACCAGTGTGAGGGATTAGAATTATGATTTACAATTGATGGTTAAGGTTAGGACTAGATTTAGAGTTTTCATCACGAACTGACATCAGCAATAATGCTAAGGCTCTATCTAGCCAAATGGATGAGTGAATCTTGAGCCTAAATTCAACACTCGTTATTTTATACCTGATTGGTCATAAATTTTAGTCTAGCCTGGAAAACTAGTATACAACCCCAGCATATTCAAGAATAACCCAATCTCCTAATTTTGGGGAAAATTTGACCCATTTTGGGGAAGCCACTATAGAAAATTTTTGAGAAATGACACCGAAACCCCGAAATTCCCTCAGATCTGAGGAAACTTCACGATAATTACACAAAATTTTCCTTAAACTATGATGAAAGTCATTTGACTTTGGGAATTTCCCCAAATTTGGGAAATTGGGAAAACCAACACGACATTATGGTTCGGTGCAAGCTCATCCTAATAATGACAATCAAATGCAATGATCCTTGGCGCTGTTACGTTTCCCTTGATCCACGTTAAAATTTTTGTAATTAGGAATAAATATGTACACAGATTTACCAGCTCACTTTAAGTTTAGGACACATGGTATACAATTCGTATCTGCTCCACCCCGTCCCAATATCTGGCGAGCCAGTATTCCGGCGACCAGAAACTGTGCTATCTCGACTGATTGGTCGGTCGACGCAGATGGATTGATCGAAGATGAATGGAATAAGTTTAAGGCTACATTCGAGCCCGTAACGTCGCCGTTTATCCCATGGTCAGCACGTAAGCTATCACACTGCTCTCCATGGATTAATAAGGAAACCCGGAAGCTGTTAAAGCGTAGGAAACATTTCTGGGACTTATTCTTGTTGACAGGTCATGAACCATTTAAGCGTGAGTACCAAAAATTCCGTAATATCTGTAAGAGAACCATAGCCAAATCCCGTACCACTTACGAACGACAGTTAGTATATGATAGCCGTACTTATCCGAAACGATTGTTTTCGTATGTTAAACGGCAAATGAAACGTAGTGATGGTATTCCCCCGTTACTGTTACACGAAAATCCAGAATTACTAGCTGGATCAGATCGAGCAAAAGCTGAGAATTTTTCAAACTATTTTAGTGAAGTCTTCTCTATGTTTATTGTAACAAATACTTGTCCCACTCACACCGAGATACCAACCATTGAATCTGTACAGGGAACTGAGGAAACTGTCCTTCCACTGATAACTAATCTCAAACCTGGTAAGATACCGGGCCACGTGTTACGTATGCCTGAACACCGATTACCACGACGTGCAATGCTATCCGGTATTGGAGATGGTTGGAAGAAAGTTAGGGACGGCCAAACCAAAACGTGGCATCAGTGCTTGAAGACACTAACTTGTAGTCTGAGCCATGTTGGTAGATGCAGACTACTTGGTTGGGGTCCGCGTGACTTTCTTAACCAATGGTTGGAGACTCTTGGTGATATGGCTCAGAATCGATCACAATGGCGTCGGTGTATACACTCCCTGTCTTCCCTTAAACTAAGAGATTAAAATCACTTCATATCTTTCTTTCTACGAACCAACTCTTTCTTCTTGTACTATATCTCTATATGCAATCTTCCTCTTATTTATTACCACCTTTGACATAACCACTGCTATGAATCCGGTGTTCATCTTGTTGTGCTGATGCGGTATGGCAACCTGGACCGATGCACATATGTGCCTGGTCCTACGTTGTAGCTGAGTGACTGACTGAACGGGCTCTGACGGTTTACATCCACGGTTGCTGTCATCTCTTGCGGACATTATTTCAAAACCGCTTGCGACACTCTTCAACATGTCCCTTTCACTCGCTCAACTCCCTAGAGATTGGAAGGACGCTATAGTCAGTCCTATATTTAGGGACGGTCAGAGACAGATAGTATCTAACTACCGGCCTGTTAGTCTAACTAGCATAGTCGTTAATTTACTTGAGAAGATAATTCGGGTTAGGTTGCTAAGCCACATAGATTTACACAATCTGTTAGCTCCTGAGCAACACGGATTTCGTAACAAGCGTTCATGCTTGACTAACTTGCTTATTGCGAGGGAGGATTGGACAGCAGCCCTAGATAAACGGTCTGTCTGTCGATGTGATATTCATAGATTTTAGCAAAGCATTTGACAAGGTTTCACACGTAGGTCTTATGCAGAAGCTCACGAGCTTCGGAATAATAGGTACTGTACATGAGTGGATAGGAAATTTCTTATGTGACCGCAGACAGAGAGTGAGGGTCAATGGAACGCTATCCGATTGGAAGCCGGTCAAAAGTGGTGTACCCCAAGGCACCATCTTAGGCCCTCTGCTCTTCCTTCTCTACGTTAATGAGTTACCGCTGTTACTTAGGTCGTCGACATTATTGTTTGCGGATGATGTAAAAATCTGGAGAACAATAAAAAGTGCGGCTGATCATGTGGATCTTCAAGCTGACTTAGACGATTTAGTTAGATGGGCTCGAGAGTGGGGCTTAGAAATCAATGCTAGGAAGAGTGTACTAATGCACATCGGTCACGGTAATAGTTACCGTTACACTATTGAGGGTAAACCTCTTCCATGCGTTCAAGAGCATAAAGACTTAGTAGTATTAAGTCATGATTTAAAAACAACTACGCATTGCAAAGCAGCCGCTGTCAAAGGTTTTCGTGCGTTATGGTCACTTCGCCGAGCGTTCAAATCTTTTGACGAGGAAACGTTTCGAATTTTATATCCCACCTATGTAAGACCACATTTAGAGTACTGTATCCAAGCAGCTAGTCCGTGTCTGGTAAAGGATACTAACTCCCTTGAGCGTGTGGGAACGAAATTAGTGAAGGGTCTTTCTAGACTCCTTTACGATGAGCGCTTAAAACGCCTAAATCTTTTCCCCTTGTCGTATCGTAGGACACGAGGTGACCTTATACTGGCATTTCGTATCTTTAATTATGATTTGGGTGTTAATATGTCTTATCTTTTTGCTCCCTCCAGCACTAATAATCTCCGAGGTCATAGCAAGAAGGTTCATAAACCAAGATCTAATAAACTTAAAGTGGGGATCCCGTTTTTCTCATCAAGTAGTCAATCATTGGAACGCCTTACCCGAACAAGTGGTATCAGCCCCATCAGTAAATACTTTCAAGGAGAAGCTGGACCTTCACTGGAAAGCAGTGTGTCAGGATTAATACAGGTTCATCAACCTACTATCCTTATTACTGAAGCTCTACACTATACTGCTAACATGAGCCTAAAAATAGTCCCTAACGGTGATTAATGTATATTTTAGCAGATACTAGCACTTCTATAATGAATAGAGATGAATCAAGAAAGAAATATCATTATAGATACCAAGGTATCCCTACCATTTGAACAACCCACCACCATCAAAGCCCGTACCGAGCGCTCTGGTTTGATACGCTAATTTTTGATTCGGAGAAACAAAATAGTTTCAAATGGTTCTGGGCTAAAAGAAAGAAGCTTATGCTCAACGACACTTGTTATCTATTATTAGCAAATCGCTGATGCTTTCAGATAGGAAACTGCGTATGTTTAAAGATAAAAATTGATAAATATTTGTAAGAACCAATGAGATACTGTCCTTAGTCCTTAAGAATATGTTAAGTTTCCTTTTACATGGCTCACAAGAAGTGTTTTGAACGAGATCAGTCGACAGCGAATTCTAGAATTTGCCTATAATCCGTTCTGTTATGTTTTCCTCCAGTTTTTGGTTTCTTCCCTGAGGTTTATGATGGCACTGGGCCTAAGTAAATATCCAAAGGGATATCCAGAAGTGTTTAAGGTGCTGTAAGTCATTGAAAGGTCACATTTCTGATGTACACTAAAAGAGTATGCTTGAACCACGGGAAGACATATCACTCGATACCAATTTAAAGCCTTCTAGTTGAAGCAGAAATAGATCTTTTACACGAAGCAGCGTGATTTTCGAACCTGATAACTATTCAAAAAATGCTAAAGCAACTTCTTTGCTAATGTCTGACAACGATGTCTGGTTTTGGGAATTCCTCGTGTTGGGGACTTTAGATCCCCAGAACCCACTTGGGAAAGGACCTAATTTTTTAATTTTATTTAAAAAATTCGAATTTCTTATCTTCGCGCTAAATACGCTATTGTCACTTTTATGTCGTATTTCCCACTAGGAAATATTTTAAATGCTATTGGTTCGTTGGGTCTTTTAGTATGCTATTTGGTAACTCTCCCCAACGACGGTTTTGTACTGTATATATACGTTTTGAATTAGGTTTGTTGTTATACCTCGTTTCTGGCTGTTCGCAGAATATACTTCCCATTCCAAGCTTGGACTTCTCCCTCTAGTTAGTGGGGCTGGGACGCATCAATAGCTAGCTTACTGGACTTTTGTCACTGAGTCTTGTTTCTTGTTCTCAGATTAAGTGAACTTGTGATAACTTCAACCTTAGCACCTCGCCGGCTGTACTTATTTAACGTATAGGGCCATTGAAATGTCACTGAGTTCTAGCCAAATCACCCGGCTGTTGAGTCACTGAAGAGCAAAGAGCTCGTCGATCTTTGACAAGTTCAAGGATAACCAACGCGCATCAGTTAACCGTATGCCATCAAATGGCCCATGCGATGGTGGTCTCACTATCTTCTCTGTACTCGTTCTTACTAATATATTTCTGTAACAACGTTGATTGGGTTATACAGTCTTAAAAACAGCCATATCAAGGCACTAAAGATCCTTTGAAGACTGCACAACACAGAGGACGTTATTGCAGAAATATATTGGTTAAAGTAGATACAAGCAAAAGTAAGACGACTGCCACATGGGCCAGTCCATGGCATACGATTAACGAGTTGGTCGTCCTTGACCTTGACGAGGATCGATGATTTGTTCGATAATCAATGACCCAACTTCAGGATGATTTGGCCAGTACTCAGTTGAATTTTACTGGCCCTGCAATCGCGAAGTGTTGCTTCGAAGTTAGCTTTTGATTAAACTATTCCCGTCTAACTCGTGTAGGTCCCTAGTCATTCAACATAGATCATCTGCGTTAATGATTAATCGTTTACTTGTCTTATTACTTCGGTCATATCAAAAATATCCCCAATCACTGCACAAATGGCAATAACTGCTATTCAATAATTCCTAGTCAGGAAACTCCAAAGGCTTCACATAATCAGTGTATAATTAAAACGTACAATTCATCCTATATATTGGGATTTAAGCAGTCTTCATCTCGTGACACATATACGTGATCAATCCTAAATCTTTGACAGACTTCAGTGACCTAGTCACTTTTATCCTCCTAGTAACCCTATTTTCCCCACAAAAGATTGTAACTCATAACACATACGCCTCTTATGTTCTCTTGTATGCTTGTCTGCATGTTTGTGTAATTGATATTATATCCGGTTTTGTCTTTTTCTTGCACTGTTAGTATGCACAATGATTGATTTTTGAACAGACTCTCTCGAGTTATCTACTTCTCATCTCTTTATCTGTCTGCCCAAATGAATGTAATAAAAGTAAACATCCAAAACAGTTTTACTCGAAATTTTATATCCCTGTGGTTGTTTACGGGATTTATTGACTGAAAGTAACGCCCAGGCATCTAACAAGGTCGATCGCATCTCCTTCCAACGACACAGACCACTCTAGTCTTTGTGATGGACGCAACATTATGAATTTTGTCTCTGCATTCACTTTTAACTCTGATTACTTAAAGCTGATCAATTGATACTCTAATAGTCTATAGTGTGGCGTCGTGTCGAAATTGACTATAAACACCACTACAAAGGAACGCGTGCCAGGATATCCATTAAATTCCCTTGGAAGTCAAATATCAGAAGGCAGTTAATGGACCAAGTCGAAATATATTTGCCGGCGATCTCGTGGTATCGAAAGAATACCGGGATCGTGCCAGGATACAAGCTTGGTTACTGAGCGTAACCGGATTCGCGCGAGGTCACAATCGAAGTGAGTATAATGGATGTTTTTAGCACAGTTAAACAAAAAGCACATTAAAACAGTCACTGGTACAACTGGTTATAATAATAATTGTTTTCATTAAACCAATCGTGTTCTCGTGATAAAAGTAAGTCACTACAAGTCACGTATGGCCCGGTATTCAAGTCAGGAAGAACTCGGTGAGCACAATCAAAGATAATGTCTTTGGAATTTAAATAAGCTACGGAATAATGCACAAACGAATCGTTACTGTATAAAAACGTCACAGCAAGTAATTGACTTTACGATTACAAGATGGCTAATTAAGTACACAATTTCAAGATTTCTATCAAATATTTGACTGTACACCTGCATTTAACAATATTCTAAGATAGTCTTTTTCAGTTTTTATGCAGAAAAAATCTTTTTTAAACATTTTATTCACTCTCTTTTAGTACGGAATTACAATTATAAATTACTGCAATTAAAACTGTACTAGATCCCTGTTTGGGTTTGTATATTTTCTTAGACTTATCCTGACGTATAACTAAATTCCTTTAATAATGTGATATAAAAAACCTACTACTCATCGTTTTAGAAATGGATGCTTATTTTATAAAAAACGTATTCAGCAAACCATATGTGTATAATATTTTACATGAAAAATGACTGAACTAAATCTACATCTTGATACACATCTTAATCAGGTCGTATAAATTGTACATAAATTACCGAATACATTAGTTATCGAACAGTATAAAGTGGTAAAATGAAATGAGAGGAAATACGAATCACTTTTAAAAATTTGGAATATAATGTAATTGATTAAATTATTTGAACCCATCACGTACAAGCTTTTTGAGTCTTAACATTATGTATGTCACTGAAGTTTAGAAATTCGTAGACTTATATATCAGCTCCCGGTAACCCTTCGAATGTCTTCTAAACCAATCTTTAGTTCTTTGGACATCAAAGTGTTATAATTAACGTAAATGTTTTCATCAGTACTTTGAATAGTTGTAAATGGACTTCCATTTCGATTTAGAGAGTTAAAATTACCATCATTCTGTTTTGCTGTGTTTGGTGTATAAGGTACTTCATAAAGATTTTCCATTTTACGTGTATCCATCTGTGAATTTGCGTTATCGCCAAATGTACTCAATTTAACAGGGGAATGATTACTTTCTGGAATATCAAATATCTTTTCATGTTTCATGTAAACTCGTGTATTTTCATGACTGTCATTATCACTGATAGTACTATTATAGGGGAAATTCGATAGATATGTAATTGCTGGATGTTGTGGAATATTTGGATGTCTAAAGTAAAAGAAATTACAGATTAGATAATATTTGTTGAAAATATCAAATCAGTTAACTCATACATAGATGTGGCATCAAGTATACTGAAAAAAATGTATTGCTGTATGTTCATTTGAACCACCTAACGTATCCAAAAGTATTTACTTCATATAGAACATATATTTTCCAAGTTCATTTGTTATTCATAAAGTTTATATAAAAAGTTTAGCAAATAAATAGAAACTGTTCTTGACGAGCAACAGACAAAACACTTAGAGTTTTTTCTTTCTTGAATTGATTTCATATCATGTAACTGTTCAATAGGAAATTATAATAAATTATTATTGCCATAATAACTTAATTAATATAATGAGCCGAGTAGTGGGAGCTATACTTTATTAGACTATCATACGAAAGATTATTATTGACAGTTTTATTCTACAATTAGTAGATGGTTAAACTGTTGTATTCTTTATATCTTTCTATTTCTAAGTTTTTGTTTAGTCCATAAGTAGTTCTCATATGTTTTATTACTTTAGATGTATTTTTAATTAATTGTTTATCCAAAACGCTGATTTAGTAGCATTTGTGGTTTCCTAATTATACTTCTGTGTGGTCAGACATTTCAGAGATATTACTGTATAAGTTTTGAGTTATAATTGAATTGGTATATGACAGAGAACTGATGTTCTTTTACCTTCGTTTTTTAATTGGACACTACGTTAGAAGGATCTTGAGGACAAATAAGCAGTGACTTCTTGATTGATGTGTCAGACTGGCAAACAGAAGGTGGTCGGTATTACTAGCAATACATGTGAATGATCTGTGGCCGAGAATGATAATGATTGGTTGTCTGCTTGGTCAGACATGTAGATAGTCTGACAGGTGTCAGGTGAGTTATATATTCCCTTACCGTTATAATTATTATTATCATCAATTGTTCATTGTTGTTGGACTGTGTAGGGTTTTGGTGTGGAAATATATTTACGTTCTAGTCAGGCTGATCACATGTTCTTGATCTGAGTTGTGTTGAAGTCCTGTAGAATAGACGCTGAGAAGGAATATAGTGTAGATATTCGTCTAAGGTAAATTAACGTTCCATACGTGTAAACGTAGAAAAACCAACCTTTCTAACAGTGAACTAATGGACGAATGGACTAGATAGAGAAACAGAGAAGTCATACAACTGCTCTCCTGTCATTACATTCTGATCACACGGGCCCCAATCTGATTTTTTCTTGTGTTACATTTTCATATCTTCAAGCATTTCTGTTTAGTTTTTTTAGTTTACTTTCATTAGCTCTTATCATCCAATCAACTCTGTGTTCAAGATCCAGTTATAACTTTATTTGAATCTTACATTTTCCTGTTCAGATGGAATTATGTATTTCCTAACATTGTATTGCAAATGTGTGTGAGTTTACAGTTCACTACGTTTTAGTTTGTTAGTTCAAATACACTTATTCAAATGCTATGATTACGTGAAACAAAATTTCTTACCTAGACATATAACACAGCCAAACAAAGAATCCAATGACTAGAATAAGAAATATCACAAAAATAATAGAGAACGCTATTCCAAACATTCTACCAGCTGACCAACTCTAAAAGAAAGACAAATTAGTAAACATATTGGTGATGAAATAACTATTGGGAATATGGTAATAAGATGCGGTAAGCGCCAATGGACGTTGCTATGTTTAATAATGGTATGGAGAGGGAATTTACACAAATGGATTGATACTGGAGTAAGCTTCATCGCTTTTAAATGTTTAAGATAGAAATAAAGAGTTATTAGTTGTTTAGTAATTTAACGAATTCAAGCTAAAACATTTTCACTTTCGTACATCGCTAGAACCGACAGTCACCTGCTCAGTTAATTGACTTAATATAATTTTGTGGTAATGGATAACTATTTTCTAAACTCTTTATAATTCAGTTTTCATAACTTAATGAATTCAGCAAAATTAGTACGTGTCGCATCTTCGTTACCGTCTTCAGGTTCCTAAACTCACTGACTGGAGCTTGGTATTCAACTTTTATATTGGCTATCTGATAGAAAACTTGAAAACACAAACTTGAAAAGCTAGGTAAAACACAACACTATAAACTATTTGGCAGTTGGGTACAAATTCATTGACTGACATCAAACTATTAAGAATCCTTATTATACTATCAAAAATAAAACTCCATTAATAATGAGTTTGTGTCCATCAACTTGTGAACTTCCTTCTTAAAAATGTACACTTAATTAAGCTTGTGAGTATAAGTCTGTTTACTGATTTTTTACGTTAATATTCAGATAATTCCCTTTGTGTTTGTTATTAGTTGATTGGAGATATTCAGTAGGATGCCTTAGATTTTAGATTGCGGCTTCTGATATTCGGCATTAGAAAGTATCTACAGTCTGATTTCATTTTTGAAATCATTGTATTCTATGACACTACAACGTTGACTCAGATTAAACTCTATGGTGTCTGAAATCGGACTGAAAGCCGCAAATCGTCAGTGAAACGAAGTTATCAGGCCACTAATCAGGTAATAAGTTTTCGCTGTGGGTTGGTCGACACTATTCTGGTAACTTAAAGTAATCAGTTAAAACTTTTGACACAGTTTTTTATTACGAGTCAAGGCTTTATGAAGAGTCCTGTGAGTATTTCGACTGTTGCTTATGTACATAAATATAGTTTGTCTTATTAATTAAGCTGGAGCTTCAGTTGACAAATATGTTTACTCTGCTTAAAACTACGAGAACAGTGGAGCTAAAAATGTTTAGAATAGCATAATCTAGAAATCAACGCTAGGAAGTAGAAACACCTGTAGCTAAATAAATATATAAAAGTATTGTTCGAAAATTGCAATTTTCACTCACTTTATTTAATTCACAAAAATATCCATCCCATTCTGGTGGACAGGAACATCGTGGACTCGAATTACCAGGATGAATTATACAAACTCCACCGTTTAAACAAAAGCGATTTGTCAAGCGCATAGTCGAAAGCCTGTACTTTTCGTTTTCCGATATACAATCAATAACTGGTTGCGTACAAAATGGTCCACTCCAGTTGTCCGGGCAAATACATATAGTCTCATCGTCATCATCATTGGTTCCTTGATTAGTATATATGAACCCTTCAGCATCATTATCCTCTATCAGTTCACGTAGTAGTGTACAACGACCACCATTCTTACATGGCGACTTTTCGCAAGAATAGTAAACTGAATGACATTCGGGACCTGAGTAAACGCATTTCAATGTGAAAACATAGGAATATATAAAACTTTAGTTTTATATTACTTTATGAATGTCAGTAGTATTATTTGAATAGAGCAAAGTAATTACAACGAGATGAATTTTATAGTGATAGTTGACCAAAAAAATTATTAAGCCTAATATTTTTTGTAATCGACACCGGTTTTGACTCTAAATGTTACTGGATTGCAACTTTTTGTATCAACTTGAAAGGCAGTTATCTGTATGTCCTAAAACAAGGTTTGACGAGACTTAGCAAGGGAGCAAATTAACATCATCTAAGATACTTATACTTTTGAAACTTAATATGGTTCTTACAGCAAACCTTCCAGTTACATTGTTGTTCATCCGTTCAAATCACTAATGAAGGTTTTTCAGTGAATAAGTCTCGGCATTTGGATTGTTTCAAAGGATTCAAGTTTTCACTAAACCATCTCCATTGTTAGTAATGTTACACCGAATTTTAAATTATCATGAATCTCATCACTCACTGTTTCTTCAGTGCTATATGAAAAATGCCTCACATAGTAGAGAAAATTAAATCACGTTTTTAAAATTTTGGTTCCCGTTTCGTACACATATCTCGAAATCTCTATTCGGAAGTTAAAAATGGTTAGGATTTCTGGAGAATTTTAACAAATTAAAAAGATAATAATAATTATTTGTAGTCTATGAATGCTTTTTCATTGCATAAGCATAGCTTCGATTCATGCAAATAATGGTTCGAATATAAATGACTAGTTAGGAACCTGCATATTATTCCAAGTCAGCAACATTTAATTCAGAGATTCGAAGATTTCAGAGCCATATATCATTCAATTAAACATAAGGTCACATGAAAACGATTAATGATAGAGATAGAAAACAATGAAAAACTGAAAGTGAAAGTAGGTGAAGAATATGGATTAATTGCGAAAAATCTATTGAAGATGATTTCTTAGAAATATTGTCGAAAAGCATGATAGTAGAGATGACACAGTAATATACAAGTTTATAGTTTGATTTCCTGAATATTTGTCCCTATATATAATGAAAATTTACCTTCATAGTTTTTACAAATGCATTTTCGACGATGTTCCCTCGGCAAATTTTTACAGCGTGTATTTTTGGGGCAAGGATGTATTTGGCAGTAGTCAATAATGTCACAGTTGACACCATGTCTGCCTGAAACAAATATATAACTGTGATTATTACTTAAATCTACTGATTAAAATAAAGACTTCATTTAAGAAGAACATTTGGGGAGTTCTGCTTTTTTGTAATTTGTTAAGTATATCTGTCAGACAATTTACTTACAGAGAACTACCTTTTTGGATAAAAAGATAAGTTAGAATTCAACATATTGTTTCACATGAACTGTAAGATCCAAACTGAGTACTTACATGATTTAATGTAAAATGATTAAGCTACAAAACAGAAGGCTTGTATTTTAGTAAGAGGGTGATATTTATTTAAGGCTGTGATTTATGCACATCATGAAACATACATTAAATTCTACTTCAGTAAACTATCCATCGACTGACCGTTTAGTTTTTGAAAGTTAGAGTATTCATAAGTACAGTTACTAATTAACTTACCACTGACGAAATTATATATCTGGTTGTTATATGAAGGATAAATTGGTGATAGCTTGCATTTCAGTTTATTAGGCTTTCAGTCTACCGTCATCGACATATCATTGAAGGTCTCCTTAAAAATCAATGGAACATTAATTCTATCTACTCCTGATTGGTTAATTAGGAGAAAGAAGATGTATTTCAACTTAGTGAGTAGTAATATACACTAAGATAGAGCAAACGGTAATGCTATGTAAATCTTCTTACAGTTTACCAGATAACTAGCTTCAAGGTATATATGGAAAATATTCTTAGTTGGCTATGTCAGTTTCTGATTATTAAAGAATACTTTAGCCTAATATACTCTACTATATATGAAATAAATGTTACCCAAATAAATTTAGAGAGTAATCAAGACTAAAATGTAATAGTGTATGATACGATCTTGATTGGTGTGATTAAGTGACTTAAATGTTAGGTAAAACATTCATATTTTTAATCCTTAACGATGCTTGAATGGATATCTTTGGATTAAATGTTCTAAAAAGTTTAAAAACGTGGTATACACTTTCTCCTGCACAATTCTAACAATCTTTTGACATAGAGCATGTTACCAGCTAGTCGGTTTCGTTTCAGTGAACTTCATATCTAACCAATTAAGTATAAACATATTTAGCTATAGAAGACTGAATGTCAGTATCGTTTCTATCCACTTTAAACTGAGGAAAAGGATGTAATAAGATTTTTAAATCTATGACTGTTCGATAGTAGTGTTCTGTTTGCACTTCTGTTTTCCCTTTCTTCGTTATTGTATTATACTACTTAACAATATTCAGTAACCAACTTCATATCCAATCATTTAGTGGCGCGACCCTCCATTGTCTGTATGCCGTATCTCTAAGTCTTTACATGAGCCTATTTACTAGTGTAATTATAATTTAATATAGTTTGTGACAGCTAAATTCAACTTGCATGAATTCTTCAAAGCTTTATTTGCTTGTAACATCTTACATTTTTGTTTTTACAATGCCTGTTTCAATTGGTGTCTGCCGATGTAGTTTTATAAATGGCTCATAACTGTCATATAGCCTCTCACATATTTTGTAAGTAACCTTTAAATGAGTATGTCATGAAGAATTTTCCCGTTGATTGCTTATTAATATAACAAGCTCCTTGGACATCATACGAATTAAAGTTTGTATTAATATGGAGATAAATTATCGTTTTCTAATTTTACCCATAACTCATTTATTTGATCAGAGCTTCGATAGAATTAATACGTAGTCACCATGAAAAGAAGACCATATAAAGTTTTTAGTTACAGATTTCAGTATATGAAGTAATTTTAAGTTAAGAAGATAAATTTAAAAGTCTTACCATGCAAACAAATTTTTCGTCCATTCTTGTCACAATCGTATGCCCATGGATGAGGCGAACAGAATATGTCACATTTATTCCCATAATAATTTGAATTACACGTTAGTCTGATTGATGAGTTAAGGCTTGAACAGATAGAAATTTATCATTTAAATTAGTATCATTCGGAGAAAATGTTGGACGAATTTGACATTTGGTTCTAAATACTGTAGAATATAACTCATACTTTTGCGTATCGATGAGTAGTATGGTGAACCGCCTTCTCGTGGCGGGGGTGTTGTTTACGAAAATGAGAGGACAAAAACGAATGTCCGGCATTTTAACCGGATTCCAAATCAGTGGTGCACATGGGCTCCAGTATCCTGCGGGAACAAATGGTGTATGAACCAATTTTCGGTCACCGGCTACCATGGGACTGCATCTCCTCACGATGCTCCACTGCCTTGTGGGTTAGACCATTAGGTCAAAGGCTCGGGGTTTGGCCCCCTAAGAAAACCACCTGGTTCAGTTTGGGCACCCGAGCAGTATCACAACCCACACACAATTAATGAACTGAACTGTCTATGATCATGGAAACTAATTCTCTTGCTTCGACGAACATTCAAATGATTCAAATATTATTATTGCTATTATTATTGCTGCTATTATTATTATTATTCGACTCTAACTAAACGTTCTCGAGTCACTGTCCGGTTGAAAATTGTATGTTACCACCGAATACGAGGACTGAAGCAGTTTTTCTGAAACCACGTGCACCATTCAAACTGGCTGCCTTCAACGTTCGCACATTTATGCAGGTCGGACAACAGATAGGGCTGGCTATGTCTTTGGAAAGTCTTAATATCGATGTTTGTTGTCTATCCGAGACCCGTATTCAAGACTCTGGCGAAGTACTACAAATTCGATCTCCATCTGTCGCTTCGAAAAGCTTGTTTTACGTGCGCTTATCCGGGGACCCTGTGGCATCTTCGTCTGGTCTTGCTGGCGTTGGTGTCGCACTAAGCGCTAGAGCTGAGGCAGCACTAGTCGATTGGATCCCCATTAACAGTCGGTTATGTGCTGTTAGATTAGAAAGTTCCATCAAAGTGAGAAGAAATCGGCGTGAGAAACGATGTCTTTTCGTCATCTCCGCCTATGCCCCGACAGATTGCAGCCCGGATGCAATCAAGGATGAGTTTTACCACCAGTTATCTGTTCTTCTCCAGAAAGTGCGTTCGACAGATATTGTAGTACTAGCCGGAGACTTGAATGCTCAGGTCGGGCGTCTAGGCACAGAAGAGAGTCGTTTAGGTGGCCGATGGGGACTCGTTGGTCGCAGGTCAGATAACGGGGACCGTCTACTGCAACTTTGCACAGACCACAACCTGTTTCTGGCTAGCACTAACTTTCGGCACAGTCATCGCCGATGTGCCACCTGGCGTCCTCCCTCTGCATCTCAAGCCTGGACTCAGATTGATCACATCGCGATCAGCTACCGCTGGCGTGGTTGTGTAAAAGACTGCCGCTCCTTTTGGAGTACCTATCTGGACTCTGACCATGCCTTGGTCTGCGCCAATCTTGCCTTACTTTTCAGTGGACAACGAAGTGACCGCCATCAACGGATTGATGTTAGCAAGCTGGTTGCAACTTCTGTTGCAAGTAAGTATCGAACCGAGCTAGCCTCTAGGCTAGCTACCACTCCACCGAAAAGTATAGATGAGCATTGGTTGCAATTGCATGACGCCATGAAAATGGCGGGAACAGTCAGTTGTGGGTTTGCGAAACGTCCCGCTTTAAGCACTGGGTTTCTTCTGGTTCCTTACAACTCATTGAAGCCCGTCGGTCTACTCCGGGTGACCGTGAGTTTGACCATAAACGAAGGATGTTACGTAAGGAAATTGGGCAAAGCTTGCGTAAGGACCGAGAAGCCTGGTGGTCGATGCGTGCTAATGAGCTGGAAGCAGCAGCTGCATCTGGTAACTACCGGAAGCTCTTCCAACTCATCCGAGCCACTGGCAGCAAGAAGTCTGGTGTGAGTGAAACAATCTGCGAGGATGATGGGATGCCAATCACTAACATCCATCGACGTCTTGGACGATGGGCAGAATTTTTCGAAGGGCAGTTCAACTGGCCTGCTGCTCCGGCAACATCGGTCAGACTGTCCTGCCCTCCATGGCCGGTGACGACTGATCCACCAAATGAGGAGGAAGTCCGCAAGGAACTCCAACTCTTGAAGCGTTACAAATCACCTGGCCCAGATGACTTACCTCCGGCTCTTTTTAAAGATGGTGGTGACTTTTTGACTAAGGAATTGACGACGTTGTTTACAAAGGTTTGGGAACTAGAGTGTGTACCAACGTCATGGAATGAGTCGATAGTTGTCCCTATCTTTAAAAAGGGTTCACGTCGTTCCTGTAACAACTATCGGGGGATAAGTCTACTTCCGATTGCGTCCAAGCTATTGGCTTCCGTCATACTTCGTAGGTTGTTCAAAACCCGAGAAAGATTGACTCGCGAGGAGCAGGCTGGGTTTCGTTCTGGTCGAGGATGTATTGATCATATCTTCACCCTCCGCCAAATGTTAGAACACCGCCATACTTATCAAAGGCCAACAATCGTAGTGTTTCTTGACATCAGGGCTGCCTTCGATTCGTTGGATAGGACTGTTCTCTGGGATTGTCTATTGAAGAAGGGTGTGCCTGAGAAGTTTATTAACATCCTAAAAGCCCTATATAAAAACACCTCAGGCAGAGTGAGGGCATACAACCACCTCTCTCCATTGTTCCATTCGAGCAGTGGGGTTAGGCAGGGTTGCCCAATCTCACCATTCCTCTTCAACTTTGCCATCGATGACATTCTGGAAACAGCTCTGATGAATGTAAGTAATGGTGGTGTGGATCTGTTGCCTGGAGAAAGACTTCTCGACCTTGAGTATGCGGACGATATTGTCTTACTGTGCGATAATGCCCAAGGCATGCAATCCGCACTTAATCAGTTGGCAATCAGTGTCCGTAGGTATGGTATGTGCTTTGCACCTTCGAAGTGCAAAGTACTTCTACAAGACTGGCAGGATTCTAATCCTGTACTCACCCTGGACGGTGAGCAGATAGACGTAGTCGAGAAGTTCGTGTATCTGGGTAGCTGCATAAGTGCTGGTGGGGGTGTGAGTGATGAGATCAATGCACGAATAGTGAAAGCCAGAGCGGCTTATGCCAATCTGGGCCACCTTTGGCGCCTTCGTGATGTTAGTCTGGCTGTAAAAGGTCGGATCTACAACGCGTCGGTGAGAGCAGTTTTGCTCTATGCTTGTGAAACCTGGCCTCTCCGAGTTGAGGACGTTAGACGACTCTCTGTGTTCGATCATCGCTGTCTCCGAAGGATTGCTGACATTCAGTGGCAACACCATGTCAGTAATGCAGAGGTTCGGCATCGTGTGTTCGGGCACAGAGACGATAATGCAATTGGTGTCACCATCTTGAAACACCGACTTCGGTGGCTTGGACATGTTCTACGAATGTCGTCCCAGAGAATTCCACGTCGTGCATTATTTGCCGACTCTGGGACTGGTTGGAAGAAGCGGAGAGGTGGTCAGTGCATGACATGGTGTCGTGGTATGAAAGAAAGCTGCAAAGGACTGGCTTGTGTTGGTCCTTCACGACTCCCTGGTTGGGGTCCGAGAGATGGTGCTACACAGTGGCTAGAGACGTTATCAGATATGGCTCAGAATAGAAGCCAGTGGCGATCCTGCTGTAACCTTCTTTTACTTTCTTCATTAAAAAATGGTTGTATCTTCCTTAACTGAAAGATTTGTTTTGATTGTACGTTTCCGTTCCTTCATTATGACTATGATTATTACTACACTCCCTTACATCAATCTCTTCATTATTGTTTAAAAAAAAATTTTTTTTTACGTTTCTCATTTTTTTCTTCTTAAATTCCCATTGTTTTGTGTGGCGCATATATATTTGGCGCACTACTGTACCAATATATATGTGTTCAAATAAATAAATAAGAAATAAGAACCGCATCAAATAGTGAGGAAAGAACTGTTAATATTAGTTACCTGACAATTTCATTACTTTATCGGTTGCATAAAGCTGATAATTACGTGAAAATATTTGCAAAGGTAATACGTAATAAGAGTATTATTACTATAAGCATAGAAGGTTTGTTATGATCGTTCATTTGAAGAAAGTTGGTTAATAATCAGTTACAAGATTATGCTAAATATAAGAGGTTGATAACGGTTGGAAAATACTTTATGATAGGATAACTTTTATCTCCGGATTGTGCATGTACTCTGGTAACGATTTTTTTATTTTACAGGGAAACTAAACTCAAATGATATATTCCATGATATTCAGAAGCGAAAATTCTATTATAAGCAAGGGATAAATGTTTCTCTGTTTTAAATATGTAGAATTACGTTAAAAAAAGCCAGCTTTATAGTGATATTTCAGTAAATTTTATAAGAAGAACTTGGAAACTACACAACAAATCTGTTTAAATTTTTCCTTTTATTGACCACTTTCAGGTGCAGATAATATAGGATGCAGACCTGTTGTGCTTGGTACTATGTCAAGTCGATATTGTGTTATTCTGGCTTCTAGACAGACCAGTTTTGCACACTCTTCTCAAGCCACATTTTTACCTTGTCAATTATTCGCTCATTAGTACTGACTTTTTATATGACTGTATGTATGTTAATTGCACACCCCATTCAATATGTATATGTAACTTATTTATGTTTGAATTTAAATATCGACTTACGTTTGATCAAAAGGAGTTGGCTCACTCTCCTTCTCCACTGCATGTCACTTCATTTCTCGGACTGTTTGTTCAAATCAATGAGTGTATGAAAAATACATATTCAAACTTCATTCTTAGATTTAACTTATTTTATTCCGTTATTTTCCAACGCGAATTAAGTCGATTAAAGTATACGAGGATTGACGGTATATATATTTCGATAACAATAATCTTACGATTATACATACAAAAGATGTTCTACTTCACAATATACTAAAAATGGGTAACTTTATATTACGTAGTTGTTAAATAATTACAGTAGAGACAGGATGATCCACTTTATTTCATTAATCCGGTGTATCTAGAAATATAATGAAGTCATTAGAATGTGTTTCTTTTTTTATATTTGCTCATTTCACAGAGGTATTCTTTTTTTGTAAGAGTATTAAAAATAGCAACCACGAGATCCTTATTTCAAAGGAAATCTAAAGGAACTAATTTTATTTGGCACATTCAACTTGGGATTCAGATTTAAGGCTTGTGTGCGTTGACAATTCGACAGTTTGCAATGAAATCTTCACTTTTCTCTTCTACCAAAATGTTTAAGAACATATCCGACCATTATACTGGATAGTTATGTAAAGATGAATGAGATTCATTTAATAGCTTCGTATTTGGACATCTGTTTGGTATACAGTATGGGTTTCATTAACCTATTGATTCAAGCCTGACTTTTGTATTTAGAAGCTAAATATTTATTTACCTAATTTGCTATGGTTCTAAACCTGCTCTAGTTTTCTGTATAGTTATTAACACGTGTTCATTTCTCTTTTTACTTTCAACAGGGAAATGATCTTCCACACTTCTCTTCAATATGTTATTTTTACTTCACTTTTTAGCTTTTAACTAGTAAGTCACTTATGTTGTATACTTTGTCAAAAACCTTTGATAAACTGTGATCATTTTGTTGTTCTATTTTGTTATAGAATATTGTAAGATAAATATAGATACATTGATGTAGCTTTGGTAAATAACGTAGTAAATAAACTATCTTTACTAAACTCTTTTTATTTATCTTGAAATAACTTATTACAGAAGATATTAACCTACCTGAAAGAGTCACTTATATGACTGTAATTTAATGGAATAGTTTGAAATACGTTGGTTTTTTCTGGCTGATACAATCCTGTAGCGATGGTAATTATATCATGTTCACCCAAAGCATCTTCGTCGTAGACATAAAGATCTAATCTATATTTTTCCTATAAAATGAACAAAGATACGTGATTTCCATTCTACTATAAACACTATTCTGATATATTAGGAGTTAAATATTGATTGCTACAGGAACTGTGTCCAACCATATGCCCAATTTTTTATTGCTAGGACTAAACTATTGGTTAAGAAATAAAATCTGCCTCCCATCATACTAAGTAGTTAAGTATTATACACCAAATTTAGTGATAAATATTATTGGGAGGGAAATTCACAAATCCTAGATAACCTAGATGAACAATAAAATGAATTTCCTTAACAGACTTTTGACAGAACTGATGGATTAAGCTAATTGTACACTGCATTGATTGATGGAGAGTATATTTCATTTAAAATCAGTGGAGGTGGTCAGCAAGTATTCCTTGACGTGGTTTTCAGGTTAAATAACACTACAGTAAAGCATACTTGTAATAAAAGGCATATAATGCTCTCTGTATATTTCGAACACAGATCACCTAGATTAGCAGTATGAGTCGTTATCAGGGGTAGGCTGACATGTTTAGGAACATAATACTTATATTTATTGAGCATATACTGGTGACCAATACTGTGTTCTTTATTGTCTAGTGCTGGTCTAATTTCGTTTTTCAAGTTATAATGTGGCTACTAATCAAAGTGGTTTTGTTTACCGAAGTAACTAGAAATGTTTCCATGTAAAAATATAGAACCAGCTATCATGTATTTAGACGGCGGTTATCATAAGCTCATTTTATAATGAATTAATCTATAACCTATATAGAAACAACTAGTGACCAGAGATATCCAGTTAACTCTTTTCTGGGCTCTCTTTTCCAACTGTTGCCAGGAGCTTTTCATGGTCTCCATGACTGCTTCTGATTCGCGTATTCGTGTGCTTTTTTGGTCCACTTCTTTTCCGTTTGCTTTAAGGATTCCAAGTTAGAGCTTGCTTTTCGATTCAGTATGATGATTTTCTTGAAGTCTGTCTTTTTGAATCTTTTCCTAAACTTCTTCTTAGTTGGAAGTTGATTTGTTTTCTGACACAGTCTGTTATTGCTAGTGGTGCCTAGCCAATCGATCTTGAATATCGTGCGTAGATAGTTGTCTATAATTCCCTGTACTTCTTGATGATGGCTATCGAAGTTGTCCAAGTTTCAACCCTGCACAACACAACTGTTTTAACTACTGCTGCAGAAGCAGGAAATACAATTGACATCTTGAATGCAACTAGATGATTTGGACTTCACAGATGACCTAGCTCTTCTATCACATACACAACAACAAATGCAGGTCAAGACAGCCCATGTAGCAGAAGCCTGTAGCAGTAGCTTTTAACATACCCAAAGGTAAACGTAAGATCCTGAATTTTAACATAGAGATCAGTAAACAAATCAAACTTCATGGATTAGTACTGTATGAGATGGAAATTTTATGTAGTTGAGCAGCATTATCGAGACTATAATTTATGGAAGAACCAATAAGGTAAAAGGTAACAGGTATCGGATTTTGGCACGAAATTCACTCATCCATTTGGCTAGGTAGAGTTTTGACATTATAGATGATGTCATTTTGTGATGAAAACCCTCAATATAATTTATAACCTTAACCATCAATTGTAAATTACAATTCGAATTCCTCTGGTTTATAATCCTCATTTAGCCCTAGTTTGTAGGTGGATACTATCATGGTCAGTCCAGCGTCGCTCAAAGGTCGTCCATAAATTATAGTTTCACTAGAAATTAAGAAAAGACGATGAAGGTAGGTAGGACATACATTACGGAAGTCATCAAACTGAATCCCTTGTATTCAGTGCTCTTCCTCAGACGTGACAGTCTCCATGATCCAGTCAAAAGCCAGAATGAAAAAAAAGTGGAAGTAGTCAGTCTTTACTGACACCGGTAATCACACAGGGAATATCTATGAGCTGCCTTCCATTCATGACTTTACAATTCAGTACATTCGTGATGGTTTCGTATGATGGCGAAAATCTTTCCAGGTCCTCTGTAGTGTTGAGGAAGGTTCCTCATGATTCTCCTATTCACTCCACGAATGCTTTTCATGGTCAAAGAATCTGATGCTTAGTGATTAGTTTTGTTCAACTGATTACTTAACAGTAATCTGAAGCATTGCAATTTGGTCAGTACAGAATCAATCTATATGAAAACCAGAATTTTGTTCTGGAAGTCTGGTGTCTACTGAATCGTTCATCCGGTTTAGCAACGCTCCGTTGAAAAATTTTCCTGGCACTGACAGTAGTGTGATATCTCTGTAGTTCTCCCACTTTCTGAGATCTCCTTTCTTTGGGATTTTGATAAGGTGTTCTTCTTTCCAGTTTATCAACACTTGGTCCTCTGACCAAATCTTCCTGGATAGAATGTGGAGCATGTTTGCAATTACTCCTACATGTTACTTCATTGCTTCAGCTGGTGTGTTGTCTGGTCCTTGTGCTTTTCCAATATCAGTTAACGTAGAATGGATTCAGGCATATAATATGTTCAAGAGAAAAAAGGTTGAAATAATATTGTGCAGAACAAATTATGAATAAGGACGACTAGTTTTGGTAAGCAGTCATCAAGTTTTCTGATGTATGCTACTTATGTCAACCTAAGTAGTATATAACACCAATCAGAATTGGAATGTCTGTCAGAAGAAGGTTGGGAAAATCGAATCGAATAGAACAGCGACAGAGAGTAATTGTAATAGCTATGAAGGAACGTTGAAGATAGGGAAAATTGATGAAGGATTTGAAAATGAAGTATTGAATGCATGGTTTTCACATTTTCTCAAAGAATTCTGTAATTTCTTACCATATTACGTTGGTTATCCCCACCTGCATTCTTGTTCATCACGCATTAATATAGATTATAGAAATTTAGGTATTTATGACCATTAACATCTAGTTGAGACTTGTTACCTTGTGTCTTAATGTTTAAAATCCTTTCAAGATAATTAAGTACTCAGCCTTAACAAAAAAGAAACTTTAGGACAACTTACAGGTAATTTTTCATTTATTTTTTCAGATACTTTAATGCGAAATTCCGCAGTGTCCGCAATGGTCTCTGTTCTCACACGGATTAATTGCCTGTTAAATAGAATTGTAATACAAATTATTTGTGTCATCGTCATACCCTGATAACTGAAGTATATTATAACAGACTGAATATTATGCTTGTAATAATGGTTTTTTATGTAAGAAATCAACTTAATTATATTTCAGATAGTGGAAATTGGGATATATATTTCATCTTGTTGTTGACAGTTGAATGTAGCTATTTTTTATATTTTCTGCTAACTTTGAATTACTGTGTTTGTTCAATTTTCTTAAATCTTGAAATGTTATCATATTAATATCAATGTGACAATTCAAATAGTTTTACCCTGTCGGTTATGATTTATCAATTGACGAGACCATTTGCTTACAGTAGAAAGTTATTGAAAGTAGTTATTAGCCTGGACAGTCATTAAAGATACACTAAAGTCAAGTTTGATGCAAGTCAATTACTGAACCTGTAATGGTTAAAACCTTCTTGGTCTCAAAGCAGAAATGAATTAAAAACATCATGTCAGATAATAATAATTATTTAGTCTACAATTAGCTGACTTTTCGACAAACTATGAGTCTGGGTTACTTGAAATCTGTGACTTTGTAGTGAATCATCTTAGAGATGATCCCCAAGACTTCGTATATCAGTCGTTGTAATAACCGTTACTAGTTAACTCCCAAAGGTGTATACATTTCAGAAGACAGTACGAAGCGTTGACTACAGTTTATTATTGCACAGTGTAGATCACTAAGCCGCAAGCATCCGAGCAGAAATGCTGGTGCGAGTGAGTGAATACAGAGGCGGATGGATTGACATGACGTAAGCACACTTATATTAGGAAAACAAATGGTTCATTAAGGGATTTAAGTAATTAATACTTAGGCTAGTAAGAGGAATATGTGTGTAGGCTGTAACATGTGATTAAGCATACATACATGAATATAATTATACAAAGATAAACAAATTGTTACTATTTGAATGACACTGTCTGTTAAATAAGTTAATTGAAGGTCTTGACAAAGCCAAACGTAAACAGACTTAAGTGTAGGTGTGTTGGAATAAACTAACCTGCCAAACGATTTAGTTAATAGGACAGACTCAATTACGAGCAGTAAACATCCTAGTCAAAGATAGATGGTCGCCAACAATTTTGTCCAGAATGTGTATTTTATCCTACTTGAGACTTGTAAACTGAACGTTCGTGCATACCAAAATGGACATTCATCCTGGGACTAAAACCGGGAAACGTTCACTTTAGACGTTGTTGCGTCAATCATTTAGCTACTGAATCGGGATAAATACTGGTTTGAGTAATCGGATGAAAATGAAACATTCTTTTGATAAGCTAAATTGTCGATTGTTAATACTAAATAAGTAAGTAATTTTTTCTAAATATGAAGAATTATACAATGTTTACCAAATATGTTGGGTTTTAATATAGTAGGCCGGATTTAATATGTAATGAAACGAATGTACTCGATCTAAGTCCCTATAAAGTATAATGTAGCTATCAGATCAATATTAATACTAGTTATTTTGAAGCTATAAAATTTATTTAAGCATAATTATTCTGTTTATAAACGACTTAATGATAACGCAACCTAATCCAGTGATGGAATATATAAAGTTAAATATTTGAAAGCTCGTAAATTTTCTTTTTTTTTTCAAAAAATTTAATACCGACATGAACTAAATATGGAATTAGGTCCTGGGTTTGAATCTCGCGAAGCGCACTACTAAGGAGTCCCACAGTAGAATGAAACGACCGTCCAGTGCTTCCAGGTTTCCCATGGTGGTTTAACTTCAATTGACTCATGATCACAACTAATAAAATTATGGTTTCCTTCAAAAAAATATAATAAATTACTTCGATTTCTATAAATTAAATGGTTTTACTACTTTAATTTTCACAAATTAATGTGTAAATTAATGAATTACCTTGAGTTATTGTCAGCTAACTCATACAATTTCACAATTATATAAACATCACATCGATGTAATTGCCAATCACAGTAAAATCCACTACTTGTAGTTGATTCTAGATTTATGTAATAAATTTCTATTTCAAAACGTCCACCAGGTAGATTTATCTACAAATAAATCAAATATTTAGCTGTCAGTTATTTATAATACTTATATTACTACTGATAATAATAACTATAGTAATTGTATTCTCTGAGCAAATGTAATGAATAATGTTAATGTTACACGTTTGTTTGTTTAAATTTATAAACAGAAATCATTCTTGAAATTTTAATGTAATTATTACATTGGATACATAATAGGTGGTCAGAATTTCAATAAGGGAATATTTTAAAGATTTATTTGTTAAAAAAAACATAGATGAATAAATGACAAGAATGAGGTAAGAATTATTTAGTTAATATACCTACGTTCGTAACCATTTTTCTGGTAAGTTGATATTTTCACGTAATTTAAACGTAGATTGTAAAACAAAGTTAAAATTATCAGAAAGCGTTTTGTGGAAACATTCTTAGAAATTTCACTGGTTGAAATCATGAGTCAATTGAAGCTAGATCACCATGGAAAACCTGGAAGCACTGGAAGGCCGTTTCGTCCTAGTTTGGGACTCCTAAGCAGCGCGCATCCACGACGGTGGCGCGAATTCGTGGGTTGGTTAAAGGTTCTTAATTTCTTCTTCAGCTGGAAGTTGGTTTGTTCTCTCCCACAGAAGGCTATTGCTGATGGTATCCGGCCAGTGGATGTTGAGTATCTTGCGTAGGCAGCTATTTATAAATACTTGTACTTTCTTGATTGTGGTTGTTGTAGTTCTCCAAGTTTCAGCTCCATACAGTAGAACTGCCTTGACGTTCGTATTGAAGATTCTCACTTTGATATTGGTTGAAAGTTGTTTTGAGTTCCATATGTTCTTCAATTGTAGGAATGCGACCCTTGCTTTGCCGATCCTCGCCTTTACGTCTGCATCTGAACCTCCTTGTTCATCGATGATGCTTCCTAGGTATGTGAAGGACTCTACATCTTCCAGAGTTTCGCCATCAAGAGTGATTGGATTGCTGTTCTCGCTTTGAATTTGAGGACCTTGGTTTTCCCTTTGTGTATGCTGAGGCCTACTGATGCAGAGACTGCTGCTACACTGGCTGTCTTCATCTGCATCTGTTCGTGTGTACGTGATAGGAGGGCTAGGTCGTCTGCGAAGTCCAAATCGTCTAATTGATTCTGAGCTGTCCATTGTATTCCGTGTTTTCCTTCAGATGTCGAGGTCTTCATAATCCAGTCGACCACCAGAAGAAAGAGGAAGGGAGAGAGTAAACAGCCTTGTCTGACTCCAGTCCTTACTTGGAATGCATCTGTCAGCTGTCCTCCATGCACTACTTTGCACTGTAGTCCGTCGTATGAGTTCCGGATAATGTTGACAATCTTCTCAGGAACTCCGTAGTGTCGAAGAAGTTTCCATAATGTCCTCCTATCTACACTGTCGAATGCCTTTTCATAATCAATGAAGTTGATGTATAGTGATGAGTTCCACTCAACTGATTGTTCGACGATGATCCGTAGTGTTGCAATTTGGTCTGTGCACGACCGATCCTTACGGAATCCAGCTTGTTGATCTCGAAGTTGGGCGTCTACTGCATCCTTCATCCGGTTCAGCAACACTCTGTTGAAGACTTTCCCTGGTATTGACAGTAGTGTAATGCCTCTGTAGTTTTCACATTTGCTCAGATCTCCTTTCTTTGGAATCTTGACGAGGTGTCCTTCTTTCCAGTCCATCGGCACTTGTTCCTCCTCCCAAATCTTTTTGAATAGAAGGTAAGCATGCTTGTGGTTGCTTCGATGTCTGATTTCAGTGCTTCAGCTGGTATGTTGTCGGGTCCTGCTGCTTTCCCGTTCTTGATTTGTCTGACGGCCATTCTAATTTCTTCCGTCGTTGGTGGGTTGACATCTATAGGAAGATCTATGTGTGCTGCTTCGATGTCCGGTGGATTCATTGGAGCCGGCCTATTCAGGAGTTCCTCGAAGTATTCTACCCATCTGTTACGCTGTTGTTGAATTTCGGTGATTGGCTTGCCTTCTTTGTCTTTGACCGGCCTCTCTGGTTTACTGTATTTCCCTGCTAGTTTCTTCGTTGTATCGTGAAGCTGTTTCATATTTCCTTCTCTAGCAGCTTTTTCTGCCGTCGTTGCTAGTTCTTCCACGTATTTCTTCTTGTCGGCTCTAATGCTCCTCTTCACTTGTTTGTTTGCTTCTATGTATTCAGCTTGTGCTTGGACTTTCTCTGCTCGTGTTCGGCTGTTGTTAATTGCTGCCTTCTTGTTCTTCCTTTCTTTGATCTTGTCCAGTGTTTCTATAGAGATCCATTCCTTATGATGGTGTTTCTTTAGGCCCAGAACCTCTTGACACGTTGAAGTTAATGCTTCCTTGATGCCTTTCCAGTTGTCCTCCACAGTAGTTTCTTCTTCTTCAGTAGATCTTGTAAGGCTTGGAACCTGTTGTTGAGAGCTATCTTGAATTCATTGAGTTTGTCAGTATCTCGAAGGAAGGCTGTATTGAACCTTTGTAGTGCTGTTTGTCCACTTGTCCAGTTCTTTTTCAGCTTCAGTTTTAAATTGGCTACAACTAGGTGGTGATCTGAAGCTACGTCAGCACCTCTCCTGGTTCTCACATCTTCCATTGTCCTTCGGAATTTTTTGTTGATGCAAATATGATCTATTTGGTTCTCTGTAGTGTGGTCCGGTGAGATCCATGTAGCCTTGTGTATACGCTTGTGTGGAAATATTGTGCCTCCTATGACCAATTTGTTGAATGCACATAGATTTGCAAATCTTTCTCCATTTTCGTTTCTTTCTCCCAGTCCATGTCGTCCCATAATATCTTCATATCCAGTGTTGTCTATTCCGACTTTGGCATTTAGATCTCCCATCAGAATAGTTAGGTCCTTTCTTGGCATTTCTCAATGATTGACTGTAGCCGCTCGTAGAACTGATCTTTAATGTCGTCGTTGCTATCATTGGTGGGTGCATAACATTGGATAATATTCATTAAGATCCCCTCCTTCTTTGTTTTGAATGATGCTTTGATGATTCTGGATCCGTGAGATTCCCATCCTACAAGTGCATTTCGTGCTACTTTGGACAGCATAAGAGCGACTCCCTGAGTGTGTGGAGCATCTCTCCCGTAGCTAGCCTTTTCTGTCCAGCTTGGGTCCAGTGGGTTGTATCTCCTCATTTCCATAGCTATTTGACTGGTCTTCCCGGTTTCCCACATTGTTCGAACGTTCCATGTACCTATAAAAATTTTTGCTCTAGTTGTTAGAAGGGGCATTGGCCTCGTGGCTTCCGAAGGAGCTTGGCTTTAACCATGAGGCGTCATAATTCTTCTAAATGAAGACCTTCTAACTCCCAGGGCAGAGTTAAAATGGTTTGGATTATTTTTTATGGTAAGCGTTTTTTTAGCGAGTTAGTTTTCTACGGGATGGGGACGCTAACCCCATGCCCAACCCTCCTTCTTTACCCGTGTTTGGGACCGGCAGTAACCCTATAAGAGCTACAGGCGGAGTTATATATATTCACTAGTCGAACTAAATTAGACCACCACTTAAAACTTGGAAGCACTAGATAGGATTAGACTCCTCAGAAGTGTGCATCCACGATCCCACACGCGGGAGTTCTAGTGATGAGCCGTGACCAGTGAAGTCCAGTTCTTATCAAATGTGAGACAGTTATCTACTTCAGACAATGTGTGAAAGATTGCGCATGATCATGGATCGATTGAAGTTAGATATTAACTATCGGATACCGGTTCAGTGGTTTAGAGGTTAGGCGTTTGTGCGCGAGACCAAGGGCCTTGGTTTGGAGTCCAGCATGCAGGGTCGTCGACAATCACCGCTGAGGAATATCATACTAAGACGAAACGGTCGTCCCATGTTTCCAGGTTCTCAGTGATATTCTAGTTTAGATCCACTACTGAATTCAACTTTGAACATTAAAATAATCTCAATCAGTGATCATTGATTTCCTAAGATATATAAGTTAACATTCACATGAAGGAATAATTCTAATAACTTCTTTATAGTCATTAGACATTTTATATGTTCATGTATGTATTATTAATGATTTTTCTTTGCAAACTGTAATGCTGTTTCTTGACATTTCATATTTTATTCGTTTAGTCTTTCTTTTCAGGTGATCACTGACTAAAGTTTATTATCTTATTGAGTTATTTCAACGATAATTAACTGACAAAACACTATGTCGTCTATTTTAGCTTACAAATCTCTTCATTCTGTCTTACATTAAAAAGGTATATATTAAACAAAAATAATTAATCATTGAATGATAATTTAGATAATACTTGACTCTTTATTTTATTGTTGGAATGAGGTTTTGTTTTTGGAAATGGTAGTGAGTTTAATAGTTGAATCCATGAATCGATGCAAGATAGACCACCATTGAAAATCTGGAACCATTATACAGCCATTTCGTTTTAATATTTTACTTGAAATCACCATAACCAAGTTAACCTGAAAAATACTATACACTTCCATTATACATAAAAAATCAACTGTTATTAATGGAACATGTTTTAAATACCTACAGATTATTAACGCTATATCATGATCAACTTTAGAACAGCTTTTACATTAGGGGAGATAATTTTGAGCCTACCAAGCTCCTATGTAATAGGATGTTTAAGTGATTGGAAGACTTTCTCATCCTATACATAATTACAGTTCCTATTACTTTTCTAATAATATCCCGTTGAATAACGAAATATTAGTCAAAAACAACGTGCAATTTCTTAGCAATAGGTTCAAATGTAACTTCACTTTGGTTTATCAGTTGAGCGACAATACTAGACTCTACACACTGAAATATATTCCAAAGTTTAGTACATCAATCTGTAAATAGTTAGACCTACTTGATGATCTTTCAACGAAATGAATAAATATTAGTATACTCTGATATCCTGTCTTACAGTTTTCGAATATGAATTATCCATATATAAAAGCATATTAATTACTTTTGTTATTAAATAAATAACACTTACCTCTGTGTTTGAATGAATATACATAAAAAGAAACAAATTGATAACAATAAAATAGTAAAAGTAATAGTTTTTGTTGTTGTAACAAAATCGATTGAAGAGAATAGTCCAAAGCATTTTTGTAAATCTAATGATGTATGACTTGAAATACAACGTATTATACTGCAAAACTGTTTAATTTATAGTCATATTAAGCTTATTCAAAACTATATCGTTTTGTTTATTTGTATAAAGATCTAAAATGTATAAATGAAATTTACTATGGAATAGTTTAGTGTAAAAACAATTTTTGTTTTTCATTTTGTTTTCTATGAAGTTTTGATTGTGTAAAATTGATATTTATCCGAATAATACAAAATGAATAGTAAGTTGGTCAATCAGATTACCATACATATATGAATCAATAATCTGAATATAATCAATGTTATATCACCTGGATTGAATTTTGTTTATTATTAAATGTAATATGGAAACTGAATTTAGTAAATGGAATATAGTTGAACACTTCATTGATTTTTTGACAATAGGAGAATAAAATGATGAATATTATTTGTTACTAAGACATATTTATAGACTTTGTCATATTCATTTGAGTATAATTAAAATACCAGATAAAAATTAAAAAAAGAGTCATAGCAACATATCTAATCGATAAAGTGTATATTATGTCATTTAATAAATAGCTCTTATAATTCTTTCAAAGTTGCCTACTTTCATCCTTTCTCTTTCTCCTGGTGACCGACTGGATCATGAAGATATCAACATCTGAAGGAAAGCACGACATACAGTGGACATCTAGGATGCAGTTGGACGATCTAGACTTCGCAGATGATCTGGGCCTTCTATCACAAACGCAACAAAAAATGCAGGAGAAGACGACCAGTATAGCAGCAGCCTCAGCAGCAGTAGATTTTAATATACACAAAGGGAAAAGCAAGGTTCTCCGATACAACACAGCATGCACCAATCCAATCACAATTGACAGAGAAGATTTGGATAATGTAAAAACCTTAGTATATTTAGGCGGCATCATTGATGAACATGGTGGATCTGATGCAGATGTGAAAGCGCGGATCGTTAGAGCAAGAGCAGCATATTTACAACTGAAGAACATCCGGAAATCAAAATAATTGTGAACAAATGCCAAGGTCAGGATTTTCAATACAAATGTCAACACAGTTCTATTGTATGGGGCGGAATCCTGGACAACTACGAAAACCATAATCCAGAAGATACAGGTGTTTATTAACAGTTGTCTACGCAAAATACTTCAGATCCATTGGTGAGACACTATTAGCAACAATCCACTGTGAGAGAGAACGAACCAGGTCCCAGCGGAGGAAGAAATCAGGAAGAAGCGTTTGAAGTGGATAGGACACACTGAAGAAATCATCCAACTGTGTCACAAGGCGAACCCTCACATGGAATCCTTAAGGCCATAGGAGAACAGGAAGAGCAAAGGACACATTACGCCGAGAAATGGAGACAGACATGAGAAAAATGAACAAAAATTGGACAGAACTGGAAAGGAAGTCTCAGGACAGAGTGGGCTGGAGAATACTGGTCGGCCGCCTATGCTCCATTGGGAGTAACAGGAGTAAGTGAGTGAGTAAGTAAGTCTTATAATTCTTTGAGTTTTTAAGTGAACTTTCTTGATTTGAGGGCACAAATGGGCCAACAATTCCTTTCAGAATCCTTGAAATTAACTAATTAAAAGTTTTTTATATTTAAGATATAAGAATGATTCGATGTTTATGAGCTCCATGGAAACATGTATCTAAATGTAAAGTTGAGTTTTAAGGAGTTTATGGTTAATGATGAAAAATTATCACTGAATATTGTTGAATTAGTATGCTTGGTCACTGAATTTATGATTAAGCTTTTCCACTCAGTCTAAGAAAAAGTATTTCTAGGTTTATGATCCCATCAGTTTTCGATCAGACTAACTAACATACAATCCAAATATATATTGAGATCTTAGGTCATTAGAATATTTTAACAGAATCATAACAGAAGTTAGAAAACTTAAAATGTTTGAAGAACTAAAATTCCTTCAAACTGTTTACTGATTGATAATAGATAGCAGGCGGATCCAGTAGATTCTAATCAACTATTAGAGGCGAATAAAAAGACAATGATTAGTCGAAATATGTGTTCTTGTACCAGAGATAAACAGTCTATAATAGAAGTATGTAAAACGGTGTAAAACGTTCAAACGAATGATATTACGTAAGACTTTTCATGAGTACAATAATCGAAGTGTATCATATTTGAAGAAGTGGTCGATCAAAACGACTAACAGAAAATATTATTAAGGAAACATTTACAACAATCTGATCACATATTTACTTATCAAAAGCATTTGGTATGAAAAGTAAAGGTCTTCTTAAAACAGAGGTTAAATAAATGAAACATGAAAATAAAACCTAGAAGGAATCAAAAGTTGTTGCATCATCCTTGGGATAGAAAATCGACTATTGCCATGTCAACAATTAATTTTTGAACACAACACTGAAACTCAAACATCCTATTACATAGGGGCTTGGTAGGCTCAAAATTATCCCCCCTAACATTTTATATATAGTAACGTAAAAGCTGTCCTAAAGTTGATCATAATATAGCGTTCGTTAATAATCTGGAACTATTTAGAACATGTTCTATTAATAACAGTTTATTTTCTATATGTAATGTGAATCTATAGTATTTTTCAAGTTTACTTGGTTATGATGATTTCAAGTAACTCCACTAATATTAAATCTATAAACTCTAACACTGACACTGGCATGTTTGATATATCAAGCATTGAAGTCAAGGTGTATGAGGTTACATCAAGTAGTTCTAATACAAAAACACCAAAGCAGCAAATAAAATATACGCCATCTAGTACATTATTCAAAGCAGTATCTAATTTTCATCTTTATATGATCACTTCAAACCTTTAAAATATGAAGCACTTAGACTACTTATTTAATAAAAAGTAGTAATAATATTGAAGAAGAATGTGGTTAAAAAATATGTTCATACTATTTTGGTTGGCTTACAGCAATCGCTAAACTAGAACACTGATAGGTATTTTAGTTAAGAATTATCTTCTAGTTAGCACAAATGACACTACATTTTAAATAAGAGAACTTAGTTTTGTACAACACCATATTCTCCTTTCATTAACTGTTTCTAACAGACCGGGAACTTTACCACGAAATTTTGTAACAGTTTACAATGAAATGGCGAAAAATTTACAATGTGGTGCTTTTCATTCTAGATTTTTCTCTGTTCTTGGGTGAATAGACCATGTAAATGGTAATATTCTCGTCAGCTGATTGCAACCTTTGATATTTAAAATTACAATTACATGATGGGTTTAAATTACTTACATGAAAAAAGTTTGGTTGGAGGTTATATTGAAGATATATTGGTGATGAATTAATGCTGTTCTGATAGAATATTTGTCCTTGCTCTTTTCAAAATGATAAAGGGAACTATGTGTATAGATGGTAATAATCAGTTCGTTTATCACTAAATAGCGCATTATAAGATACAGTTTAATTAGTTTATCAAAGTTTTCGGGATGAAATCAACGGAACAATGACACTCGATCCAAACAGAATGATCATTTTTTTTAAAGAATTGAATTTTTTTAATTTTTAGGATGATTACAATTTTATTGAATAATTTTAAGCTTGTTATGTACTGAATATAGTTGATTGATCAAGATTTATCAATTATATAATTGTGGTGGTCGGTATCCGATATAATCCTTAACTTCGTATACAATTCGTCTTGCTAACCGTTCTGTATAACGCCCCAACGGTATAATAATCAGAAGGCAAATACGAAGTGTTGATTACGTTTATTGCGAGACCACACACATATATCCAAATATACAAATGCGTTAAATAAGCATAGAAGAGTTGTGCCGAAAGGCAAGCAAGCGAGCGAGGGGCCAGAGCAAGAGCGTGGTGAGAGCGTGTGAGCGAATGAGTAAGTGAGTGAGTGTTCAATATGAATAACATGGACATATATATACCATGTGAAATGAAAGGGGTAATCGAATCGAATAAGCGGTTAGTAGTAAGACTAGCAGAGTGAATAAATGCGTAGGCAGTAATCAATATTCAAGCATATATATTTCATGCAAGCACAAAATAATAAGGGTACAGTAAATTGTTATAGTACGGATGACTCTGTCCGCTAAATAAGTTAGCAAAAGGGCTTAACTGAGTTAAATGAGAATAAACCCATTTGCACGTGAGTCGCTATATAATCTAGCTATTCGGTTACGATTCACAGGTCATAATTGATACGTCTTGTTTATTTGACCGCTTTATTCGGTTCCTAAGCTATTCTGGTAACCCACAAGTTAGAACTAAGCAGCGACCTGAACTCGAGAGAAAAAAGCGCAAAATAAGCGGAAAAACACTTTACTCCAAAGGTTCATTTTTGTACAGAAAAACACGGGTATTTATAGATGTTAATAGTTGTTAAATCAACATTATATTTTGGCCAATCCGCTAAAAGACATATTATGCTACTGACCAATAGTGGCACGCCACGTTGATATTCTAGAAAGCTCCATCACGCTCTGATTGGCTAGGACTCTTCGGCTCCTTTAGGACCTCCAGAGGCTCCGTCGCGGTTCTCGGAAAGCCAACTCAACAGTAATATGAATCTCGATCTGAAGAAACTTCAACATCAGTATTAGACTAGGAAGATGATATACTAAGAAAATTAGATGTTATAACCGAAACTCTGCATTTTCTATCAATGAAAAAGAGATCTAATGTTCTGATCATGATATTCTTATAAGCTTCATGAAACCTTTAAAATAATCATTTTATATATAATGTATGCAAATTACGTGGTTCTTTACATTATATAATATATCAAACTTCCATCAAAATTTTTTGAATAGTTCGATAAAATACATTACGATTACGATCAAATCATCCAGTGATCGAGCTTTCTTGAGTTAATATAATTTATATTCGAAAACTGTAAGACAGGATATCAAAGTATACTAATATTTATTCATTTCGTTGAAAGATCATCAAGTAGGTCTAACTATTTACAGATTGATGTACTAAACTTTGGAATATATTTCAGTGTGTGGAGTCTAGTATTGTCGTTCAACTGATAAAACAAAGTGAAGTTACATTTGAACCTATTGCTAAGAAATTGCATGTTGTTTTTGACTAATATTTCGTTATTCAACGGGATATTACTAGAAAAGTAATTATTACTTACTTACGCCTGTTACTCCTCGTGAAGGAGCATAGGCCACTCACCAGCATTCTCCATCCAACCCTGTCCTGGGCAATCCTTTCTAGCTCCGTCCAGTTGTAATTCATCCTTTTCATATCTGCTTCTATAATCCGACGCAATGTGTTCTTTGGCCTTCCTCTTTTTCGCTTCCCTTCAGGGTTCCAAGTTAGGGCTTGCCTCGTGATGCAGTTTGACGATTTGCGTAATGTATGTCCTATCCATTTCCATCGTCTTTTCCTAATTTCTTCTTCAGCTGGAAGTTGGTTTGTTCTCTCCCACAGAAGGCTATTGCTGATGGTATCCGGCCAGTGGATGTTGAGTATCTTGCGTAGGCAGCTATTTATAAATACTTGTACTTTCTTGATTGTGGTTGTTGTAGTTCTCCAAGTTTCAGCTCCATACAGTAGAACTGCCTTGACGTTCGTATTGAAGATTCTCACTTTGATATTGGTTGAAAGTTGTTTTGAGTTCCATATGTTCTTCAATTGTAGGAATGCGACCCTTGCTTTGCCGATCCTCGCCTTTACGTCTGCATCTGAACCTCCTTGTTCATCGATGATGCTTCCTAGGTATGTGAAGGACTCTACATCTTCCAGAGTTTCGCCATCAAGAGTGATTGGATTGCTGTTCTCGCTTTGAATTTGAGGACCTTGGTTTTCCCTTTGTGTATGCTGAGGCCTACTGATGCAGAGACTGCTGCTACACTGGCTGTCTTCATCTGCATCTGTTCGTGTGTACGTGATAGGAGGGCTAGGTCGTCTGCGAAGTCCAAATCGTCTAATTGATTCTGAGCTGTCCATTGTATTCCGTGTTTTCCTTCAGATGTCGAGGTCTTCATAATCCAGTCGACCACCAGAAGAAAGAGGAAGGGAGAGAGTAAACAGCCTTGTCTGACTCCAGTCCTTACTTGGAATGCATCTGTCAGCTGTCCTCCATGCACTACTTTGCACTGTAGTCCGTCGTATGAGTTCCGGATAATGTTGACAATCTTCTCAGGAACTCCGTAGTGTCGAAGAAGTTTCCATAATGTCCTCCTATCTACACTGTCGAATGCCTTTTCATAATCAATGAAGTTGATGTATAGTGATGAGTTCCACTCAACTGATTGTTCGACGATGATCCGTAGTGTTGCAATTTGGTCTGTGCACGACCGATCCTTACGGAATCCAGCTTGTTGATCTCGAAGTTGGGCGTCTACTGCATCCTTCATCCGGTTCAGCAACACTCTGTTGAAGACTTTCCCTGGTATTGACAGTAGTGTAATGCCTCTGTAGTTTTCACATTTGCTCAGATCTCCTTTCTTTGGAATCTTGACGAGGTGTCCTTCTTTCCAGTCCATCGGCACTTGTTCCTCCTCCCAAATCTTTTTGAATAGAAGGTAAGCATGCTTGTGGTTGCTTCGATGTCTGATTTCAGTGCTTCAGCTGGTATGTTGTCGGGTCCTGCTGCTTTCCCGTTCTTGATTTGTCTGACGGCCATTCTAATTTCTTCCGTCGTTGGTGGGTTGACATCTATAGGAAGATCTATGTGTGCTGCTTCGATGTCCGGTGGATTCATTGGAGCCGGCCTATTCAGGAGTTCCTCGAAGTATTCTACCCATCTGTTACGCTGTTGTTGAATTTCGGTGATTGGCTTGCCTTCTTTGTCTTTGACCGGCCTCTCTGGTTTACTGTATTTCCCTGCTAGTTTCTTCGTTGTATCGTGAAGCTGTTTCATATTTCCTTCTCTAGCAGCTTTTTCTGCCGTCGTTGCTAGTTCTTCCACGTATTTCTTCTTGTCGGCTCTAATGCTCCTCTTCACTTGTTTGTTTGCTTCTATGTATTCAGCTTGTGCTTGGACTTTCTCTGCTCGTGTTCGGCTGTTGTTAATTGCTGCCTTCTTGTTCTTCCTTTCTTTGATCTTGTCCAGTGTTTCTATAGAGATCCATTCCTTATGATGGTGTTTCTTTAGGCCCAGAACCTCTTGACACGTTGAAGTTAATGCTTCCTTGATGCCTTTCCAGTTGTCCTCCATAGTAGTTTCTTCTTCCTTCAGTAGATCTTGTAAGGCTTGGAACCTGTTGTTGAGAGCTATCTTGAATTCATTGAGTTTGTCAGTATCTCGAAGGAAGGCTGTATTGAACCTTTGTAGTGCTGTTTGTCCACTTGTCCAGTTCTTTTTCAGCTTCAGTTTTAAATTGGCTACAACTAGGTGGTGATCTGAAGCTACGTCAGCACCTCTCCTGGTTCTCACATCTTCCATTGTCCTTCGGAATTTTTTGTTGATGCAAATATGATCTATTTGGTTCTCTGTAGTGTGGTCCGGTGAGATCCATGTAGCCTTGTTTTGAATGATGTTTTGATGATTCTGGATCCGTGAGATTCCCATCCTACAAGTGCATTTCGTGCTACTTTGGACAGCATAAGAGCGACTCCCTGAGTGTGTGGAGCATTTTCCTCTTCGTGACCGGAGTATAGCAGCATCTCCAGCTTGGGTCCAGTGGGTTGTATCTCCTCATTTCCATTGCTATTTGACTGGTCTTCCCGGTTTCCCACATTGTTCGAACGTTCCATGTACCTATAAAAATTTTTGCTCTAGTTGTTAGAAGGGGCTTTGGCCTCGTGGCTTCCGAAGGAACTCGGCTTTCACCATGAGGCGTCATAATTCTTCTAACTGAAGACCTTCTAACTCCCAGGGCAGAGTTAAAATGGTTTGGATTATTTTTTATGGTAAGCGTTTTTTTAGCGAGTTAGTTTTCTACGGGATGGGGACGCTAACCCCATGCCCAACCCTCCTCCTTTATCCGGGCTTGGGACCGGCAGTAACCCTATAAGAGCTACAGGCGGAGTTAGAAAAGTAATAGGAACTGCAATTATGTATAGGAGGAGAAAGTCCTCCAATCAATTTTATATTTATTATATAAATGTCTATTAAAAATTAACCATCAGCAAACCAATGTTTGGCTTTATTTCAATAGTTGCCAAGCTTATAATGATTCATGGTGAATACCACTTCCAAAAGAAATTTCTTGCAGCGCTAGTGCGAAACATAGTATTTTAGAAGTACGAGGGGATATTGAAGAAGTTTGTTGAAGCCGTATAGCATAATGATAATGAAAAGACTGAAGCTGAAACAATTCTTAGTGTTTCTGCTCTATCGTCAAAACACATGAAATACTCCTAACATCTCATCAATTCAACTTCTCCATATAGTTTCGTGAGTCTCAGAGGAATCGTATTCATAGAAAGTAAGGAAGAAATGAATACTACAGAGTTGATTTAGTATGAGAATATATATGAGCTAATTTTTGTTTTCTACACTCACATATTATTGACCAAATTGATCTGTTAAATCATGTTACTCACGAGTAGTTAAAAATTATCTAAAAAATATGTTCATAATTCCTGTGTTAATTTCGCAAACTAAGGAACAATCGATACTATTTGGTTATTTTACATTTAGTCAGTAATAAAATATATACATGAAATTACCGTCAGTCAAGATAAAGGGTTTGTAGAATATATTCCTAGTAATGGAGGTGCATGTAATGATTAAACTAATTAAGGTAATACGTGATATGTGCTACTGATGTCGACAGATATAAGTCGTTTGTAACATCAATCAAAAGTGGAATGTTTGGAGGTGGAAGGTTAAGGAGATCGAAAAGAAAAGAACAAGGACAGAAACCGATTGATGTGGAAATGAAGGGAAAATGAAGTTTAAGACAATTGATATGCATTTTGCAAATGAACTATTCACTGTATGGTTCTCAGATTTTACTATAAGATTCTGTAATTTTACATTCAAAATATATTTGATTGTCTCCACTGGTATTCTCATTCACTATAAAACGTATTTGAAAATTACTCAACTGACACCAGGATTTTGTATTTAGATGATGATATAGATAATCGTTATCAATCAAATATTTTTCCGATTGATAATAACAGATATCAATTGATACATTTAGTGGATTGGTTGAGGTCAGATATTAACACCATTGAATGCCGGCTCAGTGGTCTAGTTGGTCAAGCGCCTGGAGCGAGGCTGATAGGTTCTAGGTTCGAATCTCGTGGGGTGCGGGATCGTGGATGCGCGCAGCTGAGGAGGCCCATACTAGGACGAAACGGCCGTCCAGTGCTTCCAAGTTCTCCAGGGTGGTCTGGCTTCAATTGAATCATGATCTCAATCAGAAACAAATTTAGTAGAGGGTTTTTCTTGCTTTACATACGAAAAAGAAATGTCGCCAATCTAGATTTATCAAATTTAATGTTCTATTAATATTCAATCAGTTTAATTCAACTCTAACTGAACAATTAGTTGATCATTGGTTACTATTATATCATTAACTTAGTTATTATATAAACTTTAAGTTATTTGTTTTAATCTAAAAATGATTTGAGAGTATGTCAATTTTCTCTATACAAGATCAGTCAGCTAATAGAATTATATTTCATTTTTTATTCTGTTCAATTTTCATTATTATTAGCAGTTACTACTCATTAGTTTAGTTTGTTATTATATGGTATGTTTTTATTTATATACACACCTTACTATGTTAGATATTTATAAGATCAGTAAGCATGAAAAGCAATTAGTTGAATGAAACTTATTGGGAAAGGTGATATAAGTCACAAAATATTCAGGTAACAATTCATTATCTACTATGAATAAGTAATAAAGTTTGATTTTTTATTCATTAAATCTTGACAAACTCATTAAATTCCTAATGGTTCTTATTAAATAGATTTTTGGTTTAAATCTACACAACCGATCACATAAATGACATTCAAACTCAAATTCGATTGCTTATTATTGGATTGTATGATCATTGATAATGGAGATAATTTTGATGAGTAAAGATATGAAGAAGATAGAAAGTTAGATTTATCATTAGATCTACTTATTTGAATGGTGTTTTATTTATACTCGTCACTTGGAATTACTTTCATACAATTTCATTATTTTATAGTGTTAGAGGTTGTTTTGTTCTTCTGTGAACTATTCTATACAGAATGTGCGTTTCGTCCAGCTGACGAGTCCCAAATAGGACGAAACGCGCGTCTATACTGAATTCCACTACTAGCCACGATCCATTTTTGCTAAGAATGCTTGTGAAGTAAGGCAATATCAAGACGATACTCACAGTATGCGCATATGTCAATAAGAGACTGATCAATTACAGTCCTAAACATCAATGTATAGATTCAAGTAAACAATACCGAATGTATTTATTCTATAGATCATTTGTAATGTTGCATTTATTATTCATAAGTGAAAAAAATATTCAAAAGCTAAGAGAATAAGGATTAATTTAGCTGATGAGACATTATAATCTTTGTTCAAAAAATTATCATTATTTAATTTAGATAGAGCAATTTTATTGATAAGGTAATTCTTAGTTTTCTATGAAAAAAATATGTTTATTCATAATGTGTTTCATCACTAAAAAATTATTTTCAGGTTTTATACTTCAGTGAATTACACTTTGTGAAACCTTTTTTTTCTTCAGTATAATCGAAAAAAATGGAACATTATAATTTCTGATAACTAGGTCAGGCCTTCCTGAATGAATGGTTTGTAATGAAGAGGCATTTTGGTGGAGTTTTGTTCTCTGAGCTGGATGGTTTAGTCGTGTTCTATGACGTGTTGGTATGTGCATTCGTTATCATTAGGTGTACCATTTTTCTTCCACTTTGCTCAGCTATTTTCCATCCTAATGGACAGTTGATTGGAGGTCTATATTGTACACTTGTTGGTAAAACATACTGGCGAAGATACTCATGGAGAAAATATAGTTGTTCTCGAGTGGAAGCCTGCCTTTTGGCGAAATTCTCCCATTTTCGAACAACGAGAAGCGTACTACGCTCATATGATTTTGAGATGGTGGAGAGGATTTGTAGCTCAAGTGGATGATTTTGGTGGAGCTCAGAGAACAAAACTCCATCAAAATCATCCACTTGAGCTACAAATCCTCTCCACCATCTCAATGAAGAGGCTACAGATTTAGTCTTAGTTGTTTGTATATTTAAAAAATATCTGTAACGTACCAATTTTCGAATCTAAGTAACTGATACCTTCAAGTTTCTTGGGATTCATTTCTGTATTAACGGAGTAGGTTTTCCAAATTCCTTTTAATCTGAAACTGATGAAAATGAGTATCTATTGTGTATCATCAGAATTTATTATTTTGTAGTTCATATAATTAACTGAATACGATGTTATATTAAAGATAGTTAAAACTATTTCCAAGCTTATTTCTCTCAGTTCCTAATTTTTAATAAACATTGATCAATATATGCAACAACCTTTAAATCAAAATCAATTAACTAAGACTGAGTTGATTTAAAAGTGAGTAAAGGTTCACGTGAAATATAGATGCATAGTGATCAATGAAAATCAAATTATCGTTTAATCCAATCAACACATTTCAATATAGATCATCTTAATCTTGATGAATATTATTACGTAGGTGTTACTTTGAACATATTATGAAGAGGATTATTATTTTGTAAAATCAAATATGAGTAAAAGTGCTTATTAGCACAGATATGATCAACTTTGTTACAAAATCATTTTCATTAACACTGATATGAATCAAATATGCTGATAACGGTAAATCTTTAGTAAAAAATTCATAGCTCTGTTTCTGTTAGATAGTTATACCATATTTACGTTATTGTTAAAGAATGTTTTAGACCTATTATTAAACAGACGAGTAAAATGATAACAACATATACAAGATTATTTGATAATAAAGTAAGAATTTATCTTGTTCCACATCCGTAAGTAAAATAAAAAATCTAATATTTGTGTAGATATTCAGTTAAAAGAAAAAAACATTTCCTATGTTTACCATGTATGGATTGACAACTAAATTAGACATTAACACTGTTGGATGCCGGCTCAGTAGTCTAGTGGTTAAGTGCTTGCGCTCGAAACCAGTAGGTCCCGGGTTCGAATCCCGCGGGGCGCGGGACCGTGGATGCGCGCTACTGAGGAGCCTCACAATAAGACGAAACGGTCGTCCAGTGCTTCTAGGTTTTCCATGGTGGTTTAGCTTCAATTGACTCATGATTTCAACCTGTGAAATTTCTAAAAAATCTCCACAAAACTCATTCTGATAATAATCAACTGCTCACTAGTGACTGACTTCAGGAGATACTTTTAGAGTTCTAATGAGGAGCCGTTACCCGTGGAGTTCAACTAGGTCTGTTGTGTGATATCAGCTCACTGAAGACATTGGTTTATGGTGGCACAACTTCGTGGATTGGTTGAAGTTAGACATTAACACCGTTGGGTGCCAGCTCAGTGGAATAAATTTAGTAAATGTAATGTATATTAGAAATATGTTAACTATATTGACTAATTGTATCAATGTTGAGAGATTACTCTGTATTATTAGCTATTAATTTGAAATAAAGCAAATAATAGTGAAATTGGTTAACACTATTGAAAACTAATCTTTTACAAATAATTAATAACTGACATTATTCATTAGTTCAATGAATAATGCTTATCAAATGGGTATTAATATCGTGCATCTTAAATGGAAACTTTATAAAATATAATTATATTATACTAATGAACAATGTTACTTCTTAATAGATATTAACTCTATTCTAAAATGAATGGGATTACATGTTGAATTATGAATAAATTGTTAATCTGTGTGAGTCACTTTATAAGAGGATGATACAGATTTTTATGCAGATACGAATGATTAATTAATTTCTATGATGAAAATACGTTCTATCATCTTAAACATTGTAAACAGAATTTATCTTGTTTCACATCCGTAAGTAAAATAAAAAATCTAATATTTGTGTAGATATTCGTGGATTGGTTGATGTCAGACACTAACACCATTGGATGCCGGCTCAGTGGTCTAATGGCCAAGTGCTCAGGCGCGAAGCCAGTAGGTCCTGGGTTCGAATCCCGCGGGGTGCGGGATCGTGGATGCGCACTGCTGAGGAGTCCCATACTAGGACGAAACGGCCGTCCAGTGCTTCCAGGTTTCCAACGGTGGTCTAACATCAATTGATTCATGATCTCAACTAAAAGAAAAAACATTTCCTACGTTTACCATGTATGGATTAGTAACTAAATCTAATGATATGAACTGTTGAATTCTGAAAGATGGATAACAATAATCTGTACAGATATCCTTTTTGAATAACTTACTGAATTACTTACGCCTGTTACTACAAATGGAACAAAGGCCGCCGACCAACATTCTCCAACCCACTCTGTTCTGGGACTTCCTTTCCAGTTCTGTCCAGTTTATGTTCATTTTTCTCATGTCTGCCTCCAATTCTCGACGTAATGTGTTCTTTGGTCTCCCTCTTCATCTTTGGCCTTATGGATTCCATGTGAGGGCTTTCCTCAATATGTGTCCTATCCACTTTCATCGCGTATTCCTAATTTCTTTCTCTGCTGTAATCTCGTTTGTTCTCTCCCATAGTAGATTGTTGCTGCAAGTGTCTGGCTAACGGATCCGAATTATTTCTCGTAGACAACTGTTAATAAACACTTCTATCTTCTGGATGATGGTTTCCGTAGTTCTCCAGGTTTCCACCCCATGCAGTAGAACTGTCTTGACATTTGTATAGAAAATCCTGACCTTGGTGTTTGTTGACAATTATTTTGAGTTCCAGATGTTCTTCAATTGTAAATATTCTGCTCTTGCTTTGCCGATCCGCGCTTTCAAATTTTTGAATAACTAGATATTTGTTTTCATATATGTTCGAACCTAAGACTAGGGGTTAAGCGTTCACGCGCGAAACTGACAGCTCCCAGGTTTGAATCTCACGAGGCGGGATCGTGGATATACACTTCTGAAGAGTCTCATACTAGCCATCCATTGCTTCCAGGCTTCCTATAGTGGTCCAGCTTCAATTAACTTATGAATTCTACTAATAATTTATCATTTTAGTTTATAAAATTCATAAATTGGAAATTCAATTCCATTTACAATTTATGACACAGTGATTTAGAAGTCAGTAATTAATGTTTGATTTACAGTTGGTTTACAAAATAACAAACAGTTGATAATGAGAATAATAGTATCATTACAATATTATAAACTAATTACAACTTGATAATGTGTACGAATTGATGATAAACCAGTGATTGTTTGATAAATTCATTATTATTTTTAATGATCTATCATACAATTTATAACTGTCAAATGTATTTATTAATTAATAAGAACTATTATTGAATTAACTTACTTGTTAAGGCCACCTAATTTGTTCATATAATGTGTGTTTTTGTTGTTCCAACTAGGTACAGTTAAAAAATGTAGTAATGGTTTCCATTCAAATAACCTTAATAATTGCCATTGGGTATCATTTTTTTCTCTTTTTGAACATTGTTCATTGAACCTTGTCACAACCTTTCAAATTTCACATTATATTTCGATCATTTAAATGAATAAATAATAGAATTTCAGCATCAAGTTTATTCACATTTCCTAATGTGCATTTTCTTTTTTCATTTTTTTAAAACGATTTAACGTTTTAAGCAAAGATGGTTAGTGGCTAGCAGTAAAATCCAGGATGCGCGTTTCGTCCTATTTAGGACTCGTCAGCTGGATGTGCATGCATCTATATAAACTTCCTGAATTGTTGATTACTCAGTACAAAACTGAACGGAGTTCACTTGTAGTTATTACATTTCTACTTGAAATCACATGTTATGGATATTGATATTATTTCGTAGATGTAACAGCTTCCTATGGTTACCCAGACTGCAAAAATCCACTAGGATTATGAATATAATATACCATCCTAATTGGTCTATAAGATCAATGTCATGGCTTTGTGATTACATATTTTTCATCAGAAAATTGAAAGCGTTATGAATACTTTCGGATCCTGTGTATCTTTGATATATCACATTATTATTAAATATTAAATTCAAAGTAACCTAGAACTCATGTCTTCTTAAAAAGTGTACACTTATTTCGATAATATTGTGTATTAACCAGTATTCACATGACTCAGTGCTGTAAACTAATATTCATTCTGTAATTATATTTAGAATATATTATTATTGTTAATACGGCAGATCAGTTTAATTATATTCACACCAACACATATGTGTGAGTATTGGCAGCTGTTTTACTAGAAACGCTTCATTAAAAATAAACCTGATTTGTACAGGACACTGCCTCCTGTTAATTATATAAAAATCATTGCATCAGCACAATGCAGTATAATAAAGTATATGTCTTTACTAGGAGCTATCATAAGAGCAGAAATTAAAGTACCGTAATTGAGAAACTTTGTTTTACAAATTTGTTGAAGGAATATTGTAAACAATTACTGATTAATGGCAATAGATATGTTTGAGTTAATTTTAGTGGTAGCCCCTCATTCTAATGGTAGAGACTTTTAGGCAAAAAGAAAATGAATCTTTTTCGATTTGAACGCCAGTAAGTATAGTGACAACGACGAAGAAACGAAGTGACGCGGTTGAATAGTCCCACACTACACAACTTTTTGCATTGAACAAATAATATATTTATTTGTGAAATTCTTACTAACTTCATCATTGTATATATCCATTTATTAAGATATAAATATAATCAGAGAGGGGTTTAGTGGATATTATAGTGATTTAATAGTTGAATCCATCGGTCATTTGAAGCTAGACCACCTTGGGAAACCTAGAAGCACTGGGAAGCTGTTTCGTCCCAGTATGGGACTCTTAGCTTTAATTGACTCACGAATTTGACTACTAAAATATAAATAGAAACACTTTCAGCCTGCCTATAAACCAATTCTTTGAACTCACAACCAATCAATAAAGATATGTGTGACCTTCAACCCAAGGTCACCAAGCACTCATTTAGAAAATAATCACATTTCATTTGTTTGGTACTCAGTCTAATCACATGTATAAATCATACTAAAATAAATGAATTTTGTTTATCATAATTGTGTTTGTTATTATTTTAACGGGTATGATAGTTTATTGTTACTATTCTGATTAAATGTTTATTGTACTGGCGAATTCGATGTAACACAAAGTTAGTAGCGACTGGAAGTTTGCACATATTTCAAATCAATTAATTGTTAACACTAGTAATCAATCAAATTAGATACAATCTACACACACACACACACATATATATATATATATATATATATATATACGTACACATACGAAATAGTACATTAGCATACGTTACTAGACCAACGAACTTTTATAGTTATTCAGCTAGCACCATTATTGTTTTTAGAGTTTATGATCAAAATTGTTATATAAATACACAGTTTTTATTTTCAAAACATTGAAATCATTCATTAGCATATTGATATATATCTCTCTCTATATATATGAGACATTCTATATAATAATTAAAGTTTTAACTTATCCAGTTCATTTATTCAATTGTTTAGACAAATTGATGAAGTGCATTTAAACAGACTCATTATTTGAATATAAAACTGATCATTTACAAAATGTTCAGAGGTTTTCTTTAATGAAGAAAATAAAAATAAACAAACAAACAAACAAACAGAATACACTTTTATCTACACTTAGATACACATAGATTTTATCTTTGTATTATGCAATAATGAAATGAATTGACAATCATTGACAATAAATATAATCACAATGAATCCAAGTTATTTTTTAATCATATTACTTTATAAATTCTTTTATATTGGAATTTTATCTAGTCAAATTCATTCAGACAATCAGGTAAGTTTATGTTTATAAACATGATGATAAAATGTTAAATGATGAAAATATACTTTGATTTTTATTGATTCATAATTAACATCTCACATCAGAAATGATTAACGAAAGTTGAGAATTATCAGATGAATGTACTTACTTACTTACTTAATTACTTACTTACTTACTTAATTACTTACGCTTGTTACTCCTCGTGAAGGAGCATAAGTCGCTCACCAGCATTCTCCATCCAACCCTGTCCTGGGCAATACTTTCCAGCTCTTTCTAGTTGTTATTCATCCTTTTCATATCTGCTTCTATTTCCCGACATAATGTGTTCTTTGGCCTTCCACTTTTCCGCTTCCTTTCAGGAGTCCAAGTACTTGGATCTTATGAATTATCATTTCTAGTGTAAATAACATATCTAGTTGACTCGATTCAAATAAGACAATATTGTAAATCGTGGATACTAATACTAATCATTATCGAAGATGGATAACCAGAATGTTTATTAGAGTATCTGCTTGAATAACAACTATATTAAGTTTGATTAACTAAATTTTAGAACTAGAAAACGAAAAAAGTGTTAAGACTACAAGTTGGGACAATTTGTAATGTGGCTTGACTTCAATATAATTCCTTAGGCTTTGTTTATCAATCATCCTGATAACCGTTATAAAGTAAATCCCAACGGTTTAGAAATTCAGAAGGCAACAGGAAGTGTTGACTACAGTTTATTTCTGGATAGCACAGATAACAAATTTACAAGAATATCAAGCGAATTCGAGCAGAAAAGCTAATGTGCGCAAGCAAACGAATACAAAAACGAATTCAGAGTTTAATCAAATTGAATTAAATCGAAGCTATTAATATTATTCAAGCACATATATATGAGAAAGCGAATGATTCATAGATAGATATTTAAGCAACTAACATTTAAGCTAGAGAGAGATACGTGAATAGTCTGTTACATATGATCAAGTATACATGTTCACATAGTCATGATAGCAATAATAATAGTAGAAAGAAACAGATAATTTGTAACTGTTTGAATAACATTGTCTGCTAAATAACTTAATTAAAGGGCTTGACAAAATTAACCGTAAACAAACTTAGTTGTAAAGATGGTTACTATAAGAAATTTCCATATTTATATTCAATTCATTAAATGCCTTCTTTATGAAGTGAAATGGAGAGATAAGTAAAAGTTGTTGAATAATTGTGTCCATTAATTTGTGATCAAATCATTAAACTTGATGAGTCTCTGTTTTCACTAAAATAGTTTTATTTAGAAGATAAGTGACTTCACCTTATAAGTAAGAATATAGTAACGAATTAAATTGAATTCTTTATTTAATGAACTTAACAAGTTTTGTTAATTTTAAATCATGTAGTACTTTAAAAATTATGTAATAATCAACATTCAAATTACCATAAAAGTCTAAATTTAAAGTTACCGCTATGAATGAGTAGTGAGACTATAATTTATGGACGAACCAATCAGATATTAGATAATGGATCATGAATTTCGGCGTGAAATTCTTCATCCATCTAGTTAAATAAAGTTTTGGCATTATAGATAATGTCAGTTCGTGATAAAAACTCTAAATCTAATTTTTAACCCTAACCATTTACTGTAAATCATAATTCTAACTGGTTTATAACCCTCATGTAGTCCTAATCAGTAGGTGAACATTGTCAAAGTCACATCAGCGTCACTTAAATATTGTCCATAAATTATAGTCTCACCGAATGCGTTTCCATAGTAGTGATCAATGAATATAGCTAACTAAAACCATAATGCAAACATATCAAATGTTTGTAAAAACTGTTGTTTAAGAAAACGAATAATATTTTATTCATATCAGAAGAGTTTTCGTAGATATTATAGTGATTTCAATGGTTGAGATTGTGAGCGCACTGTTGAGGACTCTTACAAAGGACGAAACGGCCGTCCAGTGCTTCCAAGATTTTCATAATGGTCTAGCTTCAATTGACTCATGATCTTAACCATTGAAATTTAATATTTTCTTCTTGAATATATTTGGCGTATTCAAAATTTCATATATTTTATATCCTTGAAAAAGCTTGAACCAGATTGTCAGGCAAAACGTTGGATTTACTTCAAATTCTTCACTGAGACTTTATAAACACGTTCTTCCTCTTTAATGCCTTACATTGATTTGGAGATCAAATACTGTGAAATTATTTGATCATGGTTTAAAACTATTTTGAACATTTTAAATGTTTTTATTATGTTCCATTAATTTATCATTAATGTTTGTTATATTCAAACAGAGTTAATTTTGTATGAGAATAAACCCATTTAAACATTTTCATTTCCATAATAAATTATCTATCTATAAAATAATCTAATCAAAGAAAGTTTCACGGTGAGACGATAATTTATGAATGAGCCAATCATATTTAAGATAGACGACCTTAGATTTTGGCGCGGAATTCATTCATTCCTAACCTTAATAGTCAATTGTAAATTTTAATTTTAATCCTTAACAACGTATAATATAACCCACATTTAACTTTGATAAGTAGGTGAACATTCTATGATCATTCTAGCATTATTCAAAGGACATTCATAGATCTTAATCAAATTTCAATTCACAAACTATAGTATATTTATGAATAACCATGGTTTATATTTATTCACAATCAATTTATAAATGTTTTTTAATTAGTCAGAATATCTTTACCTCAAAAGTTGTATTTCATCAATTTCTTTGATTTATTATCTAGTTATACACTAGAAATATTTTGCCTTATTGTCCATTGGTTTATTTGACATAACACATATACATTTTTATATAAGCAACAAATAATTTTCAGAAGATTATTTTCAAGAGATACTCATGGAGTTCTAGTGAGAAGCCGTTACCAGTGGAGTTCAACCAGATCTGTTGTGAGATATCAGCTCACTGAAGAAAATGGTGTACGGTAGCGCAACTCCGTGGATTGGTTGAAGTTAGACATTAACACCGTTGGATGCTAGCCGGCTCAGTGGTCTAGTTGGTTAAGCGCCTGACGCGAGACTGATAGATCTTGGGTTCGAGTCTCGCGAGGTGCGGAATCGTGGATGCGCACTGCTGAGGAGTCCCGTACTAGGACGAAACAGCAGTCCAGTGCGTCTAGATTTTCCATGGTGGTCTAGCTTCAATCGACTCATGGTTTCAGTCTGTGAAACAAATTATTTGCATATCCCTGGATTGTTTCCTTTCGTTCATTACGTAACGTGATTCATTTGTTTTATCAATGAAACAAATAAATTCGTTCTGAAAATGCAAAGATTTATGAAACCTTATTAAGTTTAAAACGAAATTTTGTTAAAATAAAAATACGACTTTTATGTTCATTTTTGTGTGTTTTTTGTGTGCTTAATTATAATACATTAGCATGCAAGTAAACGTTTTATTTTTCAATAACATGTCAATGCATAAAATAATTTATAAATTTATATTCACTAAATGTTTTGCGATAAAGCACCAAATATGTATATGCTACACTTTGTTATTCGATTTATGTTAGGGTCTGAAATGTTTCATAGGTGCCAAAACCGTAGTAAGTGGCTTTCTTAGTGGACCACAACCCGAGGTTTAACCCATAAGGCAGTGGATCAATGTTAGGAGATTCAATCCCATGGTTGCCTGTGACCAACAATAAATTCGTACGTTATTCGTTCTCTTAGGATCATGGAGTCCATAAGAACCATTGATTTGGAACCAGGATTTTCCAATTACCCTAGGTGTACTCTCTATCTCCACCAACCCTGCTATGCAAAGGAAGTGAGTAGCACTTCCCTGACAGAGAGTGTATAAGCGTGGCCATGTGAGAGCATTTCTAGAGGGAGAGGTGACTCTCTCCACCCTCGATCGTACCAAGGCATTTGGGAGCATTAGACCATCGAGATTTATTTTCGGTGTAAGTCATAATCACTGGACACAAAATGATGCTACATAAGCATTTAGTTTTCATGTAATGCATGAGATAATGTTGTGGAGCAGGCAGTTATCGGGGTTTTGTTCGATAACGTGAAAATGTTAGTGGTTACATAATTACTTAAGTTAGAGTTACACAATAAAATGAAGCATGTAACATATAATTAGAAGATATATGATAAATATTTGACAAATCAATAAATATAAAAGCAGGAAGATCTTATTTAAGCATTTTGAACGCCAAAAAAACCCAGGAAACGGTAAACTAAAATATGTAAATACTCAATAATCTGACATCTAGTGTGCACGTTTAATTGCTTTTCTTAAGTGGTTGTATTTTTAGGAAATTTTCCTGATGTATTGAAAAATACACTAGTACCATTGAGAGACGGAAAAACTCTTAAACACCATTTTTATCCCACCATGAACAATTAGAACATATCATATTGTGCAATTATACTTACAATTATGAGTTGTTCTCCAAATATTTGATTGATTTTCATGTAACATCTATCTAAGCCACTTTTGTATGGATAATTTATAAATATGAAAGCTCACTTTTGTGATGTATAATGCTCTTATGAAATCCAAAAACATCCCTAATCATGATTTATAATTAGATCAAGATCTACTGAAAATCAGATGACACTGAACTGGTGTTTCACTTCTCATAGGAATTCTTTAGTAGTTCATCTGTTTTCTAATTTATTTATAAATAGCAATGCCCTTAAGGGAGCATCTGACTCTGCTGGTCGTGAGGTTCTGTGGCAGAGTTTGTCACTGGAAGGAGTACCAAAGAAGTACATTAACCTTACAAAGGCTCTCTACTCGAACACAACTGGTAGAGTGAGAGCTTATGGCGAACTGTCATCCGAATTGATTACCTCAAGTGGTGTTCGTCAGGGCTGTCCACTCTCCCCATTCTTGTTCAACTTTGTCATTGACGTACTTTTAGAGATAACACTCTCCTCATCTAAATTTACAGGGGTTGAACTTCTGCCAGGAGATTCACATGTTGATTTGGAATATGCTGATGACATAGTTCTATTTGGTGAAGACGCTGACAAAATGCAGAGTCTTCTGACCACTCTAAGCAACAATGCAGGCATGTTCGGGATGCGATTCTCCCCCTCAAAATGCAAAATGTTGCTTCAGGATTGGGTTTCATCGACACCCGAACTAATGATAGGGAGTAAAGTAGTTGAGTGTGTCGACCGCTTCACTTATCTTGGAAGTCTCATCATCTGGTGTGTGACGAAATCTCAGCATGGATACAGTAGGCTCGACTAGCGTTTGCCAACTTGCGTCATTTATGGAGTAGGCGAGATATCCGTCTATCAACCAAAGGACGCGTTTGCTGCTCAGCAGTTCGTACCATCCTAATTTATGGCTGTGAATCATGGCCGGTAAGAGTGGAGGATATTTGTGCGTACAAAGTTTTATGTTGCTACTGACTGACTGATTTAAGGAGGGACGCTGATCGATGAATGTGATCGTAATAAATTCATATTTTTGAGACGAAATATGAGGGTTATCAGGTCGGTAAAGCAAATTCAATATCCTAGTTTTATGCTCATGTTTCTCTATAAGGTTTCGTAATATTTCTTTATATTTGTACGTTACTTTTTGCAAATTAGATAATGGTAACTGGAACTTTTACAGGTACACGTTTATTGGAAATATTGGCAAGTGATCATTGACGATGACAAGCGATTGTTAACATAAGAAAGAACATCTCAATAAGATCTACCACTATTGAAATGTCATTCAGTATTAAATAGAATATTTTAGCCCCATAAAACTGTAAGAACCGCTCTTTTCCTACTATATTTCGAGTCTATATAACAATTACTATGACGTTTTTCTACGTTAATTAGCTATTGATTCTCCTAGGTACAAACAAACAGTTGTTCATTGACCAGATCTCAAACTAACAATGCTCAATAAGTTTTTATTTCATTTAGTTAGTAAGAATTTATGGACCATAATTTAATTCTAATACCAGTTTATGGATGTAAAGTGTTTTAAAATTATGTACAATACACTATCGACTTCACTCTCTGTAACTCAAAAATTAATATTCTGGTAAGTGATTTTCCAAAATGTTCAATATTTTATGAACATTCTTATGCATTCCGTCGGTAATCATAACAATGCAGCTTATATTAGAGCTCCAAAACTATATTATCAAATTACGATATTCATAAGTGAACATTTGAATAGTAGATAATTAGTGGATTAGGAAAAATCATCGAATATTCAATTTATATAATAAAACATGAGTACTTGTAGATGAAATGAGTAGTGAATCAAAGTACATAATCATTTATTATTGATACTATTATTCTGGAGAATGCTGGTGAGCGACCTATGCTCCTTCACGAGGAGTAACAGGCCTAAGTAAGTAAGTACTATTTACTGTACATTAAAGTTTTCAAATAATTATAATTCAGTAAACGTTTGATACTATGCCAATACTAAAGGTATTACTTCAGAAACGATCATAATATAATAGACACATAAGCCTTACTTCTATTTTAGAAGGTTATAACTAAAACCACACCTGATGATTCAGAAGAAGTTGAGAATCATTATGACGAATTATCAGTTTGGAGTTATTACGCTGCCTTCCATGAACATTTCTTTTCACAAATACAATAATAAACATAATCCAGATATGAAACAAAAAAATATAAAGTTTTGATACCTTAAAGTAAAAAAAATCAAAAGTAAAATAAATTTAATAAATAAAGAGGGATTTTGTCTATATTATAGTAATTTAATAGTTGAGTTATGAGTCAATCGAAGCTAGACCACCATTGAATACCTGGAAGCACAGGACGTCCGCCTCGTCCTACTCTGGGACTTCACAGCAGTGCGCATCCACGATCCCGCCTCGCAAGATTCGAATCCAGGATCTGTCAGTTTTGAGCGCGAGCGCTTAAACACTTCTCACTGATCCGGCATCCAACGGTGTTAATGTCTAGCAGTTAAGCGCTCGAATCTGATTGGTCCTGGGTGCGAATCTCACGAGGCGAGATCGTGGATGCACACTGCTGAGAAGTTTCATACTAGGACTATTGAATTGACTATTGGATTTAAATTTTTCCTTCCTTTCGAAGGTAGATTTGGTTTATATTTCTATTATTTTATATATATACATGGCTATTCTTTGTTGTAAATCGATAGAAAGAATACATGACCCGAGAAGGGATAGACTATAACTTAATATGTAAAAAATATTAGAATCATGTGATGACAATGAGTCTTGCTTTTCTAGTTGTTTTTATATATCAGAATTTTTTCTCTCATTTTCTCTGCATCTGTCAAGTTTCACTTTGTAAAGTATATACTGTTATATCGTAGTGAAGACTACATTACGAGTAACGTCTGAGACCTATAATGAACTAATATTATTTATATATTCACATGGTATAACTATTCAATAATTAGATTATGTATATTTATATTCCCCTTGTTATAAGCTTTATTTTGATCTATAGATTATTATTGTACGATTTACTGTTCTTAAGCTATACTCAGTTTATTGACTACTGCCTCCCTCGTTCGCAGCCACTTTTTGGCTTTATTGTGTACAAATGTTATTTCTTATTTTATGGTGCGTCGTGGTCTGTTTGTTTGATATATAAACCCAGTATGTCTGAAGTAAACGATTCGATTCACATAGTGGGAGCTGGTGTTGGTGTTCTGGGCTCAAGTGGACGGGCTGGGCGAACATAGGACCAATAAGGACGCCAGGCTGCTCATCCCGGTCGAACGTCATTGGTTTGGCACAGTGTTAAGATTGTATAGGTCTTATTTTGATTAGTGGATAAAACCCGTGATAAAAAGCCGGACATGAAGTCACAACATATACCTTTTGCCTTGGTTTTAAATAAGAATGTATACTTTTTTTAGGAAGTTATCCAGCAGATAAAATGTATTATAGATGTTTGCATGAAGTCAGCAGTTAATATGGATTTTATTGTTAAATTGTGTAATTCTAAACTATTGTAACGTTTAATTCGTGTTTACACTTTCGTTAAAAGAGAGAATAGCTCATACAATGTTAATTTTCTGTAAGTGGAGTATAATATAATCAAATGTCTTTGGTCAATGATTTTCAACTGAACACAGCAGTATAAGATAGCTTTTATGATATGGAGGCTGAAGCGAGATAGATACATAAATGAAAGCAAAGCTTCAATTAGAGAACATCACGTTACGGCCTCGATAATTTATCCAACGGGCTAGAAACTCAACAACAAACTAGCGATGAAAAGACCCGTCTGCAAATCTATTTTAAACTAGATCAAATTTTCATTTATCCCACAAATGACAACTGTGAAAACGTTCAATGACTGATTAAGATCTAACAACTGGACACATAAGTAATAAGCTTTCAAATCCAATAATCTTTGTTAAACTAACTAGGAAGTCGAGATAAAATTAGAATACACAGTTGTATGTAAGATTATATATAAATAACCTACTGATTTAAGGCATTTTAAATTACAACAGCTTTATCTACTAGATCTGTCATTTGTAAATTTTACTAGAGAGATAATTAGTTAATAAATCGAAACAACTCACTATTGATCATCTAGTACGTGTTAAACTCCCATTCCATTATGTGCAATATAAATAATTGTTATAACTGTATGCCCTTTTAATGTATAACGTAAAGATACCTCCAGTTAGGGAGCAATGAGTTATCGATCGAACCAGTGATGCATAAAATCCATACTAGAAGTCTAGAGTACTTATCGGTCCTGCTTCCTGCCTAGCCCAGCCAGTTAAGTCCAGAACACCAATCTCAGCCTCTGCAATATGAATCATTGATTTCAAGCATACTGGGTTTATATACCAACCAGACAGACCACATCGTACCACAAAATAAGAAACAACATTTGTACAAGAATTACCCAAGTGTGGCTGTGAATGTGGGAGGTAGTGATTAATAGACAGGGCATAATTCAAGAATGGTAAATCCTATAATAATAGTTCATAGGTCAAAATAAAGCTGATGATAAGAAGGACACGAATATGAATTGTTTAGTTATTTAACAATTATACGATAAAAATATACGCATAATATTGGTTCATAGATGGATCGCAAAAGTTACCATTCATTATACTTATCGGTACATAACAATAACTTTTTTTATAATTTGACGACTGAAGAAACATATTTAAGTTTAAAGCTTTCACACTATTTATTATTACTACTGATTCCATTCATTATTTATTAGGCTTCGTATGTTACCTTTTTATGTGTATCAATATGAATACAATATTGTAGACAAGTATTTAATTTTATTATGACCTCGTTTACTTCATAAATATAAACTCATTTTATTTGACAATCTGTCTATTTGATGATATTGATGTTTATGAATTCCTATTTTTAATAACTAAAGCAATTCATTGTTAGTATTCACGGTAGATACTAAATAAGTAGGAAGTGACTTTTAGTTTTTTTATAACTATGGATAGAGATACTTGTGTTAAGCATGTTTTTCATTTAATTTCCTCAATTCATCACTTCAATATTCATCATTTCCTTCATTATTTTGTTAACTTAAAACAAACTTAAAGTTTCCAATGAATGAATTATTGAACAAGTGAAAATGCATTCATTTGATGTAAAGTAAAGAAGAAAGCACACACAAACACACCACTTAATCAAATGTAAATGTAAATTGATGATAATTTGTTTTAACCCTATAAAATTGTTATTGAATCTTTATGCTTAGTTTAAATTTGATTGTTTTGGTTTAGTCAATTACGTAATTTTATTAGTTTTCTTTAAAGAGTAACATAAAATATAGATTCATCCATTCTACTTGAATATGAAATGTTTGTCAACATAGAATGAAGCTCCTTTGATTATTGTAAACATCTCGAATTGAGATTCATGTTATATCAGAGAAATAAAATAACAGTGAGATTATAATTTATGGAAAACCTTTGAGTAACACTCGACTAACCTTGACAGTGTCCACCTGATAACTAGGACCAAATGAGAGTTATAAATTAAGGTGAAGAATTTGAATTATGATTTACAGTGGATGGTTAATGTTAGGAATTAGATTTAGGATTTTTATCAGCTATAACGTCAAGACTCTAATTACCCAAATGGTTGAGTGAATTTCACGTTGACATTAGAGACATGTTACCTTATATGTGATTGGTTCGTCCATGAATTATAGTCTTGCCCAATGGTTACTTAGATATTAAAAAACGAACTATCATTGTCTGACTTATTTAAGCAGAATCTTACATTAAAATGTAGAATCTAATTAAGTGAATTAAAAAATAAATAAATAAAAATTTTGTTCAATTAAATCTTGGCATAAAAAAGGAATAATTTTTCAGAAACATTAGTTGAATGATGCATATTTTCAGAAGGGGTTTTATGGAGATTTTAAAAATTTCACTGATTGGAATCGTGAGTCAGTTGAAGCTAGATCACCATGGAAAACCTGGAAGCACTGGACGGCCATGGATGTGCACTGTTGAGGAGTCCCATACTAGGACGAAACGGCCGTCCAGTGCTTACAGGTTTTTCATGGTGGTCTAGCTTCAATTGACTTATGATTTCAATCAGTGATGCATATTTTTTTTTAGCTTATGTACGAATGAGAAAAAAGATTCAGTATGAGACAGTTTATCTTTAAATATTATTGTGTTAGAATTTTTCTTAAAATTATCTGAAATTGACTATGGATTAATTAGATTGTATTCTTTTAATTATCTATTTATGAAGTTAAGTTTTATCATGAGTTGATATCTTTTTGAGAATTGTTAGGCGGGAAGAATCTTCATCACTGCTCACTCATAACCTTTTATGTAATCCAACAATATACATTTAAGTCTTCCGGCCAACATGATATCTTACAGCTACTGATTTGGGAATAAATGAAAAACGTTTTTTACTCAAGTCAGCTTGTTATAGAAATGAATCACCATGTAGTATCATCATTAACAAATAGTTTCATTTTTGACTTTATTAATTAACTCCATGTTTTTGCACTAAAAGCCACATACGAGTGACAGCAGAATTGTAACATAATCAAGTGATTTGTAGAGGTATTTCTATATTATGGGAGACAACTCATTATTTGACTGATGTTCAAGCTTTACATCACTGATTTCTAGTTCAGTTATAAAATTTTTAACTGTGACATACAAAAGTCATGGATGTTACCTTATCTAGAGTTTTGTTTTTGGACTACCGGGGAGTATTGTGACAAAAAAATACAGTTATCAAGTTCTATTTTGTTTTATATCACTAATATGATTAAAACATAACATATACACAAAGGTAAATAAACTAATCTAGCTAAAGACGTTTATCATTGCTTTTTTACAATATATTTTTGCTTGAACATCTCGTTACCGTCCAAATCTCTAGTCTCTTTAATATACATTTATTATTTATTCACTTATTTAAAAACATAAACATAGGTGCAAGAAAGCACCAAATAGATATGCGCCACATAAGTCATTCGATTTGTGTGAGGGGTAGTATACTGCCCAGATGCCCAATCAGAAGCAGGGGTTTTCTTAGGGGGTCACACTCGTAGCCTTTGACCTAAAGTTTTGATCCATAAAGCAATGGAGCAAAATCAGGAGATGCAGTCCCATGGTAGCCGGTGACCAACGATTGGTTCATACGCCATTTGTTCCTTCAGGATCCTGGAGCCTCATTGGTTTGGAATCAGGGTTTCCCAACTCCTACAAGTAGATCTTCCATATCCACCAACCCTGTTAAAGCGCCGGACATTCGCTTTTCATTCTCTCAGTTTCGTAATCAACACCATTGCCGCGAGAAGGCACTGAGTAGAACTTCCCTGACAGTGAGTGTATGCATGTGGCTAAATGAAAGAGAGAGAGAGAGCTGACTATCCTAGCTTTCGTCCGTACCAAAGCATTTGAGGGCTTCTATATTCATATCTTTTAATGTGACAATAATTCAAAGAAAATAAAACAGCTTTTCAATATACTTATGCATATTACTGCAGAAAATGATTGAATTTGTCATATTTATGAATATATTAATATCTATTTTTTTCAGTAGTTTTGAGTAGTTTATCTCTTAAAAATAACATAAATCAAATTGTTTCAGAAAAAAAGTGTTTGATCTAATTTGTAAAATACTCAACAATATTCAGTTTGTTTTGAGCAGTTATTAGATAAATCTTTTCTTTATTTGAGAATATGATAGTAATTTGCATTCTAGACGATTAGATTGAATGATCAATAGCATTTTCTTATATCTATACAATTAGACAGTTTATGAGTTATTAAAGCTTATGTAATGAATTCAATAGTCTGTCTTGTCTTGTTTTCAATTGTAATCTTGTTGTAATGGAGAATGTCAGTTTGTGAACATGAGAAGTTATTCGGTTAAGAACTAACTTGTTAGAAAGGATCTTTTTGTAGTATAATTTTCCATATTGAATATTCTTTTCTATCATAACACAAATTTTTTTAGGTAATGTTAATAGCGATGAAATGTGATTAGTTCAGTTGGTGAGATATGTGTTTGAGGTTATACAAAAATAATTTCTTTCAAAGAATTCACAGGAAATACAAAAAATATGTGATATATATGTATATAGTGTCATCTGATGATGACTTTGTAACCTACGGTAATTTTTTTAGCTCAAACAGGAACATGAAAAAGCAATATCAGTGAAACACTCATAATCAAAATTATGTTACTGATTGATTCAGTTATATATGATAACTGATTAAGCTATGCGGTTTGAATTAAACAGAATAGTCTATAGATAATTGATTTAATAAACATATAATCATCAACTTAAATTAAAATTCTTAATTATTCTCAAATCAGTAGTATTGCGTAGGTCGTTTATTAGTTAAAAACAATATTAACAGTGACGTAGTGGCAATTCTAAGTAGATTTACGTTGAAAATAGTGAACTGGTGTCAAGAAGACAAATGGTAAAATGTGAAATATAATCTGAAAGTAATATGTGAACAGTTGCATTTTTGCACTTTCATATTATTTACAACATGAACATTTTGTACATTTATTTGGTATTGTTTATTTGAATCTACCCATTGATGTGTAGGATTGAAATTAATCAGTCTCTTATTGGCATATATGCTTATTGTGAGTATCGCCTCGTTATTGCCTTAATTCACAGACATTTTAAGCAAAGATGGATCGTGGCTAGTAGTGGATTCCAGTTTCGGCCTTTAGGGCCTAGTCAGCCGGATATATCTGCATCTCAGAGTTACTGTTCACTCGGGGACTCGAACCCACTACTGTCTGCATCAAACGCCATCGAGTTATCCACTTAGCTACTAAGTTCTGATGACCACTTGCTTGTACAATGGGGTGAGTTAAAATTTACTTGGTATTGTTTGCTTCAATCTCCCCATCTTTGCTTATAAAGCTTGTGAAGTAAGACAATATCGAGGCAACACGCACAGTATGTACATATGCCAATAACAAACTAATCAATTGCAGTTTTAAACCTCAATGGAAAGATTCAAGTAAATAATACAAGGTGAATTTAAATTATATATTTGTTGATATGGAAAAGAAATCTATCTATTGCGTTTATATGATTTAAAATTAATGGGTCTTTTATTACAATAATTAATTGAGACTGTACAGTGTTTTCAGAAAACTAAGTACTTATTTACAAGCTCATAATAATTTTATTTGGATGTGTGATGTAGCATGGCATTGACAGTGAAGTTTTCTATTTTATCTTGTCCTATATGTCCCATATGTCTCGAAGAATAATGTGAATAATTTCGAATTTAAGGACTCAATTCATATATTTGTTGGATTTAGGTGTATGTATAACCTTTATATGTGACAATCTGTAAAACAGTTTCTTTCGAATTATGAATACAGTGGTCTTGAGTGCTGTTAGAGGTATGAGAGCGATAATCACTTCCCGGTTGCCCACATCGTGGAAAAGCTCTTCTGGAGGTACCTGAAAAGGAAATTGGATTAGAGGTGGTCTTAGTGACCTGAGGGCGTGAACGCATGCCAAAGGGAAAACTGCTTGAGGTCGATCACACACGACTTTTTTGTGAGTAATTTTCGTGTTAGTTCCGTAATTATTGGGACCTTACCGCCGGAGACGGATATCCGTGGGATAAGGTGAGGTGTACATATTTAGGGTCAACCTTTTCTAACCCCACCCCTCCTTGTGGGAAGGCAGCATCGCTGTTATGCTGGTTGTCTGAAGGAAGCATCTTACTGCTGTCACACCTCTGCACAGTCAGCAGTACGACCTCGCTTTTGAACCTTGAATTTGCTGCTTTTAATCTTACCGTTTTTCCACCGACCTGTTTAGCATGGTAGGACCTTGAGGAACAGTTGTTCCAGCCAGTATAGCTCGATTGGTCAGTACGATAGGCAAGCCCGTCCACCACGTCAAGGTAGCAACAACGGTCGGGTTTTTTGAATTAAATATCCAAATTAAAAATAAATGCTTGAAAATCCAGAGCTATAATTCGAAAAAAGAAACTGAGAACTGGTTCAAGTTTTCTAAATGGTTTCCTGACATTATCTAATTTCTAGCTAATATCTATTCGTGTTTGGAGGTAGAATTTCGTGCATTATCTCACGGTGATAACTATGCCACTAAAAGTCCCTAATAATAAAATTCCAACCATTAAGATTTCTAGCAGCTGAACAATAATTAGTTTTTATGTTATATTAGCTAAACGTATTTGAAGTTTGGAACGAAAAATGGAGTCAATGGAAATATAACTGTTGAGTGATATAAATGTACTAGTTTTCCCTGATGACCACTATTATAACCTAAATGTAATGTCATTGAGACTTGAATTAAATAAATCATGTAACAGTAATCAGAAATACTTAAAATGCAATCTTTTTTTAATGTTCATTTTTTTTATTCCATTAGCCATACGGTGGAGCTCAATTAAAAATTGAATGGGATTATAACAATCCAGCATCGTTATTGGAGAATGGACAAATTTGTGATCGTGTTGGCGGGAAAGAATGTGATGTTTATTTCACATTATGTCTAAAAAATGCAGCCTCAGTTACAGATGAGTAAGTTAATCAACTTAAAATTTGTAATAGTTATAGAATATATTAGTGCACGACTTAAGAATCAAGTTATAGTTTTTTGAATACAAAATATCCTATTCGTTACATTGAAGATTGATAAAAATTATTTGAATAGTTCTTTTGGTAGCACTCAAGTTCACAATTGTTATACATAGATTGAATTAGCTCGGAAATTTAAACATTTCTAATCAAGCAAACTTGGTTAGTTGCCATACGATATAGTCTGCTGATGAGTTTGAGGAATTTAAAATTATTTTATATAGTTCTTACTGTTCACTTACCTCGAAAAAGTAAAAATAAGAAATGTAGTCGAATAGAATGAATTTAATCATTTGAAGCATTCCTTCATGTGATTGTAATCTAAAATGCATAAATATATGCGTAGGAAAATGTATGCAAATACCTATATCAATGTGATTTTCAGTTTTAACTGATGAATCCCTTTCAATGTGATAAAGTTAATTTTATCTTATTACTTTTTTACCATAAATATTTTACCATCGCTTCAAGTTGTTAACAAGTAAGGCAATTCTTAAAATGAGTGAATTCATATTACATAGATAAAATGACCGTTTTCATCTACATGTAATGGATATTAACCATAATATTCAACATCAAGATCAAGATTTGTTAGATTTCTGTTCGTACAATATCGTATCTAACAAATTGAATTTCAAATATTTCCATTCACATTAAAAGGGTGAATTATTGGATACGGTGACATAATCAGTCAAACTTAAATAGTGGTAAATAATTCAGTGTATTTGGTAAATTCAGCAAACTTAATTTATAGCATAAAGTTGTGGAGATTGTTGAATGTCATCGAAATCATGAATCGATCAATGTTACCCAGCCATTGAAAATCTGGAAGCACTGAGTGGTCATTTCGTCATACTATAATATTCAGTAGTGTACATCCAAAATTCGTATCAAGGACTTTTGGTCTAGTGAGAACACTTAACCTCCAGACCACTGAACCGGTATCTAACGGTATTGTACGATCGTCTTCGACTGTGTTCAGTAGATAACTTTCTGAAACCTGGTGGCAGTTTCTCACTAGAACTCCGAGAATCACCTCTCAAACTTAATCACTAGTTAGCGGAAGATAATTTTAAGTATGGAATTGTGAAGATTGTTAAATTTCAATAACATCACGAACCAATTTTATTTTCAATGAAACTTCAAGGAAACTTTTAAAGTTTTGACTCTCTATTAAGATGTTATTATTGATGTGAAATAGCTGTAATGAATGACATTTTTATATATTAGATGCATCATAAATATAATCACTTAATAGCTTAACGTTTGTTTATAATGAAAAAGATTGTTTGACATTATGAACTAAGTTGCCATTTTTTTTGTTTAAGTCTAATATGACCTCCTTATTTGAATTTTTGTTTTATCACACATTATTAAAATGAATATGCTCAATTTTAATTTTATCGTCATATTAAAAGGTCAACATAATAATAATAATAGTAATACTACTTACTAATAATGATAATGATAATAATAACTTCCTGAATTGAACTTTTGTTAAAATAGTAATTGACACTTCTCATATATTAAATAATAAATTCTCTATGGGATTCAATTTACATGATAAAACTGTTTTAGAATATTTTATTTAAAAAAAAACATAATTAAAAGTATTTTTAAGGATAAAAGATGAATATGTGGTGTGAGCTACTTATACATACATCCATATAAGTAGTCTATAACGATAATCAGATATAGAATGTATTTCAGTAGAAGATTGAGAAGGAAAGAACTGGGAATGGAAAGTAATTGATATAAGAATGCAAGAACGATTAAATCTGAGACAATGGACCGATATTTGCCAAAGAAATAGTCAACTTTGAGATAATGGATTGATATTTTGCAAATTAAGTATTTACTGTATTGTTCTCAGATTTTAGTAAGATGTTTTGTAATTTCAGGATCAAATACATTAGTTCTTACCCCCTTTGCATTTTGTTGTTGTTTTTAATCATTCAATAAATAAGTTATCGTGTAACCCGGTTTAAATTTTTGTACATTGGTATACATTTAAACTGGTCTTCATATTTTAATTGAATACTGAACGAGTTTTAAATATTTGATCATAAAACATTGTTGTAGTCTGTATTCGATATTATTCTTAAACTACCTAAAACTGTTCGGCCTGATAACCATCACTAGATAACGCCATCATTGTTTTACAGATCAGGAGATGAATAGGAAGCGTTGCCCATATTTATTATTGCACCATGCACAGGTCACCTAAAGCATAGGCATATAAAGTAAGAATGAAATGCTAGTGCTGAAGAGCAAGCGAGTAAATAAGCGAGCGAGTCGAATGAATAGGACTAAAATGTACATGTATATATACATATATTTACTTACTTACGCTTGTTACTCCCTATGGAGCATGGGTCACCGACTAGCATTCTCCAACCCACTCAGTCCTGGGCATTCCTTTCTAGTTCTATCCAATTGTTCATTCTTTTCTTCTCTGTCTCCATTTCTCGGCGTAATGTGTTCTTCGGTCTTCCTCTCCTACTTTGGCCTTGAGGATTTCAAGTGGGTGCATGACTTGTGACACAGTTGGGTGCTTTCCTCAATGATCATGCCTGTAAACAGGCGTGAATTCTGTAATTATTATTTTCGGAATATATTATATATATATTATTCTGAAAATAATAATTACCGGATTCACGTCAGTTTACAGGCATAACCAATTTGATATAAATAGTAACATTTGATGTAGAGAAAAAACATGTGATATAAGATAATTTTAAGTATGCTAGTTCAGTAATTGGTTAGGTAGTACATTTATTACAGCAATCCAATGCCATCAACCTGGAACTTTTAGTTTTTCTTCAGTGGTAAGCCTGTCGATTTATGAACGGTGTATTTAAGGTCATTTCGTGTGCCGGATCGAATTAATGATAATGATCTACAACAGAGAAAGAAAAACGAAAACTGAGAGCACGGAACAACAAAGCAGTAATTACCAAAATATACCAATCCGGTCTACCATAATGCATACGTTATGTGACTCAGTGATATACTGTTAATGTTAGATAATATTCAAATTAGTTAAGGTTGCTAGGGTCAGTATGAACATAGAGTAATGGAAAGGTAAGTGGTTTTACTTAAGGAATTTACTAATAAGAGTGGTTAAACATTTAATGCTCCTATAATCTCACTTGTGGAATAAGATAAACTTACAGGTGCTTGAACATTTAGTGCATCTTCAGAGGAGCAGTACGCATCAATGCAGCGAACAAATAATGGGAGTGACTTTTTCGTACGGATAGATTGTGGTAGATAATTCCAGAGTCTAGAAAGTTTACAGGTAAAGTAATTCATAAAGGGAGATGATCTAGAATGAGTTTTTTACACTAGTGATAAGGTGTTACGGATGTCGTAATGAGATGTTTCTGCATATTGAATTACTTGATTGGATGTGATAGTTTATTAAGTATATTGAAGAAAAAGATAAGATATATACATAGGAAAATGAATCATCGAGTCATTTAGGGGATTAACACTCAAGTTAGAAGAATGAATAGGTGCGTAAGCAGTAGGCAATACTCAAGCATACATATTCATACAAGTGCAACAATAATAGTGGTACAATGATATAGATAGGTTTTTATTGTACGAATGACTGTCCATTAAATGAGTTAACAAAACAAAGCATGACCAAATTAAATGTGAATAAACTGAAATGTACGTGAGTTGCTATAACATAATATAGTGAAATCTTCACAGTTGTATACATAGACGTCACAGTTAAATCAATTCAAATTTCGAATGAAATATTAAATTAAATTAGAGGACTAATGGTGATTGTTTAATTTGAAGTTAACTTTTATTACATATTAGTTTCTGTCGTTAATTAGTGTTTATAACATCGTAATACCTGGACCCATACTATGTTAATTGTATACACAACTTAAGTATCAACTACACTTATTTTTTCATGATGACACATACTGTTCGGATAATGTGCTCCACTGGATAAAGTGTTTATTTCATTTACTTTTACTGATCACAAGTGAACGTTTAATACCACGTAAGATGAACTAGAATATAAAGTGAGTTATATGACTGAGGTCACTGTGAACATATATATATATATATATATATATATATATATATATATACAGAAAAGGGTATGGTCTTTCAGAAACTGGGTTTAATTATATTATTCGACTTTGAAAGCTTTTGTCACTAATTATGTTTATTGATAATGATCAAAATGAAGAAAAGTAATTAAAAGTACAATAATAAATAACTCAAAACTGAATAGGAAAGCTGTCTTTATCAGTTTCATATTAAATATTCATCCGAACTATCAATTTACAGACCTAACTAAAGAAAAAAATTGGATTGGATTTTATGCAAATGAGATGACATGAACTACATTTTTAGATTTAGTGTGCAACATTGTAAGATTTAAAAAACCGTCTCAATACACTGATATCTATCTTTATATATTTTATTCACATTGATCAATTGTCAAATTTGAATAAACTCAACTATGTAACACTAGACATCTAATAGTTTGCTAACTTCAAATATTAATATAGTTTATAGTGTCAACAAGTGTAACTAATTTACTGTTATATTATAACTACTTCTTAACGGTTATATAGATATTTTCCTATGCAATTTTACAGCCTAAATTTTTAAAGCATTAACCATTACTCTAGGAAAATTGTGTGTGCTACTGATGTCGACAGATATAAGTAGTATGTATCACCAATCGAAAGTGAAATGTCAAGAGGTAGAAGGTTGAGAAGATCGAAAAGAAGAGAATAAGAGTAGACAGTGATTGATATGGAGATAAAGGAACAATGAAGTCTAATATGATTCATTACCATTTTTCAAATTAAGTATTAACTGTATGGTTCTGAAATTTTACTAAGAGTATCTGTAATTTTGTCTCTAAATACGTTTAGCTGTTCCCACCTGTCTTCTCGTTCACTACAGAAAAGTTCATGGAACTGTAAATGATAAATCGTTACTATGTAAGTCTTACATATTATTGATTCAAGATACAAATCAACAAGAAAGATTAAGATCATAAATAAGCGAATAGGAAGATTTTATGTTGTTGATTCATTAAGACAAACTTTGTTTCTACCATATTAAAAGTTGACGCCATGCAATAGATCAAATAACTAAATGAAGAAAACCAACTGACAATAAACATTTCTGTATGACACACAAATGGTCATATGTTAGAAATCTCTTTTTAATAATTTGATTATATTTATTTCATCTAATCAGTAATTAGTCAGTTAATCAACCTAATCATATTTTATCTGGTTACTTCACATTACTTTTGATTATTAAATAAAAGAGTGGAGAAAAAATATGAATATGAAGGAAAAGAAGTAAGAAGAATTTCTGGCGAGACTATAATTTATGAACGAACCAATAAGATATAAGATAACATATCTTGAATCTTAGTGCGAAATTCATTCATCCATTCGGTTAAAGATCGTTTTAGGATTTTAGCTGATGTCAATTCATGATCAAAATTTTAAACCTAATTCATAACCCCAACCATCAACTGTACATCATAATCCTTATTTGTTGGAGTGATCCAGAAAATTTCTTGCAAAAGACAAGCAAGGATCAGGAAACACTAAGAGGCGTTTCATCCAATCAGCGTTCAGTTGAAGTTTTAGCCAAAAATATCAAGGAAGTGAAACGTCGCATGTAGAGGTTCTGATTGGCTGATTGCTATGCTGTTACTATGTTTAGTAGCATTTCGAAATCTTCGAGCAACCCAAGGACATTTAAAGATACTATAAAATGAACCATGGAGTAAAGTACTTCTCGCATAAATTGCGTCTTCTTTCTCGCTGTTCAGTTCGGTGTATAGTTCTAGCTTGGGGGTTAAAGAATAGCTTAGGAAACGAATATAGCGTTAAATTTTTATAACTTCCATTTAGCCCTACCAAGTAGATAGAGACCCTCAAGGCCACTTGAAAGTTACTCAAAGGTCGTACATAAATTATAGTCTCACCGAATTTTTTTCTCCTATTTCTGATCTTTTATTTTTCTTACGTTTTCTTTTATGCTTCAATAGAAGCAAAAAAATCATTGAACGACGACTTGATTATCATAAAATCTAAAGAGTTATATCATTTCTTTACTTTTTCTTTTTGTGTTGGTTTAATTCTCTATGGATTAAAGAAACTATGATCAAATTATCTATAAAAAACGAAAGAAAGGAAATTATGTATCGTATTTGTTGGCTCATAAAATAATTTGATTGAATGATCATGATCAAAAGTAAATTAAGAGGTTTAATAGTGAGAAAATGAAATTAATGAAGAGTATAAATACAATGTATATCTTTGTATGCATTTTCAATAATGTCACGTAATTCTAGTGACGATATTCATGGGTACATATTTTCCCAATATAATAATAATAATCCTTATTATTATTATTAGTGGCTTTATCAATATTATCTTTTTTGGTACAATATAGAATTCTCAGCACAAAGTATTTCAACAAGTTTCCTTTTCATATTTCTTGATCGATCCTTGCGATAAATTTTGGGCAGTCGCCAGTTAGTTGTTAACAGTTCAGGAATCAACATCTGATTAATGTATATTCTTTTCAATGTACATTATCAGCAACCACGATGTCTCGGATTGGTCTCGTTTGTAACTTGTAAAGCGAAAGGTTGTAAAGGTTTCACAAACGCACCTGAGTAGGTTTTGAGACTAATAGACATAATGATGTGTTAAAAAAAGCAAACAAGAAAACAGATAACCTGTTGAAATATCCGGATGGCAGGAACAAGTAGCCCAGAATTTTAAGAAGGCCATCACTTTTAATTGCAGAATTATGATCACACAGTAAATGATTGTATATATTGGTTCACAGTGTGCGGTTATTTGGAAAATTTCAGACATTTATTTTATTAAAACGATAAGTATTCTTTGTATCTTTGGGATGCCTGAGCAGTATATATTTATGAATATTTTCTTATTGTTGAACTGAGTAATTGATTTTGTTATGATCATTAGAATTATGATATAATGTAACTAAATTGTAAACTTATCGATAATTATCACAAATGGTTTTGTGGAGATTTTAGTAATTTCAGTGGTTGAAATCATAAGTCAATTGAAGCTAGACCACTATGGAAAACCTGGAATCACTGGACATCGGATGCCGCCTCAGTGGTCTAATGGTTAAGTGCACGCGCGCGAGACTGAAGCCCTTGGATTCGAATCGCGCAAGGCGGAGTCATGGATGCGCGCTACTGAGGAATCCCATACTAGGACGAAACGGCCATCCAGTGCTTCCAGATTTTCCATGGTGGTCTAGCTTCAATTGACTCATGATTTCAATTATCAATAATTCATTATTACTTAATACTTATTAGAAAGAATTTCTGTTTAACTTACATAAAATATTTAACAATTAAATGTTTAGTTTCTCATTTTATACATCGACTAGTTGTAGTAAGAGACGTCATGTTTTATCGAATACAAAGTACTCACATAATAGTCAGTTATTATTTCCTCAATTGAAAGTTGATAATTTTAAATACTAATACAATAGTTGTTTTGTTCTGTATATAAAGATCAGAAAATAAGATTCAATGTCTTAATAATCGGTCAATAATACATTTTGACCATAAAACATATCGATATATATAATACATTATATCATGTGATGATCAACAACAAAGAATTTAAGCATGGACTACTACTAGAATAATGCAACTATTAATGAAAATTGTATCATATTTTTGTCAATGTATTGGTTACCGATCTTAAAATTAGTATAACACATGACAGATAAGATTATAACAGTATAAAACTCTTTATTGTAAATATTGAACTCTCCTACTGTTAATATTTCTAATGTGTGGAGAAATATGTCATTAAAAATAGAATATGTCATATTAAGAAAACCATCTTTTTATGGTGATTTATATGGTATACATGGTAAATTCTTTTTACAGTTGTATTTATTACATATCATATATATAAATTATAATGGGGTATTTCGCCATAGTAACACTTCAACGATCTTTCAAAATTATAGATTGTTCAACAGTGGTCTCACTTTATCAATAAATTTAGGATTTTTTTAAACTAAATTTTGTGAATTTTGGCTAGTAAACGCAAAGGATCCACATATTCGAGACTGTTGTGAAAAATATTGCATCTCCTCGCGATGCTCGACTGCCTTGTCGGTTAGACCTTTAGGTCGAAGGCTCGGGGTGTAGCCCACTAAGAAAACCACTTGCTTCGGTCTGGGCAGCCGAGCAGTATCACAGCCCTCACACAAATATGATGAACTGTCGATAATTATGGAAAATAGTTTTCTTGCTTCGATTAATAATCAAACGATTCACATTATTATTATTACTGTTATTATTATTATTATTATTTACTACGTCATTTATATCAGTCAATCATTTTGTAAATCAGTTGAAACTTGTCAAACATAAAAGCAAAGTGTCGGAAATTCTACTGATAGTTTATGTTGCCTTCATTTGTATTGGTTATTTAGATCTTTCCATTGATATTTAGGACTGCAAGCGATCAGAATTTTTTGCCGATTTGCATCCTTTGTGGATGGTCTGGATACTAGCATCAAGTCACAAGGATTATAAACAGGGATAGCTGGTGGTTAGCATCAGAATCCAGAACTCGCGTTTTGTTCTATTTAGACATGTTATCTGGATTTATTACTAGCTATCAATAAATCCAATATACAAAATTTTCTATGTTTTCAACAATAAATTCAATATATTGTCAAAATTGTTAACTGGTTCATTGGATATGCTATAATTATAACTCAAGAAAGATACTCATCAATTAGAACAGACAACAAGGAATGGAGTTAGGTTGATGAGACTATAATTTATTGACGACCTTTGAACGACACTAAAGTGATGTTGTGAGTGTCAACCTACTTATTAAAGCTAAATGAGAGTTATAAGGCAGTTTGAAGAATAAGAATCATGATTCGTAGTTAATGATTAGGGTTAGGAATCAGATTTACGACTTTTCATCACGAACTGGAATCAGCTAAAATGCCAGGAGGCTATTTGGCTAAATGGATGAGTGAATTTCACGCCGAAATCCGAGACTTGTTATTTTATACCTGATCGCTTCGTCCATAAATTATAGTCGCACCTTTAGGTTTACTATAAAATGGTTTATTTACGCTGTTCAGCGTGAAAAGAATTTGGCTTGTCGTAATGAATAACGGCAATTTTAGTATATCACAATAAATTGTCCCTTAATGATGAACATATAAATTCCACTATAATTTGAAACCCCATCGTTGATAAAGTGACCAATAAATAGTCTTAGTAATAAGTGAGTCAGCTACGTATGATAGTAAATGACCAAGACAATCTACATCGAGCTATTATTTACATTCGAATCATATTTAACAGTGTTCATTTAAAAAAGAATATTTCGTAACTGAAATATTCCCATTCAAACGTTAAGAATGATAGAAATACTACAATAACAGTAAGATACTTTAAACACTGTAGATATTATGTGTAGTGATAAAACAATTTCACCGTATAAAGCATTCCATTTATACTGACCATTTATTCTGGATTTTTATGTTTACATATTAAGGGCTTTATGTTCATAAAAAGATTTTGCTTAAATGTACCAATCACATCGATTTAAGCGATCGATTGCAGTCTACACAATGTCAATTATAATCCTTTGCTAATAATAATCCTTGGTAACCTTTAATTGATTGATTTTATAACATATTATTGCTATATATAAACGTAATGTTTATTATTATAACTATAACATGTTAATGTTTACTTATCATATGTATGTTTAGATAAAACATCAAGATATATATTTATAATAATTAAAAACATATTGTTCATTTGTCTATTAGTAAGGTTCACCTCTGAAATGTTTCATGTTTAATGTTTATAAGTAGCTGATAATCTGACTTAATGAATGTGTGCAATTGAAATACAGTAGCATATACTAGTTGTGTAAACTTTATAAATGTTATCACCTAAAATCTGGTCATTTTCGTGTGGTCATAGATTTAAATTATAATGTATTTTTCGACATATTTTGCTACCTGTCCAAAATATCTTTTTATTAGTATAGGGGTTTGGAGATTGCTAAGTTTTTAATTGAGATCATAAATCAATTGATGTTAGACCACCATTGAAAACCTGGAAGGTTCAGTGGTCCAGTAGTTTAGGCGTTCGCGCTAAAGACTGAAGACCCTGGGTTCGAATTTCGCGAGTGGAATCGTGGACGCGCACTGCTGAGGAGTCCCACAATAAGACGAAACGGCTTCCAGCTTTTCAATAGTGGTCTAACATCGATCGGTTCATGATCTCAAATAAAAATTTCTGTTTATATTTAGTTTAAAACTAAATGTAATATTAGAACAGATTATTTATATTGCGGAGAAAGAAAACACATCGAAAATCATCTGCAAACAATCCTTAAATGTTTAATGAACAGGGTATTTTCTTAAAAGTGATAAAACCATAAAATAAATCTTGAGCTGTATTATAATTATCTAGGAACAATAACTATGACTTCCCGTTTTCATTGTTTACATTATTATTTAACCGATGAACTGATGAATTGAAACATTATAAGCAAAGATGGATAGCGGCTAGCAGTGGAATCCAGTTTAGACGCATATTTCAGCCTATTTCGGACTCATCAGTTTAATGTACTTGCGTCTCAGAGTTGAAGTTGACTCTTGGACTCGAACCCACTACCGTCCGCATCAAACTCCATTGCGTTATCTACTTAACTACTGAATCCTGATAAACATTTGCTTGTACGATTCAGTGAAGTTTAAATTCACTTGATATTGTGTACTTGAATCTTCTCATTGATGTTTAGGACTGCAATTGATCAATATCTTATTGATATATGTGTATACTGTGCGTATTACCTTGACATTGCCTTAATTCACAAGAACTCTAAGCAAAGATGGATAATCGCTAGCAAGTGGAATCCAGAATCTTTCCACCTAAATTACAAATTATATATAGAATACTTTTCGAAATGTGAAATAGTATTTGATCTACTTATGAGACAGAAGTTCATTTGGATGGAAATTTACTCATATCCATCATATATCTCCTAATATATACTGTCTATTTTAAAAAAATCTAAAAAAAATTTTGTTTAAATCCAATGGATGTAAATAATCAAATAAATTTTTAATTGATATCTCAAACCATTATTGATTATTGTTAGATTTCACTTGTATAAACATAAATTTCCATTGTAAGCAATGATGAATAGTGGCTAGCAGTGGAATCCAGTTTACACGCACGTTTGGGCCTATTTGCGACTCGTCGGCTGGACGTACCTGCATCTGAGTTGATGTTCACTCCTGGACTCGAACCCACTGCCGTCCGCATCAAACTCCATCGCGTTATCCACTCAGCTACTGAGTCCTGATAGCCACTTGCTTGTGCAATTCACTTGGTATTGTTTGGCTTGTATCATCCCATTGAGTTTTTTAAGACTACAATTGGTCAATCTGTTTTTCATTATTATTCAAGTACTTAAATAATTTCACCAGATCCTTCCCATTTTTTTCCCATTTGTTTGTTTTTTTCTTTGATTTTTAATTAAAGCATAGATAAATGTCATCTACTACAGCATACCACACGTATATTTGATAATGCTGGTTACTTAGAGTTTCGTGGAAGTGATGGTATTGAGATATTTGTACCACAACCTGTTCCTGTAAGTTATTTACCATTTATTTTATTATTGAATGTCAAGTCATTTTTTTCTAGATTTTATCTTAAATCTTATAATGTTTTGTCGAATTTTCTTTTCTAGAACAAAACTAAGTGTCTGTTTAATATCATTCCGTAAAAACGTTATTTATTTATTGTCATTTACTCTTACAATTTGTCAATTCTTGCATATTACCTATTATGCTTTACTGTTCTCCATTATTCTTTCCCGGACTTTTGAGAAAAGACATTGCTGCATTGCGGAGAGTGCTGAAGGTAGTTAGCAAGTTGTGTGGTGAATCTTTCGAGGTTTTAATTAATATGGTTATGGATAGACATCTGAAGTCATGCAAACTCCTGGCAGGTGTTATTTTATCAGATACTAACCCTCCTTGTATATCTTCTGGTAGAATGAGACGTAATTACACTAAAATCCATGCACGCAAGCAAAAGTGGATTGGTTGAAGTTAGACATTAACACCATTGGATGCCGGATCAGTGGTCTAGTGGTTAAGCTCCTGTCGCAAGACTGGTAAGTCCCAGGTTAGAATTTCGCAGAGTGCGGGATCATGGATGCGCACTGCTGAAGAGTGCCATACTAGGACGAAACGGCCGTCCAGTGCTTCCAGATTTCCCATGGTGGTCTAGCTTCAATTGACTTATGATTTAAATAAAAAAAGTATAAAAGTTCTATAATACCTTACCTAGCAAATATACTCTGTGACGAACAGGTTGTTAAAGCTAACCTAGTCAATAACCTGCATTCTTAACATGTCTCTAATTTGAAAAGTTGTACAGTTTTTCAGATTTTTTCAGCCTTTATTTCCCTTTCTTTAGTCTTTGTTTTTTGTGTGTAAGAAACTTGTTGAAATACCCTGTGCTGAGAATTCTATATTGTACCAAAATATGATATTGAATAAAGCCATTAATAATAATAACAAATCTGACTATGAAAATATACAGATATTCATCTTATGCTTAGATGAGCGTACAAGTTATATAGACTTAGTAAACATGTTCGGACAAGCTGATTTTTGAACTTGAGAGTTAAAATAAAAAAACACCTTCAAAATACAAATATGATGTAATGCATATACCCTTTTGACATTCACCAACGATCATTGAAGATTTAGTATACCAAGTACAAACTTTATACTGGTATAGACTGTTCTTTTGTAATAATTATGTAAATCATTGATAGATAAAACAAATTTCGACAAGAGAAGTTTAAAGCCTAGAAACTTCTAATGCCTAAAATCAATGATACTAAATAGTATTTTTATATTGATCTTAACAGTTGAAATCGAAAATACTGTAATCAAATACGACATAGTTTGCAAAGAAGGTGAGCAATAGTTGAACTTTTTCTCAGAGTAGGTCTTAAGAACCGCCAAGCATAATTTCATGTTTTGGAATTGTTCATCACTTAGTGAAATCACCTTATCGGGAAAACTTTAATTCCACGCGATACATTTACTAACATGATATACGTTTGTAAAACTTTCAGATAAAGGACAACTCATCACAATTTAAAGTAGGTGTGAACGCTTAAAATGAATTTTGAAATTTTAAAATGTGAAATAATTCTTTAGGATTGGATTATATTTGCTTTGATAACGGTTAATTCTACGTCATAATATGGCCTTTGAAAGTTGAAGATAACAGGTGTCTTTGAAGGATGTCTTGGGCATGGTGGAACAACCCAGATATTACCAACATTTGTGTAGTATTGGATATAAAATAGGAGTTCATATATGTTTAACAGTATAGATCTATCCATGAAAACATTGACTACTAGGCTGAACTATGTAAAGAATTCACCAGTTTCTTCATCATAGCCACCATGGCAACCGTAAGGTATGATCAAGAAACTCAGATAATAATCTCGGGTATATGTTAAAAATGTAGCTTATATACACATTATTCGTGATAAACCATCAGTCTAAAATTTCCATTCATTGAAATTTTGGTATTACGCATTTTAAATGAATAGAACTACTTATTACAAATCAGTAGAGATATATTTTAAATAAAAAATTTGCTTAGGTAGTTAGTGATCGAATCAGTCCTCATAACTGGAATGAATACAGTTTACATAAAAAAAGTAACTGAATGCTAATGAGTCCAGAATGCCACTTCCAAGTATGGTCATAATACATATGTTTTTGTTTAGTGGGAAATGTTCGGTTTATTTTATTCTCAAAATACGAACTAGATTTTCACTGATATAACCATCTGAACATTCGGTTAAATTTCAGTACCTCAAAACGATTAATTTAAATTTCATATTTCTTTCTCTTTATTTATCTAGAACGAATATACATTTACGTTAGGTATATTTGAGCAAGATATTTTTGGATCCGTTGAAGTGATTGGTACATTGGTCGCTAATCATTTTTCATTATTACCAACAAACAATTGGACAAACATAAGGATGTCTAGAGAAAATGATCAATATAAAAATACCATTTAGTAAGTCATCCGAGATGGAAAAGAATAAATGGAATGTGCTTTTCAACATTTTAAAACATGATACTCAGTCCGTATTTCAGTTACTCAACTCCAAATGAGGGAAATGTTGCGAAAGTGATTATTGATGTTGAATGTGTACGTTGAATACATTATGACGTTTCCAAATACGTCTGGATTGATTAACGCATGTAGCTGAGCAACAATAAGATCCAAATGATATAGAATGGTTCAATTAAATTTAAATTAGCAACAATTGATCGGTAAACATTACGGATTAGTTTGTTTCTATGATGGGATTGGGTTTGAGTAATGAATCATTCTGTAATTTATCAAGTGAAGCCATAAATAATATGTCACTGTTTAGTCTGAAAACATAGAACATTTGAAAAACTAGATATTTTTTTGTTTGATTTTTCAGATACCTTCTGGAGTAACGTAAAATATCTAAGTCACTGATATGTTTGTCGATCTTAGTCATTATAAAAGGGTCAATATTGATTGAAATAAATTGGCGTTAATCAAACGAAAACACATGACAAATGAATTGTGTAACCATGACTAATCCAACACTTTAAAAACGTACATCTATTCACAAATTAATAGAGACATTCATGAACAAAACTGTTATAACTTATGGATCAGCAAGGCGAATTCTACAATTTTTTATGAAATAATGTTTACAAAATAGGTTGAGCATTCGGTCAACGTATACATTAAATCGTACAAACGATCGACTGAACTAAATTTTGAAAACTTTCAAAACCTTGTTGGTTTTTATTTCATCCGCAGCCTACTTAGTTGGGTATCTGATATACCAATAGAATGTAAATATATTATTTCGTGTTGTTCATTGAATTGATTGTTCTCGATGATCTAAACATTATAAGTTTATCAGAATGGGTTTTGTGGAGATTTTTAGAAATTTCACAGGTTGAAATCATGAGTCAACTGAAGCTAGAACACCATGGAAAACCTGCAAACACTGGACGGCTGTTTCGCTCTAGTATGAGGCTCCTCAGCAGTGCGCATCCGCGGTCCCGAACCCCGCGGGATTCGAACCCAGCACCTATCGGCCTCGCGCCAGGTGCTTGACCAACTAGACCACTGATCCGGCATCCAATGGTGTTAATGTCTAACTTCAACCAATCCACGAAGTTGTGCCACCGTACACCATTGTTTCCAGTGAGCTGATATCTCACAACAGACCTGGTTGAACTCCACTGGTAACGACTTCTCACTAGAACTCCAGGAGTGTCTCCTGAAGTCAGTCACTAGTGAGCAGGTGATTAATAATATGTTTGATGATGACCGAAAATATGAATTTATACTAATAAAGTGCCTAATCAAAAAGAAGTTTTCTTGAAACTAACGAAAATCCACTAATAGATTCAATACAAGCTCATCTACTAGAACCTATATGTTAAATCTATTTTCCACTAATACATAAATAAACGATTAGTTATATTCACTATTGATCTTTAAAGTTATTATTATTTGTTCCATAAGCCTGATTGGAAACCATGATAATGAATTGCATTGTACATAAATAAAACTTTATTTCGTAATACTCAACAAAATAGATTCTGATTTTGGTTAACATTCCAAGAATGTACGTGAATGATCCAATTTGTTATATATGGATAAGTATCAAGCTTAGGCAACAATAATCGAATTTTTTGTACACATTATTTTGCCTAGTTAATTGACTGGAATCTATGTATATGACATAGAAATCTAGAGAATTAGTTTATTTAGTGATCCTGAAGCGAAATGTATCATCATTTCTGTTATATCCGAGCGAAGATTAAATCACGGGTAACTCCTGAGACATATTAGTTGACTAATATATATTTTTATGGTATAATTATTCAATAATTATATTACGTATATTTATATTCTTCTTATTATAAGCTTTAATTTGACCAATAGACTAATACTATACGGTTTATCATTCTTGAGTTATGGCCCGTCTATTAATTACTATCTCCCTCATTCAAAACCACTTTCCGGCTTTATTGTGTACACATGTTATATTCTATTTCATGGTACTTTGTGGTTTGTCTGGTTAATATATAAACCGAGTATGTTTGAAATAAATGGTTCATACTGCAGAAGCTGGTGTTTGTGCTCTGGACTCAAGGGGACGGACTAGGCGAACATAGGATCAATAAGGACGCTAGACTGCTCATACCGGTTGAACATCATTGGTTTTGTCATAGTGCGAAGATTGTGCAATTCGTATTTTGATTGGTGGATAAATCACGTGATAAAAGCCGGACATAAAACCATAACAATTTCGACTCAATAAGAATATTGTATATTGTTAATTTAATTATTTCATAGACAGTTTCTCAGATGTCTTTGATGTGTTTAGTATCGTAGTTTATTTGTTTGTCGAATAATGCCGTTGTTTGAATTAGAAAAACAATGAATTTATATTTAAAAGGAATGAAAAAGTATAATCTAATCAAGATTTAAATGCTTTAACATAAATGATTGTTGTTTATACCTTCGTTTATTTATTTTTTTCTTAATCCTTTTTAAAATTTAGCGTTAATGTAAGAATGCGTCTTAGTTGCGTAAAAGACTATTATGGCAATCATTGTCACATTTTCTGTAAACCAGAACCATCTCGATATACTTGCAGTTCAGATGGTTCTTATATTTGTCTCCCAGGTATGTTTATTTTATCGTCAGAAAGTGATGATTCATAGATAATGGTTATCTTTAATGACAATATTTTTAGTGTGATAGAAAATTAACTCAAAGAAATCTCAATAAGAGCTTCAAATTACAACTAAATATGGTTGCTTCAAAGTTCAGTTATAGTCACATCAGAATTATATCGTGGACAGTACGGGGTTTTTAACTGTTTCAAAATTTAATGAAAGGAATAACGTAACTTATCTTTCGATATGTAAACGTAATGAATAAATCTACAGGGTTCGTAAATTTTCTAAATGAATAATTTAATGTAGTGTTTATTAGAAACAGCCATCTTTGAAGTTTATACCAATTGAATCTACTGACCGTAAAATGAGTGTACTTCGATTACACTATAAGTGACTAGCGGCCTGCTTGAATATCTTGGCTATTTGTTCATGTTTTCCGGATATTTCAATAAGTTATATGTTTTCTTCTTTGTTTTACACACTATTATGCCCATTACTTACTTACTTACGCCTGTTACTCCTCGTGAAAGAGCTTAATACGCTCACCAGCATTCGCCATCCAAACTTGTCCTCGGCAAGTTACAAAAGAGACCAACCCGAGACATCGTGGTTGCTGTCAATATGCACCGAAGTAAATATACATTAATCAGATGTTGATTCCTGAACTGTTAACATCCAACTGGCGACCACCCGATATATATTGCAAGGATCGATGAAGAAATAAGGAAAGGAAACTTGTTGAAATTCTGTATTGTATCGAAAATATAGTGCTGAATAAAGCCAATAATAATAACAATAATAATAATAATAAAACTTTAAGTGAACCCAATACTAACCCGGAGATGGAATTGATTGCCAACAGTTAAAATTAAATTTCTGATTTTTGCTTGTTTTCATTAAAAATAAATTATGATTTTAGTTGTGTCATCAGTTATTACTATAAGACCACTCTGTTATAATGAGATATTTTATTTTTAACAACTATATTTAACCATGTTTTGTAACTTAAATTGTTTTAACACGTTTTTGAATTAAAATTTCATAGTTTAATGTTCACATTTCACTGAAGTATGAGGAGTAAGAGTTAAAGCTGTGTCATAATGTAAAACTACTCAGATAGTGACTAAGCTATTCCAGGACTAAGATGGTGGCAATAATCACTCCATGTATGCTGACTAATTTAATATTAATCGGATTCTGTTCGTCATAGGCCAGTAGTGTATCATGTATTTATGAAATACTGATTAAACTATTCATGTATTTACCATTTACATTGTTTGTTACAGTTAATTTACAACAAGTATGTTTTCCTATTTTAGGGCTTCGAGGACCAAAGTGTGATAAAGAGGATTCATGTTTCTATGAACCCTGTGCTGATCATGCAACATGTGTAAATAAAGATGATGAAAGTGGACGTATCTGTTTATGCAATGGACAAGAAAGTCAGTTGTTTATTTTTATTTCGAGATCTTTTATTCAAAATTTCATGTAAGGTGTTCACTATTCGTAGTGAACATGTAGTCAATTACCAACTAAGTTAATTTAATTTAACCTGTTTCTAAATTTAGCTATTCATTCTGAATTTCGCCAATTTATTTAAACGATATATCTACTTTACACAGGTCACATATTCTTCATTTGAATTTGATAAATGTTTGTGCATTCTTTCAGTAATCATTCCACCTACATAAGTTTTGAATGTTTTTTTAAAGTGACCAATCTTTCAGTGTTGTCATACTGAATGGTTTCAACTCAGTACTTTGTTTTCCATTTAATTTACAAACTAATCAAATTTAGACAACTATTCAAAACCTGAAAGCACTAGATAACCATTTCGTTCTAGTATCGAACTCATCAGAAGTGCGCACATATCACATTGTGAGCGGAAATTGAACCATCAGCTTCATGAGCGACCAGTGAGGCTAAACTATGACGTGTGACGTAGAGAAACTCTCCGAAGAAAGTAAAATGATGGTCGCTCAGTATCATAGATTTACTGAAGTTAGACTTGTATACCACTGGATCGGGCCTCAGTGGTATTGGGTTAGATTCCTGCTTACATATCCTTAGATGCTTCCGTGTAATCTCATGCCAGGAGGAAACAGCCATCCAGTGCTTCCAGTTTTATAAGGGTTATCCGACTTACAATGGTTCATGACTTCGATTAAATTTAGCTATCTCCATAAACCTATAAGGATGATGATCATTACTTTGTTTTTACTTTACTTTACCAGAACCGGAATGCTATCCAAATTATAATCCATGTGATTCAAAACCTTGTCAAAATGGTGGTGAATGTCAATTAGCTGGACATTATAATGAGAGTTACATATGTCATTGTCCTGAACAATGGACAGGTCATAAATGCAATGAAAGACGTTCGGCATGCTTAGAGGAGGCAGCAAAAATTCAGCGTAATAATAATTTGTCCACTGACCATTACAACAATTCAACTGAAGTAACGTCCGTTTGTTTAAACGGCGGTACATGTTTTGATCATCCAATCAGATTTGAAGTTCGTTGTGTGTGTTTACCTGGTTGGATAGGATTTAGATGTGAAATACCTGTTGAAATAGAAACAGCAGTAAGAAAACTTTTGAAGTTTTTTTATTATCGATAAATCTAATATCTTAATAAGTCTATTATGTATCATTCCACTCAGACAGTTGTTCATTGACCATGAAGAAGTAGAGAGAATTTTACCTACTTACTTACTTACTTACTTACGCCTGTTACTCCTCGTGAAGGAGCATAGGCCACTCACCAGCATTCTCCATCCAACCCTGTCCTGGGCAATCCTTTCCAGTTAAAATTATCAGAAAGCGTTTTGTGGAAACATTCTTAGAAATTTCACTGGTTGAAATCATGAGTCAATTGAAGCTAGATCACCATGGAAAACCTGGAAGCACTGGAAGGCCGTTTCGTCCTAGTATGGGACTCCTAAGCAGTGCGCATCCACGACGGTGGCGCGAATTCGTGGGTTGGTTAAAGTGTCTTAATTTCTTCTTCAGCTGGAAGTTGGTTTGTTCTCTCCCACAGAAGGCTATTGCTGATGGTATCCGGCCAGTGGATGTTGAGTATCTTGCGTAGGCAGCTATTTATAAATACTTGTACTTTCTTGATTGTGGTTGTTGTAGTTCTCCAAGTTTCAGCTCCATACAGTAGAACTGCCTTGACGTTCGTATTGAAGATTCTCACTTTGATATTGGTTGAAAGTTGTTTTGAGTTCCATATGTTCTTCAATTGTAGGAATGCGACCCTTGCTTTGCCGATCCTCGCCTTTACGTCTGCATCTGAACCTCCTTGTTCATCGATGATGCTTCCTAGGTATGTGAAGGACTCTACATCTTCCAGAGTTTCGCCATCAAGAGTGATTGGATTGCTGTTCTCCGCTTTGAATTTGAGGACCTTGGTTTTCCCTTTGTGTATGCTGAGGCCTACTGATGCAGAGACTGCTGCTACACTGGCTGTCTTCATCTGCATCTGTTCGTGTGTACGTGATAGGAGGGCTAGGTCGTCTGCGAAGTCCAAATCGTCTAATTGATTCTGAGCTGTCCATTGTATTCCGTGTTTTCCTTCAGATGTCGAGGTCTTCATAATCCAGTCGACCACCAGAAGAAAGAGGAAGGGAGAGAGTAAACAGCCTTGTCTGACTCCAGTCCTTACTTGGAATGCATCTGTCAGCTGTCCTCCATGCACTACTTTGCACTGTAGTCCGTCGTATGAGTTCCGGATAATGTTGACAATCTTCTCAGGAACTCCGTAGTGTCGAAGAAGTTTCCATAATGTCCTCCTATCTACACTGTCGAATGCCTTTTCATAATCAATGAAGTTGATGTATAGTGATGAGTTCCACTCAACTGATTGTTCGACGATGATCCGTAGTGTTGCAATTTGGTCTGTGCACGACCGATCCTTACGGAATCCAGCTTGTTGATCTCGAAGTTGGGCGTCTACTGCATCCTTCATCCGGTTCAGCAACACTCTGTTGAAGACTTTCCCTGGTATTGACAGTAGTGTAATGCCTCTGTAGTTTTCACATTTGCTCAGATCTCCTTTCTTTGGAATCTTGACGAGGTGTCCTTCTTTCCAGTCCATCGGCACTTGTTCCTCCTCCCAAATCTTTTTGAATAGAAGGTAAGCATGCTTGTGGTTGCTTCGATGTCTGATTTCAGTGCTTCAGCTGGTATGTTGTCGGGTCCTGCTGCTTTCCCGTTCTTGATTTGTCTGACGGCCATTCTAATTTCTTCCGTCGTTGGTGGGTTGACATCTATAGGAAGATCTATGTGTGCTGCTTCGATGTCCGGTGGATTCATTGGAGCCGGCCTATTCAGGAGTTCCTCGAAGTATTCCACCCATCTGTTACGCTGTTGTTGAATTTCGGTGATTGGCTTGCCTTCTTTGTCTTTGACCGGCCTCTCTGGTTTACTGTATTTCCCTGCTAGTTTCTTCGTTGTATCGTGAAGCTGTTTCATATTTCCTTCTCTAGCAGCTTTTTCTGCCGTCGTTGCTAGTTCTTCCACGTATTTCTTCTTGTCGGCTCTAATGCTCCTCTTCACTTGTTTGTTTGCTTCTATGTATTCAGCTTGTGCTTGGACTTTCTCTGCTCGTGTTCGGCTGTTGTTAATTGCTGCCTTCTTGTTCTTCCTTTCTTTGATCTTGTCCAGTGTTTCTATAGAGATCCATTCCTTATGATGGTGTTTCTTTAGGCCCAGAACCTCTTGACACGTTGAAGTTAATGCTTCCTTGATGCCTTTCCAGTTGTCCTCCATACTAGTTTCTTCTTCCTTCAGTAGATCTTGTAAGGCTTGGAACCTGTTGTTGAGAGCTATCTTGAATTCATTGAGTTTGTCAGTATCTCGAAGGAAGGCTGTATTGAACCTTTGTAGTGCTGTTTGTCCACTTGTCCAGTTCTTTTTCAGCTTCAGTTTTAAATTGGCTACAACTAGGTGGTGATCTGAAGCTACGTCAGCACCTCTCCTGGTTCTCACATCTTCCATTGTCCTTCGGAATTTTTTGTTGATGCAAATATGATCTATTTGGTTCTCTGTAGTGTGGTCCGGTGAGATCCATGTAGCCTTGTGTATACGCTTGTGTGGAAATATTGTGCCTCCTATGACCAATTTGTTGAATGCACATAGATTTGCAAATCTTTCTCCATTTTCGTTTCTTTCTCCCAGTCCATGTCGTCCCATAATATCTTCATATCCAGTGTTGTCTATTCCGACTTTGGCATTTAGATCTCCCATCAGAATAGTTAGGTCCTTTCTTGGCATTTCTCAATGATTGACTGCAGCCGCTCGTAGAACTGATCTTTAATGTCGTCGTTGCTATCATTGGTGGGTGCATAACATTGGATAATATTCATTAAGATCCCCTCCTTCTTTGTTTTGAATGATGCTTTGATGATTCTGGATCCGTGAGACTCCCATCCTACAAGTGCATTTCGTGCTACTTTGGACAGCATAAGAGCGACTCCCTGAGTGTGTGGAGCATCTCTCCCGTAGCTAGCCTTTTCTGTCCAGCTTGGGTCCAGTGGGTTGTATCTCCTCATTTCCATTGCTATTTGACTGGTCTTCCCGGTTTCCCACATTGTTCGAACGTTCCATGTACCTATAAAAATTTTTGCTCTAGTTGTTAGAAGGGGCATTGGCCTCGTGGCTTCCGAAGGAACTTGGCTTTAACCATGAGGCGTCATAATTCTTCTAAGTGAAGACCTTCTAACTCCCAGGGCAGAGTTTAAATGGTTTGGATTATTTTTTATGGTAAGCGTTTTTTTAGCGAGTTAGTTTTCTACGGGATGGGGACGCTAACCCCATGCCCAACCCTCCTCCTTTACCCGTGCTTTGGACCGGCAGTAACCCTGTTAGAGCTACAGGCGGAGTTAGAGAGAATTTTACTGTGCTTTAATGACATAGACCGTTTATCAAGCTGGTATGATGTTAAAGCACAACATACATCCAATTACAGGTATGGTGGAATATTGGGAAACTTACTAAAATTGGATAACACCGAAAAAAATGTTACACAAATGTACAGAAATGATTCACATTTTCCAGGAAGATTTTGGAAATATGAGACAATGGATATGAGTTAATAACTTTCAGGATAAAGTGGAATTTCATTTTGTCCACTGAATAATTTATCTTTAGTATATTTAGACAAAAATACCTACTTTGATGGTTTCATTTACATAATGACGTTTTGTTCACACAGTTATTAACAGAAGTCTAAATTCAGTATCAGTGTCCAGATGTAAAAGGCGAAATCATTAATACGTTGTTCAAAGCTTTACTTATCATGATAACTAAGAAATTCAACGTCAGTCTATGTTACCCAGTGTATTGAGGTTAAGTTTTCTAAGTTTTATGCGTAGAAAATCTGTATACATTTCCTTTTATTTTTCAGAAATCAAATTGGATATTAATAACACTCATCAGTGTCGGAGTTGTTTTATTTATCACGGTTGTTCTTCTTACAATAGGAGTTATCTGGAAATGTTTCATCAGGAAGTAAGTAGGTTGTAATTGAAGTGTTTGACTTATTTAAAATGAATGTTATACTGATGATATATATAACCCTAGAATTATTCCGTGCGGATCAATCACGTAACGACCAAATCCCAACATTACGGATCATTGTGGAACAATCAGTTGAATGGAATTCACCACTCTACATCAACTTCATTGAATACGAGAAAGCATTTGATAGTGTGGACTGGACAATACTATTAAGGCTTCTCCGACTCTACGGCGTGTTTGAGAGGATAGTCAGCACAATACAGAATTCTTACAATGGATGAAACAAAAATTGTGCTTGGAGGACAGCTAACAGACTCGTTCAACGTATAAACTGGTATCAGTAAAGATTGCCTACTCTCACCCTTCCTCGTGGTGATCGACTGGATCATGAAGACTTCAAAATCTTGAGGGAAACACAGGATACAGTGGACAGCTAGGATGAAGCTGAATGATGTAGACTTTATAGATGATATGTCGCTTTTATCGCACACGCAGCAACGACTGTAGGAGAAGTCGACCAGTGTAGCAGCAGCCTCAGCAGAAGTAGTTCTCAACACACACAAAGCCAAAGCAAGAATTCTGATACAACACAACATGCACCAATCAAGTCACACTTGACGTAGAAGCTTTGTAGGAGGTAAAAACCTGTACATATCTGGGCAGCATCATTGATGAACACGGTGGATCTGATGTAGATATGAAGGCGTGGATCAGCAAAGCAAGAGCAGCATACCTACGACTGAAGAATATCTGGAAGTAAAAACAGCTGTCAACCAACACCTAAGTCAGAATTTTCAATACAAATGTCAACACAGTTCTACTATATGTGGTGGAAACTCGGATAATTACGAAAGTCATCATCTAGAAGATACAAGTGTTTATTAACAGTTGTCTACGCAAAATACTTCGGATCCATTGGTGAGACACTATCAGCAACGATCTACTGTGGGAGAGAAAAAAGTTTCCAGTGGACGAAGAAATCATGAAAAACCTCTGGAAACTAATAAGACACACATTGAGGAAAGCATCCACTGCTTCACAAGGCAAGCCTTCAAATGGAATCCTTAAGGCCAAAGGAGAAGAGGAAGACCAACGAACACCTTATGCGGAGGAATGGAGACAGATATGAGTAGAATAAACAACAATTACATAGAACTAGAAAGGAAGGCCCATGCCAGAGTGGGTTGAAGAATGCTGGCCGACGGCCTATGTTCCACTGGGTTTCACAGGCGTAAGTAAGTAATTAAGTAAGTAACACTAGAATTGTTATGAGATTTATGAAATGCATAGCTAATTAACTTTAAGAGTACTTAGATTATGTTCATCACAATCAACTATTTAATTTCATAATGATACTCAAGAAACAAAACTTTAATCGGATATTGCTATAAGAAGACAATATTCAGAAAAGATCGACGTTGATTGTTAGTAGTGAAAAAAATATTGTACGAGAGCGGATAACATTATGACATCTAAACTTTATTATCATTAAACGATACTTTAAACATTTTTATGAATATATGGACAGTTTAAATATTTCTCTTATTTTAGCCATAAATTTATCACATACATTACCAAACTGTAAATTAATAAGTTGGGAAGGTGATATCGATCTTGTATAATCAAACTGTCAAATATTTCCTATCATAGATTTTTGTTATTTATCTATAACAGACAATTACTATAAATGATTGGACTAGGTTAGAAATAGACTGTTAGAAATTGAGGATGTTTTATCATTCGGAAAAGTAGTATTAACCTCTGTTATATTATACGGTATTGAAAGAAATATATGAAGAGAACAGGCGGCCTATTTGAATATCTGGACTACCTATTCCTGTCATCCGGATATTCCTGCCATCAACAAGTTATCTGTTTTCTTTTTTTTATTTTAACACATCATTATGTCTATTAGTCACATAACCTATTCAGGTGCGTTTCTGAAATGTTTACTACATTTCGCTGTTCAAGTTACAAAAGAGACCAACCAGGGACATCGTGGTTGGTGTCAAATATGCATCGGAATAAATACATATTTATCAGATGTAAATTCCTGAACTGCTAACAACTAACTGGCAACTGCCCAATATTTATCGCAAGGATTGACCAAGAAATAAGAAAAGGAAACTTGCTGAAATACTTTGTGCTGAGAATTCTGTATTGTACCAAAAAAGATAATATTGATAAAGCCACTAATAATAATAATAATTTAGTCCCTATATAAGTAGTCATATTAAAGTGATGCTAGAACAAATTTGTTTATTCTGAAAAATCAATGTTTGAATAAATCTCTACTTCACTGATGAATTTTAAAAAATGCACATAATTTACATTCCTGATATTAACATTATATCTATGAAATAGTTAAACATTCAAGAAATAAAAAGACATTTCATTCTTGAATTTACTTAGGTTTTATCTAATCTTCAAAATATCTTATAGTTTCTAAAACGTAAGTTGAAAGAATACTTCATTATCGTGTATTTATATAATAGAACTACATATTGTGACTACTCCATTGAATTACTTATTTACTTATGAACGCCTGTTACTCTTCGTGGAGGAGCATAGGCCGTCCACCAACACTCTTCATTCAGTTATTTATTATCAAATAAATAAACTGATTATAGTCTGAATACTTTTTTAATCACATCAAATGTCTATGTAAATTCGAATCTTTACTAAAAGTACCATTTTTTATATATAAGCTCTATGTAAAGTGTTCATAAATTTGATCGATAATATTAGACTCGATTACTGTCATAGTGGTTACAGGTAGATTATATTGATTTATTTGTTTAACATCAATATAATTATGAATTAACTTAAATAATACAAATCTTTATATTAAAAACATTAAAATGGGCGTTTGGAAGCAGAGATGAATAAAGTTAGTATAATGTTTAATCGTGGGAACTCAATGCTCATATATGCAACTAATTTACACAGTAAGAGTATATAATATGAAAAGTGGCTTTAAATAAACGCTATGACTTTTAACCAGTTCTTAATTGGTCAGATGCAAGCAGGTTTTACACATTTAATGAATCTATTAAAGTCTTCTGTGGGTTACTCTACCTATAATTTAAACAAGCAACGACATACGCAAATTCATCTAAATGCACATGGATCACCTGTTTTCTCTGAGACTTTGAAGGGTCTATATGGGTGTTTTAAAGTTCCCAGTAAAGTATCTAGGATTCATACTAGGGATTTGATATATATATATATATATATATATATATAATATATAGATATATATAGATATAGATATATATATATATATATATATATATATATATATATATATATATATAGATCAAACGTAATAAACTCAATTCTTTTTATTTAGGTTGTATATAACTAACGAACCAGCATTATCTCTACGTTCTAACACCCCACGCGGGGCTCGAACCCAGGACTGTTTGATCTTAAATGATTGCATAAGGATTGTTTTTTATAAATAAAAATAATATATTTGTAATATCCCAATGAGTAGAAAATTGGATTTTCTGACGTTTCGTGACTTAGTGTAAGTCACTTCTTCAGAGAATAAATAACCAAATTAAAATTAATCCAAGTTTAAATAGTACAACGGAACAATGCAAGAATAATATTTGATCAATCAAAAACAGGTCTGAACAAGTTGATGTCATGTCATTTCTGTCAAGGTGATTCATAAGTGATATGTATGTAAATGTGTGTGTATGTATGTGTGCATTGTTTAAGAATGAAAACTTGTGTGACCTTTATGGTAAGAAAGGATAGAGTTTAAATTTGTAATATGATAGTGTGAAATTGTAAATACGATCAGACTGAATGGTTAGGATAGATGGTCCAAGTAGGATGTATGGTAAGGCCTTCTTTCTATTGAGAGAAGTAGGATTAAGCATTATATGGAACGCCTCAGCTACCCTCCTTTCTTTGTAGTTGGAAAAGCCTTTTTGCAATATTTTGATATTTTTAAAATCGATTTGGTGGTTGTTGAAAATGGCATGAACTGCTATTGCCGATTTAATTTGAAGTTGGTTCAATTCTACAGGATTGTTAGGAGGTTTCTTTGTGTACCTAATATGTTCTTTGGCTCTAGTCAAGATTTCGCGGGATGACTCTCCAATATAATAGGCATCACAATCGATACAACCTAATTTGTAGACGCAGTTCTGTGTGGACATGAAAGGGATTTTTTCTTTCAGGCGAACTAAAGTATTACGTAGTGTGTTCGTTGTTTTGTAATACACTTTAATTCTGTGATGTTTTAAGATTCTTTGGATTTCTTCTGTTGTGCCATGACGGTATGGTAGAACTACAGTACCAATCCATGGCATTTCATTCGAATCATTATTATAATGTAATAAACTGTTTGTTTTAATATGCTTCTAATAATCTTCATAGGAAAATTATTAAATTGTAAGATGCTAATTATATTCATTTGTTCTTTTTGTTTGTCTTCCTCTGATGTGATGATCTTGTTAGCTCTTCTAAAAAGATTTAAGGCTAGCGAGATCTTAGCACTGAAAGGATGTGCTGAATGGAAGTCAATATAACGATTTGAATGCGTCGGCTTTCGGTAAATGGATAGGTTTAGACTTCCATTTGGATTTCTTTTTACTAAGCAATCCAAGAATGGTAGCTCACCATGTACATTTTCATTTTCATTCGTGAATTTGATGTGCGATGAAAGTGTATTTATTCGTTTTGAAAAAGATCTTAGATGAGTCTTTTTTATAACAACAAATGTATCGTCTACATATCTAAGCCAAATTCGTGGTATAATGTTGTGGGCGAAGATATTTGATTCTATGTATGCCATAAAAAGGTTGGCTACAATCGGGGACACGGGGGATCCCATCGCTACACCGTTAGTTTGTTTGAACAACATACCGTTAAAAGTAAATAGCGTTGAATTTAAGCAAAGTTTTAAGGATTTCATGATTAGACTGATGCTCAACGGACATCTGTCAGGAAGAGTATTGTCGTTCTCAAGTAAACCACTAATGAATTCTAAGCATTTATCAATGGGAACACTTGTGTATAAAGAAACGACATCAAAGCTTACCATGATTTCATTCTTCTCGATGATTAATCCGGATAATTTTGATTTAAAGTCATATTATGTAAGTTGAGTTGTAGTGGTTTTAATATATTGCTTAAATATTTCGATAATGCATATGTTGGGGTGTTTGTGAAGTCTACTATCGGTCTTAGAGGAATATCTGGTTTATGAATTTTTGGTAAGCCATAAAACCGTGAGACATTACATGATTTGGGATGCAAAGCAAACCAAAGCGAGACCCCAATGATTGGTTTTAGCTCGTTCAGAAGTTGATTTGTTTCTAATTTGACTTTATTCTTAATCGTTAGAGAAGTTTTTGGATTGATCTTTTCATAAGGTCCTGTTGAGAGATGTTCAAGAGCTTTATTAATATAATCTGTTTTATTCATGATTACTGTTGTGTTGCCTTTGTCGGCTTTTGTGATGATAATCGTTTTGTCTTTTTTAAGTGAATGCAGAGCCTTCAATTCTTCTTTTGAAATGTTTAGTGTAATGTGTTTTTGTTTAGTCAGAATATGGGATGTCTTTTGACGTAGTAAATGCGACTCTTTTTCCGGTAGTTGTGCGATTGTTGGTTCTATAATTGGAGCAATTTCAAGAGTGCTAAGTGGTTTTCTATGTAAATTGAAATTTAATCCCTTCTCCAGTAGAGTGATTTCGTGACTGTTTAAGTTTCTGTTCGAGAGATTATGAACAGTTCTTCTTAGATCATTCGAATTATATTTTATTGTTGATTTTTTCCTATCTTTCTTCTTTTCTTTGATGTTTTTGAAGTTTTTAATTTGTCGGTGTTTCGATGAATTTAAATAGTGGCGTTCTCTTTATATAAACAGGTTGGATATCGTAGTTTGTAATTCGGTCGGGATTAAAAGCTTCAGTAAATCATCAAGGTTTTTGATTCGTTCACGATATTTTTCTAGTAAATGTGTTCATTTGTGAATGCGTTCTCGTAAAAATATTCGAGACGCGTGTTGCGAAGTCTGGATGAATCTCCAGGGCAGTTATGGAGGTTTTATAAAAGAGAATTCGGGATGATGTTGTCTTGTAAACATCGTTTACTAAATATTCTGTGATTGTACCAATTGCATTTACACTTGGATAATTTGATCCGGCTATTAATGAGTTTGTAGGTAACATTACCAAGGTTTGATTTGATAATTTCGAATAAATTGAGCATTTGGTTGATTGTTATAAATAAAAATAATATATTTGTAATATCCCAATGAGTAGTACATTCATAACATAAATATCAACCTCTGTGATAGTAATCCATTTGATCGCTTGATAGTAACTAAATTTCAATCTGAGACATATACATTATGAAATTTTATCATTAAATGAATTATTTTATTGTACATTTTATGATTATAATTCCTTAAAATTCATCAATTTAGTCATAAACTATTATTGGTTCTAAAGGATAGTCTATATGAAACTCATTTTGGCTGAAAAATCAAAATTTAATAAGCTGTGAAGTTGCACTATAAATTGGTAGTCAGTATATTCATAGAATATTTATTGTTGAACAAAGTAAATAGATGTTTAACAAACTGATATTAGTACACAAATTAAACTACATTTTTTATTAAATTGAAGTAGTCGGAATGTCTAAAACTAAACAGTAGAACTACGAAAAAGCATTTGATAGCGTGGACAAAACAACACTATGGAAGCTTCTTCGATACTACGGCGTACCTCAGAAGATAGTCAATATCATACGGAATTCCTACGATGGATTAAACTGCGTAGTTGTTCATGGAAGACAGGTCACAGACTCTTTCGAAGTAAAGACCGGTGTCAGGCAAGGTTGCTTACTCTCACCCTTTCTCTTTCTCCTGGTGATCAACTGGATCATGAAGACGTCAAAATCTGAAGGGCACTATGGGATGCAGTGGACAGATAGGATGCAATTGGAAGATCCAGACTTCGCAGATGATCCGGCCCTCCGATCGCAAACGCAGCAAAAACTGTAGGAGAAGTCGATCAGTGTAGCAGCAGCCTCAGCACCAATAGGTCTCAACATACACGAAGGGAAAAGAAAGATTCTCCGATACAACACAGCATGCACCAATCCAATCACAATTGACGGAGAAGATTTGGAAGATGTAAAAACCTTTACATATTTGGGCAGCATCATTGGTGAACATGTTGGATCTGATAGAGATGTGAAAGCGCGGATCGGTAAAACAAGAGCAGCATATTTACAACTGAAGAACATCTGGAAATCAAAACAATTGTCAACAAACACCAAGGTCAGAATTTTCAATACAAATGTCAACACAGTTCTACTGCATGGGGTGGAAACCTGGAGAACTACGAAAGCCATCACCCAAAAGATACAAGTGTTTATTAACAGTTGTCTATACAAAATACTTCGGATCCGTTGGTCGGACACTATTAGCAACAACCTAATGTGTGAAAGAACAAACCAGATCCCAGCGGACGGAGAAATCAGGAAGAAGCGTTCGAAGTGGATAGGATACACATTGAGGAAATCACCCAACTGTGTCACAAGGCAAGCCCTCACATGGAATCCTACGGCCAAAGGAGGAGAGGAAGACCAAAGAACACATTACGCCGAGAAATGGAAATAGACATGAGAAAAATGAACAAGAATTGGATGGAACCAGAAAAGAAGGCCCAGGACAGAGTGGGTTGAAGAATGCTGGTCGGCCGCCTATGCTCTACTAAGAGTAACGGGTGTAAGTTAAACAGTAGAAATTACTTACATTTGCATGAATAAACTGTTTCATATGACAACATTTTGGTTTATGTATCTTTTTTTTAAAATATAATAAGCCATTGAAAACTTCTCCCTTAGAGGCATAATATCGAATTACTTGCATTGATCACTAGTACATTAACTATTTTGTTTGCGTTTCAACTATGTGAATTGTTCTGCTGTCAAAAGTAATTGATATAAAAATTGAATTAAAGGAGATTAGTTGTTTATTAGATTTATATCAGTCTTTTCTATTCTAAATTCATTTTTGATTATGAAATAACATTTGCAAGACACTACGATCGTATGAACTAGTACGTTTCTTGCTTTCTATCAATTTCGATTGTTGTCTGAATATAGAGATGCCATAATTCACTGAAATATTTATTTTGTTTTACTTTTACCTATGCTTCAAACTATCATTTTTGCAACGATTATTATACTATAGACGTAAGGTACAATATTTAAATAAACATGGACCTATTGTATTATATCACAATCCTCGAAGTTCAGCACAGTCCAATTATGGTAGTTCATGTCCACTCAATCAACATTTCATGAATATTACATACGAAGATACATCTAATATTCCTCCATTAATTAAAAAATCATCAAATGCTGCTTACAGTAAACAATTAGAACCAAGTACAATACCTGACGAATATGATGAATGTGATCCACTAGGCATATATTCTGGTACAGGAATATATGAAACTGGATTTCCATCAGATGAGAATACAGAAGTTATTGATAATAAAAATAATCCATTAACAACAACAGGAATAATATCAGATCCTTTTGATGAAAATGCTCCTCCTTTACCTGATCGATCGGAAACATATGGTTCTCCATCAATTCAAATGGTTTATGACTTCAATCAATCCATGGATAAGAAAAGACCACAATCACCGTCAAACTTAAGTACATTTACAAATAATTTTAATGACTCAACTACATATCGATCTATTATGAAACGTGACCATATAACAAATGTTTCAGCAATTCATTCACCTATTTTTGAGAATCGACCAAAGATTTATAGACGAACCTCAAGTGTTTGTGACGCATAAATAATTTATTTTCAGCTTTTAAAATCTACTCATATGGATGGATATTTAATATGACTGGCTAACAGCTGAACTTGACAAAATGATTCGTTTCTCTTTTATTATTCAAAACCAAAACAATTAAGTCTTAACAATCAATATTTTGTAATTTTAAAAGTGTTTCCCAATTCCCCTTGTTTTATCATTTGTAATGGTTTGTACTGATTTGTCGTTTTTAAATCATAATGATTATTTTATAAATAAATAAACTTGTTTTTAAACTATAATGTTTTAACAAAGTTAATAATTAGGAGATATGGCCAAGGAAGGATGAAAGGTTGGAAAAAACGTTTCTGCACGCAAAGTTCAGACTTGAGTTTGTGGATTGCCAATGCCTCTTCAGTGCATAAAATATTGATTTGAACCCCCTTCAATTCAGTTCCTTTGACACTGTAGACTACCTTAAATGAGGAGTCCTTTGAAGCGATGTGTCAACAGTTAATTAAGTGCTATATCTTTTGAATTATTTCAATACCTTAACGGTTGAACAAGCAATATTCAGTTTCATCATTTTAATCTAAGTGAGACGTATGAAGTAGTTTGAAGTAGAAACTATAATCAATTACAATGAATACTTAAAACATTTTGAATGTTCATTATCTTGTTATTTATAAACTGGATATGTTTATTCAATTTGTATTTTAACTGTTAAGAAATTCTGAAATGATTCATTATGATGTCATCATACTTCGTACAGTCTTAATGTCAGGTATGAAGTCAGTTTTCATATAGTAGTTTATTAGTATGAATTAATTTCATATTTACTCGGATCAAACATTGCTTAATTGAGAACCTACGACTCATTAGAACTTAAGGGAATCGCGTCACTAATAGACCGATTTTAATGCTGAAATATTATAAATGAAATCATTTATTAGTCTTAGAGATTATTCAACTTAAAGTCAACGTTTTTCTTCATGGGTGGTCATCAATAGAATAAAACTTGGATTCAAGGAGGGATGAAAAGTGTTATGTTAGTTTGTAACTCTTCAGTATTCAGTACCTACGACCACAAACGTAATCCAAACATAACACTTTCAGGGCTTGCCACTCATATGATGCTTCTAGACTACCTGATTGAAATCTAGTGGTCCATATTTTGAAATTGGGGTAAAAAAGTAACCAAAAGCTACTACTGATACTTACCTCACTAATATGGGATATAATCTTACACTACGTGGCTGCACAATGTTCCTCAAGACACAGTCGGACAACAGTTGTTTTAAATGCTCGATTATCGCCTAGTTTTTGTTGGAATATCAGTAGGTGGTTGTGAAAATATCAAACTTTATTGAGATTATAAACCGATTTAATTTAGTCAACTATTGAAAATCTAAAAGCAGTAAATAAACATTTCTTCCTAGCATGGGACTCCTCAGAACTGAGTATCCACAATCTCGTTAGCAAGGATCGAATCCTATCCTTTCAGTTTTGCATACGAGCGCTTGAACTCTAGACCACTGATGTGAGATCCAATAGTGTGGTCGTCTAAATTATATTAGTCTATAACATCGCGCGATCATTATCCTCTGTCTTCAGTAAGTTCTTTCCTAACACTCGACATACTTGAACCCTATGCATATTTTATATGATCATACTACTAAAATATACTGATAAATTGATGACAAGAATATTTCCAAATATATCTGTTTATATAAATCTAAACTAGAAAGTTCATAACTCACGAAATCACCTCCTATCCCCCACCTCACCTCCCAATTCAAGGATACAAAAGTTAAACACAACATTTATAGAATAGATTATCAAATTCATAAGATTACATTTTTAACTAGTATTGATTTAATAATTTCTATGGAAAATAATAAACCACATACTATTCACAACGTAGAAAAAAAAAGAAATTATTTACATTGATTTTAACGTTGAACTATAAGCAACCTAGAAACAAAGTTTAAGAAGTGTTCATATTTACAAATATATATATATATCTATAAAGTATATAATCAATGTTATATTAACGGAATGCAAGTTTATTCAATGAAAGAAAAAAAAAAGCAGAAATTAATCATTATAATTATCACATTGTATAGGACGAAGATAAGAATAAGATATCAATTAGAAAATTACATAGCAATAAACATTTTAAATGTCATTCCATTTTTTAAAAAAAATTATTTTTACCATTAAGTCAACTTACCGAATAAATTGAAACATTCTTAAAAAGGAAATTACAGTTTCAATCGATTTTCTCAATGTTACACGACAGCAGTATTAAATAACATATACAAAGGATATATATATGGAAATTCCAGTGAAAGAGATCTATATTATCATGAAAGTTGTATCCACAATATTAGAGCATTAAACATTGACAGTCTTTTTCTTCTTCTCATTCTTTCTATGAGCAAAGTTTTTTTTCTACTAATCTTCTCTTTATCCTAATTCCATCCTAAACACATTTATCTAATCACCAACACATACAAGTTTTTCTTTCTCCATGTGTATAGGTATAGTCTTTTTATATTAAAAAAAAATCCCAAATGACATAAGAAGTCGAATGAAAAAATAAGAAAAAATATGCGTTTATCAGAGAGCGAAATAAATTTGATCGAAAAATTCAACTATATATATATATATATATATATATATATATATATATATATATATATATATATATATATATATATATATATATGCGTAGTCCACCTTATTGGTTTGGAGTTTTTCACGTTTGGTTCCGGTCATTATTCAAGGATAAATATAATATTGAGCAAAACAAAGGAGTTTTTTTTGTTTTAGTTCAATTCTGTTGTGTGAATAGTGGAAGTGTGTGGATTACGGTATCACTCACGTCAAAGCTGTGAATTGATACTTTTTTTCCAAAATAGAGTTGCTTCCGTGTTTTGCTTAACATTTCGAGTATTTCTTTAGTACAGATAATGAAGTTTGTATATTATAATAAATAGTTTTATACATCATGAATGTTGACTGCGTGTTTGGCGAACAGTAGGTGAACAAGATGGATTGTTCACAGATGTACAAGGAGGGTAGATGGTGGTGTAATAAATCTGAATAAAAAGATGAAACAATGTCAGCTGATTAAAATTAAAGCAATAAATTCATTTTGTTTATAATGAATTTAAATTAAATAGAGGTAAATTAAGTAATACGACTATAACCACCAATCCCTTACCTATGAATAGACTAATATAAATTTGAAGAAACCACTTAATTGAGATTCTCACTCGACAGAATTCTAGCGAATAATTTATGTTTCAGACTGATAATTTCCGCGGAATCATTGAATACCATGGAGTATTTGCAGCTTCTTCGTCTCAGTTTGAAACTCCGAAACAATAGGCACACATTTGCGGTTCATATACGAAATAGTGCTCACAGTTCACAGAGCATTATGTTATTCAGCACTTCCTAATTCAGTCAATTTTAAGCACAATGAAACAATTATCCAATGTCTCGAGAAGATAAATATAACACTATTGTATTCAATGTCGTTCTGTAATGAAAATTATATTCAAGTAGGGATTGTCCATATTTCAATAAACATGCTCTGTATAGGTTGTTCTCTGATGTGAAATGTCAACAAAATTTCATTTTCACAAGAATAAGAGTGTTATGGTTCGTTATTGTTGAATGCTATTACTGATGCGTCTTACTCGAACGGAACGAAGGATCAATGATTCAGCGACTCAATAGCTATTCTGGTTCGTTGTCCCCGGCTCTGGGTAAGGTGTAGAAAGTGTATTCTACAGACAAACAGCAGATAACGAGTCACGTCAAGCACACAATCAAGCGTATTTATACAAATATTTACAATCGATATTATCATGGAAATTTTTTAAACATTAATCAATGAGTTCATTAATTGACCGCTATTTAACATTTAATTGATAGTTCATCAATTGACCTATTTGCACATCTAATCGATAGGTTCATCAACTGACTGCCATTCAAACATTTAATCGATAAGTTGATCGATAAGATAAAAAAAATATGAGTATGGGGATCTATCGTCCCCAACAAAGAGTTTCAAATGACTGGAACTAGAAAGGATGAGTAAGTTGCCGTGAAACAAATATCATAAAATGCCCTTGAATCAAAGATTATATTAACCTAAGAAGAGGATTAAGTTACATTGATAAGTATAATATACTATTTTGAAAAAAACAATACTGCATCAAACTTTCTTCAAACCGTCTGATAGAATTGTATAGTAACTTCTAAGCACTATTTTCGTCACCTTGATTATATAAGGTGTATAATGTTTATTGCAGTTTTACCAGTAAAAATTGAAATTTAGAATGGCTGTTTGTCTAAATGATATGTAAACATTTACCGTGGATAAGCATATTGTTATTGGAATATAGATTAGATTAAAGCAAGTTCCATGCAGGAATGTGTTGGGGCACGCTGATTGGCTAATTCTTACCCAATCAGCGCTAGTGGATATTTGGGGAAGAATCTAGAATCTTATGTAAAACTATAAATATACTAGCATTTGTCTTATCGGAATTCCTACTTCTATCTACCCTTGTTATTTGGAGTATAATTAATTTCCTGTTAAACCGTGTTCTGATTTGGGGACTTGTCATCTGGATTGGTGTCCAAGAATATTAATCATTAAGAATAGCTGGGTCGTAATAAGAGAAATTATAACAACGTAATTCCTTTTTCCTGGAAAGCTATTAAATTTTTGAGTCCCAAAGAGATTATGTTAATAACAACAATAAAATTGTCAGCAACTCATAGTTATTAGCTGATGCATTCACTTACATTTGATGTGTAAACGATGTGCAGTATAGTTAGTTGTCTTCTACAGACTATGTAGTTGAAATGTTATCCATTTCGTTTAGCGGCTAATTGTTTTATCATGATGTTGTCATAAAAAATGTAAATGAAACCTTGTGCACAAATTACATGCGATTCAGTTACATACCTTCTAAAATATTTCGAACTTCTTCACTGGTAGACAGAATATATATATATAGCATATTTAAACTCCTTAGGTAGACGGTAGTTTGTTAATACCATAGATCAGATATAATAATAAACTATGGTAAGTTTGAATTCAGTTTAATTGTAATCAATGTACACTTAACACATGTTGATCAATATCTTGTTATTGATTACAAATCTTCACCGAAACATCAAAAAGGTTCACATAGTAACAAGATCACATACAAAGTTTAAATATTATTAGTAAGACAAATCATATATGAATAAAATAAGATTTGCAATTCATTATAATCTGCCTTTATAATAAATAAATATAAAAACAGAACCCCCGCTTTTCAGATTAACTTTTGACATTAATCCTGAAAATATATTCAAACTCAATAAAATAATTTTCCAGGGTTTTTTTTCATCTCACCTTACGTACTGGAATTCGTATTATTATACGTCCCAAAATTGAAATCATATGCAAACAGACTAATAATCCACCCATAGCCATCATTACTGTTAAACTAGTTAATAATAAACGATAAATAGCATTAATTAAAGTTGACAAACTTCCAATTGATGTAGTAAGTTGTTCATAGTTGAAATCTAATTGATTTCTATCAACTTGAATGTTTGATTCTGTTTGATTATTATTTGAGGTAATTTGTTCATTAGTTTTTTTATTGTTCATTTGAAGTGATTGTTCGTTTAAACTAGTCATTCTTAATAAACGTGATAGATGACCTTTAAAAGAAAAAAGGTGAGATTAAGAATTTGACTATTAAAATATAAAAATTTTATCCAAACAATCAGTTGCTTAAATGAGATAAATAAAGCTAAACGCATATAAATATCATACGGTTTTCTGCTTACTGATGCAAATATAAGATAGAAAGTGAACTATAAAAATGTGATATCTAGGAAAGTAGATGTAGATATTGTTGTATGTGGGTTACAGACCTGTATCGTGTTCTTTAACGTATATTCTTTTGCGGTAATATTTACGTAATTTAAATCATGACCTGATCTCATCTAGACTGCTATTGGAAATCAGAGATTATCTAATATATGTTTTATCCTAGAACAAAACTCCTCAGCAGTGTATATTCACGGCTTCACTACAGAAACCAGAAACCATAGCAACAAAGTTATCGTCTTATTCCAATCAATTTATGATATTGCGCAACATGATATTTTTAGAAATTTCATGCAATTGGTTCCCTTTATGAATTTAAATAGAGCAAGAAAATAAATTCTTAAAAATAAATTTTATTCACACATTTCCACTACCTGTTCCTCTTAAATCATCTTAACTTTCCAAACCCTATTTAATTATTATTACGTAATCTACCTGATCATTATTTAATTCCATTAATCTCTACAATTATCACACAATTTATGAACTTCACTAAATTATTACACCACCCACCTGGATTAACCCCCCTCTTCTGACCCCTGACCTGTTTCTAGCATATATATATAGTTATTATTGTAATCATGTTATTTACACTCATTTATGTCAATTGTTTCACAATATCTCCATGGAAAAAAATTCTATCACAATTTCGGTTTGTAAGCAGCTGACGAGAAACCTCGAAATAATATGAATTCATACTATTCTACATCAATGTTTGTTCTTCCTCTATTTAAATAATATTTTTAATTGAACACAATAAGAAGTAAAACGTGCTTAGAGAGTTTAAAAGGAAAAGTAACATTTTTTTGAAGATATATGGAGAGTTATGTACTGAACTATAGATATTCTACATAGAAAACGCTGATTCTGCTTTTCGATTCAAAACTACTTCATGCTTTGATAAAAATGTTACTGTTAATATGTTTAAAAAAGAAACTGACTCTAACAGTAATGAACAAAATTCGCTAGTCATTCATTGATTTTCTGTAGTCTATCAGTTATAACAGAAGATTTTGCTCATGTATGTTTGCATCAAGTTAACCTCTGATTACGACTGAATATCCACCTGAATTTTTAACACCTATTAACAGTCAAGTTATTTAAATCTATCTTTTTTACACTTTTGAAAGGATGTCGTTGGATCAACCCTAATAAACATGAGCTAAACGTACATAATTCAGTGAAAATTCTTTGAAATTAATTGAATAAAGAAGATTGTAAACGAAAATCTCATACATATAAGATTCAATGGTGAATAATTAATAGAAGTTTCCTACTTTTTCATATTCAATCGTGATGTGATATTAGCTTATAATGTGAACCTTTAAAAAGTTATTTATTTTCGAAATTAAGTAATTCTACATGAGAGCTACTTATGTATTCATGCACTATCTAGCAATATTACTCACTTTCAGCATAAGTAGCAGGAACAACTGGGGAGAAATGACATACTGGAGTTTTTAGTGTATGTTTAATTTGTTTATTTGTTAGCGGATCCAACTTCCAGTTAGACAAAATCAATAATGCTTGTTCAGTAAACTGAAAATTAGGACCAATTAGTTCACAAGCTGAAAATGTTGAATTTGTATCCGTTATCTCTGGTACATGGATTCTCACAGCGTGTTGATCTAAGACATAATAATGATTTACCAATCCTTTTTGCAGTAAACATAATTCTGTGATAAGCTGTAATTGTATCTGTGTCTGAAATTGAATTGAAAACAGATTATGCATGCATTAATTAGCTGCAAAAAACAAACATTTATTAAAAATTTTACTATAGGTAACATGAAAATAGTTTATATCACGAATTTATTTTAACTCTGAGGCGATTTATAGTTACGGGTCAGTAAGCAACTTTAGCCACAGTATGAATATTCTATCAGTGAGCACTCCTCAAGGATGAAACTCTAATGCGTTTATCCTCGCTACGAGCTAAATTGATCATTAGAACACTGAGTTATCGCCCAGTAACCTGCACTTCCAACTTCATTTAATTGATTAATTTTTTTAACTAGAACAGATTTCAGTACTATTCGAAATAACTCACAGCTTGGAAAAATCAATCTTCTTTCATAAAAATATGTTTTTTGCATGTTATTAGTTTAAACGCGCACGGGAAGTTAAGTAGTTCAGTGAATAACTGCGATCGTATAGACAAACATTTTTAATTTTGAAAATAAACTCATAAAATATTCTACTACATGAAGCATGTAGTTACGATGTATTTATCTTCTTTTTTCAATATTTTAATTTTAATTAAATTTTTCTTACATCACATTGCTAAATGTTCACGTTAATTTCTAACCACAAGTATTTCTTTAATTATTTCATATTCCATTTTAAAAAATCATTGGTTGTAATCCATGAAGTCAGAACCTAATGATATAAAGTGTATTCATATTATTCTAATAATTGAATTCGTGAATCAATTGAAGCTAGACCACCATTGCTAAAAACCTGGAAGCTCTGGATTGCCGTTTCATTCTAGTATGGAACTCCTCACCGGTGCGCATGCACGATCCCGCCCGTGTGAATTGAAACCAGGACCTATCAGTATTGCGCGGGAACGCTTGAATTTTAGATCACTGAGCCGGTATCCAACTTTGTTAGTGTTTAACTTCAACCAATCCACGAAATTGCTCCACCACACACCATTGATTTATAGGTCCGCTGTTCGTATCTCGCGGAGAGCGAGATCGTGAACGTGCACTGCTGAGGAGTTCCACAGTAGGACGAAACAGCCGTCCAGTGCTTTCAGGTCTTCCATAGTGGTCAAGCTTCAACTGACTCATGAGTTCAACCATAAAATTACTAGAATCTCCACAAAACCCCTTCTGATTCTTTATAATTTAGTTTGTTGTTAGCTGATATGATTTGGAACTAATTCTTTCTTCCTATACTATATCCTTATTGCAATCCTCCTATATATTACCACCTCTGAATTAACTACTTTTATGAATCCGGTGTTCATCTTGCTGTGCTAATGAGGTATGGCAACCTGGACCGATGCACATATGTGCCTGGTCCTACGTTGTAGCTGACTGACTGACTGACTGAAAGATCGCTATTCTTGTCATGTTGTATTCAACTATTAAAGGTGAAAAATAACAACATTTTTTTTCATTTTTTAATTCATTCGTATTGGTTGCTTGAGCAAGCCAGTAGGTATCTGGACTCAGTAGACAAGTAGATAGCGCGATGGCGTCTGTAGATAACAGTACTGAGTTCGAGTCTTAGAGTGAACATCAACTTTGAGGTGGAGTTAAATCCATCTGATGTAACCGAAATAGGACAAAACGCATCATGGATTTCACCACTAGACACCATCCACCTCTGTTTATGATTTTTATTCTTCGCTATTTATTTTAAATCAAGCTCAATCATAGGATATCAGTCATCGTGGTCATGAAATATCAACTCTCAGATCGATCAAGTTAATAAACATTGATTATCGTTCAAGATAGACATTGTCTCTTGTTTGCGAATGCAAACATTAGAACTTCTTGTTCATTACCTTAGTTAAGGTCACCATTTGTTGGTTAGAATAAGAAATTGAAAATTAAGTGTCCCTGTAAACAAAATAACTTATTTGAACAGAAGAAAAATAAACGTAGGCTTTTCTTGTAAATACTCTAATGGTCTGAAATTTTGAGGTAATGTGTGTACTGGCCATTTGATTAAGTTTAACCGTGAATGAATAAAGTAATGTAAATTATAAATGAAGTTAATAACGAACACTACAAATCGATCATATTTAGGGAAGTAAAGCATTTAAGATTTAGTACTGCTTTACTGTCGGTTCTTTTAAAGGACTGGTAAAATGATAGTTGAGAACCTACAAACTTTGGTACTCTTCATTGTTTATTACAAAAAAAAGAAATACTGTAGAACAGTACCTTTATACATTTGATTAGGAATATTCTCAAGAAATCTTATTTAATTTGGATCATAGGCATATTTCATGGCTTTTACACTTATTTTTAAGACAGGATGTTGTTTCCCAAGTTGAAGCCATGATTCCTCATAAAAGTAGGTAGTATGTTCGTTATGAACGATGAAAAATGCATATGATTTGTTTTCTGTTTGTTTTTCAAAAAGCGACTCTAGTTTCACATAATTATCGTTGACTTTAGACAGTCTGAAAATATTAGTCCTTTAGTTTCTATTATGTGTTTTGCGCCTACAGTGATTTTGTAGAGCTTGACAAATTCACATGGAAAATGAAAGCTAATCATCCAGGGTGGCAGCTTGATTAATAAATAAATTATTCTGTTACCATTAACTATGTTACCCAAGAACATCATATGAGTCAAATATTAAGTTCCTTATTGAGTATGAAATTTAAATTTTAGTCAGTAATGAGGTTTTTCTAAAGTTCCGAATGATCTTTATGTTATCGGGGCTAGACTGTATTTTATGGACGAGTCAATCAGAAGCGCTTGAGGGATTTCAAGGTCACGGCGTTAACTTCAGTACTCACTGATAACATACTATCGGTTCACGGAGGATTTTATACAAAACGTGATAATTGAGCGGCTATAACAAATAGGACGGCGAGACTATAATTTGTGGACGAACCAATCAGGTATAAGTTAACGGATATTGGATTTTGGCGCAAAAGTAAATACTAAATTCACTTGGTATTGTTTAATTGAATCTACCCATTGATGTTTAGAACTGCAGGTAACTTCTACCTGAAGTTTGTGCTGATGATGTCGTCCAGAAGAACAATGAAAGCTCCACGACCAAAACATCCAGCTCAGAGAACAAAACTCCATCAAAATCATCCACTTAAGCTACATATCTTCCCCACTATCCATCTTTGTTTAGAATGCTTGTGAATTAAGGCAATATCATGGCAACACTCACAATATGCATATATGCGAATAAGATACTGATAAATTACAGTCTTAAAGATCTATGGAAAAATTTAAGTAAACAATATCTAGTGAATTTGAATTTCAACTCATTGCACAACTAATTAACCATCAGGACTCAGCAGCTAAGTTGATAACGTGATGGCGTTTAAGCCGGTACTGGGTTCGAGACCCAGCGTGAACATCGACTGTGAGATGCACGTACATTCGGCTGACGAATAACAAATAGGCCGAAACACGTATCATGTATTCCACCGCTAGCCACTGTCCATCTTTGCATGTGAAGCAAGTACTGACTAAAAAATTAGGATTGTTTTGTCTTTAGGATTATTTTCTCTACGTTGATTATCACAATAATTGACCTTAATTTTCAGTGAACATTTGATTTCCACAATAAAGAGATATAGACTGTTAACTTCTCTTTCAGATATCTTTCAATCAACTATTAAAAAAATCACAATTCTATCTTAAACTTTACATAAAAAATTTAATCGTCCGGATATTAGTCAACTTCAGTCTTCATTCTTTGACCGAGCAGTTTATTTACATAACCTTTATTGATAACGTAATCAGTACACTCATTTAACTATCGCTTTAAAACAATTTCTCTTTTCTACAAATTTTTCTAACTCCGCTTGTAGTCCCTCCGGGGACTACTGCCGGTCCCAAGCCCAGATAAAGGAGGGTTGGGCATGGGGTTGGAGACCTCATCTCGTAGAAAACTAACTCGCTAAAAGAACGCTAACCAGAAAAATCAACAAATTTTTCTAAGAGTAGTGAATAGATCTAATTTACTCAAAAATGAATTAACTTACTTGTACATGCTCTAGTCTATTAGTCAGTTGATTGATCCAATAAGCTTCTTTAGCTGCGTTAATTTTAGCGGATCTTATCAAATCCATATTTATATGATTCGGTTGAATGGTTTTCAAGATAGCATTTGTTCTTTGTCTACAGTCTTCAAGTGCACGTGATCGAGCTAATACACCGGTCCTATAAGATTAAATAAATATTTACTAAAAATACTAGTCAACTGACAATATTAAAAAAAGATAAAAATGTTTTCTACTAAAAAAATATTGGTGAGGCTGTAATTTATGGACGACGTTTGAGCGATACTAAAGTTACTTTGAGAATGTCCACCTACAAACTAGGACTAAATGAGGGTTATAAACCAGTGTGGAGAATTATAATTATGATATACAGTTGATAGTTAGGGTTAGAGATTCAATTTAAGGTTTTCATCACGAACTGACATAAACTATAATGCCAAACGTTATTTCACCAAATGTATGAATGAATTCTGCGCCAACATCCAACACTCGCTATCATATATCTGATTGGTTCGTCCATAAACTATAGTCTTGCCAATCATAAATTTAAAGTAAATTTACGAAATCTAAAATGTATGGGAATAAAGGTACGTTTATTTGGTAGTGTTTAGTTTCATAACATTAAAAACCAAGGAATTAACTGATCATTTTCTTGATGCGTCCTTTAGTTTAATTTATCCATGTTACACATTTATTGCATTGATATCTAAGCTTTGAATAATTAAGTTTTTACGTAAATAACTGTGATTAGTCAGTCATTTCAATGGTTTCACGATATTAACCCTATTATGATTGATGAACATATGGATATATACAAATATTCATCAAGATTAGAATGAATAGTTTGACAAAAATTGGGCACCAAGTATAGACAATTCACTATATATGAAAGTGTGTATTTGAAATAGTCTCAGTGATTGAAATTTAGATATTTCCAGTGTTTCGTTCAGCAAACTTGTTTGAACTTGTCTGGACTCTAAAGAAGTCCAGAACTCTTATTTGTATTTTCAAACAATCATCTAAGATAAAATCATTATTTAAAAGGTTGTTTCTTAGAATTTTTTTTCTGTTTTTTTGAAATGGGTTATTATAAAAGTTGATTATTTTCCTTACCCTCAATTTCTTTTAGCCTTAATTAATAAAATTTTTCTTGTTGTTTCCTTTTTCAAATATTCTTTAAAACTCTTGGAATAGTTTATTAGTTGGATTATTCTATAAGCTCATTAACTACATCTGTCAGCTGTAACATTAAAAAAAAATCTTATTCTTGATTTCAATTTATGAGTTTGATCAGCTTTAGTAAGAAGCGGGAATTTTCATAGTTAAACGTTATTATAAGAAGAGAATGTTTCAGAATCACATTCACAAAAACAATGAAATATTGTGTTTATATATTCATTTGTTGAATTTAATTAATACGAGTTAGTGAATAGATTCTTTGATGTAATTACTTTACACTGCTGATAGTTCAAAGCTTAGTTTACGTTTATTAAATGGTCTATAATTTTTCTGTGAGTGTCGAAAGCTTTAGCTACAACCTGTATCATGAAGCAATTGAAGGAAACGTTGAATTACATGGACTGAATCTTTAGAGAGAAAATGAATTAATTACTGATTATTTGGATTTCTTTGTTGGTCACTACTTTCTGGAAGTTGCCTCTAGTTACATCTTGAATTTTCAAACACCATCTTTTTTACATATGTACATACTTAACATATATCTGAGTGTTCACTGGATCAAGATTATATATATAAGCTCTTATCATTTTGAACATTTTCAGTATATGTTATTAACAATCACGAAAATAGCCATTAGCTGATCCCACTCTCTACAATAATCCACACTTAAATAAATAATTATTCAAACTTAATATTAAAATAATAAATATACAATTGATTGATCACTGAATAGTGACCAATATCATATTTATCCACTCCTTTTAGTAATGATCGATTTCTGATCGATCATGTTGTAATATGACCACTAGTTTAAGTGATTTGATAATACATATAATTTGTTGAGATTTTAGGTGGTTGAAGGTAATTTACAGAGAACCCTGTTATCAGTAAGTCGCACCAGTTGTCTTAAGAGTTTCCAGTCAATTACCTCCAGACAAGCAAACTCTCAACAGAAAGTCTATTTGAATCACTTTCGAAATGATAGCTTTGTAAATTCTGCTGAACAGCGTTAACGTTAAAAACAATATCCAATTACAGCTTGAATGTTAGTTAAACACAATAAGTGTCTATCAATCAATCAAAATTAAAGTTAACAGATTTTATATCACTTCTGTCTAATAAAAGCCGGTTTTGTGCTTTTCTTCTAAGTTAAATTTCTTTAAGTTGTCGTACCTTGTATATTAGTTTTCTGACACTATACTTAAATTCAGTAATCATTGTGTCATATACCATGATAAATGACAAACACACGTTAGCTTGACTTATGAAACTCTAGCTTTGCTATCCTGGAGTTATTTGGGAGTAAACTTGAACTAGTTGCCTAATATCCGTGAAAAGATGAAATTTTTCATTGCCTTTTTGCAATGTCAAAGAAAGTGGAAATCCTTGCATCTAAAGATCGGATTCAAATTTCATTAATAAATACAGAACAATACTGATGTGATGGAAAGAAAAGTCAATTTTCGATTGATTAACTCATTATGAGTTTTGTTCAAGAGTACTTCCATTTTGATTCAATATAATGATTACTCAATGTAGTATTTGTTTTCTTTTCTCGTATGATATTTTATTTTGTTTAATATGAGATATTTTTGTATTCCATTGACATGAACTATGGTCAGTATGTGATTTGTCATAACTGTAAGTATTTTTCATATATGTGATTTCATTCTAATTATTAATCAAAATGGGTGTACAAACAATATATAAATGAGTGCATTTTTCTACTGGAGTCGTCATCATAGTGTTTTGGGGTTAATAAATCATCGCTTATACCAGTCTTTGTGTTCTTACTTTCGCGTCGTAGGAATTGCAGAGGTCCCTCGTTCCGAGTATAAGTGATAGGCGTTTCCGACATAACAGTCAGTGACGACCAGATACAAAAAGTAGCATTAAAAGAGCCAAGACAAGTTATAACAAATACATTCTGTGGTATAGTTCTTCTGCCTGTTTTTGAAACATAAGTAATCCATTCATCTGACATTTACTTTAAACCGTTGAAAAGTAACATAGTGATTCACATTCATAACTTCAGTCAGGTTGTAGCTTAGTGAATGAGTGCTTCATATCTGTTTTAGCTGAGGTTAATCAATTACAACGTCTCACCAAAACTTAATATATTCGTCCGAGAACCAGTAGACAGTCAGTAAATTCAATAAATCTGCATAAATCTATTATGTTGATGAAAATATCTTTATCTGAAGATAATTCTAAATAATGGCGTGTCTTCTATGAAACATGAATATACGATCATATTTTAAGTCGAGTGTACTTACTTCTGAGAATACAGAAACTGAAAAAAAGCAGTCTACTTCCCACCATATGATAAAACCTAGTTAAAACAATCTTCATATTTTATTGTGACTAGTACTTATTGCAAATTACGCAACTCTGTGTTATCTACAGAGAAATAAAGAGTAATCTTCGCTTTATCTTTTTCTCTGTTTGATAAACAAAGTATAAACAGCCACATGAAGTGGCTGGTGAAAAAAAAAGAACTTAACGCAAAAAACCTCCTTAAATTATAGTTACTGATTATTCTATTTATATTTATATCTAAATTGCTCGTTAGAAAAAGAAAACGATTAAAGTGCTTATAAGTTTTGTCATAGTCAGTATCATCTAGTTTAACATCAAATGCTCATTAGGTATTATGTATATTATTTCGTTAGTGTTATATCTTCTGTTTGTATATATGTATATACAGAGAGAGAAAGAGGGAGAGAGAGGGAGGGAAGAAGACGTAAATACCAGATAGTGTTATCGTTTTTGTGTGTGCATTTACAATGGATTCCGGTAGACATTATTTAAATCCAGTGTATTGTTTGTTTGTTTTGTATTTTTTTGTAACAGGAAGATGCTTATCTACAAGGTAATAAATTGTTTCACTTATTTGGATTATTTTTAATACCTGATAAAAATCTGTGTTAAAATTTAAAAATTCAGTATTGTCCAATTTTAGCTGAAATAGAATCAGTTCTTTCAAGTGATTTTACAATTATAATCAGAAGGGAGGTTTTGTGGAGATTTTAGTAATTTCAATTGTGGAGATCATGAATCAATTGAAGTTAGATCACCATGGAAAACCTGAAAGAACTGGACAGTCGTTTCGTCCTACTGAGGGACTCTTCAGCAGTGCGCATCCACTATCTTGCCTTGCAACACTCTAACCCAGGACCTATCAGTCTTGACCGCGAACGCTTAAGCACTATACCACTGAGACGGCAGGCATCCAACGTTGTTAATGTCTAACTCCAACTTATCCAAGAAATTGAGCGACATATCCACCACTGTCATCAGTGAGTTGCTATTTCACAACTGACCCGCTTTAACTCCACTGTTCACTGCTTCTCAATAGACCTCCAGGATATACCGTGGATATATCGTGGATGTGCACTTTTGAGGAGTCCCACAATAGGACGAAACGGTCGTTCAGTGATTCCAGGTTTTCCATGGTGGTCTAGCTTCAATCGACTCATGATCTCAACAATTGAAATTTACAATTACACTTTATAATCATTCTATATCTATGTGAAATCTCATCACTTTAGTTAAAATCTATTTGACTTCACAAAATAATGAAATATGAATAGACTTCAATGGTTAATGATGAATATTTTTAATCAAACTAAAAAGGAGAGTAAATATGGTATTTAGTAAAGCTGGTTAGTGATTATTTGTGGAATTCAGGATGAATGTTAAGTCTTGTTTGAAGTTCATCAGTTGGATGCACCTGGAGCTTCATTTAGGTATTCGGTATGTTGCAGGTACATTCAGCTAATGGGTCCTAAATGGTATTATTAGATAGGAGTAGTGAGACAATTTATTGAAAATCCACTTATGCTAATAGGAGTAGTAGTCCTTAACTCTAACAGTAAGATACAAATACTTAAAAACTAAATATGATTTGTGTTATCCTTACAAACATTTTTCTAAATTTTCTACTGAGTTAATGTAATCTAATAACAAACAGTTTTATAGCCTATATTTGAAACTGGACAGCAAAACGCAAAAATGCTCGCTTCAGGTACACTGCATTTGAAGGAATTATCCCCTTTGGTAAATTTGGATAGTGTAACAAGGAGACGAAGATTATCAGAATTATTTATTAACTCATGTGACAAGTTTGCTTTTAACAAGTCTGATATGTCAGCGTTCAAACACATATTTATCAGCCACTTCCAATAACCTAGAAGTTCTCTATTTTAGAACCTCGAGCAGGGTCAGAAAGCTTTATTTCGAAGGTTAGAGTAAAAAATAAAAATGAAGGTGTTTACTAGATTGCATTTGATTTGGATAACTGTCAGATTAATATGAATAAGGGATAATCAAAAGCTTGTTTGTATTTCTCTTGGAACTTTCCAAAGAACGCAATCAAATTATCCTCAAACTTTCTCTGAAATCTGAACACTTTCAAGCAGCTACTTAGGGGTATTAAGCAGTTTACTGAAATTAGGTCGTCATTAAATGTATTTTACTAACTGGTTGAAGGATGATCTATCTGTTGTTTTATTTGTCTTTATCATGACTTTGTGTATAACATCAATCATACCCACATATTGCATAATAAGGAGAAACTGTATTTGAAAGTCCATCAGTAGGCTTCGTATGCTTTGACTCCTCGAATCTAACGAATGAAATAGTCAAATTTTTCACTGTATCGACTAAGAAATACAATCCAACGACTTATGCAGCATCAAGATGTGTAAACTATTTGAATACATCGTAGTAACCAAAGTCCTGTTAACAAATATTTAGTGTCTATTAAAATCTGTTCATATTTACATATTAAATGGTGTGATATTAGGTTGCGCCTTGATTTTATTGCAAAGTAGAAAGCTATATTCAACAGGAAACCCGAAACGTAGGTTTTAATGGTAGTTAGTGTTCTTCAACAAGATTTGTAAGAAAACTTGATGGAAATGACAATCCAAGAAATTTTCACATTAGCTAGAGTCAAAATTTTTACTATTTTTGGTTAAATTTCAACTATATGTATCCGTACAATGTGTAGTTAGATGTACTTTCGTTGTATTGAGTAATCTACTGATAGTTTGATGTCAGTGAGAATTTCTCCGTTTCATTAAATTTTTTAGTCAATAACCATCGAATCAATCTGTTTATAATTGAATGAATTTGAATATAATTCATTCATTTTAAAGTCCTTGTCAAAGAAGCCTTCTGTATAAACATAGACTGTGTACTCTACGTAGTGAGCAAGGAAGTCCAAGTTGAAGGCAGTTAGCTTAGTACACAAACATACTAAGAAAATATGTAACTAATAAATGACGTCTGTTAAAATACCGATAACAATTACACTTCATTAGCTTACAATAATTAAGGTAGAGCCTGATTACTATTTCATTCATGTAAATTCGCTATCAATTACGCTGCATTCATGAAAGACCAAGTCTTCATGATTCAGTCACTTATAAGTTCCATTCACTTAAACAAATAGTTGATTTGTGCAAATCAACAAATCAGTCATAGAGAGTTCTAGCAGAATAATGCAAATATTATTGTAAGTCTTTTCACTTTCGATTGTAACGGAAGCACGAATGGAAGCAATATAAACTGGTGTCTTTTATCCTATTTAATTGATGTGAATTTTTATTTTTATAATTATTGTTCCTACTGAAAACACAAATTGTTTATCCACTTGGACAAGTTTATAATGTAACGCATTTTTTTTTATCGACAGTTGAAACTTATTCACGGTTTGTTCAAGTGAGATAAGCGGTATTTCTGTGAACAATATATGGTAATATCCAACTTATCGGTGTGAAACATTTACACCTAACAAGGTAAGTAGTAATAATATATAACAGGAAATGTTTATTAGATTGGAAACATTCCTTTTTTGAATTTCCAATATTACATTTTGACTGTTTATTGAATCAATATCGGAAGAGTGGTCAGTTCAGATCACCCAGTAAAAACAGTTTATAGTGTTTGAATCTGACGATCCAAGCGTATACAGAGAATCAATTCATATTAAAAGTAATTTGATGAATATCACATCAAACAATTTTTTCCCAGATTCCCTTCAGCTTAGATTGTGTAAAGTGAGTGTGTTTTACATAGCCTGATTTAAAAAGTATTATAAAAATTATCGGCTTGTATTCAAGCTTACTGACCAATATAGGAAACAAACATTTATCAAGCCATCAAGGTTCACTCATCTAACACTGATGAATATTTTATTTTAAAAAAATAACTTTCCAACGAACAATTCAAACTAACTAGATAGTAAAGTAGAACCATAATCTGCCGAAAGTTTATTGAATTTGTATTTTAACAAATCAGGTGTATTTATTCTTTACCAAGATGTTATTCAATAGTGGTTACCTAACGTGAATTACTACACGATGGAATAACAAATGGATATTGATTTCAAGAGTAAAGCTCTTCAAATAACATTGAAGACGTAGTTTACATTTTAATTAGTAAAGAGTATATTAAATCTTTACCAATTACTGTCATAAAGTAGTATCTTAAACAGTAAATAATCACATTAGAATAAAAAGATAAGCCATGAAAACAATTTCATATGTACAATTTAATGAAATATTTTGTTTATCACTATACTCATACCTTCATTTCGATTGTGTTTTACTTCTTCAACATTAAATATGATAAACTGTATATTCATTATTAAAATAATGAGTAATCAATGTGATTAGATTATACGATTCTATAAATTATGAATATATATATATATATATATATATATATATATATATATAACTCTATCAATACCAGGAAAAGTCTTCAACAAGTATTGTTAAACAGAATGAAGGACTGCGTAGACGTCCAACTTCAAGACCAACAGGCAGGATTTCGTGAGGATCGATCGTGTACAGATCAAATCACAACACTATGGATCATTGTGGAACAATCAATTGAATGTATTTCATCACTCTAAATCAACTTCGTTGACTACGAAAAAGCGTTTGATAGCGTGGACAGAACAACGCTATGGAAGCTTCTTCGACACTATGGCGTAAAGACCTTTACATATTTGAGCAGCATCATTGATGAACCCGGAGGATCTGATGAACATGTGAAGGAGCGTATCGGCAAAGCAAGAGCAGCATATTTACAACTGAAGAACATTCATAACTCAAAACAATTGTAAACAAACACCAAGGTCAGGATTTTCAATTCAAATGTCAAGAAAGTTCTACTGTCTGGGACGGAAACCTGGAGAACCACGAAAACTATCATCCGGAAGATACAAGTGTTTATTAGCAGCTGTATACGCAAAATACATCGGATGTGTTGGCCGGATACTATTAGTAACAACCTACTGTGGAAGAGAACAAACCAGATCCCAGTGGACGAAGAAATCAGGAAGAAGCGCTGGAAGTGGATAAGACACACATTAAGAAAATCACCCAACTGTGTCACAAGGCAAGCCTTCACATAGAATCCTTAAGGCCAAAGGAAAAGAGGGGGACCAAAGAACACATTACTCCGGGAAACCGAGATAGACATGAGAAGAATGAACAAAAATTGGACAGAACTGGAAAGCTAAGTTCCAGGACAAAGTGGGATGGAGAATTCTGGTCGGCTGCCTATGCTCCATTAGGAGTAAGAGGCGAAAGTAAGTAAGTAAGTAATTTATTTCAGTAACATCTTAATACAAAACATTTAATAGGGGTAATTGCTCATTTGATTTGTTACTACTAGATATGTCTATAATTAAAAAGCCTACTGAGATGGTTTTCTTCCTTCCTTTGTGTGTTTAATAAACAACGTAATTAGATATTTTATTCTTTTATTCTTGTTATACAACATAAAATTACTGTTGTATTGTATTGTTTGTTTGTTTTTTCAAACAACAAAAAACGAGACATTGAGAATCAAATATATGCGCATATAATTGAATAAAAACAAACGTGAATCGAGGTATTAATAAAGAAAACGATAGAAAATTAAGAAAAAATAACTAGGATATAATAAAGCAGAATTATTATGTAATATGTATTTTTTTAAATTTAACCAATTCGTTTCTTCAGTTTAATACTTTATAGTCCCTTATTATAGTATTTGTAAAGCTTATTAAAAGAATTGCATTATTTCAGTCGGTTAGCTACAAGGTAGGATCACGCACATGTATGCATATCACATTGGCACAACAAGATGAACATCGGATTCATAGAAGTAGTTAATTCAATGGTGGTAATATATAAGAGAAAGATTGCAATAAGGATATAATACAGGAAGAAAGAATTAGTTCATAGAAATAAAGGTATAAGTTAATTTTAATCTCATAGTTTAAGGGAAGACAGAGTGTGAATATACCTATGCCACTGTGTTCGATTCTGAGCCATGTCACTAAGAGTCTTCAGCGATTGGTTACGATAGCTCGCGTACTCCAATCAAGTAGTCTGCACCTACGAACATGGCTAAGACTAGAAGTTAGTGACTTGAAGCACTTATTCCACGTTTTTATTTGGCCGCTCCTAACTTTCTTCCAACCATCCTCAACACTAGTCAGCATTACGCGTCATGGTAATCGGTGTTCAGACATACTCAACACGTGGCCCAACCATCTCAGTCGATGAAGATTCACAGCCTCATTAACCGATTTACCATGATTCGCTAATACCCTGCTTCTAACATCACTATTACTTACCCGGTGTTTCCTGCAGATGCCAGCAATATTTCTAAGGCATTTGTGGTCAAATACTAGTACTTACGAATATCTTCTACTCCTAGTGGCCACGTTTAACAGCTGTAAAATAAAGTATTGACACAGGCTAGTCCTGAAGCAAAGATTTCCATTTAGAGGAGGAAAAAAGCACCCCAAAAATTTTAGCATTGTTGCTAAGTGCTATCAAAAGACTCTGCGTTTTATCAACGTTTACACCAAACAGGACTAAATCCACCTCCCGGATTTTAGCTAAAATATTCGTCAACCCAATCCATAAAATTGTATTACCATTCCTAAAGACCTCTGGAGTCAATCCATCCGGATCCTTATTCTTCCTCGTTTTAGATTAGCCATAGACTCTCGAACTTCAGCTAGAGTCAAGGAACCTACTTCAATGTTATAATTACATTATTTAGTAGGGATAGGATTCATTTATTGTCTATTGTAACGTGTGAACTGCAGGTTTTGATAAAGCATGATCGGAGTGAAAATATTGTATGACAACGGATTATGAAAATGGGGGAATAAAAGGTAAGAATTAAAATCAAAATGAAAAGAGATTATAGATGTACGGAAAAATGAAGTTGAATTAAATGGTAGTTTTTCTGAGCATAATGAAAACTTATTCTCGGTATAGGAATTAGTAAAGATTATAGTATTTTCACACTTAAAATTATGAGTCGACCTAAGCCAGACCATCAGTGAAAACGTGAATGCACTGGACGGCTGTTCTGACCTAGTAAGAGACTCTTCAACAATGCGTATCAACAGCTCCGCGTGCGGCAATCGAACCTAGGGCCTTGGGTTTCAGACACGTATGCTTAACTTCTAGACCACTGAGCCGACATCCAAAGGTTGCGCAAGATCATGAGTAGATTAAAGTCAAAAACTAACTACGTCTAATGCCAACTTGGTGGTCTAGAGGTCAACCGTTTGCGTACGAGAACGAAGTTCCAGAGTTCAAGTATAAAAATACATTTACTTGATTCTCGTCTTGTGAGTTTGTTAAACATTAACATACTTTTTCAGTTGAGTACTTTTCAGTTTCTTATAATTCATCATTTGAGTAGTTTCGACGAGAATTCATCCATCAATTAATTGGGATCATTCTCATAATTTATACAGAAGATATTACGCTACTGTTTGAACGTTGTCTATCCAGATTAATCAGATTACATTTACTAACAGAAAGATAACTAATAGAACAAATCCTTAAAATGTTTTATAAAAAGATATGTAATCATGAATGAATGGTCAAGCGTCAAATAAATTAGTTGAAAATTAAAGTGTATTACTTATTAATAGCACGATAAGTACAAACTCCGATCAACTCAAATTTTAATATTTCATACTGTTTACTTTACCTACGTCTGTTACTCCTTGTGTAGGAGCATAGGCCGCTCACCAACACTCTCCATCCAACCCTAAACTTGGCAATCCTTTCCAGTTATTATTCATCCTTTTCATATCTGCTTCTATTTTCCGACGTAATGTGCTTTACTACCTCTGGTCACTTAGTTTAATGCTTTCTAGCAATACTCAATGATAAAATATACATAATTTGAATTTATTTATCATGAAAGTGAACTATATCAGTATTTTGTTGGATTGAAATTAAAATGCCTCTATTTCACTAAGGAATTGGTACACGAACACACATATATATTCAAGTATACACTCCGTTTAGGAAAATAAACAAAATGTTGAGAAATCTTCATAGCTGTACGAAAGCTAATGACTAAATTACATTTTTGAATAGGAATAAAATAACCTGTGAACAACTTTTCTCCAGTTCCTTACAAACAAACGTAATCATCATTTGAAAACACTAAAGTAATCATTAACATGTCACTATTACATAATTATTCACTTCCGTTTGTTACCAAAATACAACTACATTTCAAAGAAAATATACATATAATAATAAAGATACATCAGGAATAGTTATTCATTTTGTCTAAATTTGAATTCTTACGTAAAACTTGACTAGTAAACAAGTGGTGTTGGAGTAAGAAGATGGTTTATCAAAATTAAATTAGTTATTCTTAGCCTATAATTCTGATAAATTTTCGACGAGATGAACATGAAATATGAGCATTATCACTCGTCTATAGAAAGAAGATTTAATGTTCAGATGAACCCTAAAATTTGAAATCATTATCGGTTTGATGTGCCATCGCTTCTAACAGTTTTTCAGTGAAACAAAAGTGATTTACACTTCAAGTTCGTAAAGCATTAATTCCATCAATGATTCTCCTATTACAATAGTTGAAATCGTAAGTCGATTGAAGCTAGACCACTACGGAAAACTTGGAAGCACTGGACGGCTGTTTCGACCTAGTACGGGGCTCCTCAGCAGTGCGCATCCCCGATACCGCCCCTGACGAGATTCGAACCCAGGACCTATCAGCCTCGCGCACAAGCGCTTAGTCATAAGATCACTGAGCCGGCATCCAAGTGTCAATGTCTAACTTCAACCAATCCACGAAGTTGCACCACCGAATCTCGCGGGAGACGAGATCGTGGTTGCTCACTGCTGAGGAGTCCCATACTAGGATGAAACGGCCGTCCAGTGCTTCCAGGTTTTCCATTGTGGTCAATCTTCAATTGATTCATGATTTTAACTACTGCAATTTGTAAAAATCTCCACAAAACCCGTTCTGGTTCTCTTATTACTTAATGAAATCTGACAGTTAATGAATCCCGTTACTGTCTTGTTAGGTTAAAATGGTAGACAATAATGAAGAAAGCAAACTTACAGGTCTAAAAATTGATTATTTTATTTACTCTGCCATGTTACTTTGCATTATTTCGTAGGATAGCAGTTTTGTTATGTCTTGGGATGCTGATTGGCATTACGTGCCCAGCCAACGACTATATTAAACTATTTAGCCAATATACATGAGTTTTCAGACCACACAACATAGTAATTAAGAAACCATACTTTAAGCACAATCATTTCATAAGTGTCGGAGAGTGAAGAAAACAATAGACGACTAGTTAAAAACAACCAAAGTAGTATAAAACGTATAACGACAGTTTATAGATCCACTGGAAGCTTACATTAAGAAAAATATTGAAATACAATAATATGGTTATCTAGTAGCAATGTAATACAAATCTCAATAACAAAGACAAAATATTTTAACTTCTTCCAATCCTCGGCCACTTACAGCAAGCCTAGGTAGGATCGAGTGTTCATGAAAATGGCAAAACACTAGAAAATATGTTAGTCATCTACGTAACAAGAGATATTTATTAATTTCCAATCAAAGCTACTAAAAAGCAGTTAGTATAATGGTTAAAGCATTTATATTTCTATGCTTAGAAGATCACATTCTCTCCTTCCAGTAGTTAGTTAAACGATTTGTCTCTGGAACTTATCACTGTAATCATTGTTTTTCTGAAAGTTTTCTTTTTAAAGTGATAATTTTTGATCAATAAAGTTTCAGTTAACTCTCATTTGTTTTAAATCAATATAAAACGTCATCGACTAGTGACCTTATCAAGGGTACTCTTTACTTCTAAACTAAAATTCTATAATTTTTTTTATTCTCATCAAAGAGGTGTTAGAATCATTCAGAGCTGGCTATTTCCACACCACTCTGCTGACTCTGATTTTTGCTAAAAAGTGTTAATATTCCTAATATAATCCCATACCGTTTATCGCAGTGATTTGGAAATAATATATCAATAAATTATGTCGATCGGAATATATCTTCTTATTCTGTTATGTTTAATAGATTAGTACCATTGAAGGAGCCTTAAAGAACCCTTTTGTCTTAACAATGAATTATTATTCAATGAAGATTTTGTTCGTTAATTACTATCAAAAAATGTACTTATGCAGAACAATACACTTCATGCTTTACAATCGGTAAAATTGATATTCTATTATTATTGGCTAGTTTGAACAGATTTACGTTAGTTAACGTACGATAAATGATGAGTTGAGATCATGAGTCAATTGAAACTAGACCAACATGGAAAACCTGTAAGCACTGGACAGCCGTTTCTTCATATTGTGGGACTCCTCAGCAGTTCACATCCACGATTCCGCCTTCCAACATTCGAACCCACGACATATCAGTCTCACTCGCGAATATTTATCATCTAGACCACTAAGCAGGCGTCCAACGCTGTTAATATCTAACTTCAACTAGTCCACGAAATTGTGCGACACATCCATCATTGTCATCAGTGAGTTATTATCCCACAACAGACCAGGTTGAACTCCACTGTTTACTGCTTCTCACTAGAACTCCAGGAAATACCTCTTGAAGTCAGTTAATAGTGAGCATATGCTGATTAGTATCAGAAGGGGTTTTGTGGAGATAGTAATTTCAACAGCTGGGATCGTCCAGTGCTTCCAGGTTTTCCATGGTGGTCTAGCTTCAATTGACTCATGATCTCAACTGTTGAAATTACTACATTATCCACAAAACCCCTTCTGATAATAGATGATGATATGAATTAATGATATACATTGGAACGGATCAATAGAGTTCTATGACAAAAAATAGAATCCACATGGCTATAGTATTCACAATATTATAGGTGAAATTATATTTGGTTATGTAAATATTTCTTCGAGGAGATAATCGAAATCAAAGTTCTTAAAAATTAATACAGTTCACAGAATCAATTGTGTTTTACACAACTAACCAATGTTGTTCAGATAACGGGTCTGATATCTACGTCGAATGTGAAACGGATTCACATGAATTTTATATAAGAATATACATTTATGCGTATGTTATTTGTATTCAAATTTAATGGTTGAATGGAACTTGGAGTATAATCATGGTCATATCACTATATCTGATAGTTAACATTAAATCCAGTTTTTCAAATTACGAATTATTTGAAATATAAATATCAAGATGTATGTACTGTAAGCTAGTCGAAACAATAAAACACATTCTTATGCACCCATACCTACTTTCGATTTTACTAACAAAATTAATATTTCCTTAAATTATCCAACATAGTGTACTACAATTTGAGGACCCGAACCCTGTCCAAACTTCAGTTGTTATTAGAATGTATTAGATGAAAAGATTGAAATTTAATTGATATCAACATTTTATACGGTAAACTGGTCTGAATTTCTTCAGGTAAATTAATATCAAAATGACCAAAGTTACATAATCGTTTCAACAAAAATTTGAGTCGTTTAATGTGAGATGAGTTCAATATTTGAAATACATCTCTATATGTGTATATGTATATGTATCTAAATGCCATTAAATTCCCATGATAAAAATAAAGTCTTCGGCTACAATTAAGTACAAATTAATTGCTTCTTTTTTAATTTCAAGACTGTAAGTACATTTGAGTTGATTAAACTTATCGAAATGTATTGATTGAGAATAGTTGGATAGTATGTAATGTTAAATGAAAAGAAAATAGATATAAATGCATTCACTTGGTATTGTTTGGCTTGTATCTTCCCATTGAGGTTTAAGACTGCCATCGATCAGTCTGTTATTGGCATATGTGCATACTGTGCGTATGCCTCGATATTACCTTAATTCACAAACCTTTTGTAAGCAATGAATTTAAATTCAGTGAATTTAAATTCACCCCATTGCACAAACAAGTGGCTATCAGGACTCAGTAGCTGAATGGATGACTCGATGGCGTTTGAAGCGAATGTATGTACTGGGTTCGAGTCCCAGAGTGAACACCAACTCTGAGATGCAGGTACATCCAGCTGACGAGTCCTAAATAGGACGAAACGCGTCCTGGATTCCACTGCTAGCCACCATCCGTCATTGCTTACAAAGAGATAAATACAGTTTTTATCAAACGTTTCATTCAAATTCTAACTAATATTTATATAAATGTCAATTTAAGAAACTACAAATGAAATGGATCATTCATTCAATCTTTAGGTGTTTATCAAGTCCATTCAATAAATGGCAGACGTAGGAACTTGATAAACTATATATAAAATAAACTTTTAGTTGTCATTTTAGTAAGCTTCTATATATTGTTTAAATTACCTCGACTTTATTGATCAGCAGTAGAAATGAGATCTAAATCAGTGATACTTTATTATATGAACTGAATTATCTAACTTATATGATTATCGAACTAGACATCCATCTCAAGCGTCGTTATACCCTTTCAGATTCTTGTTTGTTTTTTTAAAACAATCTCTTTTTTGTCTTTTATTACCACAATGGCAAAAAGGTATGATGAGTTAATATAATTGAAAATTTGAAGTATCATTACGAAACCAAAATCTATAGCTAAGACAGATTTGCTATTTCATTAGGATTACTTCATATGTATATGTAATTAGGAGTGATCAATAAATGTGCGACTTGAAGGGCTTATCTAAAAATATCATCATTTTATAAAATGAATAACTGATTATGTCAGACTTAATCTTTATTTTAGTATCAGAGATATATGATTGGTATTGTTGAAGTGTAAAGTACATAGTGAAATGAAACTTTTAATTTTCTGACAAATTTTATCAGCCTTTGATATTCAAAACTAATTATTGCTACTCCAGTCACCTGACAACAGATCAGTATTCATCGAGGAACAACTGAACGAATAAAACATTATTTTTAAAAAACGATAATATACACAAATCAATTCATTTCAAAGGTATGAGTTTTTATTCAAATACATAAACAAGCGAATTGTGCAATCATAAAACGAAAAAAAAAACTATACTTTGTAAATCAATATTCATTCACGACAATCATCTTTGACATAACAAATCTCAAGTATAATATTTCCAATACAAATGTCGAGACAATTCTACTGTATGGGGCGGAAACCTGGAAAACTACGAAATCTATTATTCAGAAGATACTATAGTGAATAGAACACGGGTGGGGACAATCGAATGTATTTAACACAAAATTACAGAGCGTCTCAATAAAATTTGAGAACCATACATCAAGTCGTTAATTTGCAAAATTTCCACCAATTGTTTCAAAATGCCTCAGACTTCACTGCCCTTGCATTTTCATACAAATTGCATTCTATTCCCGCTCTTCCTTTCTTGATGTTTCCCCATCTTTTGCTGCCAGACATTACATTCCTGACTCGCGTCATATACTACTTATATCAATAATAAGTAGCATGCACCACAATACTAGTGTTTATTACCAGTTAAATATAGCAAAATATTTCGGATCCGTTGGCCAGACACTATTAGTAACAACCTATTGTGGAAGAGAACAAACCAGATCCCAGCGGACGAAGAAATCAGGAAGAGGCGCTGGAAGTGGATAGGATACACATTAAGAAAATCACCCAACTGTGTCACAAGAAAAGCCTTCACATAGAATCCTTAAGGCCAAAGGAAAACAGGAAGACCAAAGAATACATTACGCCGAGAAATGGAGACAGACATGAGAAGAATGAACAAAAATTGGACAGAACTGGAAAGCTAAGTTCCAGGACAGAGTAAAATGAAGAATGCTGAACAGCGGCCTATGGTCCATTGGGAGTAACAGGCGTAAGTAAGTAAGTAAGTATGATATGTATTCACTAAGAGAAAAAATTATCTGTAAAAACACTTTGTACAACTTCAATGTTTTTTTTTGTTTCTTCTAAATTTCATTTTCTAAATAAATCAAAATGTTCCTGTCATATGATGTTTTAATTCAGCAGGGATATAAATACTGTATATATATATACACAAGCAAAATGTTTAAATTAATCTTAGACTTTGAACAACAACAAAACGTATTCAACGGAAAATATGAAGAATGGCTTCTGAGAAATTATATATTAAAATATATTACTGCTAGACGAATTTCCTTATTCTAATTTTTAGATCAAACCCAAAGGAATCCTTTTTTTCCTACTTATATTCATGTCATATAGAATCATTTATTATTTGTCACACGTTATAAACATTTAAACGTGAGTAACAGAAAAAAAATTCTTTTTGAAATTCTTCTATTGATTAACTTAGTAGGAAATCTTGAACGTTCACTTTCATACACGTTAATGAATTAATCATTGAGCATCATGTTGTTCACTTCGCTTGTACGTGGTAAAAAAACATTTTGAGATCATTGCGTAAGCAATTCTGAGTTTGAATTCAATATTAAGTAAGCGATGCAAACAATTGACGAAATAGTAGATTTTTACCGATTGGGAGGTTTAGGACGTGCTAAATAAGGCCATCCATGGGTTACCTCGACGCCCTACGGTTGATTTAGAAGTAGGCTGGAAGGCATCTGGGCGCGGTCAAAGCAAATACATGATATCATCCTGTGAGGACACTGACAGTTGAACTGACCAAAATAGGCAAGTGCAGACTATCTAGTTGAGGTCCAAATGATTATCTTAACCAGTGGTTAGAGACTCTGAATAACGTGACTCTGAATCCTTCTCGATGGACCAAGTGACTTCACTTTTTATCAGTGTAGGGTTATTAAGATTAATAAGTTTTCGATCGAGATCATGAACCGACTGATGTTAGACCACCATCGAATCCCGCGAGCCGGATCGTAGATGCGCACTGCTGAGGAGCCTTACATTAGGACGAAACGGACATCCAGTGCTTCCAGATTTTTAAATGGTGGTCCAACATCAACCGGTTTACGATCGTAATAAAAAAATCACTTTTAGTCCTCCCTTAGATCCGATGTTTTTAAATTCGTCATAAGTTTTTTTTCATCTCACTAATTTATATTTTCTCAAATTTTACCATTGATCTCTAGTCGTTTCTTTTACTAATAATCCTGTTATTGCCACTACCACACAAGGAGTTGACCCAAGGATTTCATTCCACTATACAACTTGAACCGATTTACATAAGCTCCAGGCATTATATTGCGTTTGACTGATGTGCTAAGAAATCTTGTAGCTACATGAATGATAGTTGAAAAACAACTTACTTATAAAATTTAAAATAGGCAATTTGAAAGATGAGGACTGGAATATGGTCAAAGGTATAGGATTGAAATGTATTATAACAACTATTGAAATAATACCTTGATAAATAAACAATTCTGTGTGAAATTTCTCAGTTATGCCTATTTAAAAAATATTACTATAGGTGAAAGCTTTATTTAGTTGTATAGATCGATAATAGTGATCCTGTGTCTGATTCCAATTAGATCGTGTGATGATCGTTATTGATATAAATATTCCGGCTACCCTCGTAGATAATCATCACCTTAAATCGCGTTAGTGATTAACGGGATTAAAAAAGCCAAATATGAGAATGAATTTTGAATACAACCGTTGATCTGAACAGAAAATCAGAGAGACAAAGTGAAGGAAGTGAAGCAAAACGAAACAACGTACGATGGAGAAGGGGAGTGAGTCGACTCCTTTTAATCAAGTGTGATTCAATACTTACATTAAGACAAAAGTAATTCACAGACTCATAATGAATAGGGTAAGTAATTAACACACATATGATCATATAAAAAGCAGTCAATGTTAATGAACGAATAAGTGACAGGGTAAAACTTTGGCTTGTGAAGAATAAATAGATTGATCTATTCAGAGGCTAGAATAACCTATGTGGGCTTAACATAGTACCAGCCCCTACAATACGCCATAATAGTACACACAGTATAGTGATTTAAATTTCGCTACTTATTTAATAATTTCGGAGATACCGAAAGTATTCGGCGAGACTATCATTTATGGATTAACCAATTAGATATAAGATAACACGTCTCGAATTTTGGTGCGAAGTTCACTCATCCATTTACCTAAATAGAGTTTTGGCATTATAGCTGATGTCATTTCGTGATTAAAACCCTAAATCTAAGTTCTAATCTCAACTATCAATTGTAAATTATAATTATAATTCCTCACACTGGTTTATAACCCTCATTTAGTCCTAGTTTGTAGGTGAACGTTTTCAAAGTCACTTTAGTATCGCTCAAACGTCGTCCATAAATTACAATCTCACCAAGTAATCATATTTATATCTTTAATCTTGTTATTGAATAGTTTCTTTTTCTCTCGGGTTTAAACTGACATTCAGATGATTCTTCGAATTTGTTAATTAACATATTCCCAAGCATAAAGCCATTAGTTTATACTTATTTATTGTTAATCATAATTCTCTCATGCCAATAGCCAAAATGAAAGAAAAAGTTTGAAAGTTAATCTTGTTTAAATAAATCAAATATTTCTTTTTCTTTGGTTGAACGCCATGTTGACTTATTAAAATAACTTAATTTACATTCTATTTCATTGTTCTATTTACTTATTCTCTAGTGTTACTATGTTTCATCTTAATCTATTTGTTTTATTTAGTTGTCGTTTTTTTCATTTCTTTTCAGTCATCTATTTATTACGAAATTGTTCTTAATTGAGATAATGAAGAAGATTTGTAGTTCAAATGGATGATGTCATTCAGAAGAACAATGAAACCTCTAAAACTAAACTATCCAGTTCAAAGAACAAAACTTCATTAAAATTATTGTAATATTTCATTTTCTCATAGGTTTCAGTTTTAAATTTGTTTTTTTTTTGATAAATCTACCTTATTTTCTAATCCATTTAATATTATTTCAGAGTTTAACTTGGATTTTGTTTGTTTGTTTTACTATCATTACATTACATGTACTTAATAATTCTGTGTATATCTTTTCTTCTAAGTAAATTATTTATTATGAGAAGGGGTTTTAAGGATATTCTAGTAATTTTAATAGTTAAGATCATGAGTCAATTGAAGCTAGACCACCACAAAACCCCTTCTGATACTAATCAGCATATGCTCACTATTAACTGACTTCAAGAGGTATCTCCTGGAGTTCTAGCGAGAAGCAGTGAACAGTGGAGTTCAACCTGGTCTGTTGTGGGATAATAACTCACTGATGACAATGGTGGATGTGTCGCTAAATGTCGTGGATTAGTTGAAGTTAGATATTAACAGCGTTGGACGCCTGCTTAGTGGTCTAGATGATAAACATTTGCGGTGAGACTGATATGTCCCGGGTTCGAATGTTGGAAGGCGGGATCGTGGATGTGAACTGCTGAGGAGTCCCACCATATGAAGAAACGGCCGTTCAGTGCTTTTAGGTTTCTCATGATGGTCTAGTTTCAATTGACTCATGATCTTAACTATTAAAATTGTTTATAAATTTTATGTATATGTGTTCATTTACTGTTTTTAATGAGTATCATCAACTTAGAGTTGTTTTGTGATCAATAAAATACATAAGATAATATAAATACACTAAATATACACTTAATGTAAACAATATAAAAGCAACTTTTTAAAATTGTTACGAAGGTAACAAAGATGAATGATATTTAGTTTGATATTAAGTTGAAAAAAAAGATTTTGTATTTGTGAAGGTCTACATCAAATAGGTATATCCGAATAAAGTAAGTAAAACTTGCCGAATGTCTATAATATATTTTTTTATGAATGAATTAACTAAGATACTGTAAAATCGCTTACATGAATGTTACGCTTATACTTTCTATATTAATAACTTTTCTAATCCATTGTAAAGGGGCAAATGATTAAACCACAAGACTGAATTCTACCTTTTAAGAAAAGTACTTAATTTGAAATCATAAATTAACATGAAACGTATTGAATTCTAGATTATTTAGATGATGGAAACCCTGGACCCGGGTTTCGTGCTACTTTGCACTCGTCAGCAAGGTGTACCTGTAATCTTGAGGGAACTGGTGCTCCCTGGCGGATTCGATCTCGTGTCACCCAGCTTCACAGTCAGAGACGTTACCACTGAGCTATCCGAGCCGTGACTAACCTCCTGTAGGACCGAGATGTAGATTATTATGTAGATTATTATTAGTACTATTACGTAATCATCCTACACATTACTAATATCCAAACACTGGACATATAATACGATTTATTTGTATTCTAATCTAAGGAAGATATTTCTGTGAGTACATACAAAAGATGTGAGTCTTAAGGCATGTTAAGTTGATTTTCAACAAAACCCTGATTCGAAGAGAGCAAGAAAAATATTTGAACAGAATGATATGAATTCATTTTATTTTGTTTGGTTATCTTCAACTGCTTAAGACCTATGATATCTGAAAATTACGGAACTACCGACTTTGCTTGAAGTTTTCCAATGTATCACAAAATTTCATACTGAATGAACGAATTTACTTATTATTTAACTGAAGGGTGAGCCCAGTGCTTTAGATAAAGTGTTTAATGACGTAAAAATCTTATGTTGGATAAAATTTATCAAGGTTGTCCATAACCTTTCAATCAAGTTTTCGAAGATCTTCCATAAATCTCTATCGAGAATTCTGATAACAGAACAATTATATGTAGGGTTCTCAGAAAACCCTTTAAAGTTTATTTATAACTTATCAACTATGAAGCTTAATAATATAGAAACAGAAGCCTTAATACTATGACTAAAATTTCACATAACAAAAACAAGTTCATATAAGATTAATACAAGGACTCCGTTCGAAAATTCATTTGACTAGATAAAAGATTTACATCCAATGAATAAGGATGAAAATGTTCTGGTTCGAACCGAAGTTAGTTGATATTGTCAAGCAATATTTTGTTTCCCCGACATCAAAGTCGAAAATTCTATCCGAAGAACATCTGACAGCTTTAAGAAACATTAAACATAATCACGACCAGATAAAGGTTCAGGTGTTTTTCTAATGAACACAACTGATAATATTACTAAGATCAAGTTGATCCTAGACTATAAACTGAGATTTAAGGTAGAAAAATCCAATAAAGATTTAACTGACTCGTCAGAAAAAAGAATAATAGGCAGGACTAGAGAACTTCTAAAAAAGAAAATGTTTGTCAATTCTATTTACAATGGTCTAAGATCTCGCCACTCATGGCTGTCTCTTATGTATGAATATGTACGATCTACCAAAGATTCAAAAACATGATATACCTCTTGGAGCTATCCGGTCAGTGATCAGTTCACTGTATCATAAAGTTGAATGCTGACAAGCCGATAAGCCAGAACTAGTCCAACAGAGATTGGTAACATGCACATTAAGAGATTCAACCCAATTTGCTGAATGTTGCTGGTATGTCCACGGTTTCTCTTAATGTAACATTTTTGTTCACTAAAATACTACTTCTTGAAACCATTGATATAATTTTTCAGTATTGTAATCTCTTACGATTACTAGTGTCATAACTCAAAGAACTATTACTTATGTACAAGCAAACCTTTCATGTTACCGACAACTGTATCTATAAATTTACGTGAAACTCCTACAGCATCTACATTGGCCGAAAGGAAAAGTGGGAATACCTGGGTTTTTTTGTATATGTTCCAAAAAGTCTTCGATTAAGAGAAAGAACTACTTTCAACAAAGCAACTACCAAACATATCTTGGATACAGGACATCACGTCGACATCTTCAAATCTTCTTCTGAAGGCACTCTTATCGAGCGTCATAAACTTGATTGATATGTTCAAAAAAAGAAAGTAGTTAGCCTTTCTTTGCCATGATGACAAATATTCCTTCATCACATCATAAAAAATTTGTTCAACCCTTTCTTCCAATTAATTACATCATTACATCTTTTCACTTCGACTCTCTTCTACATTATTAATCTTATTTTAATTAACTGAACTTTACTCATTTTCTCCTTAATTATTATCAGAGTTTACACAATACGCAACCACCTGTTTCTAATCCTTTAAACTTTTGTTACTATCAGTGTTGTAGAATATTCTTTTAGATAAGGTGTATATTTATATTTTTTCACTCTATTGAATTTATTTGCGCCCTTACTGTACTGTACTGATGTGCCTTCAAATTAACTTCCAACTAAACTCTTTGACGTAAGTAATTTCAACGTATTTTGTAATTATGATTTTTAAATATCACAATTTGTGAGCTGCTGACGAGAACCAAACGAAGTAAAATGAATTCATGTTATTCTGCTCAAATTTTTGTTCTTACTCTCTTCATGATGATGAAGGGAACTATGTATGTGAAATCTTATTTTCACTTTAAACTACCTGTTTGATCTGCAAGATAATAATTATGCCAATAAGATTTATAAAAATAGCTAAATTAGATAGTGTAGGAGGAAGGAGAATAAAGATGAAATATACATAAGCTTCGTGGTGAATTTTTGTTGTTGGTTTACAATTGATCGATCACTGTTTGGGGACCGACATCAGAGTTATCTAATCCTTTAATACTATCGGCTACCTGAAAATTTCTAATAAGTTGTTAGTAGTAAACACACTGGTGGGAACATGATGAAGAGGAATCTTCATTCTGAGTTAATGCCAACCATACTTATGATCCATATTTGAAACAATTGTGCAATAATTATTTTAGTTTATATATATATTGGACATATTTAAACTTCTAAAAATCAGTAAATTCGTTTTTTAAAAGATGAGTGTTTAACAAAGATTGAAATAATGCAACTCACTTTGCTAAAAGCCATCCTGGTCGAACATGTCTATCAGTAGCCCAAATTAAAACTAGTCCAATAAATAATAAGCCAATACCAGTTATCACTAGCAAATAATGAGCATCAAGACAACAGTAGCAGGCTGTAAAACGTCCAGTTCCATTATCAAAATTCAGTGTTGGTGGATTGTTTTGAGTTATTTTAATCCCTGTAGAAGATTTTCTTTCATATTCACTTACACGAATAGGTTGGTTGGCAATCACTGCTTCATTGTGATTTGTGCCTATTGATGTGGGGAACTCCTATAATTAAACAAAAGGGAAAATACACATGTACCGCTTAGTATGTTTTGAATGAAGTCACGTTTCAAGCAATCATAGGAATAAACTTGTCATAATTTTGAAAATGAATTAGTTCTGGTGACGAGCGAAAGTAGACCAGTTCCTTTGATGTGAAGACTTCAGAAATTAAAATTACGGTAGTTTAGATTATACATTTTCACTAGTTTTGAAATTGCTGAATATATTCTTCATTAGTGTATTACGGAAGCAGCAGAAGCATTTGATTAGTTAGTGTTGAGAACAATGTAAACATAATCTGTTACATTGTCTCAATGGAAACTTCAATATGTATGTAGTAAAACAAATATCGGGATAATTGAGTCTTACCAGAGTCATTTTGTTCAAATGTGTAACTTCACCCTAGTTCTGTATTCACCAGCATGACATTAACTGAAACTATGTGCTACTTATGTGACTATATTGATTTTAACAGCATGGATGCAGACCTATCAACTGACCACTTGAAAGAGTGTTATTGCGTTGGGGTCTCGATTGGGCCTAATCCTACCTGACCGTCTCATATCTAAACTCAAAAACAACCAACTTGTTTCAGTCAGCATGGAATTGAGCTTATGGGGTTGACACATTTGTCACATGTGAAGAGAATGTTGAATTGGTTGGCCAACCAATGTATATGAAAATTTACTGTTAACGACTATAAAAACAACTTTCTACACGACGGAGATTTTTTTAAGACAAGCTGCCTTGTCCGGTCTACCAGTTCATGCGGTCTTATAGAGTGTGATGCATAATTCGTAACTAGCGCTTGCTTTCAATTAGGATACGAGGACGTGTTCAAGTGTGGTTCTACAAAGCAGTAAAAAGTATTAATCTTCAAATGCATGTATTTTTATCAAGATTATTGTTTTCTATGTCCGAAAGTTCTCATATATAGCAACCATTTTTTTCATCAAATATTATTTTATTAATAAAATATATAAATTACTTCCAGTCTGACTAATAGTAATGGCAGGTATTTAAATGAACCACAAATACAAAGTTCACCCATATTGTACTTGTATTTCTTACTTGTTACATTATTTATTACATTTATAAAAACAACATCTAAACAAAATGAAAGTGAATTAATTCTACTAATCAAAAGTACAACATACATTAGAGATTGAATGATGATTTGATTCATGTAAATTTGATGAGCATGATGCAGGATGTAAGAATGGTGTAGATCCTATAGATAATTGTATATGTCTAGGTGATCTTATTTGAAGTTGAGGTTGATAATGATAATTCGAATTATAAGTACTATGTATTTGTTGTGTTTGTTGTGAATGATGATGCATAGAATGATCAAATGAATCAATCATTATTTGTGAATTATCATTTAGATCATGAATTAAATGATTGGCATTAATTAATTTTATATCACCAAACCAAATATTATGCATAAATTCAAATGTTTTAAAACATCTAGACAATATAATAATGGCATCTAATAACAATAACAATAATCGAACTTGTGTCAATGTTAAAAAATAAGAATTTGAATCAATTGTTGAAGGATTTCCATTTCGTTTCGTAACAGTTGTTGCAAACCTTTTGAGAAAGGGAGAAATATTAAATTGGGGTGAAGTTATAACTTTATGAGAATTACCTTAGAGCCAAAACGTCTTAAGCAGTAAACTTCATAATCACTTCATTATATTTTAATTTTCAGTTATATCAAATGGGAATATTACAAAGAATCATTAAACAACATACCATAAGAACAATCGTAAAGATAAAAAGAAACATTCATTTAGTTTATAAGTTGGATATAGAGGTTGTGGAGATTATTAAGTTTTTGATTGAGATCACGAACCAAATGATGTTAGACCACCATTGAAAACCTGGAAGCACTGGAAGGCCATTTCGTCCGAGTGGGCATCCATGATCCCGCTTGCGGGATTCGAACCAAGGGTGTTCAGTCTCGCGTTCATATTGACAAAACGTGTTCAAAAAGAGATGTTTCTAAGGAATAAGTTTATATTACCTAAGAGTACATTATTTTAAAGTCTAAAAAAATTCGATTCTATTTCCTTTGCCCAGAAACGTATATTCAGTCATAAGATACAAAAATTACCAGTTATTATATTGAGGATACTTTTAGTCAGTAATAACCTGATTATAAATGAATGCCTTACACTCCAACTGCCACACATTTTAACAAACATACATTTTATTATTCACTTTATGTGAACAGACTTATGCAAATTAAATTAATCACTCAAGCAGTTTGCTTACGTATAACTTCATAAAAGAGCATATGACATTGATTTTAACTCTTTTTTGAAATAAATAATCGTATTATTTTGGTAAATATTGACGATGTAATAAAATTCTTTCCTTTTTCACCACTGGTAGAATATATTGGAACATTTGTGAGAATTAAATTCATTTTATATTGTTTGTTTGAAACTTCTCATTGATGTTTAGGACTATAATTGATTAGTCTCTTATTAACGCAAGTACATTCTGTACTGATAGACTCGATATTGCCTGAAGTCACAAGCATTATAAGCATAGATGGATGTTGGCTAGAAGTGAAATTCAGGACACGCGTCAGCTCGTTAGCTGGATGTACCTGTATCACATAGTTGATGTTCACTCCAGGACTTAAAAACAATACCATTTGCTTCAAACACTACCACGTTATCCTTTTGGCTATTATGTCTTAATAAAATTGTTTTTAATAAATACGACTCAATTTCATTGAAAGTTACAGTTTCTTTATTTTAAAAATATAACATTCATAAGAGATAATAAGTGTTGGTTGAGAACAATTCTGTAGACGGAGTCTATCACTATACATCAGTTTATAATGAATTTGTGTTCTTAATTTATGGAAACGTGTGAAAATTGATCACTGGAGAGTAATGCACGTTAAACTTGTTCAATAGACTTCACTGGTTACTAGGACGTAGAGAGACTAACAGTAAAAATTGCGAACTATTTGATTCATATATATATTTCTATAAACATTGACATTTATGGTTCGTATTAGTTTAAACAAAGAAACAGTAGCTCGAATAATCTTAACTTTTCCAATCTATTTCGAATATCAAAATGTCATCAGGCTGTAAACATATTCGCAACAAACGTACAAACATGGTTAAAATAATCGTTTTCACTGTAGTTTTGGCAATCTTCATCAAAGAAATTTAAAATAGATTGAAAATGAGTGGTACGATACTTGTTTTAAGTATTCGTGGTAGATTACTACAGTTGAAGCAAACAAATATGAAGAATAATAATACTATAATACAATATCATTATTTGTACTCTAGCTGAAGTCTCATTTTATACAGTACATATCATTGCTTGAATTCGACCTTTATTTCATCCTGGTTAGTGTACTTTTATATGTCTACAGATTTTCTAGAATATTAATCAGTAGATAAACACTTGCAAAACTTGACGACCACACAGCCAGCGAACACATTTCTTTCGTGAAGCATGTCAATACTGGTGACTTATCAAGGACTTTCACAGAATGTACCAAGTTTAAATTAAGTCATTATCTCATACGCTAAAAGAAGTTACAAGTATAAACATCGAAGTAACTAATGTTTGGGTACGATGTCAAAGAGAGGAAATTTTTATCAGTTGATAGAGATTTATTTGTAAAACGATGATTTTTAATTGTCTCACGATAAAGTTAATCTATGTCATTAGTGAGGAAACTGTCAGGCTATAAAATTCTACTAAATGAAGACAGTTCAACAGCCTAGATAATATTCATTGTCTGTATCCAAATACAAAATACCTTGAGTATAATACGTCTTTGACATAAATAACCGGGTTTTTTGTGGGGGGGGGGACTAAATATTGAAAGTAGGTATTGATTAGACACATCTTCCATCATACTAAAACCGATAAATGATCGGATATGATAAGATTCTGTTTAAATAAAATTGATTGGTAGGCTTGTTTGATGAAATTAAATAACTGAATACTAAAAGAAACTAACATAAACTCTTCTTCGATCCATCAAAAACACTATTTTATGTGAATTCACTTGGTGTTGTTTTACTTGTATCTTCCCATTGTTATTTAGGACTGCAATTGATCAGTCTCATGTTAGCATATGTGCATCCTGTGCGGATTGCCTCAATATTACCTTAAATCACAAGCTTTTTAAGTAAAGATGGATAGTGGCTAGCAGTGGAATCCATGATGCGCGTTTCGTCCTGTTTGGGACTTGTCATCTGGATGTACTTGCTAGCCACTATTCATCTTTGCTTAAAAACTATTTTATATGGCCTTATATTTCTGACGAAATCATTCATTCATACTGATAACACCAAACTAATTCCTAATAACAATACTTACCTAAAACTTATCGAAATCTAGGTGAATTAAAATGTTTAGTTAAAAGTATTCTATTCGAACTAACGATTAAGTTCACTGATTAACATAATCTAACATTATACATTGAATGAATTTAATTTTACTAAAAACAGGTTTACATTCAATATGCCCTTTTGAAGATATAAACTGAAAATGTCATTGATAAGCTAAATAAGTTTATTTTTACTTTACCGAATTATCTTTCTTTTTTTTTTTGGTGTTATTCTTGTTACCACCCAATCATTTATTTGATTGTTAGATAATCTGAATATATTTCAGATTTTGGATAGACAAAGTTTTACATTACTTTATACTATTTATTAGGTTACATTTAATGCAGATATGCTTATTACTATGTATGAATATAAATAATTACTTACTTTCCTTTAAAAAACTAACTAAAATACAATTAATCTAACAAGTAGCCTAAATATCATATTTGTTCTAACCAAGTGAAGAAATATGGTGAGATGAAAAAGTAGCACTACGTGAGTTGTACCATGTGTGCTTGTGTGTGTGTAAGTGTGAGGGTAAGTTTGTCTATTCATCTTGTCATTAACTTCAACATAGTTTAATAAATATCTTATTATATATAATTACACACTTTATGGTAGATAAAAACATCTAAGGTATGTTATAGAGTTTTTAAGAAGTTATCGAATTTCTACACAATTTGCAAATACCTATATCTATACCTGAAACAAGTGTATTTTATTGGAGTGAAAATTGCACTTCATATGTGTATGCATATCTAAATACCTTTTTAACCAAAATGCAGTAAATTCTCTCTTTCTCTTTTTCCTCAAATAACCTTTCTATATTCTATGTATAAAATAAGTTCATAAAGTCTATACTATGATTGCATATTTCACATTCATGTATTGTACAATATTTAATCTATAATTTTCAACTATACTTCATATATTTTCTAACATACATTGAATATAATAATCATTCATTTTATACTGACATTATGATAACTGTAACAATTAGCTAGTTTTTCTATACACCTCTTATCTTTAGTAGCTATATCGAAGAATTTGAAGTAGAATTGAACATATAGTTGTACAAATACCTATTTCTATGTGTATATGCCAAAGGAACTAACATTTATATCAGTATGATAATTAAATTAGGTTAATACAAATATCATAACCTTAAGTATTTTTTATGATTGAGTTGTAATTGGTCTAGTATAATCATGATGAATTTAAAGATTTCAGTAGAAGATCATGATTAAAATGAAAGCTCAACTTTATTTCCGTAAACTTTAGTGGTAAGCTAAATCATACTAAACTTGTATTCATATATCAATGGTTATCACTGAAACAGATATGTAATTTTATTAGAAATAGATTTTTCCCAAAACTTGAATTCATTTACAAACCAAGTCATTAGAATTTCATACTCAGTGATATTAGATTGTATAACAGTACAAGCTTTTTAATATTTCATTTGTATAAGTAAGCATCATGGCCCATGATAATGTGCTAGATGTGAACAATTTCGATTGATAACAAGTTTTATAAAGTTTTGATGTAGCTGTAGCTAGATCTTATCTGATAAATTAACTAGTCTTTTTGAGAATAGCATAGTCATTTGAATAAGCTTAAACTGTTAACAATGAGATAAGAATACAAAAATTTGTTGCATCAAACACTGAACAATATTTTGATATATTAATCAATCAACCAAAACTCAGTTGGTCATATTAGATTGTTATGTCCATTTTGCATACAATATTCTAGGATGTAAGATTATTCAACCGAAAAGGATTGGTATATTTCATAAACATTGAAGTTAAAACTCTTCAAAACGTTAGAGGTTTTTAGTTAGTGACCGTTAAGATTCAACAGTTTTGTGAAATCTGATATTAGCAAAAAAGTAATCTATGGCAACGTAGTCAAGGATATGGTATATAAAATGCTAGTTATTGTCAAGTGTATATGACCAGAAAATGTTGATTATGACAATAATTACTATCCATGATAGTTGTATTTGACTTACGGATAGAATTGTGTATTTAAATCAGTAAATGAGTCAACATTCAATTTTTCATCTAAATCCAACTGTCCACTTGGAATATGGTACCAATCTTCACTGGATAACATTTGTCGATGATCATGATACAATTTTGGCTTTCTTCGAAATTCAACATCTTTATTTAAAACTGATGATGAAGAGAATGACGATAATGAACTTGGTTCTAATTTATAATAGAATTTGCTCGGCAAACCTGGAACTAGATTACGAAAACTGTTAAAAAAAAAAGAGAAACAATAGATGGGAATTGTGGCAATCCATGTTTTATCTGAGTATTTATTACACACTTGGGACATAAAAATGCATCTCTAGTACATTCAAGTTTGATATAACCATCCAATCATACTGAGGCACTTTATAACTAGGCATTAATTAGTAATGTAAATTGTTATCTTTAAAGTGAATTGGATAATCTATAGCATGCATCAAGTATATATGCAGCAAATAAAGGGCGGCCTGCTTGAGCTTAGGGGCTACCTGTTCTTGCCATCTAGATATTTCAACAAGATATCTATTTTTGTTTGTTTTAATATATCATTATGTTTATTAATCGCATAATGTATTCTGCTGCGTTTCTGAAAAGTGTACACCCTTTCGTTGTCAAAGTTACAAAAAACTCAATAAGAGACAATGTGGTTGCTGGCAATATACAGCGAAAAGAATGTACATTATTCAGATGTTCGTTTACTGAACTGTTAACATCTAACTGGCGACCACTCAATATTTATCGCTAGGACCGACAAAGAAGAAAGAAACGGAAATTTGTTGAAATACTTTACGCTGAGAATTCTATATTGTACCAAAAATATAATACTGGTGATAATAATAATAGTTTATATCTGAAAGAATACAGTGGATTCTAAAGAACATTATATTGTTTACTTTTACCTCAGAGAGAATAAACTTCAACGAAAAATGTACATAGTTTTTCTAATTTCTTTATTATACAAACTCTGTAAGATTTTGTTTAGAAACACTATGTAAATTATGTTTAGAACACCATCACTGTATCAGACAAAACATGATCCGAGTACCAGATCACTTTAAGAGTCGTTCGTGAAGTAGAACAGTTGCATAGTTTTAACTTCAATTTCTTATTACAGACTACAAGTATTCTTCAACTTGAATTCAAGATTAATATGAACCTGCTGCCTGGTTAGCAACTAAACCCGGGACCTACAGGCTTAGTTGCAAACACTTAACCATAAAATATAATCCAATGCCCCATGTTTCGAACTCCGTGATGTAAAGCAATGGTCATTCAGTATAATTTAACTGATTTAAAACGATTTCTGTTAAACTATAAAATTTCAGGTCTTGTTAGTTTTCCACTTTGTGAAATTAAATGTTGTTAAAATGTTTCGTTCAAAAGATAAATAAAAAAGATCAAACTATTCATTGAAAGATGATACATTTGGTAATTACAACTCAGAAACTTTTTTTGTTAAGTAACTAAGTTTGTAGAGACATTTTAATCAAATATTAGCTAATGGGATAATTTATCGATAAAGCTGTAGTGGCGGTTACTATGTCAAGCCCATATAACTTATTCTAGGATCTAGACAGTCCAATTTATCTTTTCTTTTTAAGTCACCTTTTCACCTTGTCACATAATCGCTTATCAACCTTGACCATTTTTAATGAGAGTATGTGTGTACACTTCTTATCCTACTCATCACATGTTTGTAGCTTATTTTTGTGTAACTATAAATATTGATTACCGCTTGATTAAGTGGGGTTGGCTCACACACTTTCTCCACCGTGCATCATTTCACTTCACTCTCTTCTCTTCGCTTTGTCCCTCTGATTGCCTGCCCCAGATCAATGAATATACAAAATATATGCATTCGAAAATCCATTCTCGTATTTGACTTATTAAATTCCATGATACATTAAAGCGGATTAAGTCGATAAATTTATACGAGGATAGACAATGTGTATATTTCAATAACATTCATACAATCCAATTGTAGTCAGATCATGGGCCACTAAAAAGCCATCACTAAGTCAATATTACATAATAGTTAATTTTGATACCAACATTAATCCTATTTATTTACTTTTGTAAAGATTTTCAAAGAACTTTCTGTTTTCTAACAGACAATCAATTGATCAGTCTCTAAAATTTTCAGTCTGTTTCATTCATAAACATTAATGAATCAATTGAAGTATTTAATAGAAAAAACTGTGAGGCATTTAATAGGAAAACAGAAATTATACCTCAATCTATATTCTTTATTTTACTCAAAAGTAAGACACTAATCTTCATCATCATAACAGAATAAACAGGATAGACAGATTGACAGATAAATGTATAGACATGTAGGTAGTTTGATTAATAGATATGTAGACAGTCATATGATTTTTTAAACAAAAGAACTCATAATAAAGAAATATATCAGTTGAACGTAATTGAATGCATAATGAATTAGGAATATGGAACAGAGGGAATAATATGTAAATGAAAGAAATCATAGTCAGACAATTAGCTATCATTTATTTCATATCAGAAGGAGTTTCTTTGTGAATATTATAGTAATTGTAGTATTTGAGATCATGAGTCAATTGAAGACCACTATGAAAAATCTGGAAGCAACGGACGGCCGTTTTGTCCTATTGTGGGACTCCTCAGAAGTGCCTATCCACGAATCCGCCTCACGAGATTCGAACCCAGGACATATCAGTCTCGCGCTCGAGCGCCTAACATCTAGATCACTGGAACAGCTGGCATTCAACAGTGTTAATGTCTAATTTCAATTAATCCACGAAAATGAGCGACACATCCACCAGTGCCATCAGTGAGTTATTATCTCACAACAGACCCGGTTGAATTCCACTGGTCACTGCTTCGTACTAGAACTCATTTGTTTTATTCGTTTGATACGAGCTAAAATTAAAAGTAGTGACGAAGTTTTATTAACTTTCTAATTTACTTTTAAGCCTTTAGTTTTGTATGATCCAGTAATTTTCAGTTTTTGACCCCGATTATCCATTATATTTTATATTTCTGGTGTTAAGTAAACCAGCTGAATTACCATTCTTATTATAAATGTTTCTTCCTTTTCAGTTGGCAACGACTTCTCTTACAATGTACAGAAATGATACTTGGAAACTTGGACAGATACACATATACGTTTCTTCTTTACTCATTCCAGATTCTTTTTAGATATTTATCTTTGTTGCTTAAAAATATTATGGAGAAAAGCTGTAAACAGTGTCATTTTGGGATGAAACTCGCCAGGAATGAATATTTACAACCTTAAAAGGGCTCGAACTCAAAATCCTATGAACCTCCAGGGAGTGCCAAACATTCAGGCCATTGACTTGGTACTATTTGGTCAATATTTTTAATTTCAGTCATTTTGTTATAGAACTCACAAAGACAGAAATCTTCAAGACTCCTTTATAATAACAACAAATTAGCACGCTCTTTCACTTATGTGATGCTGAAGGTAGAAAGTCAACAATTTAGTGAGTCAAAATTATTCATAAAAGTTTCGACAGATCTTTGATTTTGATTCATTATAATCCAAAAGCTGTTTAAGAGAACATCTCTGACATTCATATCTAGAATATCTCTATGATTATGCAGTAAAGTGATGTTGTCGCAGTGTGATGCAATAATGATAATCACTTTAAACCAATGTAGTTTAATGTATTCATCCGCATATTATTTCAATATTGATTCAAGACAATGAATAACATACTAAACTGTTGTATGTACACATATTTAGTTTGTTTATTCACCAGATATATCAATAATAATCATTGACAAATCTATAACTTTTCAGTAATCGCACCGATCTAGATAATTTTGGGATGAAAGTCAAGTCTAGTTAACTATAAAATGAGTTCCAGTAGTTTTCTGAAATATATAACCCGAGAAAAGTTTCTCTAATCTAAGGTTCAGTGCTTGCTTGAATGAATGAAATAAAACTATCCAATTTTTTTCATAAAAGAGTTCACTCTGAACTTTATGACTATTTTTCATCAGCTTATTATTAAGGAGACCTAATTATTGATTTCTTTTATTCCTGATTATGGAAGTATCCACTATACAAATGCTTGTAATACACCCCCATATTTGTATTTACATATATATAGATATATCTATATATTTAGTACAACGGAAATAAAAAAGACCTTAATAGAAGTTAGTAGAACAAAGGAGATTATTTTATTGACCTTGTTGTTAGGAAGAAACACCTTTTTTTATAACAAAAATACTTGATAAATTTAATCATAGACTGATCTATATTTTGTAAAATAATCATAGTATTTAATTAATTAATTTGTTTTAATACAAGTATATGGGTCATTAGCAATAATCCTATAGATGAAAGCAAAGATCAAGGCGCACAAATATCAGCTAGTTGACAATGTTAACCTATTTACCAATTTAATCTCCTCAACTCAGAAATTCGAAGGGGTAAAAATCTTATTGATTATATTGGTAATATTATTCCATTTTGTAATGTTTAAGATAATTAATGATTAAGAGACTAAAGTGATTGTTAACCTCTATTGGATATCTCTCTACTGAAATGCAAAGTGATTAAATACAACAAGACGGATTTGCCTATAGCCAATAAAAAATCAGTAAATGTCAATTTCAACTTCGGAGTTGAGAAAAGCAAAAGCACAATCAGTAGGATGTTTAGCGAAGTATTAACCAGAACCTCCCAGCAGCCGAACAAGTGATTCTGTTTAAAACAATGTGTTCAGTAACTCCATAAAAAGTCGACAAGTATTCCATTGATGTACCGTCAACTGTACATTCAACTTTCACAGCAGCTACGTTGGCCTAAAAGAAAAGTGGGCATATTTGAGATTTTTCGGACATGTTCCAAAAAGCCTTCAATTAGAACAGAGAACTACTTTAGACAGAGCAGTTACCAAACATCTCTTGGATACAGGATATCACATCGACACCTTCAAATCTTACAAGGTGATTAATTAATAGCTAATCCCCAGTTTTCTGAAGTTTACTGAAGACACTATTATCGGACGTCAGAGACTTGATTGATGTGTTCAGAAAGACGTGTAAATGGTATAATTAACTTGTTGTTTTCATACTTTACAAACACAGTGTGTAAATTTACATAATACACTACCTGAGCCTTCGTTCGTTTTAATACCAGTGTTGTAGAGTGTTCCTTTACATAATATTTGTATTTACATCCTTGCTATGCTATAATGATATGTGGTTACATGAACTTCCAACGAACTCAATAGATTATCTCAAAAATATAGTTTGGATTAGCCAACTCTGCTCGGACCACTAATCGCTGAGATCACAGTCTGATGTCAAATTTTGATTTGATCTTCTCTAGATTTCTTTCAACTTATTTTTCATCGGCAAACACGTCTGTTTAGATAAGAGGATGAATTAGCTAGCAAAAACATAACTATGTTATTTCAAATGGCTTACCTATTCCAAATTCTTGTACCAGCCAAACGAGCATGTGCAGGTTGTGGAACACCAATAAAATTTGCTAGCATTAAAGATTGTGTTTCTCTGGCACCATTTAAAGCGGTTAAATCGTTTGACGATTGGTTTTCATCTTCCGAGTAAAAATCACTTGATACTAAACCAAAATACGTTCGATCCATGAATGATATACGCCTCTCTTGTAACCATGATGTATTTAATGCCCTATATGCTGGTGCAAGCCATGGGTTTGTAAGAAGATTAGCTAAAAGTTGATCATATGGTGCCCAGTAGTCAATAACTTTCGTATCCAGATCATCTCTTGTCTATACAAAAAGTTGAGTAAAGAACATTTCAGTTGAACAATTAGGAAATCGGATATTTGATAGGCTGTTTTAAACAAATAAAGTTCTACTTAAAATCTTGTATATTTTATGGTTAATGATCAAGTAGCAGCAGGATTTACAATTGTAAACTGAATACAACATATGTTTTGTATTAGTCAGTTTATTGACTTAACAAACGTTAAGATTATTCTGTATATCTGTGAATATGAAATCTTGCCGAGTATTAGATAGAAGTATGCACAAATAGGTAAGTCTTTTTGGATAATGAAATGAATCACTTAGTGTTATGTACATTACATACAAATTGTTTCAATAATTTAAAGCTCAATAAACAAACTAGTTTATTTCAAGTTTTAAATTTATTTCTGAGTACCAAGAATTAGAAGCAGATGTGCCATGATTCGAACTCATAACTATTGAGATGAAAACTATTTGTTCAGGTAACTGGTTGTTTTAAAATACCACATGTTATGTGATTTTAACAGTGATTGATGATCGTTAAACTAGTCGCTTTTAGATTTGATCAGATAGTTACAAGATTGACAAATTACAGAAAGGATTGATCAACTTAGATGACATTTAGGGAATGTCTTGATACGTGTATGTTGATTGTCATAACTGTAATTTACTTCAACAGATATAAGCTGTTTGATATGTACAACTGGGTAGACTAAACTATATCTATTAACAGTGACAAAAAATTTAAGATAATTAAATTTTGATGGTCTTTCGCTCATGATTTGATGTAAATCAGTCACAAACTATTAAGAATTTTTATGATACATAAGATAGGTGAACATTTGTGAATGTGAACTCTCCTAGTGAAACTATTCAATACGTTTATTAAGTATGGTTAGTTTGGTTTAATTTCATTAATAAATGAATCCTTAAGAAAAGTTTATTACCATGGTTTTCTCTGAAAGTGTTTTTTGTCTCTTAGTTTATAGTGGTTTTATTTTTTACCTTCAGCTGAATTAACAATCCTGTAGTATGATAAACCATTTTCATTAGTATAGAGAATGAATAACGAATTCGTTTTGATAAGAATATTACGGAATTCTCTTAAATGAATGTTTGTTCAAGAAATTGTTTCATCAAGCGTTCAATGTGTTTTACTGATTCCAAGCACCTCAAGGTTGTATCTTTTTATTTCTGCAGCAATTTAGATAACTCTCCCGGTCTTCTACATTTTACGAACATTCCATGTACCTAAATTAATTGTTGCTCTGGTTTTCAGAAGAGGCATCGACCTCGTGACTTCCGAAGGAACTCGGCTTTCACCATGAGGTGTCATAACTTTTCTAAATGAATATTTAACTCTCAGGGCAGAGTTTAAATAGTCTAGATTATTTCTCCTGGCTAACGACTTTTAGCAAGTTAGTTTTCTAGGTGATGGGGTCGCCAACACTAGCTCAACCCTCCACATTTAATCGGGCCTAGTTTCACCAAGCACATTTTAGTAAATTAGTCGTTAGTTTGTTAGTCATCATGTGGGAAAAAATACCAAAAAATATGAATTACCATCCTTTAAATGATATTATTTTGTATTTTGAAACCTTAGATCTTTTGACCAACTGTCACTGGTAACTTTGAAGTACAGTCAATATTTATCCTCTTAAAGTACACAAAATTTAAAGTAGCCACTTCATCTTTTTATCGTTAAAAATAGATACTTTATACTAGTGTACAACTGTAAAAAATCAAATGACAATTCAACAATTCTTTCAATATATCTATACACCTTTGTTTATTTACCTTTCTTAGATAATCATCAACTGTATCTAAATAAGGTAACCAACTGGTACGTTCCAAATGATTCCATGTTTCTTGTTCTATAGTAGGTATTTGAATATTTACACCATTCGATGTCCATTGGAGTGTAGATTTATTATTACTATTAATATTGTACATTTCATGTTCAGTTTGACTGATAGAATCTTCATATAAAATTTTGTTATCGGAATGATAATTCATTGAATTTTCGTTTATATCATTATGATTAAAAACCTCATTGTTGGTACTTGTTTGGCTAAACCAGCTGATTAGTTTCCTACCAATATACATCATATATCTAGACAATTGTTTACTATGATCTTCATAATGTTTACCACAGTCTGAGATTTGGCTTGTCCCTTTTTGAGTCTAAAAATTTATTGGAAGTGAAGAACAAAATAATGATATTAATAATAATAATATGGCATGACCTACAATAGAACAAATCAGGTTTGGGAGATAAATCTTAAGTGTAATCTTGAGTATTAAAAATTTAGAAACTCAAAACACTAATATCAAATTTTGACGAAGATGAATCCCAAATGGTTTTTTTTATCAAGATTGACATCAATTGGAAAACTACTGGAAACTAGTGAGAACTGGATGATTGTTCCATTTATGTCAAAGTTGATTTGTTGTTCAGATGTACCATGCCTTAAAATTTAATAGTAATAAAATGAGTTACTTTTCGTCTTAACATTCTAATGGTGTAATTAAAGAGGCATTTGGTAGAAAACCGTCTAATACTCAAAATCACGCAATACATTATTTGCCAATCTTCCTTGAATTGCTTCTTACAAACTTATCTTTCTTCCATTCCTGTTCTTATTTTGAGTGCTTTCTATTTTTCTTTCTCTTTTTACCATATTCCTCTCCTGTCCGTTAGAATCCTACATTCAATTCTTACTTACTTACTTACTTACTTACGCCTGTTACTCCTCGTGAAGGAGCATAGGCCACTCACCAGCATTCTCCATCCAACCCTGTCCTAGGCAATACTTTCTATCTCCGTCCAGTTGTAATTCATCCTTTTCATATCTGCTTCTATTATCCGACGCAATGTGTTCTTTGGCCTTCCTCTTTTTCGCTTCCCTTCAGGATTCCAAGTTAGGGCTTGCCTCGTGATGCAGTTTGAAGATTTGCGTAATGTATGTCCTATCCATTTCCATCGTCTTTTCCTAATTTCCTCTTCAGCTGGAAGTTGGTTTGTTCTCTCCCACAGAAGGCTGTTGCTGATGGTATCCGGCCAATGGATGTTGAGTATCTTGCGTAGGCAGCTATTTATAAATACTTTTACTTTCTTGATTGTGGTTGTTGTAGTTCTCCAAGTTTCAGCTCCATACAGTAGAACTGCCTTGACGTTCGTATTGAAGATTCTCACTTTGATATTGGTTGAAAGTTGTTTTGAGTTCCATATGTTCTTCAATTGTAGGAATGCGACCCTTGCTTTGCCAATCCTCGCCTTTACGTCTGCATCTGAACCTCCTTGTTCATCGATGATGCTTCCCAGGTATGTGAAGGACTCTACATCTTCCAGAGTTTCGCCATCAAGAATGATTGGATTGCTGTTCTCCGCCTTGAATTTGAGGACCTTGGTTTTCCCTTTGTGTATGCTGAGGCCTACTGATGCAGAGACTGGTGCTACACTGGCTGTCTTCATCTGCAACTGTTCGTGTGTACATGATAGGAGGGCTAGGTCGTCTGCGAAGTCCAAATCGTCTTATTGATTCTGAGCTTTCCATTGTATTCCGTGTTTTCCTTCAGATGTCGAGGTCTTCATAATCCAGTTGACATATACTATTTTTATCTGGTCGTACGAGTAGTACATACCAGAATAGTACTGTTGTGGCGTGTGATAATTAAATTGATATAAGTGGTATATGATGTTAGTCGTGAACAGAAGGTCTGGCAGCAGAAAGACAAGAAGATGAAACAGTAAAGAATGGAAACAGAATGCAATTTGTATGAAAATACAAGAACAATGAAGTCTGAGTCATTTCGAGACAATTGATGGACATTTTGCAAATTAAGCATTTACTATATGATCGTTAGATTTTATTAACAAGTCTTGTAATTATGTGTTAAATACATCCGATTGTTCCCCACTGGTGTTCTTGTTTACTACACTGTTTTTTTCTAATTGACAGTATGTTACTTATGAGATTTCAGATGATAAATTTGGATTTCTGTACTAAAGTTTACATTATTAAGGGTACATTAAATATATAATGATAATTCTGAAGCAATTTGAAAATGAGTTCATACAGTTTGTAAATTTATAGATCATAACCTGATCAAAAAATATTCATACTTTTTACCGATTAAAATTATCATAACTATTTATGGTAATGAGACATTTTTATTGTCGTTGACGTTGGATAGTGATACAAACCGCTTTAATCAACACACATTATATCTAGTTTTAATTATATGAATAATGTTTTGAAAGTGAAGTAAACTAACTTTTTTATTACAATCTTTACACAGAAAGGTTAGATCCCCAGAACTCACTTGGAAAAAAAAACCTAATTTTGTAATTTTATTTATAAAATTTGAATTTCTTTGTTTTCACGTCAAAAGCACTCATTTCATCTTCATGTCGTATTTCCCACTTGGGAGAATCTTAAATGCTATTGGTCCGTTGTATCTTTTAGTATGCTATTTTTTATTTCTCCCCAAGGACGGTTTTGTGCTGTATATATACGTTTTGATTCGTGTCCGATGTTATCGCTCGTTTTCTGGCTTTTTGCGGAATATACTTCCTCGTTCGGACTTCGACTTCTCTCTCTAGTTAGCGGGGCCAGGACGCAATAGATTAGCTAGTTTATTGGTCTTTGGTCATAAGTTTTTGTTCCGTTCGCAGTCTAAGTGAACTCGTAACCGCTTCAAACCTAACATTTATTCAATATTATATTTTTGGTACAATATACAATTCTCAGCACAAAATATTTTAACAAGTTTCTGTTTCTTAATTCTTGGTCAATCCTTACGACAAGTACTGAGTGGTCGCCAGATAGAAGTAAGCTATCCAGAAATTGACATTTAAATAATGTACATTCTTTTCGCTGTATGTTGTCAGCAACTATAATGTCTCTGATTAGGCAGTTTTGTGCAACGTTTACAGAGAAAATCAGTAAACATTGTTCATAAACGTACCTTAATCGGTTGTGCAATTAATAAATAAAATGATATATCAAATCAAGTAACTAACTTATTGAAATATCTACAGATACCCCAGATATTCAAATAGGCCTCTAATTTATGATTAAAGTGTAATGAATTCTTTATTCTCATGATATTTTCATTAAACTTTTTGTATTTAAAAAAAACATGGTAAGAATGTATTATTTTTAATGAAATTTTATTCTTTAAGCTGAATGGTTTAGTTGTGGAGATTTCATCATTCTTCTGAATGAAATCATCAGTATAAACTCCATCAAAATCATCCAGCTGAGCTATAAATCTTCTCCATCATCTCAGAATATATTATATTTATCAATTTAAAATTATTCTCTTCTCATATATATATGTATATATTGTGGTGCATCGTCCCTCCATACAAGGAACAACCAAGAAGTCATCTTTCTTGGTCATCAATAGCTAAAAGCCACGACTACCAATGCATAATAAGGCCTGGCCACAACAAAAGGAGTGGACGACAACAAGGTTAAGAAAAGAGAGGAGGGAGGCAGTAAGGAACGTGGAAAAGAAACAAATATCAGATATAAAGAGAGCACAACAACAAAGGAGAACGTGGAAACCTTTTGCAGTGGGGGACCTAATAAAGTGTAGAGAACGGAAAAGTAACATAGAACGGGGATTAGGGTGGGAAAGCTGATCCCAAAGTGGGAAGGACCGTACATTATCACGGAGAGACGTGGCTCGGTTTACACGATCCGGAGAGAAGACAAGCAGAAGAGAGAAAATATCAGTCAACTGCAGAGATAGTTTCAAAATCATTATGAATGTAACTCACGAACAGCACCAAAGAAGACAGCTGTACAGCGATCAGAAAGACTACGAAGACACCTTATTAAAAGGGGGACGAGTGTGGTGCATGCTACTTATATTAGCATAAGTAGTATATAACGTGAGTCAGGAATGTAATGTCTGGAAGCAGAAGATTGGGAAGATCAAAAAAGGAAAAACGGGAATAGAGAACAATTAGTATAGAAATGCAAGAACAATGAAGTCCGAGATCATTATTGAACATTTTGAAAATTAGGTATTATAGTATGGTTGTTCTATTTTACCGAGTAACTCTGTAATGTTGTGCTAAATATAATTCGGTTGTTCTCATCTGTGTTCTCCTTCACTACAATATATATATATCCAATAGAATTAATAGGGGTTTATTATATCAGTTAAAGTATTCCATTAACAAATAAGAGATGATACAATTAAGTTTTTCAATAAAATAATAAACAGTTTTCCTCTATGACTATTTTACTCTATTAAAAAAAATAGAAAAAAGTTATTGATGAAAGAGTTTATTCAAGGTTCTTTCCCCTTTTTTTTGTAGCACATTCGTTCTTTTTTTTCTTCCAAAAACAAAAAAAAATTAAAGTTTTACGAGTGTAATTATAATTTTTCAGGTCAATTTTTTCAAAAAAAAAGAAAAAAAAAGAGAAACTGGAGTTCATTTTAAATAGAGAAACTTTTTGCAAGAATGATATAAGTTTGTATTTATAAGAGTATCCTAATGTATGTTGTTAAGTGACCTTAGAAATGAATTAAATTGTTTGTTATTTTCTACTTCATATTTAAATGATAGAAAAATAGAGTGAATAAGTTGGTCTTCCATTTAAATCGTTAGTTAGTTAATGCTTAATATGAATGAAACATTTAAAGAATGATCATTTGACTGTAAGTTTTTTGAATAGATTTTCATAGTTTGTTTCTCGTTAATTGCTAGATTATCCGAAATTACTTTATAAATTAGTGTGAATGTAAAGTGGATATAACTGGTAGGTTTTACAAAGCTAAAAAATTTTAACAGATAAGCATCATATATAGAATAATTACTTACTTATCTACGCCTGTTACTCCTTGTTGAGGAACACAGACTGACCACTAGTATTCTTCATCCAACTCTGTCCTAGACAATCCTTTCCTGATCTTTTCCGTTGCTATTCATTCTTTTCATGTCTCCTTCCAAATCCTGATAAAGTGTGTTCTTTGGCCTCTCTGTTCTCCGTTTGCCTTCAGGATTACAAGTTAGAGCTTGTATCTTGATGCTATTTGGCGATTTCCTCAATATGTAGCCTGTCCACTTCCAACGTCTTTTCTTAATTTCCTCTTCAGATGGAAGTTGGTTTATTGCTGATGATATCCGGTCATCGGACATTGAGTAACTTGTATAAACAACTATTTATAAATATTTGTAAATTTTGATGACGGTTGTAGTAGTTCTCCAAGTTTCATTTTAGTACAGTACAACTATCTTGATGTTCGTATTGAGGATTCTCGCTTTGGAATTGTTTGACAGTTGTTTTGAGTTCCGTATGTTCCTCAACCGTAAGAATATTGTCCTTACTTTGCCAATCCTCATTTTCACGTTTGCATAGGATCCTGCTTGCTCATCGGTGATGCTGCCCAGATACACAAAACTACCACTTCATTCAGTGATTCTCCATCAAAAGTGATTTAGTTAGTTCCATTCGTGTTGCTTGGTTTTGCCCTTACTTACTTACTCACTTACGCCTGTTACTCGTCGTGAAGAAACATAGGCCGCTCACCAGCATTATCCATCCAACCCTGTCCTAGGCAATACTTTCCAGCTCCTTCCAGTTGTGATTCATCCTTTTCATATTTGCTTTTATTTCCCGACGTAATGTGTTATTTGGCCTTCCTCTTTTCCGCCTTCTTTCAGGATTCCAAGTTAGGGCTTGTCTCGTGATGCAGTTTGACGATTTGCCTAGTGTATGTCCTATTCATTTCCATCGTCTATTTCTAATTTCCCCTTCAGCTGGAAGTTGGTTTGTTCTCTCCCACAGAAGGCTGTTACTGATGGTATCCGGCCAATGGATGTTGAGTATCTTGCGTAGACAGCTATTTATAAATACTTGCACCTTCTTGATGATGGTTGTTGCAGAGGCTACTGCTACACTAGTTGTCTTCACCTGTATTTGTCAGTGTGTATGAGATAGAAGAGCTAGGAAATCTGCGAAGTCCAAATCGTCTAGTTGCATCCAAACTATCCATTTTATTTCCTGCTTTCAGTCAAATGTTGAGGTCTTTATAATCCAGTCAACCAGTAGAAAAAGAAAGAGAAGAAGTGAGAGTTAGCAGTCTTGTATGGCACAGGTCATTACTTGGAATGCATCTATCAACTGTCATTCATGCACGAATTTACACTGTAGTCCGTCGTATGAATTCCGTATGATATTGAAGATTTTCTCAGGTACACCATAGTGTTGAAGAAGAGTTCACAAGGTTCTCCTATTCACACTGTCACATGTTTTCCCATAGTCAGGGAAGTTGATGTATAGTGAGGAGTCTTATTCGATTAATTGTTCAAGGATAATCCGTGATGTTGCGATTTGTTCTACGCAAGACCAGTCTTCACGCAGTTCGACCTGTTGATCTCAAAGCCAAGTGTCTACTGAATCTTTCATCCGGCTCATCAACACTCTTGAGTTTCCTTCCTGGTACTGTTAGTAGTGTGATGTCTCTACAGTCCTCACAATAGCTCAAATCTGCTTCTTGCGTGTCTTGATGAGGTGTCGTTTTTTCAGTTCATCAACACTTGTCCTTCCTCCTCAACGTTCCTGAATAGAACATAAAACACTTGCAGTTACTTTTATATTTGACTTAAGTGCTTCGGCTGGTATATTGTCAGGTCCTGCTGCCTTCCCACTGTTGATGTACCTAATGAGCGTGTTAATATGTTCGATCGTTGGTGGAGTGACATCCATAGGAACGTCTGTGCGTATTGCTTTGATGTCCATTGAGTTCGGTTGAGCTGGTCTACACAAGAGTTACTCAAAGTGTTCTACCCATTTGTCCCTCTGTTCTTAAATCTCAGTGGTTAGTTTGCCTTCTTTGTTACTGATCGGTCTATCTGGTTTACTACACTTTCCTGCTAATTTCTTCGTTGTGTCAAATAGTTGTTGCATATTTCCTTGTCTTGCAGCTTTTCCGCTGTTGTTGCAAGGCCTTCCACATATTTCCGATTGTTAGTTCTGATGCCTCTCTTCACTTGTTCGTTTGCTTCTGTGTATTCAGCTTGAACCTTGAGGTTTTCTGTTCTTGTTCGGGTGTTAATAATTGCTGTCTTTGTGTTATTCCCTCCTTGTATTTTGTCTAGGGTTTCGATGGAGATCCATTCCTTATGATGTTGTTTCACGCGGCCCAACGCTTTCTGAAACGTAGTAGGTGATCCTGCTTTGATCCCTTCCCAGTTGTCCTCCATATTAGTTTCCTCTTCTTTTAGTAGATCTTGTAAGATTTGAACCCGTTGTTGAGAGCTAGCTTGAATTGGTTGAGTTCATTAGTATCTCGAAGGGAGACTGTATTGAACCTTTGTAAAGTTGTTTGTCTCGTTGTCCAGTGCTTCTTTAGATACAATTTAATCATGGCAACCACTAAGTGGTAGTGATCTGAAGCTACTGTATACGACTGTCTAAATGAGCTACTACCAAATGTCGGTAATGTTTAATCAAACTTTTAAACAAATGATCTTATTACACTAACAATATTACGTTAGTCATGTTAATATCGTAATTACTTTTTTTAGTGTTTAAACCCATAACGAAAATTTAAAAATGAACTTGACGTATAACTGAATGATAGAATTAGAAAAGGATCTATATTCAAAAAGTAATTTGTCATCCATAACTATGTAAAAGAACACATAGTACTACTCAAAAGTAGAAAGGTTAATGTCTTCAAGTAGTTCAACATTTAATGAATAGAGTATGAAAACATATATTGCAAAACAATACTTGGATATTTAAAACTGCTAAAGTTTGAACCATTAGTGTGTTATGCTTTAACTTGATCCAGGTTTTACTCAAGAACATTTTACTAAAATCCTGTTACCGCAGATTTTGTTATGATATTTCACCATAATCAATCATTTGCAAAAATGTTTCTTCAATTACCTTGTTAAAATGATTCTCTAACCTTAAAAACTTTATTGTGTACTCTTTTCAATGTGATTCACTGTGTCTGTTATTAAAATGACTACTTCTGAATGAAGATAAAATAAACTACTCAGAAGATGGATTTAATGATATACACTCATACATATTATAAAATTCTCAAGAGATTTGATAAAAATCTGAGTCACATAAATGGATAAACAATTTATGAGTTTGTTACCTACATAACATGATGACTAATGGTTTAGTCTATTACAGTACGAATGACTTGAAAAACCTGATTTTTTTCAGTCGTTTGCGACACGTAATCACACCTTAAGGAGTAATTATATGGCATAGTTAATTATATTTGTTGATTAGAGATGCGTAATTGTATGATAGTGTAAATATTTGTTCACTTAATGAATGATTAATCAATCAATGTTAAGTACTATCCACTTTACAAATCACTTTGATTTATTTTAGGAGTTAAATCAATTCTTTTGTGTGTTTTTCTAAGCATTATGGGGAATTACAGGGTTTCAGTTTTCAAAGCATAAGTAGTAGGGCAACAGAATACTGGATCATATTACATTTTCCTGGTTCTTCGATATCATTCTATAACAAGCTTCATTTAATAGAAAATGGAAGAGTTATCACAATGTTTTCAGCTTAGGCTACATTCAAACAGTCCCTATTTCAATCAGCCATTATCAAATTTAAAAGTTCGTCATGAATCTAATTCCTAATATTACAGTTAAGAAAAAATCTCAGGATAATGGACAATAGAATGAATTATTTGAATAATTCCTGCAAATCCTAAAGACTAAACTGAATAAACTTATGAACTATTAGATAGAAATCATTGTTACACCATCTCGTTTGACTGTAATGGAGACTGATCAGTCAGAATTTTTAGCAGATCAACTTTGATAGAGAAATTAAAATTATCGTAATCCATATATATGTTCAATGAATCAATATAAATAACCGATTAACTTTGTGTTACGTATCACACTGATTACAGTTCATCTATGGTTTCAAAATAAAATATGAGATGTATACCATTTACATGTATTACAACAATATACAATACACGTTTCTCATTCCATTAATAAGAATAAGTGTTTTTATCAATATTCAGATAAAATGCTAAACAACAACTTTGGCAAATCACTTTTTTGTTACTAAATGCCATAAATATAAGGCAAAATAGTCGATGTATTACAGAATATTTCATACAGTGATACATTATAAACACATTTTCGTTAATAAATCATGCATAAATATGTATATCAAGTGTTAGAATATCATATATCTTGAAGTAGTCTCCTTAAGAGGTTGGTGGTGGGCGGCAAGGAAATAACTACTGTATCCATCTTTTCTACAAAATATATTTATTAACACTGTGACTAGGGAAATTTATTTTGTTTTTATCGGTTTGTTTATATCGTCTATAAAGGGTAATATAAATGTTTTAACCTAATTTTATTAGAAAAGTAATGAGTAATGAATTCATTCTGTTTATGGATAGTGTAATTATAAATTCATCGAATAATTTTTTCTGAGAGCAGAATAGAATTTGAAAGGTAATTATTATTACCTGGAAGCACTGAACGGCCGTTTCGTTCTGTTGTGGGACTCCTTAGCAGTGCGCATCCAGGTTTTCCATGGTGGTCTAGCTTCAACTGACTCATGATCTCAACCATTGAAATTACTATAATATCCACAAAACCCCTTTCGAGATAAATTTTTGTTTGGATTGAACAGTGATGAGTAATGTAGTGAATGAAAACTAAGGTGAGAATAATCAACTAATCTTTAATGCAAAATGTACAGTGATTTCGTAAAATATGAAAATCATACATTAAATACAATATTTGCACATCTTCTTTGAGTTGTCCTTTACATGCTTCACGATTCTTCCAATTCAGTCTTTATTCCAATCACTCTCTGTTTCCCTTCCTGTCCACTTCAATTCAATTTTCTCAATCTTCTACTGGCAGGCACTCCACCTCCAGTCGCTGTTACATACTACTCATACCTCTCGACATAAGTAACATATATCACGCTCGTTCCCTTTTAAACGGTCGCTCCTAGAGTCGTTCTGCTGGTCGAGGAGCTATCTACTTTGTCGCAGTCTACCCACCGCTCTCAAATGAAATGTCAAGTCCGCCCGCTCGCTGATCTCCGTGGCGGCGCAGACCTGCCAGGCCATCTGGATCCGATGTTTGCCTGTCACCCGGTACGTCTCACATCTTTTCCACGCCGACAGTAACTGCAACACCAAGCGCCGCCTCACCAGACCACTCCAATAGATGTCTCATTCCTGGACCAGACCGCACCAACTGATGACTTCTTTACCTGCCCCGCAACGGCGTCCGCAGAACTGTACCTTCTCTTCCTCCCTCTTCAGTAGAGACAACAAATATTATGAACGAGGACTTGGTGATCAGAAAAAATTCAAATCCCACTGATCATTATAAAATCTATCATTTTTGCCTTACTAACGGATAATCAACTAGCAAATGAAGACAGATAATTTGTATGAATGATAATTCAGACTAAAACAGAGTTAAATTCAGTGATAATTACTGTATAGAACATAATTGTGTTTCTGACAAAAAAGTTCGATAAACAAATAATCAAACATCATGTGTTAAGAACGTTTTTGGAAAATATTATCTTAAGTTATAAATATATGTATTTCTATGAAAGCATTGTCTACCATCTAGTTTGAAGTCTATGACAGGAAAACATTCCTTGTAGAAATTGCTGTTCTAAAGATTAGTACCATTCTTCCCTTGAGAGTAGTTCTAATAATTTTTCTAGAATATTCGGATAATTTTTTCCACTACAAACAGGTATCATCTGAAGAACAATTTGGTTTCAAGAAGAACTAGCTCATTTTTTCGTATGAGACATCTCAAAAATGCACACAGCTACACACAGGTTAGAACTTAGAAAGTTTCTTGACAAGTATGATACTTTTCGACTTTGAACTTATTTTTTTTGTCACAATTTATCTATGAGGTTTAAGTACCTTCGGTATCACTTACAATCTCTTGACCTCTGAACCACTGAGCCGGCATCCATAAGTTTGCATATCTAACTTGGACATTAATTGATACATTGATAAACTGAATAAGCTGTATAATAATGCTCAAAGTTGTAGTAATGGTCACTTAGTCAGGAAGAAGCAAATAAATAATATAGTAGCTTATTATATTGATGATGCATACGTTTAAGTTTATTAACGTTTTAAATTGGGAATATACACAAGGTTATAGATTAGTTTACATCAAATACATTTCCATTGATCACATTAGTAAATTTTATATAAGATAATGTATTCAAAAGGTAGTTTCTAAAATTAATGGTAAAATTCATGACTACATGTTTTATAGATTTATTTGATAGTATTACTAGATCCCTAATAGCAGTTCCCTAATTCCTTACATCGAATTGTATCAGCACTTTTTCAGTTTTACAAAGGAAAGTAACCAGTAGAGTCCGTAGGATGATATAATGAGTAGTTAAATTAGTATTTTGACAAATCAATTAAAATTTGTTTAGATGAGTTTGAACTTGGTAAAATAAGTTTTGTCTTACATATTTGGTAAATTTCATTGCACTTCAGTATTCATCAACTGTATTTACTTTATTGTTTCTACTTTGGTACAATAAACATTGTTTACCTGATATTTCTATACATTTACTAAATAATACTATTTTTTTCGTTAATTAAATTATGGTTAACAAAACACCTGGAATCCATGTTCCAGTCATCGTATTTTCGGCGAGACTTGAATTTATCACAATTGATTGATCACTGGGTGGTGATCAATGTCATGCTTGTCTAGTCCTTATTAGTGCAGATCGAATGCTATCGATCATGTTGCGATGTGGCCACCAGTCTAGGTGACTCGACACTACCATTTAGACTTGAATTTATGGACGAACCAATCACATATGAGATAACACGTCTCGGATTTTGGCGTGAAATTCACTCATCCATTTTGGTAAATAGAGTTTTGGCATTATAGCTGATGTCAGTTCATGATGAAAACACTAATTATAATTTTTAACCTTAATCAACAATTGTAAATCATAACCCTCGTTTAGTCGTAGTTATTAGGTGGACACTCTCAAGGTCAGTTTAGTATCGCTCAAAGATCGTCCATAAATTATAATCTCACCGTATTTTTTTTAATGAATTAATATCTAAAAAAGAGGTTATTTCAAATGAAATGTGATTCATTGCATTCACCCGCTAATTACACAAAGAATAACAGAGAATAACAATGAATTAGGATAAAAACTGACATTTACATCAGAAGAGAAGAATTAAAAAAATAAAATAAACGATCGAATGAGATTTGAGTTTATGGAAGAAAAGACAACTGATTATTCTTCTATCTACTTGTCCAAAATTTACAACTTTTATTCATTTCGAATGTTTTTGTTTTCATTTTCAAATATTAATTCTTTTTACTACTACTACTACTACTACTACTACTGCTATTACTAGTATTATTATTACTGTGTTGTGATTTGGTCAATGTTTAGTAAACAAGCTCATTGTTATCTATCTGTCTATTTGTCCGTGTGTGTTGCATAAAGTTCTTGTATCACTTTATTGTCTTAGTAATTAGTAAGCATTGAATAACTAGTTCTATTCTATTTTTTTTTGTTTATATTTATTTAAAGTTTTGCGCTCGTTACATTTTATTTTGATTTATTCTAAATGGTTTTGTGTTATGTGTGTTTTAATCCTTCCAAGTAGTTATGGGTTTACTTATCTGTTTGGTTGCTTGTTTGTTTAAAGTTTTTCTATTATTATTATTATTATTTAAATTTTTAATATCAGCTTATTGGTTTTATTTTCTTTACCTCATACACCCACCCCACCACCACCACACACACACACCGAGATTGAGATAAAGAGATGACTGATATGAATTTTTAATTATTTATTTGCATTTGTCATTAAAAGTGAAATTTGGCATCGATGTTATTTATTTATTATTTTGTTGTTGTTGTTGTTGTGATCCATGTTTCGCTAATTATTTATCTTTTATTTATCAGAAAAGTTATAGGGTATTTCAAAGCTAAACTATTATTATTAGTAGTAGTAATCGTAGTAGTAGTCGTATTTTCTGCATGAAATAACCAGAAAATTGTTGGTTTATACAAGTAATTGTTCTGTGATATCATATTGAGCTTATCCGATTAGATAAAGGAAGATATGAATGATATGGTGTAGACATAACTTTTCACATGCTTATTGTATTCAAAAGTTAATTCGGTTTATTAACTTCATGAGTTTCAGAATTCTAATCATTATGTTTATTTGTTTTTTTTAAAAAGTAAACCCATTCAACTCTGTCATATACTCGCTTTTTTAATTTGAGTAATAAGAAGATAGGCATTTTCATCCAAGCACCGCTTTCCGTATAAACTCAGTAATTATACTCAGGACTAAAGGGATTAAGAAAGAATTTAAGGCTTATATATTTTGTTACTGGCTTACTAAAATCATGATCACCATAAATACAAAGTCAGTCAGTCATCCACAACGAAGGACCAGGTACATATGTGCACCGATCTAAGGTGCTATACCTCATTAGCACAACACGATGAACACCGGGTTCATAGAATTAGTTAATTCAGTGGTGGTAATATATAAGAGGAAGACTGCACACAAGGATATAGTACAGAAAGAAAGAATTAGTTCGTAAACATAAAGGTTAAAGTTAATTCTAATCTCATAGTATAAGGGAAGACAGAGAGTGAATACACCTTTGCCACTGTGATCAATTCTGAGCCATGCCACACAGAGTCTCCAACAATTGGTTACGATAGTCCCGCGGACCCCAACCAAGTAGTCTGCATCTACCTACATGGCTCAGATCAAAAGTTAGTAACTTCAAGCACTGATTCCACTTTTTTATTTGGCCTCCCATAACTTTCTTACAACTATCCCCAACACTAGTCAGCATTGCTCGTCATGCTATTCGGTGTTCAGGCATACTCAACACGTGGCCCAACCATCTCAGTCGATGAAAATTCACAGCCTCATCAACTGATTTACCATCGTTCCCAAATACCCTGCATCTTACCTCACCATTACTTACCCAGTGATCCCTGCAGATGCGAGCAATATTTCCAATACATCTTTGATCATATACTAGTAGCCTACGAGTATCCTCTACTGATAATGGCCCTTATTTCTCAGCCGAAAACTAGAACAGGACGAACAGCTGCGCAATGTACTCGTCGCTTATATTCTTTTTGAACAAGTTTCATAGTGTCATGCAGTATATCTATAGTCATATCCTTATCTATAGTATCCAATAACGTACGGAAAATTTCTCAAATAGGAAAAAATTACTAATCATATACACACGTAAGCATATGTATCGACAAATTAAAAGATGCAAATGGGCTGTTTTTCTTTGAAACTCCAATTTTTGGAAAAATCAGAATGACTGACGTTTACAATTTAGATTTGTTTTATCCTCTTCAACTAAGTTAACCTAAAATAACAAAATGTTATCATCACTCAAATGCAAACACTTTTAAAAATAAATTTATTCAAGTGATAAATATGATAAACAAATGAAGGTAGAGAGAGAAAACCTTATTTATAAGCCAGAAAAAATTGTATTACGTATTACGTAACTCTACTTTGATTAGTGAGAATGGAATCATCATAATCTATTTATCATCTCTCTTGGTCTTCTCACGTTTTATTGTCATCGAATAAGGTTTTCCGTCTGATCTACTACATAAAGAGATTGCACGCTCTTGGGATTACTTGTCGTTTACTCTTACAATTTGTCAATTCTTGCATATTACCTATTATTCTTTACTGTTATCCATTATTCTTTCCCGGGCTTTTGAGAAAAGACTTTGCTGTATTGAGGAGAGTGCTGAAGGTAGTTAGCAAGGTGTGTGGTGAATCTTTCGAGGTCATAATTAATATGGTTGTGGATAGACATCTAAAGTCATGCAAACTCCTGGCAGGTGTTATTTTATCAGATACTAACCATCCCCTTCAATCTTATCTTTCTCCTTGTATATCTTCTGGTAGAACGAGACACAATTATACTAAAATCCATGCACGCAAGCAAAAGTATAAAAGTTCTACAATACCTTATCTAGCAAATATACTCTGTGACGGACAGGTTATTAGAGTTAACCTAGTCAATAAACTGCATTCTTAACATGTCTCTAATTTAAAAAGTTGTACAGTTTTTCAGATTTTTTTCAAATTTTTTTTCCCCTTTTTGTCTTTGTTTCTGTTTTTTGTGTAAGAAACTTGTTGAAATACCCTGTGCTGAGAATTCTATATTGTACCAAAATATAATATTGAATAAAACCATTAATAATAATAATAACCTATGATTCATTTGAAACGGCATCTTATACTGGCATAATACATTTATATTTCCGCTGTTACCAAATAAACATGTCTAATCTATATAGGAAATAAAATTTGATGTAGGCTACATGTTATAATTTGTTTAACACAGAAAACTATTGAGATAGTGGGAAAGATTTGTAGCTTAGGTGGATAAATTTGATGGGGTTTTGTTATTTGAGCTGAATAGTTTGGTCGTGAGGCTTTCATCATTGCTTTGAACGACATCATCAGCACAAACTTCAGGTAGTCCTCTACCTGAACGATGAAAGCTCCACGACTAAACCATCAAGTTCAGAGAACAAAACTTCATTAAAAACAGAAACGTATTTTGTTTCTTCATAAGAGGAACAGATATAATATGTAAATAATAATGATAATTGTCTAAATTTCTGTATGCATATATAAAATTTTAATGAGGATAATTCTATAAGAAGAATATTCATTTACATAATACTTATTCAAGGGTTATCATTTATAAATACAACCTAATGATTCAATAAATTATTCATATGTAAAGCAAATACATTTTATCAGAAAGGGTTTTGTGGAGATTTTTAGAAATTCCACTGGTTGAAATCACTGCTGGATACCGGCTTAGTGGTCTAGTTAGTTGGCCGTCCAGTGCTTCCAGGTTTTACATGGTGGTCTAGCTCCAATTGACTCATGATTTCAACCAATGAAAATAGTTTATCGTGTTGGTTGGTATTGTTATAACTAGTCAAACTGTAATGGACGAGAACACTAGTAGAGACAACCGAATATATTTTAATATGACATTACAGAATGTCTTGGTAAAATCCGAGAACCATATAGTAAATATTTCATTTGCAAACTATTTATCAATTATCTCAGACTTTGTTATTCCTTCGTTTTCATACCAATCACTCCCTGTTATCATTCTCTCCTCTTTGATTTTTTCAACATTCTGCCTCCAGATATTTCCTTTTTGGTTGGTGTATTTTATTTATTATGATACAAATTATGATATAATTCGTGTCTATATGAAACATTTAACTGCAATTTACATGATTTAATGGATCGAACGGATTAGGTAATAAAAAATCACAGGAAGAATGGGCTGAATAAACTGTTTAAATGTATATTTAATAACTGGAGAAAGAATATATAAAGTAACAGACATAATATGTTCTAGATATTGAAGATAGCTGTTGACTTATCATCGTTAAAGTAGATATGGTTGAACATAATATTTTAATCCTATGTTACTGTTTCATCCTTCATGTAGTAAACTATAAGTTTAGAAATGACATAATAAAATCATTCATACTAGAGATGCTCAAAATGGTCCTTACTACATATTTGCCCAATCATGTTAGAACATGGTGAAGAGCACGAATTTGTAAATTTCTAGAACATTGACCAGTCAAATTAGTTGTACAGAATCAATTAAGTTTGTAAATACAAAAAAAGGATAGTTTAGCTTATTCATCATTCAGTATTGGTTTTAATATCTGTTCAGCGTGTAATCTCGGATACCGTAATTTTACTTATGAATTTTCATTAGTTTTACAGAATAAAACCTTTTTATTGTTAAACTATGCTAAATTATTTTTTTAATAGGTAGTACAGTGTAGTTTATTGAGTTCACTACTATAAATAGAAGAAACTGTTAGTAATAGAATAACTGTAGAGTGAGATTTTAACAATTTTTAATTATTTCAACTTCTTCACTCAAATTACCTTCTAAATATAACGGCTTTATTCATGCAAGTAGATATATTAAGACAATCATTTCTAAATTACTCGGAAGTTAATCAGATCTATTTATTTTTGAATTGGTCACAATCATTTACGTATTACATAACCAAGTCGATATAAATTCACTATTTTACCAAAACTATGGACATTTATAAACTAGCTTCGATTGACTCACGATCTCAACTCTTGAAATTACTACAATCTCCACAAAACCCCTTCTGATAATAATCAGAATATGGTCACAAGTGACTGGCTTCTAGATTTATATCATGGAGTTATTGTGAGAAGCAGTGAACAGTGGAATTCAACTGGGTCTGTTGTGAGATAGGAACTCACTCAAGGCAATGGTGGAGGTGTTGCTCAATTTTAAGAATCAGTCGAAGTTAGACATTAACAGCGTTGGATGCCGGCCGGCTCCGTGGCCTAGTGGTTAAGAGCTCTCGCGCGACACTGATAAGTCCTGAGTTCGAATTTCGCGAGCGGGATCGTGGATGCGAGCTGCTGAGGAGTTCCACAATAGGACAAAAGGGCCGTCCAGTGCTTTCAGATTCTTCATGATGTTCTAGCGTCAATTGACTTATAATCTCAACTATTGAAATTACTACAACCTCCACAAAACCCCTTCTGATACTAATTTATAAATTGTTAATTCATCTTTTATTCTGCAAATACGTTTTTCTTCATATCTGTAAAATAATTCCTATGTATTGATAGTAGTGTGAAGTGAAAAGAATTGCTGTGAAATATGGAATCTTCACTGTGGCATCTTCTATCTAATCCTTCTGTCACTAGGAGAACACATTTAGCTATGAAATCAGCTAAGGCACATAAATAATTCAAACAACCTTCAGAATTAACCTCAAGTGAAAACAAGTGTTCAAAATAAAGTGAACTGGTCTAGCTATTCAGTGGATGTCTCAAATAGTATTGAACCTCCAGTGGAATGAATGTAATTATCTTGTTTTTCAGATAATGGAGAAGATTTGTAGCTCAGGTGGATGATTTTGATAAAGTTTTGTCCTTTGAGCTGGATGGTTTGGTTGTGGAGCTTTCATCGTTCTTCTGAACGATATCATCAACACAAACTTCAGGTAGAAGTGAAATGTTCGAATTTCTCCACATGTGGTTCACATCTTTTCCTGTACACCTCGATGTTGATTGATTCTTGTTGAACTTAAAGTTGCAATTGTTTACTTCATTATTTTGATTGTATCTTTTATTTGTTTGATTGTTGTTCCTATGTTTGTGCTCAGAGAACAAAACTCCATCAATATCTTGTGTTTCACTTTTGTACAACTAATATAGGGATTATCAATCATCAGTAGAGTTCAACGTCTTTGAGAGTGAAATAAATAACACTTTTCTCATAGAGTAATGGTCTTTTATTATCACAGATAGATTGAAATTAAAAGTTTAAACAGTTAAACTCCAGCTTATTGGTCTAAGAACATTAGTCTACTTGGGAACTGCAGCATTTCAGGCTTAGTCTCATTCAACGTAATCAGTTCACAGTTCAGAGAAATATCCTAAATTACAGTGAAACAATTCAACAGTTCCTCATAAAATTCCAGTTTATTATTTCATATTTCGTTTTTACAGATAATCGCTAACTTTTAGCCTTAGTTACACTTCTCTAGTTTATTCAATAACGAATAATCATTTTCATGTTTCATTGTTTAAGTTAAAAATGATTGAATATTTGAAGAACAAAAAAATTGATTTATCTATTGGATGGATAACATATAAAAATGATTTAAGGTATGAATATGAATATAGATAAAACAAATTCACAATATTGAATAGCTAGCCATAGAGTTTATCTCGTGATGATTTACTGTGGTTAACACGTTTAATAGAAATACATTGTGTGTATGTTAAAAGAATCGTGTATAATATCAGTATAACAGTAGATGAAGCTACAACATATTAACTGTGACAAATTATATATATATATATATATATAGGTTCTATTTCTTCTTGTCTATCTACCTATTCAAACGTCTAGCTACCTATCCATTTATCTATCTATCTACCTTCGGCCTACCTAGTATATCTTCTGCGATTGAAAGATTGTTATCACTTTCGAAATTATTGATTTATTATTATTATTATTTAAATATGAGAAATACGGATAAACTTATTTTTCTTTTGACGTACACTTATTTAATATAAAATGAAAGAATGAGGTGAATATAATTAAAACAGAAGGAGAGAAAAATATTCTCAAGTACGATCAATAATATGATCCATCAAACAATATTTTGAATTTTACATTATGTTTCAATGAATAATTTAACTGTTTATTTAATTCCATTAGGAGAATCATGTATTACTCAATATGTTTCTTCATTATAAAAGTGTATACGAAGGGTAAATTGTTTTATTGAAAAAACCAAATGCCAGCGAAGAAAGAAATCAGGAAGAAGCGATTGAAGTGGATAGGACACACATTGAGGAAGGCACTTAATTGTGACGTAAAGCAAGCCCTAACACGGAATCTCTAAAGCCAAAGTAGGAGAGGAAGACCAAAGAACACATTACGTCGAGAAATGGAGACAGACATGAGAAGAATGAACAGCAATTGCATACAACTAGAAAAGAAGGTCCAAGAGCGAGTGGGTTGAAGAATGCTGGTCGGCGGCCTTTGCTCCATTAGGAGTAACAGGAGTAAGTAAGTCAGTAAATTGTTTTATTAGCAAAGCTTATGTATTTTATTCCATACACTTGTGCTAATGTGCGTATCTACATATAAATAAGGATTTTTGGGTGTAAATTATACAGAAAACAAGTTTGTTACTTAAAACATTTAATTTACATTCATATTTTGTCTGCGAAAAAAGAAAGATTTTCCACATAATTTTTTGTTGTTGAAAACTTAGTTACCAAGATCTTTTTTCTAACACTTGTTGTGATGTTTCCAAGAATTACATGAACTACACACAAACATACAGTGTACACATATACAAACAAATTAGAACAGGTAAAATAAAAATTAAATACAAAGTGGTTAGATGAACAATAATATAAAAAAGTAGAATAATTCGAATCTATTTAAGTAATATTATACGATATTCAATAAATTCTAAACAAATTATTACTTCCATATGTAATTGTGAATGTAATTAAAAATTAAAAAGCATTAAATCATTTTGGGTAATAAGGATATAAGAGGAAACATGTTTTTTTTTGTTGTTGTTGTCGTTGTTGACATAATTGGTTCATAATTTTATATTAAATTCTGTTAATTAGTAACTTGATTCTTATGAATTGAAGATTGAATATTTAAAAAAAGAATGATGAATAGAGTTATCGTAGGATTTCATATAGTAGTTTTAGAATTGGGCATTCATAATTTTAATTTCAATAGTTGAGATCATGAGTCCATTGAAGTTAGACAAACATGGAAAACCTGGAAGCACTGGACGGCCGTTTTGTCCTATTGTGAGACTTCTCTGTAGTGTGCATCCACGAACCCGTCTTGCGAGATTCCAAACCAGGACCCATCAGTCCCGCACACGAGCGCTTAAGCACTAGACCACTGGGCCGGTCGGCATCCAATGGTGTTAATGGCTAACTTCAACTAATCCATTAAATTGAGCGACATGTCCACCATTGTGACCAGTGGATTTCAAATGGGTCAATTGTGAGATAGCAACTGACTGATGATAATGATCTCAACTATTGAAATTACTACAATCTTTACAAAACCTTATTCTGATACTATCCATAATTTCAGCACATGATTTTAACGAAGAACTTGAAATTCTTTTGGGTTATACAATTGTGAATACAAAATGTGAAAATAACATTTCACTAATCCCACTGTAAAATTTTCCTTGTCTGTTAATATTTGTCATAAATGTTTGAGAAACAAATTTCAAATTAACGTGCAAAACTTTTGTGTTGTGTGCTACTGATGTCGACAGATATAAGTAGCATGTATCATTAATCGAAAGTGAAGTGCTTTAAGGCAGAAGGTTGAAGAAGATCAAAGAGAAGAGAACGAGAACAAAGAGTGATTGGTAAGAAAATGAAGGATTAAAGAAGTATGAGAAACTCGATTGACATTTTGCAAATGATCTATTCACTGTTTGGTTCTCAGATTTTACTAAGAGATTCTGTAATTTTGAATACAAACACATGCGATTGTTTCCATTTGTGTTTTCATTCACTACAATTTTATCCAACTAAACACAAGTTACATAAAAAGTTTTGCAAATTAAATGTAGATTCTGACAAGAATCATTAATATATTGATTAAAGTTTATAGCATCCAAATATTGGATTCATAGAAAACTTATTTATGTCAAAGGTATAGCTGAAAGTCGAGTTTATGAACTTCTATTCAGCTACTGCCATCTAATAAAACAGCATATTTGATAAAAGATTTTTTCCCAGTGGATTCAAAATGTAATATCTTTTGCTGTTAATTTCATTATCATCAAACGTGGTTAGAAATGAAGGATAAGGTTAACACTGAGATCATTCAATAGGTTATATAAATCAGAATGTTGGAAATATGATATTAATTGTGTTTCTTTTTACAGTCACACATCATACCTGAAGTGTCATGTTTTACTTTGTCAAGTTCAATACAAACTCATTCACTCATTATAGACGGAAGAACAAGTAAAGTTTGATGTTCGGTGTCTATAATTCTCTGAATAAAAAATAATCAGCAACAAATGATAAATATGACCCAGGATAAACATGAACTTAACAAGCGTTTATATAGTTACAAATATAATAAATGACACATTAATTATTATAGGAATGGGAGTTTGTGGAGATTGTAGTAATTTGAATATTTGAGTTCATGAGTCTACGTAAGCTTGGTCATCCGTGAAAACATGGGAGCACTAGACGCCATTTCTCTCTAGTATGGGACTCCTCAGTAGTACGCACCCACAATCCCGACCCGTAGGATTCGAACCCAGGACCTTCGATCTCGCGCTCGAATGCTCAACTTTTAGAACACTCAGTTGGCATCAAACTTTGTTAATGTCTAACTTTGGTCAATCCATGATATCGAGCAACTATTCATTCATTCTCTGAGGTAGATACCTGGCTCCAACTGACACGGATCAGACTCTAGTGGTCACGGCTTCAAGTGCTTCCAGGTTTTTGATGGTTGTCAACTTTACATAGACTCATCAATTCAACTATTAAAAACATTAATTATAGTCTTGTTATTGTTTTTACCCGTAAACATATCCAGAATAATAATCCTGGTATTGTTATTATTATTACTTAGTTTTATTATGAAAACTCAATAATCCTACCAGCAAATTATGAGGTAATACAAGTAGGTATACGATAGAAAATATGACAAGAACAACAACAAAAACAAACATTTATATGCATTAATAATTCAACGAATTGGTTGCATGTTGAATTAATTTCAATTATATGGCTACTAGCATTCAATAACATACATACATACGTAGTCGACATCTTAAAAAATGTAGTTTTGTGTGCATGTTTACTCAGAACTATGGTAACACCAATAATAATAACAATAAACATAACAATTAATAACTTTTTTTAAAGTGATGAGTAATTTTTTTTCCTTCTAAATACTTGGTACAATGAATAACCAAATGAAAAAACATTAGATTATCTTGTTGTTGTGGTCACTGAAAAAAAATTTAATTTGAGGCTAAAAAAAATTAGTTTGCTGTCAGGTTTTTTTTCTTATTTTTTATTTTTAGGATGTTGTTGGTGACATTAGATCCCCAAAACTCATATTTTGTAATTTTATCTTTATGGGGCTTGTATTCAGATGTATGCTTGGGCCTTTCTTACCAACCACGCACATAGTCGATTGACGAACTTATCGATTAAATGTTTAAAAACTTCTATGGCAATATCGATTATATATATTTTGTATAAATACGCTTGATGGAAATGGTATCTTCTGGTTGTCTGTAGAATACACTTTCTACATCTTACCAAGACTTCTGGATCGAGTTAGTTGAGTCGGGGACAACGGACCAGTATAACCTACCGAGTCTCTGAATCCTTGATTCTTCGTTCCGTTCCGAGTAAGACGAATCAGTATTAGCATTCAAGTTAACGAACATAACAGATGTATCACATATTTGTTATTTCATTAGCTCCAATATTGAATAATCATCAATAATTCAAATAAGTACAAATTGATGCTTGAATGAACATATTAACTGTGCATATAGGTGTAACCTTGGAGGTGGTAGGTCATTTTACAAAAGTTTTTGTTTTAGTTATTATTATTTAAAATGAATCGCTTATTTTACAAATTGGAATATTTGTTTATATAAATCTTAATTGTTTTGAATTATTTGAAATAGGTCCTGGGTTTGAGTCGTGAGTGCGCACTGCTGAGGAGTCCCATACTAGGACGAGACGGCCGTCCAGTACTTCTAGGTTTTTCATGGTGGTCTAGCTTCAATTGACTCATGATTTCAATCAGTGAATTTAAAATCGATGAGGAATTTCAGAATAGAGAATTAGAAACGTTTAAATATCTAGGCCATTCAAATTTAAACAATTTATCTATTTTAGGAATTTAATATTACTTGTTCAGTTTTATATAGATCATTCAATGCGTGCTTTATCCAAAAGAATTCAACAACATTACCTGGCATGCCTAAGAAATGGCGCAATAAGAAGTTCAATAATCGAACATCTTGTGAAAACAGGTCACTCAACCAAGACGGACTCTGAGTTTTAAGTCATCTACAAGGTAAGTGGAAGTCTTCCAAAGGCAGTTATATTGCATCTTCTTAATATTGCCGAAGTAACAACCATACATATGGGAGGACCTGTATTATGTATGTAAAAGAGATTGGTACAACCTCTTCTTCTACCATGGTTTTAATGTCTATAGCATTTTTTCTTCATATTCTTCTTCCTTTACAGCCATCTAATTTCTCTTCTATCTCCTCTTTAAACCTTCTACCCCTAACTTGTTTATTTCTGTTTCTCTGATCATTCTGATTACATTTCATCTCAATTTCAACATTTTATCTTATCATGCTAAGCCATCCTTTCCCCATGATAATTTCCTTATCTATCTTTATGATGAGAATTCAAACCCTTAACAATAAAACGATCATTAGTTTTCTCGTTCAAAAAGATTTTTTAATACCTTTCTTTATTCTACCACATCGTTACCATGCTTAACAGAAGTTCATTATCATTACCACTGTAATTATTATTATCCTGAAAAAATAAGTTTATGTATTTGTGATTGTACAGCTTTGAAAATGAATTCACCGAAAAGAGAACTCTTTGGTGAATCAATCTTATTTTATGTGAAATATTGAAATATTTATAACATGTTTAGAAACCTCTTGTACTAAAATGTATGTCAATTAGATTTTAAGAAATGTTAGTCTGATTCTTTTTATTAATACTGATAAGGCGATGTGATTATTAACAGAGATCTAGCTTATACTTGATACAGCTACTTAATCAGACAAAGGTACTTAGCTACACTTTATGTAACTATTAATAGCTATAGACTATCCACAAAATCAGTTTATAGCCTCAAGTTTGAATCCTATTAAGATTGTGTAAAAGCACTTAAATTATATTTCATCAGAGTATACAACATTTATAGTTGAACTTAAAATAACCTAAAACATTACAAATAACAACGAGGATTCTTTGAAAAAATGACTTTGCACCAACCTTCGAAAGAAATACTCACATACTAGATATGCAGTAGGCTATAATAAAGTATAATTATACTTCGCTCCTCCATAATATTAATTGTGTTTTAAAACCCGGTACCTTATTCAAACATTTGAGTAAATCTTTATATTTTTTTACAGTCTCAAAACAGAAGTTCGTACTAACTTTTCTACGATTAGATAAATGTTCGTTTGTTTTCATATAAAAGATTTCCTATGTTGAAATTTCGATAATCCAATGACTCTAAATATGAAAGCACGTTAATCAAAAACTGATTCTCTCATATCGACGACCATCTAAAACCATTCACGTTTTGAATAATAATAATAATAATAATACTAAGTTAAAAAAAGACACCTCGTAATTAATATATAATTTATAGCAGATTTTAAATCGAGCTAGTAGTCCAGTTCTCAACCAAATGAATAGTTTAGGATAATAAAAGTTGATAAACATTAAATGAGGGTATATCATATTTCATTCTCTCGAGAAATGAAACTGAATTTCAAAAGCCTAGTTTTAATAAGAAAAATGTCATCATACTGAATCATATTAATATCAAATATAACATGATTTTCAATGTAACTTGTGTGTTATAAACAGTAAAATGAACTTTAATATAATACAAATTCTATTGGTGAGACTAGAATTTGTGGATGACCTTTGAGCGACGCTCGACGAACCTTGACAGTGTCCACTTAATAACCAGGACCATATGAGGGTTACAAATCTGTGTGAGGAACTAGAATTATAATTTACAGTTTTCATCATAAACTGATATCAGCTATAATGCCAAAAATCTATTTATCCAAATAGATGAGTGAATTTCGCTCCAAAATTCGAGAACTGTTATCTTATACGTGATTAGTTCGTCTACAAATTATAGTCTCGCCATTTTATGAAAAGTAATCTAATCAAAATCTATGGTAATTAACCTTGATGAAAATATACAAGGACAAATTTATACTTTGAGCAAAATAATCTCAGCCTGTCAGTCAGTCAGCTACAGCTTACGACCAGGCACATATATGAATCGGTCCAAGTTGCCACACCTCATTAACACAACAAGATAAACACGAAGTTCATAGAAGTAGTTAATTTAATGGCGGTATTATATAAAAGAAAGATTGGGTATAAAGATGTAATACACGAGGAAAGAATTAGTTCGGAAAAATAAAGGTATAAACCAAAGTAGTCTGAATAATAAGAATTGGTTGATATTACTATTTGTTAATTTATTATCACGAAGCCAATTCGATTAAAAGTCACATTCACTATTAAGCAAATATAAACATAAAGTTATCAATGAAATATTCGCCAGTATTATACTTACCTGTCTTAATAATTCAGTTTGAGAAAAATCCTCCATTCTAGCAGCTTCTAATACCCATACTTTAGCTCCACGCCATCTGTTACCTATATCCGTTGTCAACGTCATTGTATTCATCACTGATGGCAGAATTAATCTACTACCAATATTTCCATTATAATTATTAAATGAATTCATTGTAATAAAATGATTATTATGTACTGCTGAAGTAAACTCCACAGTAGCATCAGTTTCAATGCTTAAAATAAATGATAATCCAACACTGATAGTGAACAGAAAAGTATAAAATACCCGAAAACATAAATAGATCATAATACAAACTTTTTGAGGACATGTTAAACGAGCTAATTGAGATTGTGAACTTGTCCTATGATAATTATTTAATAAAGTTGTAGAATAAGCTGAAAATGATGAATAATGTTTCTGTTGTGTTTCATTATTTGATATATAATTTGTTGAATTATGAATTAGATTGTCTGTATGGAATTTATTAGATCCTTGACATATTTTTAAAATGGTATATATCGTTAAAAGTATAATATAAGAAAGACCAATAATTAAACATGTAATCACAAATGGTAAATGCATTTTATCAGCACTTAATGAGTCTATATGATTTGATAAAGATTCCTTTAACATAATCGTATTATTCTGATTAACATTTATTAATTTTGACAATGGAATATTGTTTTGTGCATTCAACAATGTACTTAATAAATAATCAGTAAAACAATCTTTAATATGAATTATTAATAATACTGATTGAAATAAATGAGTAGATACAATTGGAAATTGAATATATTCAATATTCAATTGAATTTGAAATGATATTTCTTTCTTTTTATTAGAATAGTTTGTAACGAAATCAAATTGATCATTTAATAGAATTAAATCTTTTTCATATAAAATATGTTGTGGATCATTTGGGATCAAACTACTAGTTTTCTTTAAATTTGATAATGATTTTAATGATTCAGTATATAATTTCAAATGAATATATGTTGATTTATGTGTAGTAGTTGAGCCTTGATAACAACAAAAACAAAAATAATTAAAGTTATTTAGTATATGATCATAGAGATAATAATTGTTTAAATGATTCTTAATGATTATTCACATTACAGATTACAATTATCCTCATACTGTTTTCCTATTGGTTGGATGAATAAGCCCTTCAATTACTACAATTTCATTGGTCAATACATATATATATATAAGAAATTGGAAATTTTGCCTGTATTCTGAATGGTTACTCGTTATGGATTATATATATTTTAATGTTATGTTTCATATTTTTAGCAGATATCATATTTATCATCATAGTTGTAATATTTTTTTTATGATCTTGATCTTTTTCTTTAAATCAAATCTCTCTGTGTGGGAGCACGACACACACACACATACACACATAGACTGTGGTATTTTATTTTCTATAGAAATCTTTTAATAATTATTAAAAGTTCTAATATAAAACCACTGTTGTCCATCCCACCTTAGTAATAAAATTATTTAATCTATGCATATGACTAAGAAACAGGAAAATAAGAAAATTGGAGAATAGAAATTTTCATTAACATGTCTTATGAAATTTTTTTTTGTCAGATGGAATGACTATGGGAAAAAAAAGAAACTAACTAAGATAACGGTTTGTACAAATTGATTATCGATTACAGAGCAATTTTTCTTCATTTCATTTTAGTATCATACCTGAAAAGTACTTTCATGTGTTATTTATTAGAAAGTGTAACTTTAAGTGGAAATAGAAATAGACATGAGAAAAATGAACAAGAATCGGATGGAACTAGAAAAGAAGGCCCAGGACAGAGTGGGTCGGAGAATGCTGGTCTGCGGCCTATGCTCCATTAGGAGTAACAGACGTAAGTAAGTAATAGCTTTAAGTAGTTAGATAAAAAGACAAAATATTAAAGAATTAGAAACGTAGAAAAATAAAATAAAAATGTTTAAGTTAAACAG